>JAEIFL010000157.1:0-612702 GCA_018901835.1 Scaptomyza graminum | reverse complement strand
ATGTAAGTTTTACGTTTTGTCTAAGTTATATTATCAGCAAGTAGGCAAATCCACCCCCACAACATATGTATTTTGGTGTGCAAAATTTTTCTACACGGACCAAGTTATGTTTTGTTGTTGTTGTTTTTTTTTTTAATCAATGACACCAACAAAAGTAGCAGTGCGGGCCCAACAACAACACTTACAACAACAACAAACGCTACTTGGGTCGTAAATCAATTGTCAAAGGCACACAAATTTGAGAAAAAAAAACAATGTGCACTGTGCGAAAAGATACATGTACATAAAATATTGAAAATTATTTTCAAGCGCATTGTTCACTTATATGTGAATGCACTTATTCATTAAGAAGCGGAAATCCGTTTCTTTTTTGCAAGTGTACGAACCTATTTTACTTGTTCGAAATTGTATATTATTAATTAAGTGTGTTACGTTTAGTCTAAGTTATATTAGCAGCAAGTAGGCAAATCCACCCCCACAACATACATATGTATTTCGGTGTGCAAAATTTTTCTAGACGCACCAAGTTTTGTTTTGTTGTTGTTGTTGTTTTTTTAAATCAATGACACCAACAAAAGTAGCAGTGCGGGCCCAACAACAACACTTACAACAACAACAAACACTACTTGGGTCGTAAATCAATTGTCAAAGGCACACAAATTTGAGAAAAAAAAACAATGTGCACTGTGCGAAAAGATACATGTACATAAAATATTGAAAATTATTTTCAAGCGCATTGTTCACTTATATGTGAATGCACTTATTCATTAAGAAGCGGAAATCCGTTTCTTTTTTGCGAGTGTATGAACCTTTTTTTTATGACTTTGCTTGTGCGACGCGAAGGCGTCACTGCGCATTTGTTTTGTTTTTGTATTCTCGCTCGCGATCAAACTCTCAGCTTGTGCGACGAACAGGCGGCAGTAGTGGAATGGGTAATTTGTTTTGTTTTTGGAGTGGGTAAAAGTGCTCCAAAATGTATGGGAGGTACTCGAAGGGGTTGTCCAAAATAAAATTCCTTTCTTACGTCAAACACATCACCTGCATAAAAAATTGTGTAAAAATTTCAGCCTTCTAGCTCTTTTCGTTAAGGCCGATATGCTATCCATTTTAACGCGGACGAACTCTTTTATATATATAGATTAATGTAAGTTATACGTTTTGTCTAAGTTATATTAGCAGCAAGTAGGCAAATCCACCCCCACAACATATGTATTTTGGTGTGCAAAATTTTTCTACACGCACCAAGTTATGTTTTGTTGTTGTTGTTTTTTTTTTTAATCAACGACACCAACAAAAAGTAGCAGTGCGGGCCCAAGAACAACACTAACAACAACAACAAACGCTACTTGGGTCGTAAATCAAATGAAAAGATTCATTTACATAAAATATTGAAAATTATTTTCAAGCGCATTGTTCACTTATATGTGAATGCACTTATTCATTAAGAAGCGGAAATCCGTTTCTTTTTTGCGAGTGTACGAACCAATTTTACTTGTTTGAAATTGTATATTATTAATGTAAGTGTGTTACGTTTAGTCTAAGTTATATTAGCAGCAAGTATGCAAATCCACCCCCACATTATTTTCTGGTGTGCCAAATTTTTCTGGACGCACCAAGTTTTGCTTAGTTGTTGTTTTTTTAATTCAATGACACAAACAACAGTGATGCCGATTTGGCCTTTTTCCGGACAGATCTGACATATTTTTAAGTCCCTTGTCCGGAAAAAATATCAAACATCCCCTATCCGGAAATCTGGCCTTTTTTCAGATTTTATTTGATTCATTTATTTCAATATTTTTTCAAAGTTTTCTTTAAAAACATTGTGGCATCCAATCTATTAAAAATAGCGATCTTTTTACATATTTTGTATGTATTTTCGATATCATTTGTAATCTAATGTACAACAAAAGTGAAAAATAAACTTAAATAATGCCGAAAGATTCGTACAAACAAAAATTTCGTGATTGCTGGCTACAGCAGCCAGATTTTAAAGTTTGGATAAGCCGCGATGAAGCGGACACCAATAAGGAATACTGCAGATACTGCATATGCTTCTTTTTTATTTTCTGGGATTTTTTTGGTTTTTTTTTTTTTTTTTTTGGGATTTTTTGGCTTTTTTTTTTTTTTTTTTTGGTTTTTTTTTTATTTATTGGCTTTTTTTTTATTTTTTGGCTTTTATTTTTATTTTTTTTGTCTTATTTTTATTTTGTGGCTTTTTTTTCTATTTTTTGGTTTTTCTTATTTTTTTTGGCTTTTTCTGGCTTTTTTTATTTTTTGGCTTTTTTTTTTTTTTGCTGGGATTTTTTGGCTTACTGAACAATTTGCACGATGTTTTATCGAGTTTGCAAATTTCTTATTCACACACATGCTGGACGCTGGGACTGTTCCAATTGCCGCCGCATCTTCCGGGTGGACGACGCTAATAGCTACTCGCGTCGTAAATCAATTGTCAAAGGCACACGAATTTGAAAAAAAAAAAAACAATGTGCACTGTGCGAAAAGATTCATGTACATAAAATATTGAAAATTATTTTCAAGCGCATTGTTCACTTATATGTGAATGCACTTATTCATTAAGAAGCGGAAATCCGTTTCTTTTTTGCAAGTGTACGAACCTATTTTACTTGTTCGAAATTGTATATTATTAATTAAGTGTGTTACGTTTAGTCTAAGTTTTATTAGCAGCAAGTAGGCAAATCCACCCCCACAACATACATATGTATTTTGGTGTGCAAAATTTTTCTACACGGACCAAGTTATGTTTAGTTGTTGTTGTTGTTTTTTTAAATCAATGACACCAACAAAAGTAGCAGTGCGGGCCCAACAACAACACTTACAACAACAACAAACGCTACTTGGGTTGTAAATCAATTGTCAAAGGCACACAAATTTGAAAAAAAAACAATGTGCACTGTGCGAAAAGATTCATTTACATAAAATATTGAAAATTATTTTCAAGCGCATTGTTCACTTATATGTGAATGCACTTATTCATTAAGAAGCGGAAATCCGTTTCTTTTTTGCGAGTGTATGAACCTTTTTTTTATGACTTTGCTTGTGCGACGCGAAGGCGTCACTGCGCATTTGTTTTGTTTTTGTATTCTCGCTCGCGATCAAACTCTCAGCTTGTGCGACAAACAGGCGGCAGTAGTGGAATGGGTAATTTGTTTTGTTTTTGGAGTGGGTAAAAGTGCTCCAAAATGTATGGGAGGTACTCGAAGGAGTTGTCCAAAATAAAATTCCTTTCTTAGGTCAAACAGAATACCTGCATAAAAAAATGTGTGAAAATTTCAGCCTTCTAGCTCTTTTCGTTAAGGCCGATATGCTATCCATTTTAACGCGGACGAACTCTTTTATATATAGAGATTAAATAAATTACATTTGTATCATGAGAATTCAAAATAAATATATTTCAACACTTACATAGCTGCTCAGCAGCTCAGCTCGCCTTTTGTCATATTTCCAGTGTCATCCCTCAGGCACATCGTTCAGTGAAATCCTTCTTGGGGTTTGTTCCAGGGTCTTCCATGATGCTGCATCCATCCAGGGTCATCCTTCTAAGCGCATGCACCCAAAGTCATTCTTCTGTTCATGGGGCGTGGGCCTGGCTTATGCCTCACAGTCTTCTGTACAATATTATGCATCAGGGTCATCAATCCTGGGTCAACCAATCTGAAACGATAAAAGTAAATTTAGTGTATTTAAAAAAAAAAACACATTTCATATTTACCCATTAGCGCATGTATGCGACTGTACATATGCGGGGGACCAATCTTGAAGAAATCTGAGCCCGTCCTTTTGTAAAGCAAAAATATCAATTATATTTCTTAATTAATGTACTTTTTATTTGCAAACTTACGTGATGATTTACTGCTTCAAAATTTTTAGCTTCTTCGCCATTGGCCCATGATTTTTGGATGTCTTTGCCAACTGCAATTCCTGGAACAGCCACTTTGCTCTGATTCTTGTAAAAATGACTAACAATTTCTTCAGCATTTCCAGGCGATGGTTGTAGCAGCTGTTTCGGGTATCGAACCAAGTAGGATATACTGTATTGGTTCGACGAAGACATTCTTCAGTTATGGTCTTGCACAGGTGTCTTGAGTGCGGCGACCTATTGAAAATTTCGGCAAAGGACTCATAATGCAAGTTGCACACTAGGAAGAATTCATCAGATGGGGTTGTAAGGCACATTTTGTTCGTAGCAAAATTCCGTGCCTGTATCAGGTCTTCATAACTCCGACTTGCTAATGAGTCCATATGGTTGAGGGCAATATCGCATTAAACTTCTTCTAAGCAATCAAGTAGCCGTCAGCTCTCCAACAGTTGCTTGAGGCGTACTTGATGCTACTTCCCCACCATTCAGATCGATGTCAATGCCAGGCTGTTGATGTGTTGTTGTGGGATGTGGAACCTCGTTGTAGTCAGTTGCGTCTATAGGCTGATTGGGGTCACAAATCCAACTCATGTGAAGATCTTCGCCATCATCCGCACAATTGGCATTACTCAAGTAAGATGTTGTAATAATCTTCATGGACATCAATCTGGCCGGTAAGTACTGCATTTCGCGTACTGAGGGGTTTGTGTTGTCCCCCAGTTTTGAGCACAAAGCAGCAAAGAAATTTTCCAGGCTGTCATGGTTAAATCTTGTTGTACAGTTTGTTTTGATGGCAAACTGTTATTGCATTCCCTACCGACCTTGACAATCCTTGGACACCAAGTTTCACACTCATTTTCTCATGAAACTTTGGATGGATGTATCTTTCTGTTCTGCTTCTTGTGTCGATTTCATGAAAATCAGCAATTACCTTCCAGCTAACAGTGCCTTTCGGAGTCCAAATGTCCATTGATAATAGGCCGTTCCTTATACTTTTAAACAAATGTAAAGGAACATAATCATACATTAAGTAAGTACTTATATATTGTTTCCCTTAGAATCCACAATTTTGTGTCCATCCAAAGAGCCAAGTCGTTTATAGACGCTTTGGTTGATACCGGACTGGTCGCATACAGCGGCTATTACTTTTAGACCCATTTTAGTTAAAACGTCAATGTTCTCCAATAAGCTTTCAGTCGTTATGGGTACAGCCGATTTCTGACTACCTGTGCAGTAGTAAGAAAATACGTATTTCCATGGCTGAATAATGCCTTTCACTTGGAAAAAACGGAAATTGTTGGCCAATATTGGCTCGCGCTTATCTTTGCCACAATCAGCAAAGCCGTCTATTTGGTCTTTTGTGCTGTTGTATTCGACCTCAGAACGTCCGTGCATTTCATCAAATACTATAACACAGTTGCGTTCGATCTCCTTCATCTGTTGCACATGTATTGCTATGTTTTTGTAGACCTGTTCATTGATGTCCGAAGAAATCATTCTAATTGGGCTCCGATTTAATAATGTTCTTGGACTTGGCAGATTAAAAGATAGGGCATCACGCAGAAATTGGTAGCCTTTTTATGACCTGTAGTTAATGTTCATCAAAAGGTTTTTCTGCACATCAGTGAAAGTTTTCACGTGTGATGTTTTTAATAGCAGTGATGCAAAGAACTTTGACTCCTCGTTGACAGAATTTGGGACCATTACGGAGTTATTCGATGTATTGATGCACCGCAGTTCCCAACTGTTCTCTCTATCTTTTATTGTATCCAACAAAGCCACCTTTTCTTGTTTAAGTTTTGCGAAATCCGCCAACAAAGTTTCGTATTTGGCGTTCATTTTATAAAATTCGTTACGCCAATGATTCTCGTTGCGGCAATACAGCTCGCAACGAGGGCATGCATATTCTTCTTCTTCTTCTTGTTGATCTTCTTCCATGTTTTGGGGCTCGCTGGTTTCGATCATAGCGTGGTCTTCATATATTTTGTATATATCAATCTCGTCTCCTAGACCCATACTTGGGTGGACATTTTTCTTGTGTGGAAATGCTTGTTGCATATAAGGAGTCGGCATTTGTTTTTCGTATCCGGGCTTCATACAACAAATGCTGATCCACTCTGCTCTTTGCACTTTGTCCTCGGGGAATCTATGCAACACAGATGGTGGATTGCTCATAGTACAGTTTAGAATGCAGCAATATCTAAAGCAAGTGCCTGTCTTAAGGCATTCAATGGTTCGTCGTCGTGACCCAAATATCATTATTATATTAAGGAGATACCCTGTTCCCCAGACATTATAATTGTGTAAACAAAAGATGCTTGCTATACTTCGCTTCGATCATTGAAATGTGTGTTGTGGTGTGTAAATACAGACAGACGGTTGCTGTTGTTGCTGATTACATACATTTGCAAAAAACATTATACCATTTGTTTACATTTTAGCGCGCCAAAAAAATTTCATACAAAATACAAAATTCATACCTAGTTGCAGTGTGGGCACGGCTCCAGATTTGAGATAAGGAATGCCAATGCATTCCTTCTCGCAATGAAGATTGCACACTCGAGTGCAAGTGTTAACACTATAACAATCAATTTTAAGGTTTTCACACCACTCAGCCTCCATCTCCGTTGGCATCCGAAACAGCTTGTTGCCGCCAACGCAGCCTTTCACTACACATTTAAAACGTTTTGGACCGTTTTCCATTATTTAATAATAACAGATAATAAACAGTAAGTATATAAATTAACAATTTGGGTGGGTTAGTTTTAATAAAAACTGTTTTAATAGCACTTTTGTAATAGCTTAAAAATCTCGACCGTATCGTTAGACTCAGCGCAAAAGCAAGGCAAAAGTTGCATTGTTTTCCATTTATTCACTTGTTCTAACTCATAGAATAAAAAACAGCCTCAAGCAATAGAAGTTAGTGTTAACGCTAGGGCTGTGCAACGAACAGTTCGAACGAGTTCGAACATATGCCGTTTTGACCGAACAGCCATACGAACAGACCGAACTGTTCGAACAGTCGAACGTTCGAACGGTTCGTACGCTTTTATTAATAGGAATGCTTGTGTTTGCATTTGAGTTCAGTTGTGTGCCGAAACGCAGCGAAATGGAGCACTGCAATCCAACAAAGCGAAGTGTGGTTTGGAAGTTTTTCGACGAGACGGATGTGCCAAACATAAAAAAATGTAAGAAATGCGAAAAAGAAGTGATTATGAATGGAGCAACAACTACTGCGTTGCTCCGACATGTAAAAATCCATGATCCAAACGTAAACAATGGTAAGTAATTGTAATTTGCCGGTCAAACGATGATATAATAAGCAGTGTTGCCGATCCAATAAACGTACAACAAAAGTTGCAAGCAGAACTCAACATGTATATTAGGGAGGTCACCTGCGGTAAGCAGACCAATATTGTTGAGTGGTGGAAGGCTCATGGGCAGATTTACCCACACTTGTATCGCCTTGCCAAGTCACTTTTGAACATCCCGGCTACGCAAACTACAAGCGAGCGTCTCTTCTCGACTTGTGGCTATAAGTGCGTTTCATATATATAGTGCCACCACAAATTTGCTTATATTTTTTGAACGGTAAATTTTTTTCAATAACAATGTTCGACGCATTTGTGTGTATTGACAAAAAAATAATGTGTACCAAGCCAGATGGCGCTGCCTATAACGGTACATTTGTTTTGCCGAAAAAACCGATTTTCGGTCGTTTCATATTTATAAAGCCACTTTGATTTTTATGTTTTTTGTTTATTTATATATTTATTTGTAACATATTATAATTAAATAGTGTTTCCATGTTTGGAAACAACTTGAAAAATTCGGTTTGGCATACTCTTGATCAAGTTGTCAATCGTTATTTTATCAATTGCTTCCAATTCTTGGATAATTGTGGTTTTCAGCTGTTCGACCGTTCCAAATTGCCGGTTTTCTTTGTAAACACGGCGAACTAAGATGCCCCACAAGTTCTCCATTGGATTGAGATCAGGGGAGCGAGCAGGCCATTGCATCAGAGCAATATTTTTATTGCTAAACCAGGTTTTGCTCTCCCGACTCACGTGAATGGCAGCATTGTCCTGCTGGAAAGTCCACTGATTGTCATTATTTTGCCGCAAGAAGGGCAGCAAACTGCATTCCAACACATTTATGTAGTCTCTACTTTTCATTCTGGACGAGACGAATTGGACTTCCAGGCAACCGGCAGCTGAGAAAGCACCCCACAGCATAACACTGCCACCACCGAAATTCCTTTTCGAGAAGCACAGCTCATCCTTTCGGATGTCGTGCCAATAGCTTCTATTACCATCAGGTCCATCCAAATTCCATTTTTTTTCGTCTGAGTAAATAACCTTGAGTTACATAAAGTTAAAAGTTAAAAATTTTAATTCAAAAACCATCATGCATTCAAACGTACAGTATTCCAGTTTGTTGACATGTTTCGCTTGGCGAATTCCATTCGTGCATCCTTATGCTGTTGTTTTAACGCTGGAGTGCAATTCATTTTTTTGTTCTCTATAAATGGAGATTCCTTAAGCGTGCGCCATATCGTTGTGCGTGAGACCTTTCTATCCACAACGCTCGTCAAATCGGTTAAACTGCGACAGGTGTTGCTGGCGGCACGCACCACCTTCCTTTGTTCCCGGTCAGTAAGAGTTTTTTTCCTTCCACTTCGCTTAGAGGTACCATATTCCAATGGACTATCCAAAAAATGTTGAATAACCGTGCGGCTTCTCTCGATCCTGCGCCCAATTTCACGGAATCCATACCCCTCTTCCCGCAAAGCAAGAATTCTGCCCTTTTCCTGCTCCGTAAGCGCTGTACCAAGTGGCATTATTTTTAGATCGCAGTATAATCAATATAATATGTAATTTATGCTTATTCTTTTCAGTTTCAAACACAACCATCACTTTGAAACTCATTTTTGAAAGTGGCTTTATAAATATGAAACGACCGAAAATCGGTTTTTTCGGCAAAACAAATGTACCGTTATAGGCAGCGCCATCTGGCTTGGTACACATTATTTTTTTGTCAATACACACAAATGCGTCGAACATTGTTATTGAAAAAAATTTACCGTTCAAAAAATATAAGCAAATTTGTGGTGGCACTATATATATGAAACGCACTTATAGCCACAAGTCGAGAAGAGACGCTCGCTTGTAGTTTGCGTAGCCGGGATGTTCAAAAGTGACTTGGCAAGGCGATACAAGTGTGGGTAAATCTGCCCATGAGCCTTCCACCACTCAACAATATTGGTCTGCTTACCGCAGGTGACCTCCCTAATATACATGTTGAGTTCTGCTTGCAACTTTTGTTGTACGTTGTTTATTGGATCGGCAACACTGCTTATTATATCATCGTTTGACCGGCAAATTACAATTACTTACCATTGTTTACGTTTGGATCATGGATTTTTACATGTCGGAGCAACGCAGTAGTTGTTGCTCCATTCATAATCACTTCTTTTTCGCATTTCTTACATTTTTTTATGTTTGGCACATCCGTCTCGTCGAAAAACTTCCAAACCACACTTCGCTTTGTTGAATTGCAGTGCTCCATTTCGCTGCGTTTCGGCACACAACTGAATTCAAATGCAAACACAAGCATTCCTATTAATAAAAGCGTACGAACCGTTCGAACGTTCGACTGTTTGAACAGTTCGGTCTGTTCGTATGGCTGTTCGGTCAAAACGGCATATGTTCGAACACGTTCGAACTGTTCGTTGCACAGCCCTACTAAATAGTGAACAGTGAACAAACGAAAAACTCGAAATAGTGAATAAAATTTATGTAATAAACTTTAAGCAGAAAAAGAAAGAAATAACACACAAAAGGGAATGCTCACACTTACACTACTAAACATTCTTTTCTTTGCTACACTGCGACACCACGGGAAATACGCAGAAACTGAATTAAAAAGTAACGGAGTTAAAAAGATGCGTAAAGCGTGTGACAGTGGGACAGGGATATAAATTTCACATTGTTTTTAAATAGTACATTGTTCATGAATTATCTCATAGAAGTCATAGATATTGTTATTTATTTCAACTATAGCAACCAATACCTAAATAAAACATTCCATGTCCTAATTCAATTACACGTTATTTACACTTAATTTAATACCTAAATTTATGTAAGAAAAACGTTATACGGTGGCAACTCTTCGAATTAAACCAATGCCGTATTATAACGGGAAAACATCTATTCTTTCTTGGGTACATAAATTGTACTTTGCTGTTTAGTTAGCGTCAGCGCTTGTTTTGATATTTGTCAAGTGCAAATCGATTGTTTTTTTGAATGCAAAATTTGATAGCACGATCAATACTACTAGCCAATACTACTGACTTTTCTGCGATTCTAAAAATGCGCAGTCTGCGTGAAAAAGATGTCCAAAAATTAATTTCTGTACGCAAAACGCAAACAATCGCGATTTTTTTAAATAAATATACATATTTAATTGATTTTAAATCTAGCATTTCCATACACAAATGTGTATTTTGAGCATAAAATGTGAGTCGGAATAGTGTACAGGCCTTGCAAAAATTAGTTCACTATATCAACTGTGTATCGACTGTATAAGTATATGTATATAAACACTAAAACTAAGCTTATAAATGTTAATCTGCTTAAGGGTAAGACTGTTCTTCCAATTCTTTTTGTATAATTTAAATTATTTCTTTCTGTTTATACCCTGAACCTGAGAACTGCAACGAGTCAAAAATTTTTGTTCATACTCGAGTACTGACGTGTACTTTGCCTGATTATGTTAGTTTGCTTCATGAACATGTAACGAACCGTTCGTTTTCAACTCAGTGTCAACGATCAAGTTTGAATCACTAGCAACCAGCTCATACATGATTTGATACCGAACATTCGCTGTAGCAAAGACCATGTAGTATAAAAGACATTGCAATTGGTAACACGAAGAAGAACAGTTATTTCGTCTCAGGCCCCGGGACCTAGGCATTGCGGTACTTTTCTGTGTTCTGCCTGTGCGTGAGCGCGAGAGCGGATAGCATGTGCAGCCGTTCTGTTTCAGCACTCAGAAAAGGGTCAAAATGTGTCGTGTGCGTTGTTTACATTTCTTGCTTTGCCTGCCTGTCGAGATTTTTGCTATTTTTTGATATTTCTGTCGTTGTCTGTCTCTTTCACATGTGAACTACTGAATACACTTTCGAAATTTGTGTGCATCTTTGCTAAACTGCGTGGCATAATTCTTGGCTAGTGTCATAGAACTAAAAATTTTAAAGAGTATGAATGACCAGCAATTGTCAAACTGAAATTTGGCTGTTTATATGAATTTATATGAAGTTGCAATGCACATTCACTCAATACCAGCCAGTAGTGCAGCGGCTGAGAGGTCTTTCTCGTTAGCGGGCAACATTATTACGGAAAAGCGCAACAGGCTTGCACCAGGCTCAGTGGATAGTCTTATTTTCCTTAATTCAATTTATAACAAGTGGAAACGTTGCAGTCGGACGCAACCGACTGCGATATACTCGATACCAGTGTTAAAACCGGTAAAAAGAGGCCTGATTGCAAAGGGGTACGGATGCAGCCGGGGTGTACGCTGCATCAAAAATTGTCTGATACAGATGGGGATACCACCAGCTATCTTCCTGCTAAATTTGGTGGCTCTAGCTCAAAGTTTGTTAAGTGAAGGGGAAGGGGGCTGGGGGCGTTTTGGGTGGGCGTGGATCCAAATTTTTGATGCAGATCTTTGTGGAATGCCAATTGCAATCTTCCTACCAAGTTTGGTGACTCTAGCTCAAAGTTTTTAAAAGTTGGGGAAGGGGGGCTTGGGGTAGGCGTGGCGCCAAGATATGTTTGGGGGTCACTACCAGTTATCTTCCTACCAAGTTTGGAGACTCTAGCTCAAACACTATGAAAGATACACGCATTCCCGCTTTTAGCGAAAAGTTGGGGCGGCTGAGGTGGGCAAGGGCGGTATGGGTGGGCGTGGCATTCAAAGTTTTGATGCAGTTTTTTGGGGATCATCATCACCTATCTTGGCGTAAAATTTGGTGGCTGTAGCTCAAAAACTGAGGTAGATATAGGCGTTTCTGATTTCAAACTGCGGGGGGCTGGGGGCGGAATGGGTGGGCGTGGCCCCAAAATTTTTGCTGCAATTTTTTCGGGGATGCCAGTAGCTATCTTCCTACCAAATTTGGTAGCTCTAGCTCAAAGTTTTTAAAAGTTGGGGAAGGGGGGCTTGGGGTAGGCGTGGCGCCAAGATATCTTTGGGGGTCACTACCAGTTATCTTCCTACCAAGTTTGGAGACTCTAGCTCAAACACTATGAAAGATACACGCATTCCCGCTTTTAACGAAAAGTTGGGGCGGCTGAGGTGGGCAAGGGCGGTATGGGTGGGTGCGGCATCCAAAGTTTTGATGCAGTTTTTTGGGGATCGTCATCACCTATCTTGGCGTAAAATTTGGTGGCTGTAGCTCAAAAACTGAGGTAGATATAGGCGTTTCTGATTTCAAACTGCGGGGGCTGGGGGCGGAATGGGTGGGCGTGGCCCCAAAATTTTTAATGCAGATCTTTGGGGATCGTGACCAGTTATCTTCCTACCGATTTTGGAGACTGTAGCTCAAACACCATGAAAGATACACGCATTCCCGTTTTTAACGAAAAGTTGGGGCGGCTGGGGTTGGCAAGGGCGGTATGGCTGGGCGTGGCATCCAAAGTTTTGATGCAGTTTTTTGGGGATCGTCATCACCTATCTTGGCGTAAAATTTGGTGGCTGTAGCTCAAAAACTGAGGTAGATATAGGCGTTTCTGATTTCAAACTGCGGGGGCTGGGGGCGGAATGGGTGGGCGTGGCCCCAAAATTTTTGATGCAATTTTTTCGGGGATGCCAGTAGCTATCTTCCTATCAAATTTGGTAGCTCTAACTGTCAGGGTGTGCGGAAACGGTGGATTTATCGATTTTGAGTTATCGAATTTATCGATTTGCCAGCCTCCCAGTTATCGTATAACCCCAATCTTGACACTTTATCTGTCCCGGCCATAGATAAAGACATTTGCAAAGTTTCAAGTCTCTAGCTTGAAGGGTGTGGAAAAAAGTTGCGTTCATACAGACAGACAGACGGACAGACGGACAGACGGACAGACACCATGACAGACATTGCACAAACCCAATATACTCTTTACCTTCGGTATCGAGTATAAAAATAACAATGAAGAAAATTAATATATGTACAATCAAAATCAAAATTATTAAAATTGAATTATTTAAAAAATGTTATTAAACTAAAATATATGTATGTATTTTATAATTAATTTTTTTTTTTATTGTCATATAAATAACTATAGTAAAGTTGTTATAAATATGTTTTCTTTTAGTTATATTAGTTTCAAAAATAAATAGTTTCAAATATGTATATTCAGTTCAAAAATGTATTCCAGTTCAGTTTCAACTGTCGTCGCATGCAGACGTGTTAACTTGCGATCCGGTTCAATAATTACTAAAGCAAAAGTGCAGTGATAAACTAAAATATAGATAAACTAAAAAGACGCTTAGTGAAATGTATGTGCACAAATTGCAATTTAAATTTAAACAAAACAATTCACTTATAACAAATAATATATAAAACAAAAGACAAACACAAAAGCTCCACCTCGCTTAAGACAATGAGTCAAAGCGAGAATTGTGGCCAGCGACAACGCGAGCAAGACGAGCGTCGTCGGCAGAGCAACGCGTACTTCTCTATAGTTTCAGAACAGCCCGAGCGGTCAATTACCTCCAGAGACAGTGAACGTTCTTGCTCACCGTCTCCGTCTATGATATCTATCGGGTCAACGCAATCGACAACACCCAACCCAACAAACTAATTCTTGCAAAAAGCGTGCTCCCCGTCTCTCTTAACTACGACTGCAAGTGCTGCGCCCTCTTTAGGTACCGCAAGAGCGAATACAACAACAACTGCACCGATACCTACTTCCAGTTCAACAAGCACAACGACTGCTGCGCCGTCAGCAAATCAAACTGCAAACAGCAAAAATGTTAAGCCGACTACGCAGGTATGGATCGCTATATTTATGTCAAGCGAAAGCTAAGTCCGCAAAATTCTACGAATAAACCAAAAATTACCCGTAGCAATTTTAATGCACCTTCACATGAAACTACAAACAATACCATTAGGTTTCACATCTTAGCAGAAAACACTGAGGATCTTCCTTTATAGCCGTTGGGGTTGACACAAAAAAGCCAAAGCCACCCAATATATATAGCCAATATATATACGTGAGAAAAGCTCAAGTGCCTTTGTTAACAAAGTTATTGAGCTCATAGGCAAAGATAATTTCCACATAGTTCTTCTCGTAGTGGGTAACATTCATGAAATTAAAGTCCAGACAAAGTTGGAAGATAATTACAGAGTTTTGATAAAGCATCTAAATGACCAAAAAATGAATTATTATGCGTACCAACTGAAAAGCTCCAAGGGCCTGCAGGTCGTAATAAAAGGTATAGAATCCGATGTTAAGCCAGAAGAAATAAAACAGGCGCTCCAGGAGAAAGGATTTCGGGCAAAAACAGTCTTTAACATCTTAAACAAAAACAGGATGCCGCAACCACTTTTTAAAATAGAACTCGAGCCAGAAACGAAGATGCTTAAAAAAAACGAGGTGCACCCAATATACAAACTTCAGCTTTTACTTCACCGCAGAATCACCGTAGAAGAACCGCACAAACGAAACGGTCCGATATAATGTATGAACTGCCAAGAGTACGGCCATACAAAGTCCTATTGTACATTGCGCTCGGTATGCGTATTTTGTGGGGAACCGCATAACTCCACAAGTTGCCCAGCAAGCAAAGAAGACTCCAGCCAAAAATATTGTAACAACTGCAAAGAAAATCACACAGCCAACTACAGAGGCTGTGAAGTTTATAAGGTACTTTAAAGCCGAATCCATCAGCGCGTCTCAACTGTACGCTCGCAACACGCACCGATTACCTTTACTTCATCGAAACACAACCCAGACGTGTTCTTTTCATCAGCAGCTAGATCCTCACTTGGCCCCGACTTCGCAACCAAAAACACAACGTACGCAAGCGCTTTAAGATCAGGACTTTCTCTTCCTGAAAACTTTTTACAGGCCACATCTCTAAAAATATATTTAGACAATAACCAACTTACTCTAGCCGCTGTATACTGCCCCCCGCGTTATACCATATCGGAAGACCAATTTTTGGAATTTTTTAACTCACTAGGAGAATATTTTATAGCAGCAGGAGACTATAATGCCAAGCACACACACTGGGGATCTCGTCTCGTGACTCCAAAAGGAAAGCAGCTTTACAATGCAATTTTAAAAGCAAACAACAAACTCGACCACGTTACGCCTGACAAACCTACATACTGGCCGACAGATCCCAAAAAACTACCCGATTTGATTGACTTTGCAGTTACCAGAAACATTTCGCGTAGACTGATAAGCGCAGAGTGCGGATCTATCATCTGATCACTCGCCTGTTCTAATAAATCTACTACGACACCCTGAATCCATAAATCGACCCGGTCAATTAACTTCACATAAAACTAACTGGCTCAGATACAAAAAATATATAAGCTCACACATTGAGCTTAAGCCACGCCTCGAAGATGAAGCTGACATTGATAGTTTTGTTAACACTCTGGAGTCTGTCGTCGTCGCCGCAGCTCGCACCGCAACGCCTCAAACAGCTAAAACAACACACAACCAAAAGACAACAAATCTACAAATTGAACAGCTCGTTCTTGAAAAGCGGCGCTTACGACGAGACTGGCAGTCGAACAGATCGCCATCGGCAAAGCAAAAACTAAAAGACGCTTCACGTAAACTCACCAAAGCGTTTAAAAACGAGGAAGAACACGCTCAACGCCGTTACATCGAGCAATTATCAACCACCAGTACGAAAAACTCACTTTGGAGAGAACACCCAACTCTAAGCTCACCGACAAAAACAGTAATGCCTTTAAGAAACCCCGCAGGCGGCTGGGCAGTGATAAAGAAAGAGCCGGAACATTTGCTACTCACCTTCAAAAAGTGTTCCAACCTTATCCTGCAACAACTACGTTTGCACTACCGACTGCATCGAACGACTCTCAGCTTCAACATGAGCCAATCAAGTTTCGCCCGAATGAAATAGTTAGAATCATTAAAGAGCAATTGAACGCAAAACAATCTCCAGGCGGTGACCTAATAACCCCAAAGATGATTATTCAGCTGCCTTACTGTACGGTCTGCATAATTGCCCAGCTCTTCAATACTATCACAAAACTTGGCCACTATCCGGACAGATGGAAAAAGTCAATCATCATTATGATACCAAAGCCTGGAAAAGATCACACAGTTCCCGCATCGTATAGACCTATAAGTTTACTATCGTGTCTGTCAAAACTTTTTGAAAAATGTCTGCTGTCCCGGATTAATCCATTCCTGAATCTTCATAACATAATCCCATCACACCAATTTGGCTTTCGTGAAAAGCACGGAACAATTGAGCAGGTCAACCGTATAACATCAGAGATACGAAGCGCGTTCGAAAATCGAGAATACTGCACTGCTATATTTCTGGATGTTGCTCAGGCATTCGACAAAGTCTGGTTGGAAGGTTTGATGCATAAGATCAAGACAATACTCCCAAACAACACACACAAACTGCTTAAATCGTACCTCTACGACAGGAAGTTTGCAGTAAGATGCAACACTACAATGTCTGACGAACACAGAATTGAAGCTGGAGTTCCACAAGCCAGCGTACTTGGACCAACACTATACGTGCTGTTCACAGCAGACATCCCCATAAGTAGCCGATTGACAACCTCTACCTTCGCTGATGATACAGCTATTCTCAGCCGCTCCAAATGCCCAACACAAGCAACTGCCCAACTAGCCCTTCATCTGGTCAAAGTGGAAAAATGGTTATCCGACTGGAATTAAGGTAAACGAACAAAAGTGTAAGCAAGTAACTTTCACCCTTAACAGACAAGACTGCCCACCACTCACGTTAAACAACACCGCCATGCCGATAGCAAAAGAAGTAACGTACCTAGGCGTACATCTAGACAGAAGACTTACATGGCGCCGACACATTGAAGCCAAAAGAAATCACCTCAAACTGAAAGCCAATAGCCTCCATTGGCTCATCAATGCTCGCTCTTCCCTTAGTTTGGACTACAAGGTCCTCCTCTACAACTCTGTGCTCAAACCAATCTGGACCTATGGCTCCAAGTTATGGGGGAACGCTTGCAACAGCAGCATCGACATTGTCCAGAGAGCCCAGACAAAAATCCTGAGAACCATCACCGGGGCACCGTGGTATGTTCGGAACGAAAACATTCACAAAGATTTAAACATCCTAACAGTCAAAAAAAAAAAAAAAAAAAAAATGTATATTCATTCTTGAACGCATTGTGTTTACGCATCAAGCCCTTCCAACACACGCTTTATACCCAAAATCATACATTTTTACTCGAGTACAAGGTATACTTTAGAAGGTAGCCGCACATGCTCTCTCGCTCTCTTTTCACTTCTTAAATTGTCAGTCTGTTAGCAGCAGTTGTGCGCGACGCATCTCTGCGTACGATTTTTTCGTGTTAAACTTCTTGTGCTACAGACTTTACGTATTTCTGCAATGGCGCCTCCATATTCCCAGCAAACCATAAGAGCTCTAAATGAGCTCATATATGACTCTTTTGACTGAGCGTGCACACTCATAATGAGCTCATAAGAGCTCTAACTCCAATTCATAAAAGAGCCTTTTCTGAGTTGTTTTTTGCACTCTTTCAGAGCTCTAAATCCAATTCATAAAAGGGTATTTTCTGAGTTGTTTTTTGCACTCATTCAGAGCTCTAAATTCAATTCATAAAAGAGATTATCTGAGTTGTTTTTTGCACTCATTTAGAGCTCTAAATACACAATACACAATGGCACAAATGTCTAAACCATTAAATTAAATGTGGTATTTTATTCATAAATTAATTAGAAATAAAATTAATTAAAATAAAATTAAAACTAAAACTATGAAATAATATTCAAATCCAAAAATCCAGTATTTTTATAAAATTTTAAACTTAAAATTATTATCGGCTGTTTGATTATTTTTTGTTTCATATTTTAGTCGATCGTTCGCGGTCTGAAACCACCTCAAACAAGTGGTATTTAATGTTTGTTCACTACAATTGAATGCTCCCCGTGTTATGGACGTTAAGGCCAAAGACAATATGCATGTCTTCTCCGGAGTTCCTTTTCAAGAGCACTGGACCGCTGCTCCATCTGAACATATTGTCTTCCAAATAGTTCTCACAAACTTAGAGGGATCAGATATACCAATCTGCACCATTTCATTCTCTTTAAAATAATAAAAGTTAATATAAGTTAAAGAATTGGACTTTAAATCTTACAAGTGTGGCAGACAGAGCAGCAGAATTTGAAAATTTTTCGTTAAATAGCATGAATTCTGAAATATTTGAAAATGGTTCCTTGGGAAGATATTTTTCCGAACTTCGCACAATCGATTTTCGCTGGGAGGTGACTTCTGTCAACATCCTTTTATGCATTCTGGCATTTTCATCCTCCAACGCTTGAATTCGTTCTTTAAGTTCTAAGAAAAATAACTTTATCATAAATATTCTTTAAAAAATAATTTTGATGTATACCTTTATTTTCTTTGGACAAGATATCCATTTTATTAATAATTTGGACGGTGTTGGCTAAAATTTGTCGCAGGAAATCTAAGAAAAAAAAAATTTTATTTGAAGTAAATCTTCAAGAGATTGTTATTCTTACTGTTGGGATAATATGCGCGTAACTTTATTGAAATTAAAAGATGTTCACTCTTTGGAGTTTTCTTACAGACTATAGTTTCATACAAGCGTGATAGTTATCGAAACTTAAAGTGCTACCAGATTGTTAGACTGAAGTAATACATTTTGTGTTGTTATTAAAATACCAATTATTTTCAACACCTCTTCTCAATACAAAATTATTCTTAATTTTATGTCAAGCCCATCATGTCTAACAATTTAACATGTTTGTGCTTATTCAAATTCTTTGTGCAAACATCTGCAATCATATTTGCTGTATCAACATATTTCAAAACAATTTCATTTTTATCTACTAATCTCTCTCTATATATAAAAGAGTTCGTCCGCGTTAGAATGGCTCAGCCACAGCCTAAACGAAAAGAGCTAGAAGGCTGAAATTTTCACACAATTTTGTATGCAGGTATTCTGTTTGTCCTAAGAAAGGAATTTTATTTTGGACAACTCCTTCGAGTACCTCCCATACATTTTGAAGCACTTTTACCAAAGACAATAGAGTATACAAGATATTGAAATTGGTAATACGAAGAAGAACAGTTATTTTGTCTCAGGCCCCGGGACCTAGGCATAGCGGTACTTTTCTATGTTCTGCCTGTGCGTGAGCGCGATAGCGGATAGCATGTGCAGCCGTTCTTGTTTCAGCACTCAGAAAAGGGTCAAAATGTGTCGTGTGCGTTGTTTACATTTCTTGCTTTGCCTGCCTGTCGAGATTTTTGCTATTTTTTGATATTTCTGTCGTCGTCTGTCTCTTTCACAAGTGAACTACTGAATACACTTTCGAAATTTGTGTGCATCTTTGCTAAACTGATATTCTTGGCTAGTGTCATAGAACTAAAAATTTGAAAGAGTATGAATGACCAGCAATTTTTAAACTGAAATTTGGCTGTTTGTGTACATACATCTATGCATATCCAAATTCAATGTGTGTGTGTGGCAATTGTATATCATTTATTGACTTGCCACAACTTTAATGATTTGACAATTTAGGAAACACCTAGAGAAATTCATAAAAAATGCATTGCTATTATTTCTTTTATTTTATTTTTTAAAATATTTTTAAATTATTCAACAATACTTTTTGTAAACTTTAAAATTAATGTATATTTGAAAGCACAAAATATTATTACGAACACCAACAAATAGCATTCTAGCTGTTTCCTAAATTGTCAAATCATTAAAGTTGTGGCAAGTCAATAAATGATATACAATTGCCACACACACACATTGAATTTGGATATGCATAGATGTACACAAACAGCCAAATTTCAGTTTGAAAATTGCTGGTCATTCATACTCTTTCAAATTTTTAGTTCTATGACACTAGCCAACAATTATGCCACACAGTTTAGCAAAGATGCACACAAATTTCGAAAGTGTATTCAGTAGTTCACTTGTGAAAGAGACAGACGACGACAGAAATATCAAAAAATAGCAAAAATCTCGACAGGCAGGCAAAGCAAGAAATGTAAACAACGCACACGACACATTTTGACCCTTTTCTGAGTGCTGAAACAGAACGGCTGCACATGCTATCCGCTATCGCGCTCACGCACAGGCAGAACACAGAAAAGTACCGTAATGCCTAGGTCCCGGGGCCTGAGACGAAATAACTGTTCTTCTTCGTGTTGTTGCAATGTCTTTTATACTATATGGTCTTTGCTACAGCGAATGTTCGGTATCAAATCATGTATGAGCTGGTTGCTAGTGATTCAAACTTGATCGTTGACACTGAGTTGAAAACGAACGGTTCGTTACATGTTCACGAAGCAAACTAACATAATCAGGCAAAGTACACGTCAGTACTCGAGTATGAACAAAAATTTTTGACTCGTTGCAGTTCTCTGGTTCAGGGTATAAACAGAAAGAAATAATTTAAATTATACAAAAAGAATTGGAAGAACAGTATTACCCTTAAGCAGATTAACATTTATAAGCTTAGTTTTAGTGTTTATATACATATACTTATACAGTCGATACACAGTTGATATAGTGAACTAATTTTTGCAAGGCCTGTACACTATTCCGACACACATTTTATGCTCAAAATACACATTTGTGTATGGAAATGCTAGATTTAAAATCAATTAAATATGTATATTTATTTAAAAAAATCGCGATTGTTTGCGTTTTGCGTACAGAAATTAATTTTTGGACAGCTTTTTCACGCAGACTGCGCATTTTTAGAATCGCAGAAAAGTCAGTAGTATTGGCTAGTAGTATTGATCGTGCTATCAAATTTTGCATTCAAAAAAACAATCGATTTGCACTTGACAAATATCAAAACAAGCGCTGACGCTAACTAAACAGCAAAGTACAATTTATGTACCCAAGAAAGAATAGATGTTTTCCCGTTATAATACGGCATTGGTTTAATTCGAAGAGTTGCCACCGTATAACGTTTTTCTTACATAAATTTAGGTATTAAATTAAGTGTAAATAACGTGTAATTGAATTAGGACATGGAATGTTTTATTTAGGTATTGGTTGCTATAGTTGAAATAAATAACAATATCTATGACTTCTATGAGATAATTCATGAACAATGTACTATTTAAAAACAATGTGAAATTTATATCCCTGTCCCACTGTCACACGCTTTACACATCTTTTTAACTCCGTTACTTTTTAATTCAGTTTCTGCGTATTTCCCGTGGTGTCGCAGTGTAGCAAAGAAAAGAATGTTTAGTAGTGTAAGTGTGAGCATTCCCTTTTGTGTGTTATTTCTTTCTTTTTCTGCTTAAAGTTTATTACATAAATTTTATTCACTATTTCGAGTTTTTCGTTTGTTCACTGTTCACTATTTAGTAGGGCTGTGCAACGAACAGTTCGAACGAGACATGCATGTACACAAACAGCCAAATTTCTGTTTGAAAATTGCTGGTCATTCATACTCTTTCATATTTTTAGTTCTATGACACTAGCCAAGAATTATGCCACGCAGTTTAGCAAAGATGCACACAAATTTCGAAAGTGTATTCAGTAGTTCACATGTGAAAGAGACAGACAACGACAGAAATATCAAAAAATAGCAAAAATCTCGACAGGCAGGCAAAGCAAGAAATGTAAACAACGCACACGACACATTTTGACCCTTTTCTGAGTGCTGAAACAAGAACGGCTGCACATGCTATCCGCTAACGCGCTCACGCACAGGCAGAACATAGAAAAGTACCGCTATGCCTAGCTCGGGGGCATGGGACTAGGTTTTTCTTACCAATTGCAAACTCTTCTAATATTTATGCTCATTGCTTTTACCCACTCCAAAAACAAAACAAATTACCCATTCCACTACTGCCGCCTGTTTGTCGCACAAGCTGGGAGTTTGATCGCGAGCGAGAATACAAAAACAAAACAAATGCGCAGTGACGCCTTCGCGTCGCACAAGCAAAGTCATAAAAAAAAGATTCATACACTCGCAAAAAAGAAACGGATTTTCGCTTCTTAATGAATAAGTGCATACACAATTAAGTAAACAATGCGCTTGAAAATAATTTTCAATATTTTATGTACATGTATCTTTTCGCACAGTGCACATTGTTTTTTTTCTTTTCAAATTTGTGTACCTTTGACAATTGATTTACGACCCAAGTAACGTTTGTTGTTGTTGTAAGTGTTGTTGTTGGACCCGCACTGCTACTTTTGTTGGTGTCATTGATTTAAAAAAACAACAACAACAAAACAAAACTTGATGCGTCTAGAAAAATTTTGCACACCAAAATACATATGTATGTATGTTGTGGGGGTGGATTTGCCTACTTGCTGCTGATATAACTTAGACAAAACGTAATACACTTACATTAATAATATACAATTTCGAACAAGCAAAGGCCGTTCACATAAGTTTGTATACAAATCTATGCATGCCTGCGTTGTACGTGTGAACCACGCTCTTCGTCCCAAACTCAAAGAGCCGCTTAAAACTTAACAGAGCGCGCGCGTTGACCTTATGATTATTAGATAATTTCAAATCTCGCTCCGATCATGCTCCTCTGTTGTTGCTCATTTACGTTCACTCTCTATTTTATGTGCGCGCTCTGCATGTCAATCATAAAGTTCAATAACCCTACCTCCTCCGCACACACTAAATCAAAGCTAAAGGCTAAAGTACGTGTGAGTTTAGGCTATGCAATTCACTTAACTGCAGCCTCTTAGATACATATGTTTTGCTTTGATTCAGTGCGTGCGAAGAAGGCAGCGATACTACGCTCTTTGTTTGACTTGCAGAGCGCGCGCATACATAAGAGAGTGAGCTGAAATCATGATACAAAAAATACCGATAACGCATTGCGCATAAAAAAGCTGTTTTTCGTGACGTCACATGTGACAGGTTTGGTATGATTTTCATATTGCATATGGCCGTTGATGCTGATCAAGAATATATATACTTTATATGGGGTCGGAGATGCTTCTTTTTGCCTGTTACATACTTTTGCACAAAACAATTATACCATTTTTTACCCATTTCAGGGTATAAATATAACTGTGAATGCAAAAGATTTGTTGTTGCTGTTTTTGTCGATCGCTTCAGGCTTATTATGAGCCGTTGTATGCACACACGAATTTGAAACAACAAAGGAGGACTAGGAAATGCGATTGGCTTAAGAGCATGAAAATGTGATATTGTTCTGTAGATGAGATCAATTCACATACATATGTAAATAACAGTAACTCTTTCGCTCTAAGGGAATTTTACAATTTTTACATTAGTGTGCCATTTGCGCATTGCTTCATTTCATTTCTAAAAGTGATACAAAAATGAACGTACAAAATTATTGGGGTGCTTTGCCTGCTGTGGCCCTGCCACAGTTTTATATGCAGCCGGTGCAGCCACAGCAGCAACAGTTTCAGCTATCTTCCTTCCAAATTTGGTGACACTAGCTCAAAGTTTGTTAAAGGTGGGGGAAGGGGGGCTGGGCGCGTTATGAGTGGGTATGGCATTCAAATTATTCCTGAATTGAAGAGCCACAGCCTAAGCGAAATGAACTAGAAGGATGAAATTTTCACACAATATTCCCTGCAGGTAGTAAGTGAGTACCTCTCATACATTTTGGAGCACTTTGCCCCATTCCAAACACAAAACACATTACATTCCACTACTGGCGCCTGATTGTCGCACAAGCTGAGGGTTTGATCGCGAGCGAGAATACAAAAACAAAAACAAATGCGCAGTGACGCCTTCGCGTCGTACAAGAAAATTCATAAAAAAAAGGATTGCAAAGGGGTACAGATGCGGCATTGGCGTAAGTTGCCGCAAATATTTTCTGCTGCAGATGGGGATGCCACCAGCTATTTTCCTACCTAATTTGGTGACTCTAGCTCAAAGTTTGTAAAGGGTTGCGGAAGGGGGGCTGGGGGCGGTATGGGTAGGCCTGGCTCCAAAATATATTTGGGGGGTCGCTACCAGTTGTCTTCCTACCAAATTTGGAGACTTTTGCTCAAACACTATGAAAGATACACGCATACCCGTTTTTAACGGGAAGTTGGGGCGGCTGGGGTGGACAAGGGCGGTATGGGTGGGCATGGCATCAAAATTTTTAATGCAGATCTTTGTGGAATGTCAATTGCTGTATAAAGTTGGTTTATAAAAAGTTGGTACTAGCTCCCCTGTGAGCAGTAAGGGGGGCTTGGCTCCAAAACAGATCATGCAGATTTCTGAAGATCGTTACCAGCTATCTTCCTACCAAATTTGGTGACTCTAGCTCAAACACTATGAAAGATACACGCATTCCCGTTTTTAACGAAAAGTTGTGGCGGTTGGGGTGAAAAAGGGCGGTATGGGTGGGCATGGCATCCAAATGATGCAGTTTTCTGGGGATCGTCATCACCCATCTTGGCGCAAAATTTGGTGGCTGTAGCTCAAAAACTGAAGAAGTTATAAGCGTTGCTGCTTTAAAATTGCAGGGTGGTGGGGGCGGAATGGGTGGGCGTGGCTCCAAAATTTTGGATGCGATTTTTTAGGGGATGCCAGTAGCTATCTTCCTAAAAAATTTGGTAACTCTAACTGTAAGGGTGTGCGGAATAGGTGGATTTATCGATTTTGAGTCATCGAATTTATCGATTTTCCAGCCTCCCAGTTATCGTAGAACCCCAATCTTAGAACTTGAGCTGTCCCGGCCATAGATAAAGACATTTGCAAAGTTGCAAAGGTCTAGCTTGAAGGGTGTAGAAAAAAATTGCGCACATACGGACAGACGGACGGACGGACGGACAGTCGGACAGACACCATAACGGACATTGCACAAACCCAATATACTCTTTACCTTCGGTATCGAGTATAAAAAAGGACAGAAAACAGGACGAAAATTGTTTTGTGCAATTTTAAGCTTTTAGTATCAAAATGAAGCTTGCACAATTCCGTGAGGTGATAATAAACATAAACATAGC
This sequence comes from Scaptomyza graminum, assembly GCA_018901835.1. Taxonomy (NCBI): domain Eukaryota; kingdom Metazoa; phylum Arthropoda; class Insecta; order Diptera; family Drosophilidae; genus Scaptomyza; species Scaptomyza graminum. The sequence goes on along the minus strand of JAEIFL010000157.1, from coordinate 587,617 downwards.
TAATACAGCTTCCTGGTGACAAGATTGGGGACAATCGGCCGGCTTAAAACAAATTATGCTTTTTTGTGCGAGGCACAAAGCGTTTTGCATATGTTTTTTTGTCGCCATATACGCGCGAATGTGATCTATTTTGCTATTAAGACTGCATATGCAGTATCTGCAGTATGCCTTATTGCTGTGCGCTTCATCGCGGCTTATCCAATCTTTAAAATCTGGCTGCTGTAGCCAGCAATCACCAAATTTTTGTTTGTACGAATCTTTCGGCATTATTTAAGTTTATTTTTCACTTTTGTTGTACATTAGATTACAAATGATATCGAAAATCCAAAGTATGTAAAAAAGGATGCCACACCGTTTTAAAAAGATCGCTGTTTTTAATAGATCGGATGCCACACTGTTTTTAAAGATAACTTTGAAAAAAAGATTGAAATAAATGAATCAAATCAAATCTGAAAAAAGGCCAGATTTCCGGATAGGGGATGTTTGATATTTTTTCCGGACAAAGCACTTAAAAACAGGACAAATCTGTCCAGAAAAAGGCCAAATTGGCATCACTGTTGTTGGGCCCGCTCTGCTACTTTTTGTTGGTGTCATTGATTTAAAAAAACAACAACTAAGCAAAACTTGGTGCGTCTAGAAAAATTTGGCACACCAGAAAATGTTGTGGGGGTGGATTTGCATACTTGCTTAACTTAGACAAAACGCAAGAACGATAAAACTCAGATCACTCAGATCAGTGGCTTACACGTTGTACAGTGAAGTCAATTTTTGACTTATTTTGAAGTATTTATTTATAATACTTACTTTAAATTAAGTTGTTAATTTATTTTGCTTATTATAATAAGTCGACTTTAGACTTAATAATTGAAGCAACATTATATATAGTTGCATAAGGAATACTGAGGAAACCACAATAAAAAGCAAGTGGTAACGTTGCAGTCGGACGCAATCGACTGCGCTATACTCGATACCAGTATTTAAACCGGTAAAAAGAGGCCTGATTGCAAAGGGGTACGGATGTGGCAGGGGTGAAAGCTGCCTCAAAAATTCTGATACAGATGGGCATGCCACCAGCTATCTTCCTTCCAAATTTGGTGACACTAGCTCAAAGTTTGTTAAAGGTGCGGGAAGAGGGGCTTTGCGCGTTATGGGTGGGCATGGCATCCAAATTATTCCTGCAGATCTTTTTGGTATGTCACTTGTTATCTTCCTACCAAATTTGGTGACTCTAGCTCAAAGTGTGTAAAAGGTTGGGGAAGGGTGCTAAGGGCGTTATGGGTGGGCCTGGCTACAAAATATCTTTTGGTGTCGCTACCAGTTATGGACGCGGCATCCAAAGTTTTGATGTAGTTTTTTGGCGATCGTCATCACCTATCTTGGCGCAAATTTTGGTGGCTCTAGCTCTAGCTATAGGAAGATATAGGCGTTTCTGATTTAAAACCGCGGGGGGCTGGGAGCGGAATGGGTGGTCGTGGCTCCACAATTTTTCGGGGATGCCAGTAGCTATCTTCCTACTAAATTTGGTAGCTCTAACTGTAAGGGTGTGCCGAATAGGTGGATTTGTCGATTTTGAGTTATCAAATTTATCAATTTGCCAGCCCCCCAGTTATTGTAAAGCCCCAATCTTGACACTTTAATTTACTATGCCATAGATAAAGAGAATTGGAAAGTTTCAAGTCTTTAGCTTGAATTGTGTGGAAAAAAGTTGCGTTCATACAGACAGACAGCCAGACAACATGAGAAACATACTCCCAATATACTCTTTACCTTCGGTATCGAGTATAATGACGCGCCTGATTCTCTACCCAATGGTGGCGTAGAAAAGAGAATGTTAAATACTTTGTTTTAATATTTTGTGAAATATTTTCTAATTTATTTATTTAATAAATTCTGTTGCTAAAATTTATATAAACTATCCGCGCAGCGAAGTAAGCGGGCCACTTACTAGTTCTCTGATAAAATGATATCTTATGTCTATATGTGTAAACGGATGTTTCCGTAAGCAGTAGAACTGAGCTGCCGGTCTTCTACATACAGCCTCGCCTGGGAAAGGGAATCGGGTTTTGTGCACTATGCTACGCTCTGTGGATTGCTCGCCGGATGGGGTCGGGGTTTTCCTATCCCTTATATTCCTATGACACACTTACGACACAAAAATAAAGTTTAAGTGCACGGATACAGATACTACTCTAAATGTATACAAATCAAAAGAAAGAAAACAAAAGCAAGGAATAAGCTCTGTCAAAAATTTTGTTTGGTATGCGGATTAGTTATGCAGAAAAGCCGTCGAATTTATATGAACCTGATGTTGGGGGTTCATATGCTCTCTTTACCCTCCCTGCCTTGGCAATTTGTGAGCTAAAATAAATAAAAATTGCCCCTAATTTGATTACACTCGATATTCTTTCATTATGATGTACTAATGACGATACATGGTTTTATTTACGAATTCATATTTTTAACAACAATTCTTTTCAAAAGCAAAAAGCAAAAATAAAAATATAATAAGATAATTACGTTTCATTACGTTAATTCAAGATTTCACTTAATTTTCATGATTGTAAATATTTTTGTACAAAGTTTCTTAAAATTAAATGTTTATGTCGAATCGAATTTTAATTGAAAACCCCTGTCAATTCATTTCAATAAAGGTAGCCATACGAAATATAAAAATGATATGATATTATAGCCTTACTTGTACTTCACGAGTATCCACAATATAAATCCTTCGCTGAGTCCGTTGGTACCAAAGAACTGATGCGGCTGTAGATTAAATGTTGAATTTATGCATATATATATATATCGTTTGGTCTACCAACTCAAAGGGTCCCTGTTAATTAAGATTCGATTTGCAAGATGTCATGTTTAAACTTAAAACTAAAATATAATTTCAAAATTAATTGATAATTAACCAAATTTATCAAAGGTTGTTGCGACTGGCAATGATACAAAACGAAAATCGCATTGGCGATAGCATCGCAATTGAGAAAGAGGCAGTTCACGTAACCTCCGGTTCTAGTTCACTCTCACTGGTTCACTTCAAAAGTTCTAGTCGGGCAACACTGTCAAAGCAGTGTTTGAGCAATGTTGGCAAAGCAGTGTTCGATGGGACGAATCAAGACAGTTGTAGCAGATATTTTTGAGGGTTAGGTCTCAATAGATATGTATGTCGACTCCCTTCAGCGGAGTCTCACAATCCCGGCTTCCTGAGCAAGATCGCTGTCTGGTCTCTAACCTTCACGGAATATCGAGGGGTGCTTGTGTGCGTGTGGCAACACCAAGGTAAATTTGCAGCGGTCGACGGCTATGTGTGTGTATGTATGTACGCGCACAGCGCACTTAGCAATAGCCGCCGACACTTGAATGCTGTCTCCAACTACGGAAATGAACACAAGAACTTTAGAAAAATGCACTTTTTAAATATTAGTCAAATATCACCTCTTGAAAATTCCGCAACTTAAATAACAATTAAGCCGCACTGCTAATCGAGAGCAAGTGTCGGGTTATTTTTGCAATAGATTCAGTAATCTCTTTTCTGTCGCACTTTAACAATTTTAAGGCCTTATTGCCGAACTGTACTTTCAATGTAGTTTTAGTTTCACGTGGTTTTTAATTAAATCGCTTTAATTTGTTTAATACACGACTTCACTCTTTTGGTGCTGCGACAGAAAAGATCGACAGCTGCGAAAATTTTATGTTCTGCAGCTCGATTTTGCATAGCGAAGAGCTTTCATACGGGATACTTCCAATGCTGAATTAACGAAAGAGCGAAACAAAGATGAGCCAACAATATGCTTACACCAAGTAACGGTGATAAAAGCTGCGAGCGAGCTTAGCTAACAAAGACAATGGGACATTTTGCTAATTTCAGTGGCAAAAATGAATAAATGTATAACTCAAAAATTAAAATTGATCATATTATGTTTGGGTAGTATTCTGTCCACTACATATGTTTGCTTCTCGCGTGGTACATGTGGTTCTTAGCTAAATGCTGTGCGCTTAAGTTATCGCCGTAGATACACAATGGCATATCGCTCGGAAAACAGCCAATCTCCTTGATGAGTCGTCTCAGATATATAGCCTCTTTAGAAGCTTCTGCGAGCGCCATGTACTCTGCCTTGGTGCTACTAAGTGCCACAGTAGCTTGTTTGTGCGACTCCCAAGAAAATGCCGCACCAGCCAGGAAGAAAATGTATCCAGTGAACGACTTTCTGTCTGGTATGTTGCCTCCCTAGTCTGCATCAGTGTATCCTACTAAAGGAGCACCTGATTAGATGTACCGCAGCTTCCTCTCCTTTGTACCAGCTAAATATCGCAGGATATGCTTTGCCCCTGTGTCGTGCTCGACCGTTGGCCTCTTGTTCATCTGCGATAATTTGCACACGGAATGCAAAATATCAGGTCGTGTAGAAACGGCCAAATACATCAAACTGCCAATGAGAGCTTGATACTTCGTTGCATCGACCAGCTTTGAGTCTTACCAAGATTTAATCTGATACCCCGCATCCAGTGGCGTTGCAGTTGTCCTGCAGTTCTTCATATCGGACTGGTGCAGCAATGTTTCGATATATTTTGTTTGACTCAGAAACAAATCTCCAGACTTCTCCAAACTTCAAAACCAAGAAAGCTCCTTACTTTCCCGTTGTCGACCGACTTGAACTGCTCTCCAATGTATTGCTTTATTGCATACATATCTTCTTTGCTCTTGCTTGCTATCAGAATGTCATCTACGTATACTGCAACGAGATTTATACGATTATTAATATACATTACATACAAGCAGGGTTCGCTGCTGCATGGAACAAATTCATAGCTTTACAGAACACCATCTAACAAAGCATTCCATTCTCTGCCAGACTGCTTCAAACCGTAAATGGCCTTCTTTAATTTAGCCACACGATTTGGATATTTCTCACTGATGAACATCTCAGGCTGCTTCATGTAGACTTCATCACTCAGGGTGCCATTCAAATATGCACACATCCATTTGGTGCAAATGCAACTCGAGTCCCGCTGCCAGTGCCATAACCATACGAATCGTTGCATATCGTACTACTGGCGAATAGGTCTCTTCATAGTTGATGCCGTACTGCTGGCTGCATCCTTTTGCAACCAATCGCGCCTTGAACCGATCAATACCGCCATCAGGTGCCGTCTTCACGTTGAACACCCATTTGCATCCGACAGCTCTCTTGCCAGGAGGCAGGTCAACTAATGACCAAGTTTTGTGTGCCATCAGCGAGTCGTACTCGAGCTGCATAGCTGCCCTCCATTCATCTGAAAAATCACCACTCATTGCCATTTTCGGGTTATCGGGAATTGCAACCTCTTCTTTTGCCTGCATGACGTTTAATCTATTTTTCTGCCTCGATGGTCTGCCTGGCGCACCTGTGTGCACAATACGAGGTCTTCCGGGTCCATAAATCGGGATGACTTCTTCATCATCGCTTTCGTGTTGATCCACATCGCTAGTAGCATCTTCATAATCTGATTGCGATGATAACGGTTGTGCCTCCACAGCACCCTGAGAAATGTTGTCATGCATTTCCAGACCTATATTATTTCCGCACCCATGACTAATATTTTCCGGAGCCTCACTAGAAAAATCTGGGCTACTGTTTTGCCCCATCAACACATTCTCATCGAAGCGAACATCTCGTTTTATGACGACCTTATTCTGCTCCGGATCGTATAGCCTGTAACCTTTAGTTTCTGTGCTATATCCGACGAATATAAATTCTTTGCCCTTTGCAACGAATTTGCGCCTCTGCGTCTTGTCCAAAACTATAGCGGGTGTCTTGCTGTCTTGAAGTATTTCACCATTGGCTTCCTCTTGAGCCACATCTCATACGGAGTAGTATCCTCCAGCGCTCTCGTAGGCATGCGATTTTTGATATATGCTGCACTCGAGCATGCTTCCGCCCAAAAATGAACCAACATCGCTCTGCGACGCCATTCTGTTGCGGCGTATGAGCCACCGTAAACTGCCGCGCTATACCCTGATTACGCAGATATGTATCGAACACATTGTTTTTATACTCTCCGCCGTTGTCGCTTCTCAATGTTTTTACTTTAAGCCCCGTTTGCTTTTCGACTAACGACTGGTATGTTTTAAAATGTTCGTATACCTTATTCTTGTTTTTCATAAACATAACCATCGCGTATCTGGATCTATCGTCTATGAATGTCACAAAATATCGCGATCCACCGATCGAGTCAACATTAAACGGCCCGCACACGTCTGAATGGATTGTTGCTAATAATTGTTCCGCACGGTAACCTGCCTCTGCAAAAGGCTTTGAGCAATTTTGCTTTTCATACATGGCACACACGTAACGTTTACCGCCGGGCTTAGTTTTTCAATACCATTAACAATTCCATTTGTTGACATTTTACATAGGCTTTGTATATTAATGTGGCCTAGACGATTATGCCACTTTACTATATTTTCGACACACGAAACATAAGCCGATTCACATTTATTTGTGAACATATACAAGCCGTTGTCTTTATTTGCAACTGCGATAGTTTCATTTATGTCCGATATTTTTATTGTTGCACATTTTTCATCAAAATTAATCTTTAAACCATTTTCTGTGCCCTTTGCAACTGAGAAAAAATTGATTTGCAACTCGGTTACGTACAAAACGTCATTTAACTTGAACTTTGATTTATTTGTCTTAATGCGCACTGTTCCAATACCTATCGCCTCAAGTGATTTGTTGCCCGCCACTAACACTTTTTGTTGTGACTCACGATAGTCGATAAATAGTTCTCGATTATTACTCATATGCGAGGTGGCACCGCTGTCCACACACCAATCATTACGGCTCAAAATGTTTTCGCTCGAAAAAAATGCGACGCTCGGCGACACACACACAAACTACCGTTCACTTTGTTTCTTTTCATGTTTTTGCTTGTCTTTTTCGCTTTCCTTGTCTCTAGCCTTCCGCTGGCGACACACTGCGGCGAAATGGCCACGCTTACCGCACTCGAAACATTTACCGTTGCTTCTTTTCTGTTCTTTAGCTATATAGGCTTGCTGTACACTATTTTCGTTTCTGCTTTGATTTTTACGTTCTGCTTCTTCTAGAAGTTTATTACGCAGCACATCAAATTTGGGCATTTCATCTCTGATTTCCATTGCCACTACAAAATGTTCATATGATTTTGGCAAACTGGACAACAATATTATTACGGCAATCTCTTCACCTAGAGTAATGCCCACTTCACTTAATTTGCCGATCACGCTTTCAAATTCGTTTATGTATTCTACTAGTAAGTGGCCCGCTTACTTCGCTGCGCGGATTGTTTATATAAATTTTAGCAACAGAAGATATAAAATAAATAAATCAGAAAATATTTCACAAAATATTAAAGCAAAGTAAATAACATTCTCTTTTCCACGCCACCATTGAGGTAGAGAATCAGGCGCGTCATTATACTCGATATCGAAGGTATAGAGTATATTGGGAGTATGTCCGTCTGTCTGTATGAACGCAACGTTTTTCCACTTAATTCAAGCTAAAGGCTTGAAACTTTCCAATTCTCTTTATCTATGGCATAGTAAATTAAAGTGTCAAGATTGGGGCTTTACAAAAACTGGGGGGCTGGCAAATTGATAAATAAGATAACTCAAAATCCACCTATTCGGCACACCCTTACAGTTAGAGCTACCAAATTTGGTAGGAAGATAGCTACTGGCATCCCCGAAAAATTGTGGAGCCACGCCCACCCATTCCGCTCCCAGCCCCCCGCGGTTTTAAATCAAAAACGCCTATAACTTCCTCAGTTTTTAAGCTCGATCCACCAAATTTTGCGCCAAGATAAGTGATGACGATCCCCAAAAAACTGCATCAAAACTTTCGATGCCACGCCTACCCATACCGCCCAAGCTAACCCCAGCCGCCCCAACTTTTCGTTAAAAACGGGAATGCGTGTATCTTTCAGAGTTGTTGAGCTAGAGTCTCTGAATTTGGTAGAAAGATAGCTAGTAATGAACCCCAATGATCTGCATTAAAGTTTTGGAGTCACGCCCACCCTTTCCGCCCCCAGCCCTACCGCAGTTTCAAATCAGAAATGACTTTATCTTCCTCAGTTTTTGAGCTACAGCCACAAAATTTTGCGCCAACATAGGTGATGACGATCCCCAAAAAACTGCATCAAAACTTTGGATGCCGCGTCCATAACTGGTAGCGACAGCCAAAGATATTTTGTAGCCAGGCCCACCCATAACGCCCACAGCACCCTTCCCCAACCTTTTACAATTTTTGAGCTAGAGTCACCAAATTTGGTAGGAAGATAGCAATTGACATCCAAGAAGATCTGCAGGAATAATTTGGATGCCATACCCACCCATAACTCGCCCAGCCCCCCTTCCCCCACCTAAACTTTGAGCTAGTGTCACCAAATTTGGAAGGAAGATAGCTGAAACTGTTGCTGCTGTGGCTGCAGCGGCTGCATATAAAACTGTGGCAGGGAAAGCATATAAAACTGTAGCAGGCAAAGCACCCCAATAATTTTGTATGTTCATTCTTGTATCACTTTTAGAAATAAAATGAAGCAATGCGCAAATGGCACACTAAAGTAAAAATTGTAAAATTCCCTTAGAGTGAAAGAGTTACTGTTATTTATGTGAATTGATCTCATCTACAGAACAATATCACATTTTCATGCTCTTAAGCCAATCGCATTCCTCTTAGTCCTCCTTTGTTGTTTCAAATTCGTGTGTGCATACAACGGCTTATAATAAGCCTGAAGCGATCGACAAAAACAGCAACAACAAATCTTTTGCATTCACAGTTATATTTATACCCTGAAATGGGTAAAAAAGAGTATAATTGTTTTGTGCATAAGTATGTAACAGGCAAAAAGAAGCATCTCCGACCCCATAAAAGGTAGATATATTCTTGATCAGCATCAACAGCCATATGCAATATGAAAATCATACCCAACCTGTCACATGTGACGTCACGCAAAACAGCTATTTATGCGCAATGCGTTATCGGTATTTTGTATCATGGTTTCGGATCACTCTCTTATGATACGCGCGCTCTGCAAGTCAAAAAAAGAGCGTAGTATCGCTGCCTTCTTCGCACGCACGGAATCAAAGCAAAACATATCTAAGAGGCTGCAGTTAAGTGAATTGCATAGCCTAAACTCACACGTACTTTAGCCTTTAGCTTTGACTTAGTGTGTGCGGAGGAAGTAGGGTTATTGAACTTTATGATTGACATGCAAAGCGCGCACATAAAATATAGAGTGAACGTAAATGAGCAACAACAGAGGAGCATGATCGGAGCGAGATTTGAAATTATCTAATTATCATAAGAGCAACGCGCGCACTCTGTTAAATTTTAAGCGGCTCTTTGAGTTTGGGACGAACAACGTACATAGATTTGTGTAAAAACTAATGTGAACGGCCATTGCTTGTTCGAAATTGTATATTATTAATGTAAGTTATACGTTTTGTCTAAGTTATATTAGCAGCAAGTAGGCAAATCCACCCCCACAACATATGTATTTTGGTGTGCAAAATTTTTCTACACGCACCAAGTTATGTTTTGTTGTTGTTGTTTTTTTTTTTAATCAACGACACCAACAAAAGTAGCAGTGCGGGCCCAAGAACAACACTAACAACAACAACAAACGCTACTTGGGTCGTAAATCAATTGTCAAAGGCACACAAATTTGAGAAAAAAAACAATGTGCACTGTGCGAAAAGATTCATTTACATAAAATATTGAAAATTTTTTCAAGCGCATTGTTCACTTATATGTGAATGCACTTATTCATTAAGAAGCGGAAATCCGTTTCTTTTTTGCAAGTGTACGAACCAATTTTACTTGTTTGAAATTGTATATTATTAATGTAAGTGTGTTACGTTTAGTCTAAGTTATATTAGCAGCAAGTATGCAAATCCACCTCCACAACATTTTCTGGTGTGCCAAATTTTTCTGGACGCACCAAGTTTTGCTTAGTTGTTGTTTTTTTAATTCAATGACACAAACAACAGTGATGCCGATTTGGCCTTTTTCCGGACAGATCTGACATGTTTTTAAGTCCCTTGTCCGGAAAAAATATCAAACATCCCCTATCCGGAAATCTGGCCTTTTTTCAGATTTTATTTGATTCATTTATTTCAATATTTTTTTCAAAGTTTTCTTTAAAAACATTGTGGCATCCAATCTATTAAAAATAGCGATCTTTTTACATACTTTGTATGTATTTTCGATATCATTTGTAATCTAATGTACAACAAAAGTGAAAAATAAACTTAAATAATGCCGAAAGATTCGTACAAACAAAAATTTCGTGATTGCTGGCTATAGCAGCCAGATTTTAAAGTTTGGATAAGCCGCGATGAAGCGGACACCAATAAGGAATACTGCAGATACTACATATGCTTCTTTTTTATTTTCTGGGATTTTTTTGGTTTTTTTTTTTTTTTTTTTGGGATTTTTTTGGCTTTTTTTTATTTTTTGGCTTTTTTTTTATTTATTGGCTTTTTTTATTTTTTGGCTTTTTTTTTTATTTTTTTGTCTTATTTTTATTTTGTGGCTTTTTCTTTCTATTTTTGGTTCTTCTTATTTTTTTGGCTTTTTCTGGCTTTTTTTTATTTTTTGGCTTTTTTTTTATTTTCTGGGATTTTTTGGCTTACTGAACAATTTGCACGATGTTTTATCGAGTTTGCAAATTTCTTATTCACACACATGCTGGACGCTGGGACTGTTCCAATTGCCGCCGCATCTTCCGGGTGGACGACGCTAATAGCTACTCGCGTCGTAAATCAATTGTCAAAGGCACACAAATTTGAAAAAAAAAAAAACAATGTGCACTGTGCGAAAAGATTCATTTACATAAAATATTGAAAATTATTTTCAAGCGCATTGTTCACTTATATGTGAATGCACTTATTCATTAAGAAGCGGAAATCCGTTTCTTTTTTGCGAGTGTATGAACCTTTTTGAAGTTATACTTCTATATCGAGGGTTTTATATGGGGGTAAAAATTTACAGAACGACATACCAAAGAAACGACAGAAAACAGAACGACATACCAAAGAAACGACAGAAAATTATCGACAGATTACACATACATAAACACAAAACAAAAATACAATACTACAATACAATACGTGTTTATAAATATGTGAGCGCGATGGAGAGATATACGTGAAAATATAGCACAAAGCATAAACACAAAACACAAATACAATAGAGCGCGATAGCACGATATATGTGAAAATATTTCATATTGCTAATTCCTTTTTCTATAGAAACGGTACTGCCATACGCATAAATACGCACAGACACACACAAACACTTACAAACAAACATAACGAACTTCTTTAATAAGTGAATGATGGTGTGGGATACCCTACCTAGTTCATTTGCTATATTAATTGATTAATTAATTAATATTATTAAACTATTTTTAGTAATTTCTCAATTGTTTGCTAAGCGCCAACTTATTCTTATTAAGTATGCAATTATTGCATATATATAATATCCACAGTAGCACTTATATAATACAATATTAGGGTACATAAGATTCTTCATTCGTCAGTTCATTTTCTTATTACAGAAGTCCGCTATGTTTGTCTGTAAGTGTGTGTGTGTGTTGTGTCTGTGCATTCACGAAGAAGCAAAACAGAATTGCCTTGGACGAATGATGTTTCTGCATACCCTAACAAGCTTATTTGCTATATTTATCAATTAATCAATTAATATTATTAAACTATTTTAGTAGTTTCGCAATTGTTTGCTAAGCGCCAACTTATACTAATAAAAGTATGCATTTATAGCAAATATATTATTGAAGTACACGTCCTCAATAACACTTATAATTTATTAGGGTATTCAACAGTCATCATTCTCTTTGCTTAACAGCTGCATGCCCGGGCTGGGGCGCTCTGCCGCTGCACAAAGCACTAATACCATCATACTTATTTTGAGCAGAGAAAAAATTTTTACAACAAACACATACTATTTGCTATACTAACGCTTAACGCTTTTTTTGAAAGCGTCGACGCTGATCATGTGTGATCTAACGCGGTGTGAGGTTTGCATGTATTGTACCGAGATAGTTGCGCTACCCGCGCCTATAGATGTTAACACATCAATAAAGTTCAATTAAAGTACTTGACAGCACTACTATACAAACGGCCGACAAGTAACTTTACCACAAATTTATATTTTAAGTGTAATGGATCCAAATGCAAATGCTGTAAAACAAACCCAGCAACAACAAAATCAACAACAACAAGAAACAAGAAGTATAACTTCAGTCGTGCGTGAAACACACACACACTTTTTTTTTTTATGACTTTGCTTGTGCGACGCGAAGGCGTCACTGCGCATTTGTTTTGTTTTTGTATTCTCGCTCGCGATCAAACTCTCAGCTTGTGCGACAAACAGGCGGCAGTAGTGGAATGGGTAATTTGTTTTGTTTTTGGAGTGGGTAAAAGTGATCCAAAATGTATGGGAGGTACTCGAAGGAGTTGTCCAAAATAAAATTCCTTTCTTAGGTCAAACAGAATACCTGCATAAAAAATTGTGTGAAAATTTCAGCCTTCTAGCTCTTTTCGTTAAGGCCGATATGCTATCCATTTTAACGCGGACGAACTCTTTTATATATAGAGATTACACTCTTGTCTTCAGACAATGATAGACTCAAGGCATACTCAATTGGGTAGTGTTATGCGAGAGAGCGCCCTCTTTTTTTCGGTACCAAGGCGTCAGTCGCAAAGTGCTTTTTACGAAACTACGAAATTGCATAGGCTGCACCAAGGCATATTTAACCAGGTAGCCACACTCGGCTTGTGTCCCTCTTTTGTACGCCTTACACTTCAGTCTCGAGCCGAACGTTGTGTGCGACGCATCTCCGCGGACAATTTTTTTGCGTTCTGCTTTGCGCTTTTGTACGAGATTTTTATTATGCCGACAAATTGTTGTTTGTGCAAAACAAAATGCAAAATTGGTGTGCATGTCCCAATTAACGAATTAAAAGCAAATATAAGAAATAAACATATTAATTAAAATTTGTATTTGGTTTGTAACATTTTTTCATTCATTTTGGTCTTGCACGAAAATAGCACACAAATATGTATGTACATATATGTGGGAATGGGTCTGGCAACGCCGCTCAGCCCTCCCATCACTATTATCGAGTCAACAATATCTATCGAGCATTGAGGCCAGTTTTGATAGAGAGTCCGCGATGAAAGGGCTGCTTTCGAAGAAGCTCAAAACGAGGTTGCGAAACGACGCTCGCACAAACGACGAATAACGAATTAACTGAAATTATTGATAAATTATTACCATCAAACTATAACTATTTCTTATAAAATTAATATTAAACCTAAATATATAAATAAACACAGTGGATTTGCATATTACAATAACCCAAATCCCACAAATATGGGGGCTCAACCTACGAAAGTGCCACAAACATAAGCGTTTAATCAAAAAAAAAAAAAAAAAAACAACTTAACGACGAATTGTTTTAAACAAGCGAAAATTTAAAACTAAATCATTAAAAAGTGAACATTGATGTACATTTGCAGGAACGACGCGACGCGGCAAATTGTATGGTACATTAAGAAAAAGAACGACGTAAAGTGAGTGTGTATTAGTGCGTGCACACGCAAGAATTACGAAGAACTAAAGAAAAGAGAGACGGCACCAACATGTCGCGACTAGTCGACTTCGAGAAAATAAGCGTTGCGCTTAGAAGCGAAAAGAAAAATAACATTGTTCTTTTACATAAATTTGTGTTCGAGTCAGCAGGCGACAGAAATAATCGCAAACGTTTACGCAGCTTCGAGGGATTTGAAGACGAGAGTGTATACATCACCAAAGTCGAATATGTTGCTAAAAATTTGACGAACAACGATCTGGTTATAATTTGTAATGTATTAGGGCTAAATCATGACAAAGTCGATTTGACTACACATATAGTTAAAAATCTGATGAAATCAAATTTACTGGCTGACGCTTACGAGGAAGATGACAACGAAGAAGACGACGAAAATGATGAAAACGATGTAAATGAAGAAAACAGTGACGATATCAACGCAAATGAGTTAGACAGAGACGACAACAGTGCGACAAGCAGTAGCACATTCAGAACAGCAGGAACAGACGAATCTACAAACATCGAAAAGACGCAATTACGCGCTAAACCCAATGAACAGAATATTGGTACAGTTTTAGTGCAAAATACAAACATGCCGACAACAAGATTTGCTCTAAACTTCCGTGACATCGAAGATTCGATACGACCTTTTAGCGGAGATGATTCGTTAGCAGTTGAAATTTGGGTGAACGATTTCGAAGACCTAGCTGCCGCAATGAATTGGGAAGATTTGCAAAAATTCATCTTTGCAAAGCGATCTTTAAAAGGAATTGCAAAAATGTTTGTGATGAGTGAACGCGGAATTAACAGCTGGCAAATGTTAAAAGAATCATTAATCCAAGAATTTGAAACGCAGATTAATAGTGCACAATTACATAAATTAATGTCCGAAAGAAAAATTAAAAAAGGTGAAAGTGTACAAGAGTATCTTTTTTAAAATGAAGGAGTTGTCATCACGTGGTCACATAGAAAATAGTGCTCTTATGCAATACGTTATCGACGGAATAAATGATTTGAGTGTAAACAAAGCCATTTTATACAACGCAAAAGACCTAAAAGAGTTTAAAGAAAAATTAAAAAGTTATGAAACAATGCGCGGAAAATCAGAAAATTTAAAAGCCAATGACTATAAATACAAAAGTGGACATAACAAAAAAGAATACGATGTACAAAAACAAAATAATGAGATAAAATGCTATAATTGTGGTATGAAAGGACATACATCAGATAAGTGCGAAAACAAAAGTAAAGGAAAAAAGTGTTTTAATTGTAATGAATTTGGACACATATCGAGAGAGTGTTCCAAAACAAAACAAGACAATGATTTAACACAAAGCAACACGCGAAATGTAACAGCTGATCATGCATCGATGTGCAAAACCATACGCGTACAAGACGAAAATTACGTTGCTTTGATAGACACCGGTAGCAAGTACAACATTATGAGTCAAAGGTCATACAAAAAATTAAAGAATGTGAATTTACGCTCAGTTAACCTTTCGCTCGTCGGTTTTGGTTCACAGAACAAAGTTATGCCATTTGGATCATTTCTTGAAGTTTTGAATGTGGACAATCAACAGTTTGAAGTGGATTTCCTAGTTGTTGCCGATAAGTTTCTTGATGTCGAAGCAGTCTTAGGCGAAGATTTTTGCACAAACGCTGAAATAAAAATAAATCGCGACGGCATAACAATTAAAAATCCAAATAACGCTGATAAAATGACAATAAACTCTGTTATGAAAATAAACGTGTCAAATAATGATGAACAATTTGAAATAAACCCAGAAGCAAGCAACAGTGCCAAAAATCATGTTTACGAGCTCGTGAAAAACTATAAACCGGGAAATGCCAAATCGACAAACGTAAAAATGAATATCGTAATTAAAGATGAAGCTCCAATATATTCGCGTCCGCACAGGCTCGCATATTCCGAACGCTGCATAATTGATGATCAAGTAGACCAATGGCTGAAAGACGGTATAGTTCAACAATCTGAGTCAGAGTTCACTAGCCCTGTGATACTGGTGAAGAAACGAGATGGTACGCCGAGACTTTGCGTCGATTATAGAAGAATAAATAAGGTAATACTGAAAGATCATTTCCCACTGCCGCTGATTGAAGACCAACTAGATCGACTAGTTAATGCGAAAATATATAGCACGATCGATTTGAAGAACGGATTTTTCCACGTTGACGTCGAGAAGGCAAGTCGAAAGTATACATCATTTGTTACTCACAACGGGCAGTATGAGTTCTGCAAAGTTCCATTTGGTTTATGCAACTCGCCTGGAGTATTTCAAAGACACGTGAACGCCATATTTAGAGATCTGACACGCAGAGGCATTGCCTTACCATACGTCGACGACATTATTATACCTGCCAGATCCGAAGACGAAGCCGTATCTAATCTCAAAGAAGTCTTGAAGCAATGTGAAGACTATGGTCTTGTACTTAATCTAAAAAAATGCCGTTTTCTGATGTCGAAGATTGAGTTTCTAGGACATGTCGTCGAAAATCAAACCATTAGTGCTTCAGAGACGAAAACTAAAGCGGTCACACATTTTCCAGTACCGAAAAACCAGAAACAACTACAAAGTTTTCTAGGTCTTGTTAGCTATTTTCGTAAATTCATTTTAAACCTTGCAATTATAGCTAAGCCTTTAACCGATTTAATGAAACAAGATGCCAAGTTCATCATGAACGAAAAAGAGATGATTTCATTTGAGACGCTGAAGAAACTTATAACCGAGAAGCCGATTTTGAAAATTTTTAATCCTCAGCACGAGACAGAACTGCACACGGACGCTTCTATGGATGGTTTCGGCGCAGTTTTACTTCAGAAATCTCCTGACGACGGATTAGTGCACCCAGTGTACTACATGAGTAAGAAGACGACGGATGCAGAAAGGAAGTTTACCAGCTATGAATTGGAAATCCTTGCCGTAGTAGAGGCGCTACACAAGTTCCGAGTTTATCTTTTGGGCTTACACTTTAAACTCGTAAGTGATTGCAACGCTTTTACCAAAACGATCGACAAAAAAGACGTCTGCGCTAGAGTTGCCCGATGGATTCTCCTCCTCCAAGAGTATGATTTCGACGTCGAGCATAGAGCTGGCACACGCATACGCCACGCCGATGCTTTGAGCAGGTATCCAGTCATGATGATCTCTAACGATAGCATACACAGCAAGATCAAGTATCTCCAACTTCAAGACGATGAATTAAAAGCAATCATAGATATCCTAGCTGAAAAAGACACGCACAACGATTACTTTATGAAATCTGATATACTACACAAACTGATTGCTGACGACGAACTTATAGTAGTTCCACTGGCTTTGCAACGCGAAATTATTAAGCAGGCCCACGAGAAAGGACACTTTTCAGTCAAAAAAACCAAGGAAATGATAAGTAAGGAATACTATATCCCAAAACTCGAAGACAAGATTCAACGACAAATACGATGCTGCATTCCATGCATAGTTTTAAACCGCAAACTGGGAAAGAAGGAAGGAAACTTGCATCCGCTGCCAAAAGAAGAGGCGCCATTGCAAACGTTGCATATTGATTTCTTAGGCCCTCTTGAGTCAACACATAGACAATACAAGCACATCCTGGCAGTAATCGACGGTTTCACCAAGTTCTGCTGGCTGTACCCAACAAAGACGACATCAGCTAAAGAGGTGGTTTCGACACTTCAAACACAAAGTATAACATTTGGAAATCCAGTTCAAATATGCTCCGACAAGGGATCTGCTTTTACAAGTCAAGAGTTTCAACAGTACTGCGAGGAAGAAAACATAAGACACCATGCTATAACAACGGGCTTGCCACGTGCGAATGGTCAAGTCGAACGACTCAACGCAATTATAATATCGGTATTGTCCAAATTATCTATCGATGACCCAACAAAATGGTACAAGTTTGTTGAAAAAGTACAACAAACCATTAACTCAACGTTCTGCAGAAGCACTCACATGACACCGTTTGAGTTGCTTGTTGGCATAAAAATGCGAACTAAAGATGACATCCAAATTAAACAACTTATTGACGAAGAAATTATCCAAAGTTTCAGCGACCATAGGGACGAACTACGCAAAATTGCCAAGCAGCAGATTCTCAAGTTACAAGAAGAAAACAGAAAGTCCTACAACTTACGGCGTAGACCAGCAGCAGCGTACAAGGTCGGTGATCTTGTCGCAATCAAGCGTACACAGTTTGGTAATGGTCTCAAGCTGAAGCCAAAGTATTTAGGCCCATATCGTGTCGCCAAAGACAAAGGGCAAAACACCTACGATGTAACAAAAGATGCTTATTTCAACGACGGTCCCAGAAACACATCCACCTGTGCCGAATATATGTAGCCATGGATTCCGTGCGATGACGACGACGACGAAGCATTCGAGACGAATGCATAGAAGGATGGCCGAGTTGTGGGAATGGGTCTGGCAACGCCGCTCAGCCCTCCCATCACTATTATCGAGTCAACAATATCTATCGAGCATTGAGGCCAGTTCTGATAGAGAGTCCGCGATGAAAGGGCTGCTTTCGAAGAAGCTCAAAACGAGGTTGCGAAACGACGCTCGCACAAACGACGAATAACGAATTAACTGAAATTATTGATAAATTATTACCATCAAACTATAACTATTTCTTATAAAATTAATATTAAACCTAAATATATAAATAAACACAGTGGATTTGCATATTACAATAACCCAAATCCCACATATATACAAATGCATGCGCTCACACATTTCATTATGTTGACGAAAGCATGATATTCCTTTCTCCCTCTCACATTGCTAAGGCGTAACGAAGAGCGAGTGTGGCTACCTAGTTAAATATGCCTTGGGCTGCACACAACCAAAACACTTTATATACCTTACTCTGTCGCACTAACAAAACAAAGTCAAGAGAGTAAAATAAAGAGAGCAACGTGGCGCTCTCCCTCGCTCTCACATGTTCAAATCAGTAGGTACCTGCTCTCTCGCATGACACTACCATGTTGATTGTATCATGGATAGACTTAATAGAGTTTTATACAGCGACACTTTCCGAGCCGGCCCTTTTGGCTCGTGTACCGCCTTTAATTTTTCCCATGCTTCCTTTGCGGTACTGCAGTTTTTAATGTAATTTAACTGTGTTGGCTTCACTGACAACGTTATTGTCGCCAACGCCTTCTCATCAATCTTTTGCCAGATTGCACCGTTTGATTCAGTTTTTGCCACTGCACCACTCACAATATTCCATGATTCCGAATGTATTAAAATACTGCGCATTTGGACACACCAAATGTCGTAGTTTTTGTCTTCTAATTTTTCAATTGAATACAAATTGTTCGCCATTTTGAGTTTTTTATATTAATTGACACACGAATTAATATCTCGGACACACCGACGAGTCTCTCCGACCTTTTCTTTTAATTTTCTAGTTCTAGGCTGCCTGGGCCCATAACCTTTGTTGGGATAATATGCGCGTACCTTTATTGAAATTAAAAGATGTTCACTCTTCGGAGTTTTCTTACAGACTATCGTTTCATACAAGCGTGATAGTTATCGAAACTTAAAGTGTTACCAGATTGTAAGACTGAAATAATACATTTTGTGTTATTATTAAAATTCCAATTATTTTCAACACTAACCGTTAGATTGAGGTAAAGGTGAACCAAGTAATGTGTAGTTTGGAGTTTCTTGTTCGTTTTGGGTTAGGGGGACATTTCCGTTTTTAAACATTTGGCTAAATTGGTCGATTTTGTTCGCAAAGTATAATAGGTATAAAAACTACTTCTGACACGCAGTTAAAGCAAATTAATTTTTTATTAATGAAAAATCAAAATAGTTTTTTAATTGGATTACTTCATTGCAGTTTATAAATATATTGTTATCTTCTTCAAAAAAAAAGTTGACTTTAAAAACTGCTGATCCCACAGTGAAGAAATTATTAGGTACTTGAGATGACAAAAATAAATTTTTATACTGTGCTGAGCACCTAGTCGTAATAATCGTAGGCTGTGAAATAATTTTGCTAACGCTGTTGATGCTATGTTCTACTAGACGGTTGTATATTTGAGTGGCTACTTGATTCCCTTTTCGAACTTTTTGCTTTATGTTATAAAGATAACTTTCAAATTTGAAGGAGCTTAAAGATTCCAGGGTGGCTTTAAAAACATCACTTCATCGGGAAGGTGAATCACACAGCTCAGGAATTTTTTGTACAAAACTGCAAAGAATTTGCTTTGCGCAATAATTTTTTCCTACGCATAACTTATCTGTTAGTAAAATTCTTATTCCAATTCTTAATTGAAGAAAAGCCTATACCGAGCTGGTGTTAAAATACTTTTTAGCACTATAGGGCCAGTGCACTATGGTCCAGATGTCGTTTTTTTTTGGCATAATGTCGATTTTTCGTTGTTTTCTTATTTTTATCTTAAAGTAAATTCATCATACATTATAAAAATTTTAATTAAAAGCTTTAAAAGCGCCACCAAAGCTTTTTGAGAGCTTTTAAAAGTGAGCTAGCAATCAGCTGATTTCCGAATATAAATTTGCGCCAAAATATTTAGTTGCTTTGTGTTGTGCCGCACGCGTTAAATTGGTCCAGAAAATTCAACTAAATTATGGAAAGTAATCTTCAAGGTATGCACTATTTAATGTATATTGTTATTTTATGTGTAGCTCTATTTTTTTAAGCCCCCTACGCAGATGACAGTTCAGCTCTCGTACGGTAGAAACTTCATATAAAAAAAATGGTCTCGTACAGCGCCCGTGTGGTGTTGAACAATGAAAATGTTAATTAACAGTGTGGCTGTGTACGGCCAGTGAAGAATGCTGAGCATAAATATCTTCACGGCTCGTTAAATGTGGCAAAAAGTAAACAACATGGCGGCACGAAAGAGTAGATTTGCAAATTTTTTAAGCGATTTTGAGAAAATCGAGCTTATAAAGGCTGTGGAGCGTCGGCCAGTCCACTATGGGTAATTTGACCAGTTTTTGTGGCATTAATTAATAACTCAAGAACGAAGCAAGATGTTTTGATTTGGTATTTTGCTTTGAGTTTTTAATAACCAAAGGAAAATATTTGTAGAAAATGGGCGTGTCACCGCCCCTTTTACAAAAGATAGGTTATGTATTTTCTATGTTTGTCAACCTATCACGACCAAACTTGGCGGTTTTTATAGTTATTATAATACTAACATCGTTGCAAAAAATGAGCGACATGGGTCAACTATATCGTATAGTTCCCATAGTAACAATTAGTAAAAATGTGATTTCTCGTATGAAAACATTTTTGTTTTTGAAGATATTTGGCTTAAACTTTCTGAAAATTAGTATATTTATGTTTCTTACATTTTGGGTAAAAGTTATAAACATCGGCCCACTACATCATATAGCTCCCATAGAACCGCTTAGTAAAAAATTGATGAAATTTTTTTTTTTTTCGTTTTTATATTTATCAACATCTTAGTTTTATTTATCTTAATACTGAATGTCTACGAGAAAAAAAATTAAACTTATTATTATTATTATTATTTTTGCCCTTTCCACTCACTGCAGTCCATTTTGCAAACAACGTCGCATTTTTAAATTTAAGGTGATGATCTGTAAATTGAAATATCTCTGGTTGTGGTTAAAAGTGAAAATTAAGACTACACTCATTTTAAAGGTAATGAAACACTCTAAAACACTGTTTTTATTTTAAGGTGGGACTAGGTGGGACTCACTTTGCTAGTCCATTCAAAGTTCAGTTTTCGTTTTAAAATTTTTCATTTTAGGCAACTTACAATAAAGACAAATACGGGGACAAGACAAGCACAATCTACATTCTAATTCCGCAAACACAAAGAACAAACCACCCACCATCGAAAGCCATTTGGGTTTTTTCAATTTTAAGGTGTAAATTTGTTTTTATTTATTATTTTCTTTGTTGCGTAATTTTTGTTAAGTTAGCTGCGCGCGCTCTTCTGTTAGAACAGCTCTGTTTAACAGCTTGTAACTTAACAGTGGAGGCCTCTGTTAAAATTTGGGGTATGCAACATTGAAGCTCAATCATTTTACTATGTAAAGCCACCAACAAAATATTAATTTAACGACTTTCAATAAATGGGTTTTGGCCACAAAAACTGGTCAAATTACCCATAGTGCAGTCCTGTGGGATTTGACCAGCAAGCAGCACTTCAATGTAATCATGATAAAATGCGCGTGGGATGAAATTGGCGCCGAATTGGGAAAAAATTGTGAGTAACTTGAAAAAAATAGCCAACATCTCTATATATAAAAGAGTTCGTCCGCGTTAAAATGGATAGCATATCGGCCTTAACGAAAAGAGCTAGAAGGCTGAAATTTTCACACAATTTTTTATGCAGGTATTCTGTTTGACCTAAGAAAGGAATTTTATTTTGGACAACTCCTTCGAGTACCTCCCATACATTTTGGAGCACTTTTACCCACTCCAAAAACAAAACAAATTACCCATTCCACTACTGCCGCCTGTTTGTCGCACAAGCTGAGAGTTTGATCGCGAGCGAGAATACAAAAACAAAACAAATGCGCAGTGACGCCTTCGCGTCGCACAAGCAAAGTCATAAAAAAAAGGTTCATACACTCGCAAAAAGAAACGGATTTCCGCTTCTTAATGAATAAGTGCATTCACATATAAGTGAACAATGCGCTTGAAAATAATTTTCAATATTTTATGTACATGAATCTTTTCGCACAGTGCACATTGTTTTTTTTTTTCAAATTTGTGTGCCTTTGACAATTGATTTACGACGCGAGTAGCTATTAGCGTCGTCCACCCGGAAGATGCGGCGGCAATTGGAACAGTCCCAGCGTCCAGCATGTGTGTGAATAAGAAATTTGCAAACTCGATAAAACATCGTGCAAATTGTTCAGTAAGCCAAAAAATTCCAGAAAATAAAAAAAAAGCCAAAAAATAAAAAAAAAGCCAAAAAAAAGCCAAAAAAATAAGAAGAACCAAAAATAGAAAAAAAAAGCCACAAAATAAAAATAAGACAAAAAAAAAAAAAAAAAAGCCAAAAAATAAAAAAAGCCAATAAATAAAAAAAAAGCCAAAAAATAAAAAAAAAGCCAAAAAAATCCCAAAAAAAATAAAAAAAAAAACCAAAAAAATTCCAGAAAATAAAAAAGAAGCATATGCAGTATCTGCAGTATTCCTTATTGGTGTCCGCTTCATCGCGGCTTATCCAAACTTTAAAATCTGGCTGCTATAGCCAGCAATCACGAAATTTTTTGTTTGTACGAATCTTTCGGCATTATTTAAGTTTATTTTTCACTTTTGTTGTACATTAGATTACAAATGATATCGAAAATACATACAAAGTATGTAAAAAGATCGCTATTTTTAATAGATTGGATGCCACAATGTTTTTAAAGAAAACTTTGAAAAAAATATTGAAATAAATGAATCAAATAAAATCTGAAAAAAGGCCAGATTTCCGGATAGGGGATGTTTGATATTTTTTCCGGACAAGGGACTTAAAAACATGTCAGATCTGTCCGGAAAAAGGCCAAATCGGTATCACTGTTGTTTGTGTCATTGAATTAAAAAAAACAACAACTAAGCAAAACTTGGTGCGTCCAGAAAAATTTGGCACACCAGAAAATGTTGTGGAGGTGGATTTGCATACTTGCTGCTAATATAACTTAGACTAAACGTAACACACTTACATTAATAATATACAATTTCGAACAAGTGAAATTGGTTCGTACACTTGCAAAAAAGAAACGGATTTCCGCTTCTTAATGAATAAGTGCATTCACATATAAGTGAACAATGCGCTTGAAAATAATTTTCAATATTTTATGTAAATGAATCTTTTCGCACAGTGCACATTGTTTTTTTTCTCAAATTTGTGTGCCTTTGACAATTCATTTACGACCCAAGTAGGGTTTGTTGTTGTTGTTAGTGTTGTTCTTGGGCCCGCACTGCTACTTTTTGTTGGTGTCGTTGATTAAAAAAAAAAACAACAACAACAAAACATAACTTGGTGCGTGTAGAAAAATTTTGCACACCAAAATACATATGTTGTGGGGGTGGATTTGCCTACTTGCTGCTAATATAACTTAGACAAAACGTATAACTTACATTAATAATATACAATTTCGAACAAGCAAAGGCCGTTCACATTAGTTTTTACACAAATCTATGTACGTTGTTCGTCCCAAACTCAAAGAGCCGCTTAAAATTTAACAGAGTGCGCGCGTTGCTCTTATGATAATTAGATAATTTCAAATCTCGCTCCGATCATGCTCCTCTGTTGTTGCTCATTTACGTTCACTCTATATTTTATGTGCGCGCTTTGCATGTCAATCATAAAGTTCAATAACCCTACTTCCTCCGCACACACTAAGTCAAAGCTAAAGGCTAAAGTACGTGTGAGTTTAGGCTATGCAATTCACTTAACTGCAGCTTCTTAGATATGTTTTGCTTTGATTCAGTGCGTGCGAAGAAGGCAGCGATACTACGCTCTTTTTTTGACTTGCAGAGCGCGCGTATCATAAGAGAGTGATCCGAAACCATGATACAAAATACCGATAACGCATTGCGCATAAATAGCTGTTTTGCGTGACGTCACATGTGACAGGTTGGGTATGATTTTCATATTGCATATGGCTGTTGATGCTGATCAAGAATATATCTACCTTTTATGGGGTCGGAGATGCTTCTTTTTGCCTGTTACATACTTATGCACAAAACAATTATACTCTTTTTTACCCATTTCAGGGTATAAATATAACTGTGAATGCAAAAGATTTGTTGTTGCTGTTTTTGTCGATCGCTTCAGGCTTATTATAAGCCGTTGTATGCACACACGAATTTGAAACAACAAAGGAGGACTAAGAGGAATGCGATTGGCTTAAGAGCATGAAAATGTGATATTGTTCTGTAGATGAGATCAATTCACATAAATAACAGTAACTCTTTCACTCTAAGGGAATTTTACAATTTTTACTTTAGTGTGCCATTTGCGCATTGCTTCATTTTATTTCTAAAAGTGATACAAGAATGAACATACAAAATTATTGGGGTGCTTTGCCTGCTACAGTTTTATATGCTTTCCCTGCCACAGTTTTATATGCAGCCGCTGCAGCCACAGCAGCAACAGTTTCAGCTATCTTCCTTCCAAATTTGGTGACACTAGCTCAAAGTTTAGGTGGGGGAAGGGGGGCTGGGCGAGTTATGGGTGGGTATGGCATCCAAATTATTCCTGCAGATCTTCTTGGATGTCAATTGCTATCTTCCTACCAAATTTGGTGACTCTAGCTCAAAAATTGTAAAAGGTTGGGGAAGGGGGGCTGGGCGATTTATGAGTGGTTATGGCATCCAAATTATTCCTGCAGATCTGCTTGGGATGTCAATTGCTATCTTCCTACCAAATTTGGTGACTCTAGCTCAAAGTTTTTAAAAGGTTGGGGAAAGGTGCTGTGGGCGTTATGGGTGGGCCTGGCTACAAAATATCTTTGGCTGTCGCTACCAGTTATGGACGCGGCATCCAAAGTTTTGATGCAGTTTTTTGGGGATCGTCATCACCTATGTTGGCGCAAAATTTTGTGGCTGTAGCTCAAAAACTGAGGAAGATAAAGTCATTTCTGATTTGAAACTGCGGTAGAGCTGGGGGGCGGAAAGGGTGGGCGTGACTCCAAAACTTTAATGCAGATCATTGGGGTTCATTACTAGCTATCTTTCTACCAAATTCAGAGACTCTAGCTCAACAACTCTGAAAGATACACGCATTCCCGTTTTTAACGAAAAGTTGGGGCGGCTGGGGTTAGCTTGGGCGGTATGGGTAGGCGTGGCATCGAAAGTTTTGATGCAGTTTTTTGGGGATCGTCATCACTTATCTTGGCGCAAAATTTGGTGGATCGAGCTTAAAAACTGAGGAAGTTATAGGCGTTTTTGATTTAAAACCGCGGGGGGCTGGGAGCGGAATGGGTGGGCGTGGCTCCACAATTTTTCGGGGATGCCAGTAGCTATCTTCCTACCAAATTTGGTAGCTCTAACTGTAAGGGTGTGCCGAATAGGTGGATTTTGAGTTATCTAATTTATCAATTTGCCAGCCCCCCAGTTTTTGTAAAGCCCCAATCTTGACACTTTAATTTACTATGCCATAGATAAAGAGAATTGGAAAGTTTCAAGCCTTTAGCTTGAATTAAGTGGAAAAACGTTGCGTTCATACAGACAGACGGACAGGCAACATGACGGACATACTCCCAATATACTCTATACCTTCGATATCGAGTATAATGACGCGCCAGATTCTCTACCTCAATGGTGGCGTGGAAAAGAGAATGTTATTTACTTTGCTTTAATATTTTGTGAAATATTTTCTGATTTATTTATTTTATATCTTCTGTTGCTAAAATTTATATAAACTATCCGCGCAGCGAAGTAAGCGGGCCACTTACTAGTTATCATATATAATGTATATGCATACTATATGTATATGCTTATTTACATTGCAGCAAATGATTGCAAGACGGCATGGGCGGGTCTACGCGATAAATATAGACAAAATCTAAAACAGCGTGCCAAACGGTCAAAGAGCGGGAGTGCTGGCGGCTGTGAGCTCAGTGGCCCATTAATTGGGGATTGGGAGTTGGCCCCGCATATGAGTTTTTTAAACGATATGTCCGAGTTGAGAACGTTAGTAATTTTAAATTTATATAATTTTAATTACATATTATTAACAATTTATGTATTTATATTTCAGATCGATGGCATCGTCTTGCAGTGGTGCTGAAAGCTGCGACAATAATATCGTTATGGAGCCGGTGCTGTTCGAGGTGGGTGTCGATGTGGATTTGGATGGTGATGTAGATTTGAATGCGTCCACAAGCTCGGCTACTCAACAACCGCAGTATTCATATGTAAGTAATAGAACAAAGCAACTACTACAGCATACTAAAAGCATATATTTTTATAGCAACAAAAGAGAGGAAAGAAAAGGAAGCATTCGGATGACGACCAACTGTTGCACAACATCATGGTGTCGCATCAAAAATTGCTCGAAAATATTTCGAAGCCTACTCCAGTGTAGCCATTGGAGCCATTAGAGCCGCACTTTGTGTTTTGGCGGTCCATTTTAAATAAAATGGACAAGGAAGCAAGTGAAAACGCTGTGGCAAAACTGACAAACGTTTTGTTGCAAGAGCATCAAGATTATAAAGATGCAAATAAAAAAACATGAAAAAATTGCACATTGGATTTTTTTTATATTATAGGCTTTCAGCAACTCCGGCTGCCTCGTACTGCCAGGGTACAAATCCACTTGATGAATTGACATAATCTTTCAAGTGGTTCCTTATCTGCTTTGCGTAGTCCCTGCGTCTTCCACGTGTGGACGACGCATTTACGTCAAAAGCACTCTCCGTTATGATTATGTCCGCTGTGTTGCCATATACATGTGGACTTCGCTTGATTAAAAAATTGTGCAGCAAGCAGCATGCATAAACAATTTTTTGCGCTCTGGTGGGGGAGCATAAGAGTGTGCGTTGCACCGCAATCCACCTAGCCGTCAATATGTCAAACGCATTTTCGATGCACCGGCGGGCTCTACTCAACCGATAGTTGAATATTCTTTCTTCCCGAGTCAAAGTCCGCGACCCGAACGGCTTCATGACATGTTCATGTAAAGGGAATGCGTCATCTCCAACTAGGTAGTATGGAGTGAGCACGCCATTTAACATGCTGTCGTTGGGAAATTGGAACGTGTCGGCGAACAGCGCTTTTCCGAATTTAGAATGCGAAAATGCATTCATGTCGCCTTCGCTTCCATAAGCGCCAACATCAATATACGTAAACGCATATGATGCATCGCATATGCCGAGAAGGATGAGTGAAAAAAAGGCCTACAAAACAAAACAGAAATAATTAAATTAGTTTAGCAAAAGGCAACACTATTAACATATGCATACCTTGTAATTATAAAAGGCGCTGCCACTATTGGGAGGTGCGCAAAGTGCAACATGCTTGCCATCTATTGCTCCAATGCAGTTTGGAAGAATCCATTTCTCTTCAAAATCGTGAGCAAACAGCAGCATGTCTCCCTTGTTCCATTTAGGAATCTCGCCAGATAAGGCCTGGACAATTGCATTGCAAACCAAATCAATGGTTGTCCCCATGTGCTGCTTGCTCACACGGTAGGTTGACCCTATGTGCCGTTGCAGATCGCCTGAAGCTAAATAACTGTAAGGCAATTAATAAATTAATTTAAATTAAATACAATAATGCAATGCATATTTCAATATACTTACTCCAGCACAATTGCAAACTTGGCTTTAGTCGGTATCGAATCTGGCCGTGTGAGCCGGTTCGGTACCAAGTACTGCTCTATCAGTCCGAACAAATCCACAAAGTCAGTCGTTCGACGACATATGAAAATTTTCATGAAATGCAGCCGGCTTCTTGCATAAATTATCAAACTAAAATAAGGAGGCGAAATCAATATATTTGCATTGTTTGTACATATATTAAAAATACTTACATCTCTTGTAAATCGACCATGCTCAGCCCTGCCCATCAAATATGGATTCACCCAACAACGTCTCTGACGCTTTGCTTTTCCACCGTCCCTTTTTTTTCAATAACACCAACAGCAAGGTGTTGGTTGATATTGCGAGTAGTTTAAGCTTTTCGTAATCCATTTCATTCAATTTAGTTATTTTCACCAAATGTAAACAAAACACCAAAACACAGTTGCACTTCCGATTTATTTCAAGAAAGTAGTCAACCGACCGCCACAATATGTGCGTTGTTTAGAACTGGTCGATACGGCTCGTTAAATTGGTGCAGTACGGTACGAGAGCTGAACTGTCATCTGCGTAGGGGCCTTTAGAAAACTAACATGCGTTCTCCGTGTTTCGTGGAACATAACTAATAAGGTGTTCCATGCTGAAAGCAACTAATTGGTCCAGATTGTACTTGTGAGTGTTGTCTTTAGCCACAAACCAAAAACTCATCCCCGTTCGTCCCCCTTTTTTCTCATTTTGGTAATATATAAGCACGTTTGAGTTTAGTCACAGCGAACTTATCGAAATATGGCGCAGCAACAATCGAAAAATGCAATGTGTATCGGATTGGATATACACCAAAATTAATAA
This sequence comes from Scaptomyza graminum, assembly GCA_018901835.1. Taxonomy (NCBI): domain Eukaryota; kingdom Metazoa; phylum Arthropoda; class Insecta; order Diptera; family Drosophilidae; genus Scaptomyza; species Scaptomyza graminum. Next base: position 558,857 of record JAEIFL010000157.1, on the reverse strand, counting down.
AAAAAACACTGTGGAATCCAAGATAATAAAGGAAATAGACAAAAAAAATCAGTTATTTTAATAGTTACATTCATAAATATCTTCCCAAAAATGTAACTACATGCTTGAACGGTTCATGTCTAAGCATACTGTATGGTTGGCGTCTAAAATAACAATTACTATCCATGAAACCTGCAAGACACCACAGCAAATGAAAATGAAAACGATCTGCAGTGCGATTCTGATGACGATGAGGATATTTATAATATTGAATTGGATGAAGAAGAAAATTGCATTTAAAAAATAAGTAAGTAATTAAATAGAACAGGAAATAAAATATAGTTATACTAAATCTACTATCAATCAGTTTGCAGGGGCGGCAAGCGTGGGCGTTGCCGCACTGGCCCAATTTTTTTCACACATTATTAATGCCATAAAAATAAAGTGTGCGAAATTTGAACCATGTAACTCAATTTTTCGACTTTATGCCAAAAAAAAACGGCATCTGGACCATAGTGCAGTGGAATTGCCTAAATTCAACCGCTTTCCATCTGTCGAGATCTGAAATGCTCCTAGGTTTCCTACAGAACTCTTTACATATGCTCTGTTTAAGAGCCAGTGGCTGCGTTCAGGGAACTAAGCGGTTACAAAGCTGCTTACTAAGCGCTTAGTGCTAATCGCTGAAGACTCGTGAACGCACTGCTTAGTTGATCAGCTGATTATCATTATCTCTATATATAAAAGAGTTCGTCCGCGTTAAAATGGATAGCATATCGGCCTTAACGAAAAGAGCTAGAAGGCTGAAATTTTCACACAATTTTTTATGCAGGTGTTCTGTTTGACCTAAGAAAGGAATTTTATTTTGGACAACTCCTTCGAGTACCTCCCATACATTTTGGAGCACTTTTACCCACTCCAAAAACAAAACAAATTACCCATTCCACTACTGCCGCCTGTTTGTCGCACAAGCTGAGAGTTTGATCGCGAGCGAGAATACAAAAACAAAACAAATGCGCAGTGACGCCTTCGCGTCGCACAAGCAAAGTCATAAAAAAAAGGTTCATACACTCGCAAAAAAGAAACGGATTTCCGCTTCTTAATGAATAAGTGCATTCACATGTAAGTGAACAATGCGCTTGAAAATAATTTTCAATATTTTATGTACATGAATCTTTTCGCACAGTGCACATTGTTTTTTTTTTTCAAATTTGTGTGCCTTTGACAATTGATTTACGACCCAAGTAGCGTTTGTTGTTGTTGTAAGTGTTGTTGTTGGGCCCGCACTGCTACTTTTGTTGGTGTCATTGATTTAAAAAAACAACAACAACAACAAAACATAACTTGGTCCGTGTAGAAAAATTTTGCACACCAAAATACATATGTATGTTGTGGGGGTGGATTTGCCTACTTGCTGCTAATATAACTTAGACTAAACGTAACACACTTAATTAATAATATACAATTTCGAACAAGTAAAATAGGTTCGTACACTTGCAAAAAAGAAACGGATTTCCGCTTCTTAATGAATAAGTGCATTCACATATAAGTGAACAATGCGCTTGAAAATAATTTTCAATATTTTATGTACATGAATCTTTTCGCACAGTGCACATTGTTTTTATACTCGATACCGAAGGTAAAGAGTATATTGGGTTTGTGCAATGTCCGTCATGGTGTCTGTCCGTCTGTCCGTCTGTCCGTCTGTCCGTCTGTCTGTCTGTATGAACGCAACTTTTTTCCACACCCTTCAAGCTAGAGACTTGAAACTTTGCAAATGTCTTTATCTATGGCCGGGACAGATAAAGTGTCAAGATTGGGGTTATACGATAACTGGGAGGCTGGCAAATCGATAAATTCGATAACTCAAAATCGATAAATCCACCGTTTCCGCACACCCTGACAGTTAGAGCTACCAAATTTGATAGGAAGATAGCTACTGGCATCCCCGAAAAAATTGCATCAAAAATTTTGGGGCCACGCCCACCCATTCCGCCCCCAGCCCCCCGCAGTTTGAAATCAGAAACGCCTATATCTACCTCAGTTTTTGAGCTACAGCCACCAAATTTTACGCCAAGATAGGTGATGACGATCCCCAAAAAACTGCATCAAAACTTTGGATGCCACGCCCAGCCATACCGCCCTTGCCAACCCCAGCCGCCCCAACTTTTCGTTAAAAACGGGAATGCGTGTATCTTTCATGGTGTTTGAGCTACAGTCTCCAAAATCGGTAGGAAGATAACTGGTCACGATCCCCAAAGATCTGCATTAAAAATTTTGGGGCCACGCCCACCCATTCCGCCCCCAGCCCCCCGCAGTTTGAAATCAGAAACGCCTATATCTACCTCAGTTTTTGAGCTACAGCCACCAAATTTTACGCCAAGATAGGTGATGACGATCCCCAAAAAACTGCATCAAAACTTTGGATGCCGCACCCACCCATACCGCCCTTGCCCACCTCAGCCGCCCCAACTTTTCGTTAAAAGCGGGAATGCGTGTATCTTTCATAGTGTTTGAGCTAGAGTCTCCAAACTTGGTAGGAAGATAACTGGTAGTGACCCCCAAAGATATCTTGGCGCCACGCCTACCCCAAGCCCCCCTTCCCCAACTTTTAAAAACTTTGAGCTAGAGCTACCAAATTTGGTAGGAAGATAGCTACTGGCATCCCCGAAAAAATTGCAGCAAAAATTTTGGGGCCACGCCCACCCATTCCGCCCCCAGCCCCCCCGCAGTTTGAAATCAGAAACGCCTATATCTACCTCAGTTTTTGAGCTACAGCCACCAAATTTTACGCCAAGATAGGTGATGATGATCCCCAAAAAACTGCATCAAAACTTTGAATGCCACGCCCACCCATACCGCCCTTGCCCACCTCAGCCGCCCCAACTTTTCGCTAAAAGCGGGAATGCGTGTATCTTTCATAGTGTTTGAGCTAGAGTCTCCAAACTTGGTAGGAAGATAACTGGTAGTGACCCCCAAACATATCTTGGCGCCACGCCTACCCCAAGCCCCCCTTCCCCCAACTTTTAAAAACTTTGAGCTAGAGTCACCAAATTTGGTAGGAAGATTGCAATTGGCATTCCAGAAAGATCTGCATCAAAAATTTGGATCCACGCCCACCCAACCCGCCCCCAGCCCCCTTCCCCTTCACTTAACAAACTTTGAGCTAGAGCCACCAAATTTAGCAGAAAGATAGCTGGTGGTATCCCCATCTGTATCAGACAATTTTTGATGCAGCGTACACCCCGGCTGCATCCGTACCCCTTTGCAATCAGGCCTCTTTTTACCGGTTTTAACACTGGTATCGAGTATATCGCAGTCGGTTGCGTCCGACTGCAACGTTTCCACTTGTTTTTTTCAAATTTGTGTGCCTTTGACAATTGATTTACGACGCGAGTAGCTATTAGCGTCGTCCACCCGGAAGATGCGGCGGCAATTGGAACAGTCCCAGCGTCCAGCATGTGTGTGAATAAGAAATTTGCAAACTCGATAAAACATCGTGCAAATTGTTCAGTAAGCCAAAAAATCACAGAAAATAAAAAAAAAGCCAAAAAATAAAAAAAAGCCAGAAAAAGCCAAAAAAATAAGAAAAAACAAAAAATAGAAAAAAAGCCACAAAATAAAAATAAGACAAAAAAAATAAAAAAATAGCCAAAAAATAAAAAAAGCCAATAAATAAAAAAAAAGCCAAAAAATAAAAAAAAAGCCAAAAAATCCCAAAAAAAAATAAAAAAAAAACCAAAAAAATCCCAGAAAATAAAAAAGAAGCATATGCAGTATCTGCAGTATTCCTTATTGGTGTCCGCTTCATCGCGGCTTATCCAAACTTTAAAATCTGGCTGCTGTAGCCAGCAATCACGAAATTTTTGTTTGTACGAATCTTTCGGCATTATTTAAGTTTATTTTTCACTTTTGTTGTACATTAGATTACAAATGATATCGAAAATACATACAAAGTATGTAAAAAGATCGCTATTTTTAATAGATTGGATGCCACAATGTTTTTAAAGAAAACTTTGAAAAAAATATTGAAATAAATGAATCAAATAAAATCTGAAAAAAGGCCAGATTTCCGGATAGGGGATGTTTGATATTTTTCCCGGAAAAAGGCCAAATCGGCATCACTGTTGTTTGTGTCATTGAATTAAAAAAACAACAACTAAGCAAAACTTGGTGCGTCCAGAAAAATTTGGCACACCAGAAAATGTTGCGGGGGTGGATTTGCATACTTGCTGCTAATATAACTTAGACTAAACGTAACACACTTACATTAATAATATACAATTTCGAACAAGTAAAATTGATTCGTACACTTGCAAAAAAGAAACGGATTTCCGCTTCTTAGTGAATAAGTGCATTCACATGTAAGTGAACAATGCGCTTGAAAATAATTTTCAATATTTTATGTAAATGAATCTTTTCGCACAGTGCACATTGTTTTTTTTCTCAAATTTGTGTGCCTTTGACAATTTATTTACGACCCAAGTAGCGTTTGTTGTTGTTGTTAGTGTTGTTCTTGGGCCCGCACTGCTACTTTTTGTTGGTGTCGTTGATTAAAAAAAAAACAACAACAACAAAACATAACTTGGTGCGTGTAGAAAAATTTTGCACACCAAAATACATATGTTGTGGGGGTGGATTTGCCTACTTGCTGCTAATATAACTTAGACAAAACGTATAACTTACATTAATAATATACAATTTCGAACAAGCAAAGGCCGTTCACATTAGTTTTTACACAAATCTATGTACGTTGTTCGTCCCAAACTCAAAGAGCCGCTTAAAATTTAACAGAGTGCGTTGCTCTTATGATAATTAGATAATTTCAAATCTCGCTCCGATCATGCTCCTCTGTTGTTGCTCATTTACGTTCACTCTATATTTTATGTGCGCGCTTTGCATGTCAATCATAAAGTTCAATAACCCTACTTCCTCCGCACACACTAAGTCAAAGCTAAAGGCTAAAGTACGTGTGAGTACTTAACTGCAGCCTCTTAGATATGTTTTTATTTGATTCAGTGCGTGCGAAGAAGGCAGCGATATTACGCTCTTTGTTTGACTTGCAGAGCGCGCGCATTCATAAGAGAGTGAGCTGAAATCATGATACAAAAAATACCGATAACGCATTGCGCAAAAAAAGCTGTTTTGCGTGCCGTCACATGTGACAGGTTGGGTATGATTTTCATATTGCATATGGCTGTTGATGCTGATCAAGAATATATCTACCTTTTATGGGGTCGGAGATGCTTCTTTTTGCCTGTTACATACTTATGCACAAAACAATTATACTCTTTTTTACCCATTTCAGGGTATAAATATAACTGTGAATGCAAAAGATTTGTTGTTGCTGTTCTTGTCGATCGCTTCAGGCTTATTATAAGCCGTTGTATGCACACACGAATTTGAAACAACAAAGGAGGACTAAGAGGAATGCGATTGGCTTAAGAGCATGAAAATGTGATATTTTTCTGTAGATGAGATCAATTCACATAAATAACAGTAACTCTTTCACTCTAAGGGAATTTTACAATTTTTACTTTAGTGTGCCATTTGCGCATTGCTTCATTTTATTTCTAAAAGTGATACAAGAATGAACATACAAAATTATTGGGGTGCTTTGCCTGCTACAGTTTTATATGCTTTCCCTGCCACAGTTTTATATGCAGCCGCTGCAGCCACAGCAGCAACAGTTTCAGCTATCTTCCTTCCAAATTTGGTGACACTAGCTCAAAGTTTGTTAAAGGTGGGGCAAGGGGGGCTGGGCGAGTTATGGGTGGGTATGGCATCCAAATTATTCCTGCAGATCTTCTTGGATGTCAATTGCTATCTTCCTACCAAATTTGGTGACTCTAGCTCAAAAATTGTAAAAGGTTGGGGAAGGGTGCTGTGGGCGTTATGGGTGGGCCTGGCTACAAAATATCTTTGGCTGTCGCTACCAGTTATGGACGCGGCATCCAAAGTTTTGATGCAGTTTTTTGGGGATCGTCATCACCTATGTTGGCGCAAAATTTTGTGGCTGTAGCTCAAAAACTGAGGAAGATAAAGTCATTTCTGATTTGAAACTGCGGTAGGGCTGGGGGGCGGAAAGGGTGGGCGTGACTCCAAAACTTTAATGCAGATCATTGGGGTTCATTACTAGCTATCTTTCTACCAAATTCAGAGACTCTAGCTCAACAACTCTGAAAGATACACGCATTCCCGTTTTTAACGAAAAGTTGGGGCGGCTGGGGTTAGCTTGGGCGGTATGGGTAGGCGTGGCATCGAAAGTTTTGCTGCAGTTTTTTGGGGATCGTCATCACTTATCTTGGCGCAAAATTTGGTGGATCGAGCTTAAAAACTGAGGAAGTTATAGGCGTTTTTGATTTAAAACCGCGGGGGGCTGGGAGCGGAATGGGTGGTCGTGGCTCCACAATTTTTCGGGGATGGCAGTAGCTATCTTCCTACCAAATTTGGTAGCTCTAACTGTAAGGGTGTGCCGAATAGGTGGATTTTGAGTTATCTAATTTATCAATTTGCCAGCCCCCCAGTTTTTGTAAAGCCCCAATCTTGACACTTTAATTTACTATGCCATAGATAAAGAGAATTGAAGAGTTTCAAGCTTTTAGCTTGAATTAAGTGGAAAAACGTTGCGTTCATACAGACAGACAGACAACATGACGGACATACTCCCAATATACTCTATACCTTCGATATCGAGTATAATGACGCGCCTGATTCTCTACCTCAATGGTGGCGTGGAAAAGAGAATGTTATTTACTTTGCTTTAATATTTTGTGAAATATTTTCTGATTTATTTATTTTATATCTTCTGTTGCTAAAATTTATATAAACTATCCGCGCAGCGAAGTAAGCGGGCCACTTACTAGTCTATATATGTAAATATTAGTAATCGCATGGTGTTTATCGACAGCTTCCTCATAACAAGTAAAAATAAACAAACAAAAGTAATAATCGATTGGTGAAACACATCTTTCAACCCCATGACAACCTCACTTACATCAGTATCCTCGCAACTAAATTGCAGTAACATTAATTTTATTCTTTTTCTATCCATTTGCACAAAACAATTAACAGCTGTTGAACCACTAAGCGCAAAAGCGAACAAATTTTACGCTTACAAAGATGGCGGCCGCTGACTAAACCTGTTTAGCGAGCGCTTACTAAGCAGAACGTTCAGCGAACGATTGCTAAACATGTTTTGTAAGCGCTTAGTTCCCTGAACGCAGCCAGTAGCTTTGAGTCGAGTAAAACTATTTCAGCTCTGGACAAGGAATAATCCTTACCGCGCACCTTAATCCAATAATTAAAAAGTGTTTTTACAACACCAAGACACACTACGTGCATGTAGTCCAAAGCTGGTTAACAATGTTGATAGGCAATTCTTCAATTTTCAAAGGGTACAAAATGTTATGATGGTTGGAATGTAATCGAGTTCTGAAATGTTCATCAGTTAAGCTATCGGAATGTCTGTAAACTATTCTATTTTGAAAATACTGACCGCGTTGTTGGCACTTAATGCAAGAAAAAAAGCCACTATGGTTTTTTACGCCAAGCACAAAAGCTCGCGCTGGACTATCGCAAATAAATGAACGAATACTTATTTTATATTGCTTTGTTTTGTAAATAAATCCATTTGAAATTACTGCATTTAATTCTGTCACAAATTCATTCAAATACTCGTTTACATCCCCTGGTTTGCTTTCACCTACAAAAACTCCTGCCACTAACACTGTAGAACTTGGATGAACATTGATCAATATAGGCCATGCCTGTGTTCTAGAACTCTTAAACAGAGGTAAACCATCTATATTGACGTTAATGTTCAATTCATTGTTTTGAATCACGTTCCGTTCGCAAAAGTCGGTAAGAGCATCTTTAATGACGTAATGCACATATTCGCCACCTTTTATAGGAACACAATGAGCTTCTCTTGGAGTTTTTTTTAATTCTCTGCTATCATTAGGGAGCCCTGGTAATACACTACGCAATATATTTAACAAGTAATTCAGAGCACTATTACTTATGTTGAACATCACAGCCCACTCTGCTAAACTATCACGTACATCTATGCCAGGATTTTGAACATCTTTAACACTTGTCGCTTGAAATAAAGTATCAACATTTTCTGAAAACCACTTTCTTCACCACTATTTTGACCTTCCACCTCCACCTCTGTTGCTTCACTTTTATTTCTTTTCTTTGCTGATTGCAAGTGCTCTATAATCATTTTACTTTCTTTTCTGCTTGATCTTTTCATTTTTACTTTATTTTATTTTAGTTTTTATATTTAATATACATAACTCACGCGTTCACTCATCATTTGCAACTGAACAGCACTGTCGCATAGCTTAACTAAAATTCTGCTTGCTTTTTTTCACATACACCGCTTCAACTTTTACAGTTCGAGGAGTTTATTTCGGCGCGTGTCGTTACATGTAACACGTGCACGTGTAACGCTCAGAAAACACGTATAAATTTAACATATGTACATATATACAGTATGAGCTCATTATTATGAGCGCTAAATGAGTCATAAATGAGTTCATATTTGAGCTCATTGTTATGAGCCCTCAGAATATGGTTTGCTGGGTTGCTCTGTATGCTCGCTCTCTCTCTCTCTCTCTCTTATGTCATTTTGACACTTAAATAAGAAGTCGTGAGCGAGCAAGTGCGGCTACCTTCCTAAGTATACCTTGCTCGAGTATGCCTCAGATGATTTAAATCAATCGAACATTACTCGAGTAAAATTATCTTTACTAATAGATGACATAAGGTTCGTTTCAATAAATCGTCGTTCAACAATGGGGTGACACGGTTTGATTGTAACCGAAGCAGCCCATAACGTTACTCGGCTGTGATTGTCAAATACGAGTCGGTTAATGTTGTATCAAATCAGTTGACGCTGGAAAATACTTGAATCGATTGAACATGTTGAGTCAGGTAGCTTGCGTTGATTTGATTATATTTTTGACAAGAGTATTTGCTCATACCTAATCATACTCGTTGCAGTTCTCTGCCCTGAACTTATAAAATGGGTAAAAAGGGTATAATGGTTTTGTGCAAAAGTATGTAACAGGCAAAAGGAAGCATTTTCCGACCCCATAAAGTATAAGGGAGAGTCACCAGTAGTGGACACTGTGCCTAATTCGGACACCCCCTCTATATTGGCGAGTTTTGATGCTAGCGCGCTCTAATTTCTGTGATTGATAGCTCTTAGTGCCAGCTTGCTTTTTATGTGGTCTACAGGTGTTTATACTTAGTTTTGGATGCACCAGAGACTAAAATTAAAATACCGATATTTTGATCTAAACTTTGTAACTTTTCAACGCGTTTGGAATTGTATTATTTCAAGTTTCAGCAAAGGGAAATAAATTTTTTCTTAATCTTTTTTTCATGCTCTTTCATAATCTGTAATCAAAAATGTTCAATATTTTAGGGTTTTACATTAATAAATGTGAAAACCGTGCTTTTCCCTAATCTGGACACCCCCTATTGAACACGACTAATTGTAACTGATATTTTCATCCAATTGTGTCATCTTCATATTTCAAAATGAGCCCGGTTAGAAAAGACGTGCATTCGCAACAAAATTTGTTGGCCGCGATTTAATTGGTTTTATTTGAGAAGGAACCAAAAAAATAAGATGGTTTTGGTGGAAAAAAAAACTAAAGAAAAGAAACTACAGTCGTGTCTGGATATAGTGAACTAATTTTTTCAAGGCCTGTTCACTATTCCGAGGTTGTTCACTATTTCGAGACTCACATTTTATGCTCAAAATACACATTTGTGTATGGAAATGCAAGATTTAAAATCAATTAAATAAATTTGTAAACAAATTAAAGAAAATCTGTATATTTATTTAAATTAATGTTTGCGTTTTGCGTACAGAAATTAATTTTTGGACAGCTTTTTCACGCAGACTGCGCATTTTTAGAATCGCAAAAAAGTCAGTAGTATTGGAATCAGCCCATGCGATAACCTTGTCAAAACTGTCTCTAGCTTCGGAAGCTTTAATAGTATTTACGATCTGCAATTCCCCTTGGTCTTCATCATCCGAATCTTCAAGTTCATCATTCTCAATATGAATTTTGTTCACTATTTCGAGTTTTTCGTTTGCTCACTGTTCACTATTAAGAGTACTCCATGTAAATTTTTGGGGTGTTCACTATTTCGAGGTGTTCACAATTTCGGTTGTTCACTATATCCAGACACGACTGTACTTAGATTTTTTTAAATCTCGCGCCATTTGAGCAATGTTGAGCGTGCAATACATCAATCGATACATCGCTGCATCGCGATACTGTTTATTAAGAGTAATAAATTTTAATAAATTAATAAATTCGGTTGTTTTTGATTGTTTAATTGCATAAAATACAAAAGCTTAACAAACAATGATTTGGCATTTTATTTTATTTTATTGGCTCTATTTTCACAAGATAAAAGGGGTGTCCACTATTGGTGCTATTTTTGGAAAATCGTGCTTTTGACTTTTTTCATTAAATGTTATATATCTCTCAAAACATGAATGGAATGTGTATAATGCCTTAAACAGATCGATTGAACTAGCTTTCCTACGATACCAACAGTTAAGCTTTACGTTGATTTTTGACGGTTTTATGTCAAAAAACTAATGGGCTGTCCACTACTGGGGACTCTCCCTTATATATTCCGTCTGTATGAACGCGTCGATCTCAGAGACTACAAGAGTTAGAGACTTCAGATTTTCAATATAAGTTCTCCTATACCATAAGCAAAAAAAGTTTGTTTTAAATTATCGATAACTATTCTGGTTTCCGATATACACATGGTATCGATTACAAAAAAGGATCGAATTTGGAAAATGTAAAAATGGGGGTTGAAATAATGGGTACCGATTAGTGCTGCAAAAATATCGATATTTGGCAAAAAATCGACAATATCGATATATTTGTAATATATATATAAATTGTAAGAAATATTTTTATTTTTTTAGCGACAATCAATGCAAGATTAAAAAAGAAAAAAAAACTTTTTAGATATCAAACAAAAACTATTTATTAAATTCATCATTAACTTAAAACTGAAAAATCATAAGAAAAAAAATATATATTCAAAAAAACAAACCAAATGTTTGTAAAATTAAAAAAATTAACAAAAACAAACAATTGCCTTCATGGCAGTTGTCTACTGAGATCAAAACCATCTAATGCTTAGGAAAACTAAATCGTTAACTTTATCATATTCTTAGGAAGCTCTTTTTTTGCTTGCAATCATGCAAGCTTTTCTGAGCACGCGTTCGCTCGTGGAGGTGGCTGGAGTACATATATACTTCACTGCCAGCTTTTGAAGTGCCACGTCGTTGTTGGAGCTCTGAAAAAAATTAAATCATTTTCGAAAGATAACTACATACATATATATACAGTAGATGCCGGTTATAACGTTACTCAAGTTACCGGCAATATAGCATCGTAATTAACGATATTCGATATAGCCGGTATTAAGTGTTAAATGGTATGAAAATCAACCAAACCTTCTTGTGTGTATCGATAAAAGCGGCAAATCGTTAAATCCGGTATCATTATATACATACTTATATCTTTACGAAACAAAATCAGTTTGAGCATTAGCGCTAAATTAACCTTCCAATACGCAAAATGTGACCATTATTTCGATATATCGATCTTATGAAAACTGGATCGATATTTTCCCAAAATTTGAAAAATCGATATAATCTACTGCTGCGATATTTTTGCAGCACTAGTAACAAAAGATATTTCTGAAAATTTCCTCCAAATCGGTTAAGAAACACCAGAGATATCGAATTGAATCGATTGAAGCTAAGTAAATTTTTTGTTTTGTTTACATTGATTATTATTTTTCATAGCTAAACATACTTTAAGGGCGCAACTGTGTTCAGGGTATCTTCTAGTCGGGCTCTCCCGACTAGAGCCTTCTTACTTTTTTTTTTGTACTCGATACCGAAAGTAAAGAGTATATTAGGTTTGTGCAATGTCCGTCATGGTGTCTATCCGTCCGTCTGTCAGTCTGTCCGTCTGTACACTCAGAAAAAAAAACATCCGAGACTCAAATATGAAAATAGTTAATTTTACTATGCGGTTTTTAACTATGAAACGTAGTAAATTCAACTATAAAAAATGTTGATTTAACTAAAAACATAGTTAAACAGCAAAACGAACATGAAACATAGTTAAATCAAAGTGCGTGCACTTTAAAACAACATGTTTGCATTTCAAAATGACATTCCATGTTCAATTTAACGTTGAAATACATTTAATTTAAATATACACGCATTTTGAAAAATAAATACTTATAATAAAACTAGTAAGTGGCCCGCTTACTTCGCTGCGCGGATAGTTTATATAAATTTTAGCAACAGAAGATATAAAATAAATAAATCAGAAAATATTTCACAAAATATTAAAGCAAAGTATATAACATTCTCTTTTCCACGCCACCATTGAGGTAGAGAATCAGGCGCGTCATTATACTCGATATCGAAGGTATAGAGTATATTGGGAGTATGTCCGTCATGTTGTCTGTCCGTCTGTCTGTATGAACGCAACGTTTTTCCACTTAATTCAAGCTAAAGGCTTGAAACTCTTCAATTCTCTTTATCTATGGCATAGTAAATTAAAGTGTCAAGATTGGGGCTTTACAAAAACTGGGGGGCTGGCAAATTGATAAATTAGATAACTCAAAATCCACCTATTCGGCACACCCTTACAGTTAGAGCTACCAAATTTGGTAGGAAGATAGCTACTGGCATCCCCGAAAAATTGTGGAGCCACGCCCACCCATTCCGCTCCCAGCCCCCCGCGGTTTTAAATCAAAAACGCCTATAACTTCCTCAGTTTTTAAGCTCGATCCACCAAATTTTGCGCCAAGATAAGTGATGACGATCCCCAAAAAACTGCATCAAAACTTTCGATGCCACGCCTACCCATACCGCCCAAGCTAACCCCAGCCGCCCCAACTTTTCGTTAAAAACGGGAATGCGTGTATCTTTCAGAGTTGTTGAGCTAGAGTCTCTGAATTTGGTAGAAAGATAGCTAGTAATGAACCCCAATGATCTGCATTAAAGTTTTGGAGTCACGCCCACCCTTTCCGCCCCCAGCCCTACCGTAGTTTCAAATCAGAAATGACTTTATCTTCCTCAGCTTTTGAGCTACAGCCACAAAATTTTGCGCCAAGATAGGTGATGACGATCCCCAAAAAACTGCATCAAAACTTTGGATGCCGCGTCCATAACTGGTAGCGACTGCCAAAGATATTTTGTAGCCAGGCCCACCCATAACGCCCACAGCACCCTTCCCCAACCTTTTACAATTTTTGAGCTAAAGTCACCAAATTTGGTAGGAAGATAGCAATTGACATCCAAGAAGATCTGCAGGAATAATTTGGATGCCATACCCACCCATAACTCGCCCAGCCCCCCTTCCCCCACCTAAACTTTGAGCTAGTGTCACCAAATTTGGAAGGAAGATAGCTGAAACTGTTGCTGCTGTGGCTGCAGCGGCTGCATATAAAACTGTGGCAGGGAAAGCATATAAAACTGTAGCAGGCAAAGCACCCCAATAATTTTGTATGTTCATTCTTGTATCACTTTTAGAAATAAAATGAAGCAATACGCAAATGGCACACTAAAGTAAAAATTGTAAAATTCCCTTAGAGTGAAAGAGTTACTGTTATTTATGTGAATTGATCTCATCTACAGAACAATATCACATTTTCATGCTCTTAAGCCAATCGCATTCCTCTTAGTCCTCCTTTGTTGTTTCAAATTCGTGTGTGCATACAACGGCTTATAATAAGCCTGAAGCGATCGACAAAAACAGCAACAACAAATCTTTTATATTCACAGTTATATTTATACCCTGAAATGGGTAAAAAAGAGTATAATTGTTTTGTGCATAAGTATGTAACAGGCAAAAAGAAGCATCTCCGACCCCATAAAAGGTAGATATATTCTTGATCAGCATCAACAGCCATATGCAATATGAAAATCATACCCAACCGATTACAGGTGACGTCACGCAAAACAGCTATTTATGCGCAATGCGTTATCGGTATTTTGTATCATGGTTTCGGATCACTCTCTTATGTATACGCGCGCTCTGCAAGTCAAAAAAAGAGCGTAGTATCGCTGCCTTCTTCGCACGCACTGAATCAAAGCAAAACATATCTAAGAGGCTGCAGTTAAGTGAATTGCATAGCCTAAACTCACACGTACTTTAGCCTTTAGCTTTGACTTAGTGTGTGCGGAGGAAGTAGGGTTATTGAACTTTATGATTGACATGCAAAGCGCGCACATAAAATATAGAGTGAACGTAAATGAGCAACAACAGAGGAGCATGATCGGAGCGAGATTTGAAATTATCTAATTATCATAAGAGCAACGCGCGCGCTCTGTTAAATTTTAAGCGGCTCTTTGAGTTTGGGACGAACAACGTACATAGATTTGTGTAAAAACTAATGTGAACGGCCTTTGCTTGTTCGAAATTGTATATTATTAATGTAAGTGTGTTACGTTTTGTCTAAGTTATATTAGCAGCAAGTAGGCAAATCCACCCCCACAACATATGTATTTTGGTGTGCAAAATTTTTCTACACGCACCAAGTTATGTTTTGTTGTTGTTGTTTTTTTTTTAATCAACGACACCAACAAAAAGTAGCAGTGCGGGCCCAAGAACAACACTAACAACAACAACAAACGCTACTTGGGTCGTAAATGAATTGTCAAAGGCACACAAATTTGAGAAAAAAAACAATGTGCACTGTGCGAAAAGATTCATTTACATAAAATATTGAAAATTATTTTCAAGCGCATTGTTCACTTACATGTGAATGCACTTATTCATTAAGAAGCGGAAATCCGTTTCTTTTTTGCAAGTGGACGAACCAATTTTACTTGTTTGAAATTGTATATTATTAATGTAAGTGTGTTACGTTTAGTCTAAGTTATATTAGCAGCAAGTATGCAAATCCACCCCCACATTATTTTCTGGTGTGCCAAATTTTTCTGGACGCACCAAGTTTTGCTTAGTTGTTGTTTTTTTAATTCAATGACACAAACAACAGTGATGCCGATTTGGCCTTTTTCCGGACAGATCTGACATGTTTTTAAGTCCCTTGTCCGGAAAAAATATCAAACATCCCCTATCCGGAAATCTGGCCTTTTTTCAGATTTTATTTGATTCATTTATTTCAATATTTTTTTCAAAGTTTTCTTTAAAAACATTGTGGCATCCAATCTATTAAAAATAGCGATCTTTTTACATACTTTGTATGTATTTTCGATATCATTTGTAATCTAATGTACAACAAAAGTGAAAAATAAACTTAAATAATGCCGAAAGATTCGTACAAACAAAAATTTCGTGATTGCTGGCTACAGCAGCCAGTTTTTAAAGTTTGGATAAGCCGCGATGAAGCGGACACCGATAAGGAATACTGCAGATACTGCATATGCTTCTTTTTTAATTTCCGGGATTTTTTTGGTTTTTTTTTTTTTTTTTTTGGGATTTTTTGGCTTTTTTTTTTTTTTTTTGGCTTTTTTTTTATTTATTGGCTTTTTTTATTTTTTGGCTTTTTTTTTATTTTTTTTTGTCTTATTTTTATTTTGTGGCTTTTTTTCTATTTTTTTGGTTTTTCTTATTTTTTTGGCTTTTTCTGGCTTTTTTTTATTTTTTGGCTTTTTTTTATTTTCTGGGATTTTTTGGCTTACTGAACAATTTGCACGATGTTTTATCGAGTTTGCAAATTTCTTATTCACACACATGCTGGACGCTGGGACTGTTCCAATTGCCGCCGCATCTTCCGGGTGGACGACGCTAATAGCTACTCGCGTCGTAAATCAATTGTCAAAGGCACACAAATTTGAAAAAAAAAAAAATGTGCACTGTGCGAAAAGATTCATGTACATAAAATATTGAAAATTATTTTCAAGCGCATTGTTCACTTATATGTGAATGCACTTATTCATTAAGAAGCGGAAATCCGTTTCTTTTTTGCAAGTGTACGAACCTATTTTACTTGTTCGAAATTGTATATTATTAATTAAGTGTGTTACGTTTAGTCTAAGTTATATTAGCAGCAAGTAGGCAAATCCACCCCCCACAACATACATATGTATTTTGGTGTGCAAAATTTTTCTACACGGACCAAGTTATGTTTTGTTGTTGTTGTTGTTTTTTTAAATCAATGACACCAACAAAAGTAGCAGTGCGGGCCCAACAACAACACTTACAACAACAACAAACACTACTTGGGTCGTAAATCAATTGTCAAAGGCACACAAATTTGAAAAAAAAAAAATGTGCACTGTGCGAAAAGATTCATTTACATAAAATATTGAAAATTATTTTCAAGCGCATTGTTCACTTATATGTGAATGCACTTATTCATTAAGAAGCGGAAATCCGTTTCTTTTTTGCGAGTGTATGAACCTTTTTTTTATGACTTTGCTTGTGCGACGCGAAGGCGTCACTGCGCATTTGTTTTGTTTTTGTATTCTCGCTCGCGATCAAACTCTCAGCTTGTGCGACAAACAGGCGGCAGTAGTGGAATGGGTAATTTGTTTTGTTTTTGGAGTGGGTAAAAGTGCTCCAAAATGTATGGGAGGTACTCGAAGGAGTTGTCCAAAATAAAATTCCTTTCTTAGGTCAAACACATCACCTGCATAAAAAATTGTGTGAAAATTTCAGCCTTCTAGCTCTTTTCGTTAAGGCCGATATGCTATCCATTTTAACGCGGACGAACTCTTTTATATATATAGATAATCCATTTAATACCACAATAGTTAGTTCACACATTCTTGATATTAACATTTAGCATGTTCCCTATTTAAATTAAAGAGCAGACATCTTACTTTCGTCCCGAAGCTTTTCCTTTTAATTCAAAACTAACTGCATACGAAATACGTTCGGCGCAATGGCTAAGGCGTCCGCTCAGTGAACAAGAGACCTCGAGTTCGAATCTCGCTGCAGGCCACATCATATTTCGTACTCGGTAAGTTTTGATCTAATAAGTTTTCAATGTATTTCTAGCAATTTTAATAATTTATAATAATTACTAGTAAGTGGCCCGCTTACTTCGCTGCGCGGATAGTTTATATAAATTTTAGCAACAGAAGTTATAAAATAAATAAATTAGAAAATATTTCACAAAATATTAAAGCAAAGTATTTAACATTCTCTTTTCCACGCCACCATTGAGGCGCGTCATTATACTCGGTACCGAAGGTAAAGAGTATATAAAGAGTATGTCCGTCATGTTGTCTGTCCGTCTGTCTGTATGAACGCAACGTTTTTCCACAGAATTCAAGCTGAAGACTTGAAACTTTCCAATTCTCTTTATCTATGGCATAGTAAATTAAAGTGTCAAGATTGGGGCTTTACAATAACTGGGGGGCTGGCAAATTGATAAATTCGATAACTCAAAATCGACAATTCCACCTATTTCGCACACCCTTGCAGTTAGAGTTACCAAATTTGGTGGGAAATTGTGGCATCCCCGAAAAATTGTGGTGCCACGCCCACCTATTCCGCTCCCAGCCCCCCGCGGTTTTAAATCAAAAACGCCTATAACTTCCTCAGTTTTTAAGCTCGATCCACCAACGACGATCCCCAAAAAACTGCATCAAAACCACCAAAACAACCATAAATGCCACGCCCACCCATACCGCCCTAGCCAACCCCAGCCGCCCGAACTTTTCGTTAAAAACGGGAATGCGTGTATGTTTCATAGTTTTTGAGCTAAACGCCCCCAGCTTCCTTCCCCAACCTTTTACAAACTTGAAGCAAGTGTCACCAAATTTGGAAGGAAGATAGCTGGTGGCATGCCCATCTGTATCAGAATTTTTGAGGCAGCTTTCACCCCTGCCGCATCCGTACCCCTTTGCAATCAGGCCTCTTTTTATCGTGTATAGCGCAGTCGATTGCGTCCGACTGCAACGTTTCCACTTGCTTTTTATTGTGGTTTCCTCAGTAGTCCTTATCCAACTATATATAATGTTGCTTCAATTATTAAGTCTAAAGTCGACTTATTATTACATATAAACAAATCAAATTAACAACTAAATGTAAAGTAAGTATTATAAATAAATACTTCAAAATTAGTCAAAAATTGACTTCACTGTACAACGTGTAAACCACTGACTGTGTGATCTGAGTTTTATCGTTCTTGCGTTTTGTCTAAGTTAAGCAAGTATGGAAATCCACTCCCACAACATTTTCTGGTGTGCCAAATTTTTCTAGACGCACCAAGTTTTGCTTTGTTGTTTTTTTAAATCAATGACACCAACAAAAAGTAGCAGAGCGGGCCCAACAACAGTGATGCCGATTTGGCCTTTTTCCGAACAGATTTGTCCTGTTTTTAAGTGCTTTGTCCGGATAAAATATCAAACATCCGCTATCCGGAAATCTGGCCTTTTTTCAGATTTTATTTGTTTCATTTATTTCAAAGTTTTCTTTAAAAACATTGTGGAATCCGATCTATTAAAAACATCGATCTTTTTAAAACGGTGTGGCATCCTTTTTTACATACTTTGTATGTATTTTCGATATCATTTGTAGTCTAATGTACAACAAAAGTGAAAAATAAACTTAAATAATGCCGAAAGATTCGTACAAAAAAATTTGGTGATTGCTGGCTACAGCAGCCAGATTTTAAAGATTGGATAAGCCGCGATGAAGCGCACAGCAATAAGGCATACTGCAGATACTGCATATGCAGTCTTAATAGCAAAATAGATCACATTCGCGCGTATACGGCGACAAAAAAACATATGCAAAACGCTTTGTGCCTCGCACAAAAAAGCATAATTTGTTCTAAGCCGGCGGATTGTCCCCAATCTTGTCACCAGGAAGCTGTATTAGCTACATATGTTTATGTTTATTATCACCTCACGGAATTGTGCAAGTTTCATTTTGATGCTAAAAGCTTAAAATTGCACAAAACAATTTTTGTCCTGTTTTCTGTCCTTTTTTATGCTCGATACCGAAGGTAAAGAGTATATTGGGTTTGTGCAATGTCCGTCATGGTGTCTGTCCGTCCGTCTGTCCGTCTGTATGTTCGCAAGTTTTTTCCACACCCTTCAAGCTAGAGACTTGAAACTTTGCAAATGTCTTTATCTATGGCCGAGACAGATCAAGTTCTAAGATTGGGGTTCTACGATAACTGGGGGGCTGGCAAATTGATAAATTCGATAACTCAACCTATCCACCTATTCCGGACACCCTTACAGTTAGAGTTACCAAATTTGGTGGGAAATTTTGGCATCCCCGAAAAATTGTGGTGTGGGCCCACCCATTCCACTCCCAGCCCCCCGCGGTTTCAAATCGCCAAGATAAGTGATGACGATCCCCAAAAAACTGCATCAAAACTTTGGATGCCACGCCCACCCATACCGCCCTTGTCCACCCCAGCTGCCCCAACTTTTCGTTAAAAACGGGAATGCGTGTATCTTTCAGAGTTGTTGAGCTAGAGTCTCTGAATTTGGTAGAAAGATAGCTAGTAATGAACCCCAATGATCTGCCTTTAAAATTTGGAGCCACGCCCACCCTTTCCGCCCCCAGCCTTACCGCAGTTTCAAATCAGAAATGACTTTATCTTCCTCAGCTTTTGAGCTACAGCCACAAAATTTTGCGCCAAGATAGGTGATGACGATCCCCAAAAAACTGCATCAAAACTTTGGATGCCGCGTCCATAACTGGTAGCGACAGCCAAAGATATTTTGTAGCCAGACCCACCCATAACGCCCACAGCACCCTTCCCCAACCTTTTACAAACTTTGAGCTAGAGTCACCAAATTTGGTAGGAATATAGCAATCGACATCCCAAGAAGATCTGCAGGAATAATTTGGATGCCATACCCACCCATAACTCGCCCAGCCCCCCTTGCCCCACCTTTAACAAACTTTGAGCTAGTGTCACCAAATTTGGAAGGAAGATAGCTGAAACTGTTGCTGCTGTGGCTGCAGCGGCTGCATATAAAACTGTGGCAGGGCCACAGCAGGCAAAGCTCCCCAATAATTTTGTCCGTTCATTCTTGTATCACTTTTAGGCTGTGGCTGAGCCATTCTTACACGGACAAACTCTTTTATATATAGAGATGTAAGTTTTACGTTTTGTCTAAGTTATATTAGCAGCAAGTAGGCAAATCCACCCCCACAACATATGTATTTTGGTGTGCAAAATTTTTCTACACGGACCAAGTTATGTTTTGTTGTTGTTGTTTTTTTTTTTTTTAATCAACGACACCAACAAAAAGTAGCAGTGCGGGCCCAACAACAACAAACGCTACTTGGGTCGTAAATCAATTGTCAAAGGCACACAAATTTGAGAAAAAAAAACAATGTGCACTGTGCGAAAAGATACATTTACATAAAATATTGAAAATTATTTTCAAGCGCATTGTTCACTTATATGTGAATGCACTTATTCATTAAGAAGCGGAAATCCGTTTCTTTTTCGCAAGTGTACGAACCTATTTTACTTGTTCGAAATTGTATATTATTAATGTAAGTGTGTTACGTTTAATCTAAGTTATATTAGCAGCAAGTAGGCAAATCCACCCCCACAACATATGTATTTTGGTATGCAAAATTTTTCTAGACGCACCAAGTTTTTTTTTGTTGTTGTTGTTTTTTTCAATCAATGACACCAACAAAAGTAGCAGTGCGGGCCCAACAACAACACTTACAACAACAACAAACGTTACTTGGGTCGTAAATCAATTGTCAAAGGCACACAAATTTGAAAAAAAAAAACAATGTGCACTGTGCGAAAAGATACATGTACATAAAATTATGAAAATTATTTTCAAGCGCATTGTTTACTTAATTGTGTATGCACTTATTCATTAAGAAGCGAAAATCCGTTTCTTTTTTTTTTTCAAGTGTACGAACCTATTTTACTTGTTCGAAATTTTCGAAATTTTATATTATTAATGTAAGTGTGTTACGTTTAGTCTAAGTTATATTAGCAGCAAGTAGGCAAATCCACCCCCACAACATATGTACATATGTATTTTGGTGTGCAAAATTTTTCTAGATGCACCAAGTATTTTTTTGTTGTTGTTTTTTTTTTCAATCAATGACACCAACAAAAGTAGCAGTGCGGGCCCAACAACAACACTTACAACAACAACAAACGTTACTTGGGTCGTAAATCAATTATCAAAGGTACACAAATTTGAAAAGAAAAAACAATGTGCACTGTGCGAAAAGATTCATGTACATAAAATATTGAAAATTATTTTCAAGCGCATTGTTCACTTATATGTGAATGCACTTATTCATTAAGAAGCGGAAATCCGTTTCTTTTTTGCGAGTGTACGAACCTTTTTTATGACTTTGCTTGTGCGACGCGAAGGCGTCACTGCGCATTTGTTTTGTTTTTGTATTCTCGCTCGCGATCAAACTCTCAGCTTGTGCGACAAACAGGCGGCAGTAGTGGAATGGGTAATTTGTTTTGTTTTTGGAGTGGGTAAAAGTGCTCCAAAATGTATGGGAGGTACTCGAAGGAGTTGTCCAAAATAAAATTCCTTTCTTAGGACAAACAGAATACCTGCATAAAAAATTGTGTGAAAATTTCAGCCTTCTAGCTCTTTTCGTTTAATAAAAGTAATTCTAACGCGGACGAACTCTTTTATATATAGAGATTAATAATAAATGGGAGTGATTAAAAATTGACGATGACATTAGTTGGTTTAAGCCCCCTACGCAGATGACAGTTCAGCTCTCGTACCGTAGAAACTTCATATAAAAAAAATGGTCTCGTACAGCGCCCGTACAGTTCTACGAGACCCTTGTACGCAGTATGTTAAGTACTGGCCTTTAATAAGTGTTGAACAATGAAAATGTTAATTAACAGTGTGGCTGTGTACGGCCAGTAAAGAATGCTGAGCATATCTTCACGGCTCGTTAAAAGTGACAAAAAGTAAACAACATGTCGGGCAAGAGCCGGCTTATACATATTTCGGAAAATATTGACAAAATTGAACTCCAATAGCGCCATACTTATTGTTTTGGCAGTCAATGCTGCACAACAAGAAATTAATAAAAATATATAAATTAATTCATATAATACAATTTAAATCACATATGAATTTTTATTCTTCAACTCAAGCCGACCCGTACTGCCCGGGTAAAGATCTGTAAGGTGAAGAATAATCTCTGGTTATTTCAGCTGTGCCCATCAAACAATGGTTTACTAAAATGCTACCATTTTTTTTTTTGCATTTGCAGCCTGATTTTTTTTTTATAGCCGCCAGTAGCAATTCTTTTGTTGTACAGAAACACAAAAGTAGCGTACGTTGTTCGTTAATCATTATTTAAAATTCAGTTAAATTTAATAAAACTGCTGCATTTCCGATTTATTTCAAGAAAGTAGTCAACCGACCGCCACAATATGTGCGTTGTTTAGAACTGGTCGATACGGCTCGTTAAATTGGTGCAGTACGGTACGAGAGCTGTACTGTCATCTGCGTAGGGCCCTTTAAATGTGCCCAAAATGTTAAAATAAGAAATTTCATATTCAGTTTCAGTATGACTGAAATTTTAATTCAGTATTTTTGTGATTCAATATTAATACGTCGACACTTTAAATTAACTATGTATGTAAAATGTTGATTTTACTATTTCATAGTAATTCTTGATTTAACATGTGTAAATGTCAAGTTAAGCAAATTCGTATTAGGGGCAAAATTATGTACGAAAATAGTTAAATTAAGCATGAAAATGCTTATTAATACTACGTTTTTTTATGAGTGTATGAACGCAACTTATTTCGACACCCTTCAAGCTAGAGACTTGAAACTTTGCAAATGTCTTTATCTATGGCAGATAAAGTGTCAAGATTGGGGTTCTACGATAACTGGGAGGCTGGAAAATCGATAAATACGATAACTCAAAATCGATAAATCTACACTCAGAAAAAAACGTAGTTTTAATAAGCAGATTCGTGCTTAATTTAACTATTTTCGTACATAATTTTGCCCCTAATACGAATTTGCTTAACTTGACATTTGCACATGTTAAATCAAGAATTACTATTAAATAGTAAAATCAACATTTTACATAGTTAATTTAAAGTTTCAACGTATTAATATTGAATCACAAAAATACTGAATTAAAATTTCAGTCATACTGAAACTGAATATGAAATTTCTTATTTTAACATTTTGGGCACATTTAAACCAACTAATGTCATCGTCAATTTTTAATCACTCCCATTTATTATTAATAATTATTATAAATTATTAAAATTGCTAGAAATACATTGAAAACTTATTAGATCAAAACTTACCGAATACGAAATATGATGTGTCCTGCAGCGGGATTCGAACTCGAGGTCTCTTGTTCACTGAGCGGACGCCTTAGCCATTGCGCCGAACTTATTTCGTATGTAGTTAGTTTTGAATTAAAAGAAAAAGCTTCGGGAAGAAAGTAAGATGTCTGCTCTTTAATTTAAATAGGGAACATGCTAAATGTTAATATCAAGAATGTTTGAACTAACTATTGTGGTATTAAATGGATTATTTTATTATAAGTATTTATTTTTCAAAATGCGTGTATATTTAAATTAAATATATTTCAACGTTAAATTGAACATGGAATGTCATTTTTTGAAATGCATACATGTTGTTTTAAAGTGAACGCACTTTGATTTAACTATGTTTCATGTTCGTTTTGCTGTTTAACTATGTTTTTAGTTAAATCAACATTTTTTATAGTTGAATTTACTACGTTTCATAGTTAAAGCCCGCATAGTAAAATTAACTGTTTTCATATTTGATTTTCGGATGTTTTTTTTTCTGAGTGTACCTATTCCGTATACCGTTACAGTTAGAGTTACCAAATGTGGTAGGAAGATAGCTACTGGCATCCCCAAAAAAATTGAATCTAAAATTTTGGTGCCACGCCCACCCATTCCGCCCCCAGCCCCCCCGCAGTTTGAAGTTAGAAACAACTATATCTCCCACAGTTTTTAAGCTACAGCCACCAAATTTTGCGCCTTTGCTCACCTCAGCCGCCCCAACTTTTCGTTAAAAGCGGGAATGCGTGTAAATTTCAACGTGTTTGAGCTAGAGTCTCTAAATTTGGTAGGAAGACAACTGGTAGTGACCCCCAAAGATATCTTGGACCACCCAGCCCCCCTTCCCCAATTTTACAAACTTTGAGCTAGAGTCACCAAATTTGGTAGGAAGATTGCAATTGGCATTCCACAAAGATCTGCATCAAAAATTTGGATGCCACGCCCACCCAAAACGCCCCCAGCCCCCTACCCCTACCCTTAACAAACTTTGTGCTAGAGTCATCAAATTTGGCAGGAAGATAGCTGGTGGCATCCCCATCTGTATCAGACAATCTTTGATGCAGCGTACACCTCTGCCGCATCCGTACCACTTTGCATTCAGGCCTCTTTTTACCGGTTTTAATACTGGTATCGAGTATATCGCAGTCGGTTGCATCCGACTGCAACGTTTCCACTTGTTTTGTTTTTTCTTTGTTATTTTTAATTAATAATTTTGTTTTAGTGACTATTGTCTTAAATTTAAGTTTCTTAGAACTTGTAGCACTAGGATGTTAATTAATAAAATAAATAAAATTTCATCTATGTATATTTAATTTGGCAACAATAAAAGAAATGAAAATTACGTCATTTGGCGTCATTACCAATGTAACATAACAGCAAAAAAGTTGTTTGAGGGGGTAGGAGCGGTAACTGGTAAAGCAATCAGCTGTGTTTAACTCGAAAAGAGAAAGCAAAAAAGAGAAGTTTTGCCTTCAATTAAATTTAAGAGAGTGTATTTATACAGCTGCTACCAAGTGACAAGCTTTGTAGAGGACTTGCTCGCAGCTTTAGTTCAAAAAAGCTCGTAAGACATGACCGAAAGCAGAAGCGCAGCAGTCTCGGTCTCTCTCTTGTATTTTTGTACACAAAGAATATTGTGCCAGCTGCATGAAAACAAAAACACTCAGTTCGGGTCGTGTTTGCAATACAATAGCACAACATAAACGGATAAAGATTTACATATATTCGCACCCCAGCGTATCGAGCAAATCTATTAGCGGAGTTATTTAGACAATACCCTTTCCCCACATGGAATATGCTTTAAAACAGTTTGTTTACAGGAATAACAAGAACAAACACAATACGGTAGAAAAATATTTATGAAAATATATTATATATAAATAAGTACTTTTATTTACAATTTCTCTGTCTTAGCCAAAAATTAAGACTTTTACAAATCCATAAAATCATACATATTTCCTATTTTTATTGAGTTGGGAATTTTGTTGAAACGTTCAGCTGCTTCGCTTAGCTGCTTTGAGTGCACAGCATCTGAGTTATATAAAGCATGTTTTCGTGTGGTGTACTGTGTGAAATATAGAATAACTCTAAAAACGGTGCCATGAATAATTATCTAACAAAAAACGTGATATTTTTAAAAACAAAAAAAAGTGAAAGTCTGAAGTGAACCAGTAAATTACAAAATTTTTTGATTACCATATTTTGGATTAAGTTGCAACTATCTACTGCCTGAAAATATTTTATGTCCTTCATTTATGTCCAATGCATTTACTTTCAAATTAATTTCAAATGTCTACACAAATACAAACAAGCCATATGCAAATCAATTGTACTATTTTTATTTTTCGTGCACTTTGTTTCAATAATAGTGTCAAGGTGAAGTCTGTGCATAGAAAAACAACGACCAAGCATAAGCAAGCGACAACTATAATGACAACAATTATATCAACTTTTGCTGCATTACAATAGTTGCAAAAATTTAGCTAGTATGTAACAAAAGCCACGAAAGAAAAAAGTATTGAAAAAACTTACCAAACACATCGAAACCAAAATCAAATACTGAAACTGAAACGAACTAAAAGATATCAATAAAATCTTTTAACAACATCCAAACACAAGTAAGAATGTTTTAAGCGAGAAATATTGACTAGTAGTGACACTTAATTAAATTAAATTAATTTATGCGTACAGGCGGCATTGTTTGTATATACATACATATGTGTGTGTGTATGCACGCATATGCCTGCACTTGTTATCATATGCGCATTACCTCAGTAGCCCCGTTCATAAACACCCCCTAATACGATAATGGGTTGAAGCCATCAACATATTCAAAAACGCAAATGTAACAATCGCAATGACATTACAAATTTTAATTAATAAAAAACACAAATAGTTTTTATAAATAAAAGTTTTAGAGAAACAATCACAAAAATCGAAATACAGTCTGTCAAAAAAGTGTTTTCGAAGGAAGAAAAATAAATATACTTCCACTTTTAAGCGAAAACTTTAACTATTAAATTTTAAACTGGTTATATTTATGCTTGATACCGAAGGTAAAGAGTATATTGGGTTTGTGCAATGGTGTCTGTCCGTCTGTCTGTATGAACGCAACTTTTTTCGACACCCTTCAAGCTAGAGACTTGAAACTTTTCAAATGTCAATGGCCGGGACAGATCAAGTTCTAAGATTAGGGTTCTACGATAACTGGGGGGCTGGCAAATCGATAAGTTCGATAACTCAAAATCGATAAAACCTCCTATTCCGCATACCCTTACAGTTAGAGTTACCAAATTTGATAAGAAGATAGCTATTGGCATCACCGAAAAAATTGCATCTAAAAGTTAGGTGGCACGCCCACCCATTCCGCCCCCAGCCCCCCGCAGCTTGAAATCAAAAACGACTATATCTTCCTCAGAGCTACACCCACCAACTTTTGCGCCAAGATAATTGATGATAACCCCGAAAAAACAGCGGCAAAACTTTGGATGACATGCCCATCCATACTGAACTAGCCGCCTCAACGCTTCTTTAAAAACGGAAGTGAGTGTATCTTTCATAGTGTTTGAGCTAGAGTCTCCAAATTTGGTAGGAAGCCAACTGGTAGCGACCCCCAAAGATATTTTGGTGCCACCCATACCCACCCATACTGCAACCAGCCTCCCTTTCCCAACCTTTTACAAACTTTGAGCTAGAGTCACCAAATTTTTTAGGAAGATAGCAATTGCCATTCCACAAAGATCTGCATCAAATATTTGGATGCCACGCCCACCCATAACTCCCCGAGCCACCCTTCCCCCACCTTTGACCAACTTTAAGCTAGAGTCACCAAATTTGGTAGGAAAATAGCTTGTGGCATTCCCATTTGCATTAGACAATTTATGAGGCAGCGTAGACCCCTGCCGTATCCGTACCCCTTTGCAATCGGGCCTCTTTTTACCGGATTTAATACTGGTAACGAGTATATCGCAGTCGGTTTCATCCGACAGCAACGTTCCACTTGTTTTTATTTATATTATGTATTTATTTCTTAACAATGTATGAAAATAAGAACTATAACAAGTTGAATAACAAATAAATTAGAACAAAAACATATTAAGGGCTATTTACTCTCGACTTAACTTATCTTATCTTATCTTATGAGTCAGCTGATTCATCTACCTTATGGATATCAATGTAAGGGTTTACTCTCAACTTATCTTATCTTATCTTAATTTTGAACCTGCAGGTTGCAGAATTCTTAAGTTAATTCTTAAGTTGAACAGTGTTCATTAACAAGAAAATAAAACAGCTGATCAAAAACAGTCTAGTCAACTACATACACAATTTGAAATAGATAAAAAGATAATTTATAACAAAAAGTCAAAAGACTAATTAAAAAATATAAGTTTGGGCTGCAATCGCCAAAGAACTTGGTTGCAATGGTTACTTATTTATTTATAAAAACTTAAGGAGAACAGTTGAATGCAGATGTTGTCAATGTGTGGTAACAGCTGTTTATTTTTATTTGTTTAACAACACTGCTAACAATTCTACAGCACTGCCACACAGATTTCTTAAGTTAAATTAAGTTGAGAGTAAATGCACACACTCCTTAAGTTAAGATAAAATAAGATAGGATAAGTTAAGTCGAGAGTGAATAGCCCTTTAGGCATTACAAAATTTTAATGTGCACCAAGTGATTTCGTAAAGAATAAAGAAAAACATAAAATAAAGCTTATTTAGGGCCAGTTTCTCAATGTCAAGTTAAACTAGCAGTTGATTTACATACTTCCCTATAAATTTAATGCACGTGTTAAAGTGAATAGATATGATACTATCGCATAAATGCTGCCAACCTTTACGAGCAAATCAGCTGTTTTTTTTTGGTATTTTTATACTCGATACCGAAGGTAAAGAGTATAGTGGGTTTGTGCAATGTCCGTCATGGTGTCTGTCCGTCCGTCTGTCCGTCTGTATGTTCGCAAGTTTTTTCCACACCCTTCAAGCTAGAGACTTGAAACTTTGCAAATGTCTTTATCTATGGCCGGGACAGATCCCCCTTACTGCACACAGGGGAGCTAGTACCAACTTTTTATAAAATTGAGCTAGAGTCACCAAATTTGGTAGGAAGATAGCAATTGACATCAAACTAAGATCTGCGCCAAAAATTTGGATGCCACGCCAACCCATACCGCCCTTGACCACCCCAGCCGCCCCAACTTTTCGTTAAAAACGGTTATGAGGTATCATTCATAGTGTTTGAGCTAGAGTCTCCAAATTTGGTAGGAAGATAAAAGGTAGCGAACCCCAAATCTATTTTGGAGCCAGGTTCACCCATACCGCCCCCAGCCCCCTTCCCCAACCTTTTACAAATTTTGAGCTAGAGTCACCAAATTAGGTAGGAAGATAGCTGGTGGCATCCCCATCTACAGCAGAAAATATTTGCGGCAACTTACACCCCTGCCGCATCCGTACCGCTTTGCAATCAGGCCTCTTTTTACCGGTTTTAATACTGGTATCGAGTATATCGCAGTCGGTTGCGTCCGACTGCAACGTTTCCACTTGTTTGTTTTGTGACTGCCAAAAATTTTAATCCATTGCCAACTGAAAATTATAATTTAAATTAAAATAAATAAAAAAATTACTTTTAATAAGCCCGCCTGAAAATGGTAACGAGGAAAAGAATTTTCAGTTGCTGAGGAGCATGTATTTGTTGACCTTTTGGAGTCAGATCAAAATATTTTGCTTCAATAATAAAATAAATAGAATGAAAGTGTCAGGATGAGTCAGCTGTTTGCCTTACGATGATTTAAGCTATATTTATATCGAAACTTAAAGGGAGCATAAATTTTAACAGGCACTCAGGCCTCAGTTTAGTTTGTGTCTCGAATAAACCTAAACTGACATTGAGAAACTCAATTTTGGCAAAACTTTGGTTAGTTAAGCTAACCTGACATTGAGAAACTGGGCTTTCGTATTAATTGTTATAGGCTTTCGCTTTAAGATCAGTATTTAGCACAGAATTTAATAATCTATATATATAAAAGAGTTCGTCCGCGTTAAAATGACTCAGCCACAGCCTAAACGAAAAGAGCTAGAAGGCTGAAATTTTCACACCATTTTTTATGCAGGTATTCTGTTTGTCCTAAGAAAGGAATTTTATTTTGGACAACTCCTTCGAGTACCTCCCACACATTTTGGAGCACTTTTACCCACTCCAAAAACAAAACAAATTACCCATTCCACTACTGCCGCCTGTTTGTCGCACAAGCTGAGAGTTTGATCGCGAGCGAGAATACAAAAACAAAACAAATGCGCAGTGTCGCCTTCGCGTCGCACAAGCAAAGTCATAAAAAAAAGGTTCATACACTCGCAAAAAAGAAACGGATTTTCGCTTCTTAATGAATAAGTGCATACACAATTAAGTAAACAATGCGCTTGAAAATAATTTTCAATATTTTATGTACATGTATTTTTTTCGCACAGTGCACATTGTTTTTTCTTTTCAAATTTTTGTACCTTTGATAATTGATTTACGACCCAAGTAACGTTTGTTGTTGTTGTAAGTGTTGTTGTTGGGCCCGCACTGCTACTTTTGTTGGTGTCATTGATTGAAAAAAAAAACAACAACAAAAAAATACTTGGTGCATCTAGAAAAATTTTGCACACCAAAATACATATGTATGTTGTGGGGGTGGATTTGCCTACTTGCTGCTAATATAACTTAGACTAAACGTAACACACTTACATTAATAATATACAATTTCGAACAAGTAAAATAGGTTCGTACACTTGCAAAAAAGAAACGGATTTTCGCTTCTTAATGAATAAGTGCATACACAATTAAGTAAACAATGCGCTTGAAAATAATTTTCATAATTTTATGTACATGTATCTTTTCGCACAGTGCACATTGTTTTTTTTTTTCAAATTTGTGTGCCTTTGACAATTGATTTACGACCCAAGTAACGTTTGTTGTTGTTGTAAGTGTTGTTGTTGGGCCCGCACTGCTACTTTTGTTGGTGTCATTGATTGAAAAAAACAACAACAACAAAAAAAAACTTGGTGCGTCTAGAAAAATTTTGCATACCAAAATACATATGTTGTGGGGGTGGATTTGCCTACTTGCTGCTAATATAACTTAGATTAAACGTAACACACTTACATTTATAATATACAATTTCGAACAAGTAAAATAGGTTCGTACACTTGCAAAAAAGAAACGGATTTCCGCTTCTTAATGAATAAGTGCATTCACATATAAGTGAACAATGCGCTTGAAAATAATTTTCAATATTTTATGTAAATGTATCTTTTCGCACAGTGCACATTGTTTTTTTTCTCAAATTTGTGTGCCTTTGACAATTGATTGACGACGCGAGTAGCTATTAGCGTCGTCCACCCGGCAGATGCGGCGGCAATTTGAACAGTCCCAGCGTCCAGCATGTGTGTGAACAGTCCCAGCGTCCAGCATGTGTGTGAATAAGAAATTTGCAAACTCGATAAAACATCGTGCAAATTGTTAAGTAAGCCAAAAGATCCCAGAAAATAAAAACAAAGCCAAAAAATAAAAAAAGCCAGGAAAAGCCAAAAAATAAAAAAAGCCAAAAATAGAAAAAAAGCCAAAAAAGAAAAGAAAAGCCAAAAAATCCCAAAAAAAAAAAAAAAACCAAATAAAATGCAGTATTCCTTATCATCTTCATCGCGGCTTATCCAAACTTTAAAATCTGGCTGCTGTAGCCAGCAATCACGAAATTTTTGTTTGTACGAATCTTTCGGCATTAATTAACTTTTTTTTTCACTTTGGTTGTACATAAAATTACAAATGATATCGAAAATACATACAAAGTATGTAAAAAGATCGCTATTTTTAATAGATTGGATGCCACAATGTTTTTAAAGAAAACTTTGAAAAAAAGATTGAAATAAATGAATCAAATAAAATCTGAAAAAAGGCCTGATTTCTGGATAGGGGATGTTTGATATTTTTTTCCGGACAAAGGACTTAAAGACAGGACAGATCTGTCCGGAAAAAGGCCAAATCGGCATCACTGTTAATGGTGTCATTGAATTAAAAAAACAACAACTAAGCAAAACTTGGTGCGTCCAGAAAAATTTGGCACACCAGAAAATGTTGTGGGGGTGGATTTGCATACTTGCTGCTAATATAACTTAGACAAAACGTAAAACTTACATCTCTATATATAAAAGAGTTTGTCCGTGTAAGAATGGCTCAGCCACAGCCTAAAAGTGATACAAGAATGAACGGACAAAATTATTGGGGTGCTTTGCCTGCTGTGGCCCTGCCACAGTCTTATATGCAGCCGCTGCAGCCACAGCAGCAACAGTTTCAGCTATCTTCCTTCCAAATTTGGTGACACTAGCTCAAAGTTTGTTAAAGGTGGGGGAAGGGGGGCTGGGCGAGTTATGGGTGGGTATGGCATCCAAATTATTCCTGCAGATCTTCTTGGGATGTCAATTGCTATCTTCCTACCAAAATTGGTGACTCTAGCTCAAAGTTTGTAAAAGGTTGGGGAAGGGTGCTGTGGGCGTTATGGGTGGGCCTGGCTTAAAAATATCTTTGACTGTCGCTACCAGTTATGGACGCGGCATCCAAAGTTTTGATGCAGTTTTTTGGGGATCGTCATCACCTATCTTGGCGCAAAATTTTGTGGCTGTAGCTCAAAAGCTGAGGAAGATAAAGTCATTTCTGATTTGAAACTGCGGTAGGGCTGGGGGCGGAAAGGGTGGGCGTGACTCCAAAACTTTAATGCAGTGTAATGAAAGGCGAAGAGCTAGATCTTGAGTGATTTATTCTGGACTCAGCGCGTCCGTATTTATAGTAAATATTTACATGTGTTCTTATGGCTAGGTAAGGTTAATAGTGGTGTGAGGAGTAGCTTATCTAAGTTTAATGTAAAGCTAATGTAACTGTTGTTGTTATTTATGCTGTCTTATTCTAATGCACCTAATTAGCAGTGCGTGTAGGTGGTGCGTGTGAGCTTTGCGTTTAAGCAGTGCAAGCAGTGCGTACAAGTAGTGCGTGCAAGCAGTGCGTGTAAGCTCAAGTTCAGCTTGGGCTGGAAAGCTTAGAGCTATGACAAAGATGACTTATATATATTACACCTCCTTTCTTTTGGAAAAAAAATTTTTGTTTATAATTAAAAACAAAAATTTTTTTTTTTTTTTTCATTGGGTATGCAGTGGTTTTATCCTATCTAAGTGTACAGTTTGTTTTTTATTTCTCTTATCAGCTACTGTTACATTATTCTTATTATCTAAAGTAATTATATTATATTTTCCTGTATATCTGTTTTCCAACTTGTGTGCTGTATCATTTCTTATAAATATTTCTTGACCTATTTTTAGTTCTGGTTTGTTTGCATATATATTTAGTTTTTCTTGTTGTTTAATTTTAAATAGTTCTACTAACTGTTTTGCTTTGTGATTAGCAATTTGTATTTTGTATTTTAACTCTTTATTGTAGTCATCTATGTTATATATTGGGTCTATTATGCTGGTTGAGAATGCAAAACTTTTTGGTTGTTTTCCAAACACAAGTTCAAAAGGGCAATAGCCATGGGCTGTTGATGGCGTTACGTTAAAACAGTAAGTAAAGTATTGTATATAGTCGTCCCAATTGTCTTTTTGTGTTGATATGTATGATCTTATGTATTCGTTAAATGTTCTGTGGCTTCTTTCCACTGTTCCAAGAGTTTGATGATGATGAGCAGTGGAGTTATGTTTCTTTATATCGCATATTTTACATAGTTCTGTTAAAACCGAATTCATATATTCTGTTCCCATGTCTGTTAAAATTGTATTCATTGGTCCGAAAATTAGTACAAATTTTTCAAAAATGGCTCTTGCTACTGTTTTGGCATTTTTGTTTGGAATTGGGATCGATACCAGATATTTAGTTAAGTCGCATATGATCGTGACTGCGTACTCATAGCCATTATCTGTTCTAGGTAGTGGTCCTATAGTGTCAATTATTGTTATGTCGAATGCTGTAGCAGGAGTTGGTGTTAGAACTGTTGTGTTTTTGGGGTGTTTGAGGACCTTTGCTAACTGACATTGTTCGCATGTTTTTACGTACTCAGTGACGTCTTTTGTCATGTTTTTCCAACGGAATTCTCTTTTAATTTTTCCCGTCATTCTATTAATTCCACTGTGGCCCCCCTCTATGGGATTGTCATGGTATCTCTTTAAGATATCGCCTATTTTCGGGTCATTTTTATCTAAATATTTTACAGGTGGTATGGTTGCGATGCTAATTGTTTTTAAATGTTCATTGCCCTTGTTCCTGAAATCTTTTGATTCTATTAATTTAAAAATTTTTTCGTCCTTTCGTATTTGTAACTTGTTGACATTGATATCACCGGCTTCCTTTTCAAGCCTTGGAAAGAATAAATCTAGATTTATTATCCCATTAATGATAATGTCGTGTATTTTGAACGTTTTTATTCTTAACTTCCCCTGTTTTATTGAACATGTTTTTTTATTGAAAGTAAGTAGTGGGTACTTTTTTATCTCATATGAACTTACTGCTTCAAATACTCTTGGTATGTCTTCCTGTTCTCCCTTGCTATGTTCGGGTTTATTTATATATTTTTTTTGCTGATGATCGCGTGGTAACTTTAAGTATATTGTGATTATTGCTAGCTAGTTTTTTTATGTCCTTAAATTCTATTCGTGATAATGCGTCTGCTGCCGTATTTTCTTGTCCCCTGATGTGCTGTATAGTGAAATCATATTCGTCTAATTCTAATCTTATTCTAAAAAGTTTCGAGGTAGGATTTTTTAGCGAAAACAAGTAAACTAATGGTTGATGGTCTGTTTGTACTAAGAATTTTTTCCCGTATATGTATGGCTTAAAATGTTTGATTGCCCAATGTATTGCGGTCAATTCTTGTTCGATTGTAGACTTGTTGCTTTCACCCGTGCACATTGGTCAGAATCGCAAAATAATTGGCATAAAGTCGAAAATTTCATGGAAACAAAACTCATTTTTGATAATACACCTTTAAACTATATAGTCTATATACAAAGAATCGATTAATATATCGATTTTTTTGGCAGCCCTGAAATTTTTATCGATTATCAAAGTCAGCTGTTGAGTTAAGTGATTGTTGTGATAAAATTGACGTCAAATATTTGCTAACTTTGTGGACTTGCACATCACCCAAATTTGCACGAAAAGTTATTGCAAATTATGGATATTAAAGGCCAGGGTATGTAGAATGTGTAAATGGAAACATTTTTTGATAATGTTCAATATATTTCATTAATGTGTATTGTTTTGTTTTGTCCCATATACAGATAAAACTTAACCAAAGTGCTTGTCTTCTGTGGAGTAGGAATAACCTTGAGCGTGTTTGAGCGTTATGTAGTATATGTTAAAATAAAGTAGAAAGTGTGTACTAAAAGATAGTATTAATCTTGTTTGCGGGTTTTTGCGGGTCTTGTGTTACTTTAAACTTCTAGATGAGCTTGAGTTCTGCTATGCAACGAGGAATCAGACGAGATAAATCCATTTTCGTTTGAATTAGATGTAGAACACAACTGAATGTAAGAAAAAGTTCAATAGTAGAATAAATTTATGTAATTCTTTTCAAGTTTAAGCTTTTTATTCACAGCTCTCAAAAATTTGATTTTTGATCACGTATACGTTATGTTGCCATAAATAGGCGGTCAGGGAAGGCGTGGTCAAATCAACTTAAAATTTTGTTTCAATATTAAGAGTGCTATATTTAACAAACATACCAAGTTTCATCTCGATATCTGTCATTTTCGACTTTATGCCAATTATTTTGCGATTCTGACCAATGTGCCGTGGTGAAGGTTTTAGAAGCATAAGCAATTGGTAATTGCTTTTCTCCATGTTTTTGACTTAGGACTGCACCGCAGCCTATTTTACTTGCATCCGTGGTAATGCAAAATTCTTTTTCAAAGTCTGGGTATTGTAGAATTGTTGGGCTGAGTAATTGCTTTTTTAAATATTCAAATGCGGTTTGGCAGTTGTTGTCCCAGTTAAAGGTTACATTTTTTCGTGATAGTTTATTAATGCATTGAGCTATTTCAGCAAAGTTAGGGATAAATCTACGATAGTAGTTACAAAAAGCAATGAACCTTTTGGCTTCATCTCCGTTTTTGGGTATGGGATAATCTTTAATTACTTTAAATTTGGTTTCATCTGGTAGTATCCCCCCTGTTTGTGCATTTGTGGCCCAGAAAGGTTACTTCGTGTTTAAAGAACGTGCATTTTTCTGGATGCAATTTTAAATTGTATTTTTTGCATGTAGTGAAAACGTCTTTTAGATTATCTAACATGTGATTTTCGGAGCAACCCAGTATTATAAGGTCGTCCATGTAAAGAAATGCTTGAGAGGGTGTTAGGCCTGCAAAGGCTAGAGACATCATTCGTTGAAATGAATTTGGTGCTATTTTGAGGCCATACGGCAATCTTTTAAATCTATATGACCCCTTGTCGGTTGAAAATGACGTGATATCTCGTGAACTTTCTTCTAACTCCACCTGATGAAAACCTGACATTAAATCTAAACACGAGAAGAATTTTGCTCGTCC
The DNA here is from genome assembly GCA_018901835.1 of Scaptomyza graminum. Taxonomy (NCBI): domain Eukaryota; kingdom Metazoa; phylum Arthropoda; class Insecta; order Diptera; family Drosophilidae; genus Scaptomyza; species Scaptomyza graminum. The sequence goes on along the minus strand of JAEIFL010000157.1, from coordinate 522,995 downwards.
TAATTGATCTAAAATATCATCCATTCTTGGCAGAGGGAATTTATCTGCGAACAGTTGCTTGTTAATGTTTCTATAATCGACTACCAATCTCCACCTTTTTTCTGTGTTTCCCGGTAAGGCTTTTTTTGGAACTAATAAAATTGGACTATTGTACTCAGATATGGATGGTTCAATAATATCATCATCGATCAATTTGTCCACTTGTTTATTAATTTCCTCCTTTTGACCGTGCGGGATTCTGTAGTTTTTTATGTATACTGGGTTTGGATTTTTTAGTCTTAGTTTTTGTTTGTAAAAATTATTTGCTGATATCTTGTCTGTTTCTATTGCGAATATTTCGATAAATTCTTCGCATAGCTCCGAAAGTTCTGTTTCTATGAATTTTGGAAAGTTTTTCTTTAGTTTTTTCATTATAATTTCTTTATTTACCGTGCTTCTGGTTATGTTTTCTAGCGGGACTGTATCATAATTTGACATATTTTCGTGTACTAAGTTGACTTTTGTAATGTGGGCTTCTGTAGTATTAGTGTTGATTATTTTTACATATGGACTAAGTTTTGACAGGATTGTATTTGCTACGAAAACCCCTGGTTGAAGCTCTTGGTTTGGTATAAATACATCTGTGTGTTTTTTTATGTGTATTTTCTCTATAGTTTCCGTTCGTGCTGGTATAGTTAGTATTCTATTGGTATGTTGTGTGTCAATGGGTATTTTAATGATGTAATTTATACAATTTGGTTTTATTGCTAACCCGTTCTTTTGGTAATCAATCGTGCAATTGAATTTTTTTATGAAGTTAAGCCCTATTATCCCATCGCAAGGAATTGGGAAGTCGTTATGTACTACCTGAAATGCGTGTTGCAATGGGTGATTGGTAAATTTCAGTATAACCTCCCCTATAGTGTATAGTATATCTTTTCCTATGCCGTTAAGTCGTGTTGTCTTCTCTTTATTTATTCTTTGTATTTCTGGTACTGCGTTTAGTTTTATAATGGATACGTCCGCTCCTGTATCAATCAATAGTTTAGTATTATTGTATTTGCCGAAATCCATCCTTACGAAACTAGTTATGTTAAGGTTAACGCTATATATGTTATGAATTATTGTTCTACGATCAGGGGACTCTCGTAGTTTTCCGGCTGTGTATTGTCGTTTGTTATTCTTATGTTGTTGTTGTTATTAGATCTGTCACCATCTCTATTATAATTGTTCGGATTGTTGTTGTTGTTAAACGGTCTATTGTTTTGATTGTTTCTATAACCATTTTGGTAGTTTTGTCGACTATAATTCCTATTTGTGTTATTGTTGGAGTTTCTACTGTTTCTGTTATTGTATTGGTAGTTTTGGTTATAGTTTCTGTTATTGTAATTATTCCTATTGTTTCTATAATTGTTTTGATTTATAAGAAATACATTTTTTTCTTGTTCTATGTTTGTGTTGGTGCTTACAAATTTAGCTATAACCTCATTCATGTCATTAAATTGGCCTGCTTCCATTATAGTGCGCACTCTCTCGTTCGTGCAATTTTTTGTTATTGATTTCACGGCTGTTTTTGTAGCATACTTTTGGGCCGTATCTGTATTTAGCGTGTCTATAATGTAAGCTCGTCTTAGAGCTTTTGTTAAGTTTTCTATTTCTGTTGCATATTCGTTTGCTGATTTTTCATTTTGCTTTAAATTCATTAGTTTTGCCTCAATAACTGCTACTGTTTCACCTTTTATATTGTTTTGCAATGTTTTTATTATACTGTTTATTGTTGTTTCGTTGGTAATTAATAGTCTAGCGTCCCCTTTCAATTTTGCTCTTATTATTTTAATAGCAATTGTTTCATGTGTACCCTTTATGTCTTCTAATAGTTCAAGTGAGTCAATAAAACTTTGTAAGTTTTCACTTCTCCCGTCAAACTCTTGGACTAGCTTTGAAGCTGAGTTTATAAATTCAATATTTGTTTGCTCCATGTTTTCTTTTTCATTCGAACCTGTGTCTGGTGCTTTATGTTTTTCTTCTTCTGTCATATGTAATTCTGTAAATGTAGCGTTTTCTTTTAGTTCTAATGGTAATGTAATTTCTAGGTCGTATTTATTAGCTATTGTGATTATGCAATTTTTTAATTTTTCTATGTTGTATTCAAACTTGTTTTTTGTTTCTAATTCCCAATTAGTTTGGTTTACATATAATAGTTTTTTGATGTTATTGTAGCTATTGAAAATTATTCCTAAGTGTTTATTTATAGTATTTGTTTGAATGTAAATGGACTTATTGATGCATTTGTAAGATTTATAAAAATTTTCTTTTATAATTTCTAGTTCTGTAATGTTTTCGTCCATGTGTAGATTGGTTTTATAAGTACTTTACTAATTTGTAGTGATGATACAAACCTTAATACAATTGATCTTCAAGTGTCGGCGCTAACCTTTATGCAATTGAGTTTTTAGTGGTGACACAAACCGTAAGCTTTTAGTTGTGATGTTAGAAGCATGCGTTTTAGACATGTGGTTTTGTACACTGGCAAAAATTAATTTTAACTTTAGGTTTTGTTTTTCTAAATTCTAACTACTATAGTATGATACATTTTGTTAATTTTGCAGATTCATTTTATTTTTAAAACAAAAAAATTTTTTTTGTTTATATTTTTTTTTTTTTTTTAAATTTTTTTTTTTTTGTTTTTAGTGTGGTGGCGGTCCACGCCGTTTGCCACTAAGGTGCATTAAAAAAATGCACTCTTATTTAATGTTTAATTTTTATTATTTATTGCTGCTCATGCTGGTCCTCTTGTCTTTTTGGCTGTTGGCTGTTCTTCTCCTGCTGACGCTGCTTCCGCTTGGTTTCTTGTTCCTCCAGTGTGGCTATTCGTAGCCAAATTTCGCTGGCCACTTTCCAATGCGGTGGGGGGTCGCTGTTGACTTGGGCTATTAATGCTGCCCTTTGTCGCCTAAAATTGGCGAGAGCTCCTCCTCTCCTTTTGGGTTTTATTATGACGGGTATCCTCGTCAGGAGTGCCTCTTCCTTGTCCTTTTTGACACGGGCAGCTATCGTGCTTGGTAGGCGCCTTTGATACTCCTCAATTGTTATCGGCTTTGGTCCAGCCGTTGGGCAACTTTTAATTGCTTCTTGTATTTTTTGTAGATGTTTGCTCATTTTATCCTTATATATTTTTTTTTTTTTCAGCTTTTGCCGTTTTTATATTTGGCACTAAGCTGGCAGGATCGCCATGTAATGAAAGGCGAAGAGCTAGATCTTGAGTGATTTATTCTGGACTCAGCGCGTCCGTATTTATAGTAAATATTTACATGTGTTCTTATGGCTAGGTAAGGTTAATAGTGGTGTGAGGAGTAGCTTATCTAAGTTTAATGTAAAGCTAATGTAACTGTTGTTGTTATTTATGCTGTCTTATTCTAATGCACCTAATTAGCAGTGCGTGTAGGTGGTGCGTGTGAGCTTTGCGTTTAAGCAGTGCAAGCAGTGCGTACAAGTAGTGCGTGCAAGCAGTGCGTGTAAGCTCAAGTTCAGCTTGGGCTGGAAAGCTTAGAGCTATGACAAAGATGACTTATATATATTACAGCAGATCATTGGGGTTCATTACTAGCTATCTTTCTACCAAATTCAGAGACTCTAGCTCAACAACTCTGAAAGATACACGCATTCCCGTTTTTAACGAAAAGTTGGGGCAGCTGGGGTTGGCTAGGGCGGTATGGGTGGGCGTGGTATCCAAAGTTTTGATGCAGTTTTTTGGGAATCGTCATCACTTATCTTGGCGATTTAAAACCGCGGGGGGCTGGGAGTGGAATGGGTGGGCGCGGCACCACAATTTTTCGGGGATGCCAAAATTTCCCACCAAATTTGGTAACTCTAACTGTAAGGGTGTCCGGAATAGGTGGATTTGTCGATTTTGAGTTATCGAATTTATCAATTTGCCAGCCCCCCAGTCATCGTAGAACCCCAATCTTAGAACTTGATCTGTCCCGGCCATAGATAAAGACATTTGCAAAGTTTCAAGTCTCTAGCTTGAAGGGTGTGGAAAAAACTTGCGAACATACAGACGGACAGACGGACGGACAGACACCATGACGGACATTGCACAAACCCAATATACTCTTTACCTTCGGTATCGAGCATAAAAAAGGACAGAAAACAGGACAAACAATTGTTTTGTGCAATTTTAAGCTTTTAGCATCAAAATGAAACTTGCACAATTCCGTGAGGTGATAATAAACATAAACATATGTAGCTAATACAGCTTCCTGGTGACAAGATTGGGGACAATCCGCCGGCTTAAAACAAATTATGTATTTTGTGCGAAGAAGTTATAGGCGTTTTTGATTTAAAACCGCGGGGGGCTGGGAGCGGAATAGGTGGGCGTGGCACCACAATTTTTCGGGGATGCCAAAATTTCCCACCAAATTTGGTAACTCTAACTGTAAGGGTGTGCGGAATAGGTGGAATTGTCGATTTTGAGTTATCAATTTGCCAGCCCCCCAGTTATTGTAAAGCCCCAATCTTGACACTTTAATTTACTATGCCATAGATAAAGAGAATTGGAAAGTTTCAAGTCTTTAGCTTGAATTGTGTGGAAAAACGTTGCGTTCATACAGACAGACGGACAGACAACATGACGGACATACTCCTTATATACTCTTACCTTCGGTACCGAGTATAATGACGCGCCTCAATGGTGGCGTGGAAAAGAGAATGTTAAATACTTTGCTTTAATATTTTGTGAAATATTTTCTAATTTATTTATTTTATAACTTCTGTTGCTAAAATTTTTATAAACTATCCGCGCAGCGAAGTAAGCGGGCCACTTACTAGTTTTCTATATAATTTATTGAAATTTGAAATTTTCTTCTAAAATAAATCTTCTTAGCAAAAATAGCATTATTTTCATACTATGGTCCAGATATGGATTTTCAAACTTCAAACTTTGTAAACAAATTTTTGGTCATTGGGACCACGCACACTCATGTGAACTAAATCGTAGTAGTATTACTAGTAATGTGGTATGACTCCGAATTCAATAAAATTACTTATATTTATTTACAAATTATTGAAATTTATAATATTTTTTTAATTTTTTTAAGCGTCTTTGGCTTCTTCTTCCTATTCTATGTCAATAATGTCCTCATCAAAATCAGAATCAGACTGCGAGTCCCATTCGTTTTTAGATGAACCTTTATTTTCGGTGGTCGGCATCTGAAGAAGACTTTATACATCTTTGGAGAGGTTTTTTCTGGTTTTTTCCTTTAAACAGGCACTCGATAGTAGTGGATCCGAAGAATCTATCGCTCTGTGAAAAAGGTCAGTTTTGATTCGACTATTTTTCCTTGCATGTGATAGTCATTTTTGTATTCTTTATTTCGCCCAAGCATCCGTGCATTTGTATAAAATAAGGGTGGGCGTCTTATTTTTTGTGGTGTCTTACAATTCCCATCAACAGTAATTGATATTCTTCACACCAGCCATTGAGTATGCTTGGACATAAATTGTTCCAATATATTGTTGCATTTTGGCAAATTCCTTTTAATGAAGGATTCAAAATAACTAATTATACTTGATACCGAAGGTAAAGAGTATATTGGGTTTGTGCAATGTCCGTCATGGTGTCTGTCCGTCTGTCCGTCTGTCTGTCTGTATGAACGCAACTTTTTTCCAGACCCTTCAAGCTAGAGACTTGAAACTTTGCAAATGTCTTTATCTATGGCCGGGACAGATAAAGTGTCAAGATTGGGGTTATACGATAACTGGGAGGCTGGCAAATCGATAAATTCGATAACTCAAAATCGATAAATCCACCGTTTCCGCACACCCTTACAGTTAGAGCTACCAAATTTTGTAGGAAGATAGCTGGGGCCACGCCCACCCATTCCGCCCCCAGCCCCCCCGCAGTTTGAAATCAGAAACGCCTATATCTACCTCAGTTTTTGAGCTACAGCCACCAAATTTTAAGCCAAGTGATGACGATCCCCAAATAACTGCATCAAAACTTTGGATGCCGCACCCAGCCATACCGCCCACGCTAACCCCAGCCGCCCCAACTTTTCGTTAAAAACGGGAATGCGTGTATCTTTCATGGTGTTTGAGCTACAGTCTCCAAAATCGGTAGGAAGATAACTGGTAGTGACCCCCAAAGATATCTTGGCGCCACGCCTACCCCAAGCCCCCCTTCCCCAACTTTTTAAAACTTTGAGCTAGAGTCTCCAAACTTGGTAGGAAGATAACTGGTAGTGACCCCCAAAGATATCTTGGCGCCACGCCTACCCCAAGCCCCCCTTCCCCAACTTCTAAAAACTTTGAGCTAGAGTCACCAAATTTGGTAGGAAGATTGCAATTGGCATTCCACAAAGATCTGCATCAAAACTTTCGATGCCACGCCTACCCATACCGCCCAAGCTAACCCCAGCCGCCCCAACTTTTCGTTAAAAACGGGAATGCGTGTATCTTTCAGAGTTGTTGAGCTAGAGTCTCTGAATTTGGTAGAAAGATAGCTAGTAATGAACCCCAATGATCTGCATTAAAGTTTTGGAGTCACGCTCACCCTTTCCGCCCCCAGCCCTACCGCAGTTTCAAATCAGAAATGATTTTATCTTCCTCAGTTTTTGAGCTACATAACTGGTAGCGACAGCCAAAGATATTTTGTAGCCAGGCCCACCCATAACGCCCACAGCACCCTTCCCCAACCTTTTACAATTTTTGAGCTAGAGTCACCAAATTTGGTAGGAAGATAGCTGAAACTGTTGCTGCTGTGGCTGCAGCGGCTGCATATAAAACTGTGGCAGGGAAAGCATATAAAACTGTAGCAGGCAAAGCACCCCAATAATTTTGTATGTTCCTTCTTGTATCACTTTTAGAAATAAAATGAAGCAATGCGCAAATGGCACACTAAAGTAAAAATTTTAAAATTCCCTTAGAGTGAAAGAGTTACTGTTATTTATGTGAATTGATCTCATCTACAGAACAATATCACATTTTCATGCTCTTAAGCCAATCGCATTCCTCTTAGTCCTCCTTTGTTGTTTCAAATTCGTGTGTGCATACAACGGCTTATAATAAGCCTGAAGCGATCGACAAAAACAGCAACAACAAATCTTTTGCATTCACAGTTATATTTATACCCTGAAATGGGTAAAAAAGAGTATAATTGTTTTGTGCATAAGTATGTAACAGGCAAAAAGAAGCATCTCCGACCCCATAAAAGGTAGATATATTCTTGATCAGCATAAACAGCCATATGCAATATGAAAATCATACCCAACCTGTCACATGTGACGTCACGCAAAACAGCGATTTATGCGCAAGTCAAAAAAAGAGCGTAGTATCGCTGCCTTCTTCGCACGCACTGAATCAAAGCAAAACATATCTAAGAGGCTGCAGTTAAGTGAATTGCATAGCCTAAACTCACACGTACTTTAGCCTTTAGCTTTGACTTAGTGTGTGCGGAGGAAGTAGGGTTATTGAACTTTATGATTGACATGCAAAGCGCGCACATAAAATATAGAGTGAACGTAAATGAGCAACAACAGAGGAGCATGATCGGAGCGAGATTTGAAATTATCTAATTATCATAAGAGCAACGCGCGCACTCTGTTAAATTTTAAGCGGCTCTTTGAGTTTGGGACGAACAACGTACATAGATTTGTGTAAAAACTAATGTGAACGGCCTTTGCTTGTTCGAAATTGTATATTATTAATGTAAGTTATACGTTTTGTCTAAGTTATATTAGCAGCAAGTAGGCAAATCCACCCCCACAACATATGTATTTTGGTGTGCAAAATTTTTCTACACGCACCAAGTTATGTTTTGTTGTTGTTGTTTTTTTTTTAATCAACGACACCAACAAAAAGTAGCAGTGCGGGCCCAAGAACAACACTAACAACAACAACAAACGCTACTTGGGTCGTAAATGAATTGTCAAAGGAACACAAATTTGAGAAAAAAAACAATGTGCACTGTGCGAAAAGATACATGTACATAAAATATTGAAAATTATTTTCAAGCGCATTGTTCACTTACATGTGAATGCACTTATTCATTAAGAAGCGGAAATCCGTTTCTTTTTTGCAAGTGTACGAACCAATTTTACTTGTTTGAAATTGTATATTATTAATGTAAGTGTGTTACGTTTAGTCTAAGTTATATTAGCAGCAAGTATGCAAATCCACCCCCCGCATTATTTTCTGGTGTGCCAAATTTTTCTGGACGCACCAAGTTTTGCTTAGTTGTTGTTTTTTTAATTCAATGACACAAACAACAGTGATGCCGATTTGGCCTTTTTCCGGACAGATCTGACATGTTTTTAAGTCCCTTGTCCGGAAAAAATATCAAACATCCCCTATCCGGAAATCTGGCCTTTTTTCAGATTTTATTTGATTCATTTATTTCAATATTTTTTTCAAAGTTTTCTTTAAAAACATTGTGGCATCCGATCTATTAAAAATAGCGATCTTTTTACATACTTTGTATGTATTTTCGATATCATTTGTAATCTAATGTACAACAAAAGTGAAAAATAAACTTAAATAATGCCGAAAGATTCGTACAAACAAAAATTTCGTGATTGCTGGCTACAGCAGCCAGATTTTAAAGTTTGGATAAGCCGCGATGAAGCGGACACCAATAAGGAATACTGCAGATACTGCATATGCTTCTTTTTTATTTTCTGGGATTTTTTTGGTTTTTTTTTTTTTTTTTTTTGGGATTTTTTGGCTTTTTTTTTTTTTTTTGGCTTTTTTTTTTATTTATTGGCTTTTTTTATTTTTTTGGCTTTTTTTTTTTTTTTTTTTGTCTTATTTTTATTTTGTGGCTTATTTTCTATTTTTGGTTTTTCTTATTTTTTTGGCTTTTTCTGGCTTTTTTTTATTTTCTGGGATTTTTTGGCTTACTGAACAATTTGCACGATGTTTTATCGAGTTTGCAAATTTCTTATTCACACACATGCTGGACGCTGGGACTGTTCCAATTGCCGCCGCATCTTCCGGGTGGACGACGCTAATAGCTACTCGCGTCGTAAATCAATTGTCAAAGGCACACAAATTTGAAAAAAAAAAAAAATGTGCACTGTGCGAAAAGATTCATGTACATAAAATATTGAAAATTATTTTCAAGCGCATTGTTCACTTATATGTGAATGCACTTATTCATTAAGAAGCGGAAATCCGTTTCTTTTTTGCAAGTGTACGAACCTATTTTACTTGTTCGAAATTGTATATTATTAATTAAGTGTGTTACGTTTAGTCTAAGTTTTATTAGCAGCAAGTAGGCAAATCCACCCCCACAACATACATATGTATTTTGGTGTGCAAAATTTTTCTACACGGACCAAGTTATGTTTTGTTGTTGTTGTTGTTTTTTTAAATCAATGACACCAACAAAAGTAGCAGTGCGGGCCCAACAACAACACTTACAACAACAACAAACGCTACTTGGGTCGTAAATCAATTGTCAAAGGCACACAAATTTGAAAAAAAAAAACAATGTGCACTGTGCGAAAAGATTCATGTACATAAAATATTGAAAATTATTTTCAAGCGCATTGTTCACTTATATGTGAATGCACTTATTCATTAAGAAGCGGAAATCCGTTTCTTTTTTTGCGAGTGTATGAACCTTTTTTTTATGACTTTGCTTGTGCGACGCGAAGGCGTCACTGCGCATTTGTTTTGTTTTTGTATTCTCGCTCGCGATCAAACTCTCAGCTTGTGCGACAAACAGGCGGCAGTAGTGGAATGGGTAATTTGTTTTGTTTTTGGAGTGGGTAAAAGTGCTCCAAAATGTATGGGAGGTACTCGAAGGAGTTGTCCAAAATAAAATTCCTTTCTTAGGTCAAACAGAATACCTGCATAAAAAATTGTGTGAAAATTTCAGCCTTCTAGCTCTTTTCGTTAAGGCCGATATGCTATCCATTTTAACGCGGACGAATTCTTTTATATATAGAGATATTTTCATTAATTTGATCCGTGGCCTGACGTTTGAATGTTGTGCGATTATGTACGTTGCCAGAGCACCACCTTTACTCATACAATTTTTTAGAAGTATTCTATTCCATTCAATTCATTTTACACATTGTATATTCGAATGCCGTTTTTTTGCCATTCATGCAGCTCTCTAGTACATACTGACGAAGATACTTGGTCTCAGCAGGCCTCAGAACATTCGTTATATTCAACGAAACGCGGCGGTCGTTATTAAGTTTTCTACAAAAATACACATGAATTGGACAACATTATAATCGTAAGCCTACACATTAAAGCACAATGCACATTCGAAATTACCGACCTTGACCATTATTTTCCATTATTTTGCAAAATTGAATTGATCAAGTTTTCTCGCGTTTAACCATCAGAAATAAACAATTAATTTGGCGGCAATTTCTTCCTCAGCCCATCGATGGCTCTAATGTTTTTACTTTAAGAATTGAAATGCAAAAATACGATACACTTGCATCAAAACTTTGACAAAAAAAAAATCTAATCTTAGACCATAGTGCTTAGTGTTAAGAAATAAATACTAATCATACACATCATTAGATTCAGTTGAAAATGTTATTTAAGAGCTATATTTTTCATGCGAAAAAACTTTCTTGACAAACTGCATATAAAAATCAATACAATTTAAAAAAAACTAAAAAAAATTGATTACAGCCTGTGTTAGATCACATGGGCGCATAGGTTAAACGTAGAATACGTCTGTCCTTGTGCAACAAAAATTATGAAAGTCAACATAGTATTTATATAATTTGAAATTTAAATATTAAACATATAAAATAGCTGAAATGCATATTTATGCCTTACATAACAAAAAGAGTTAAAATAAGTTGTTCAAGACAGATAACGCAGCGCATCAACATAACATGTGACCCATTTTTTCAAATTTTTTTTTAACAAAAATGAATTATTTTTATTAAAAACTGCTTCTCTTATTATATTATTACTAGTAAGTGGCCCGCTAATTTCGCTGCGCGGATAGTTTATATAAATTTAAGCAACAGAAGTTATAAAATAAATAAATTAGAAAATATTTCACAAAATATTAAAGCAAAGTATTTAACATTCTCTTTTCCACGGCACCATTGAAGCGCGTCATTATACTCGGTACCGAAGGTAAAGAGTATATTAGGAGTATGTCCGTCATGTTGTCTGTCCGTCTGTCTGTATGAACGCAACGTTTTTCCACACAATTCAAGCTAAAAACTTGAAACATTCCAATTCTCTTTATCTGTGGCATAGTAAATTAAAGTGTCAAGATTGGGGCTTTACAATAACTGGGGGGCTGGCAAATTGATAAATTCGATAACTCAAAATCGACAATTCCACCTATTCCGCACACCCTTACAGTTAGAGTTACCAAATTTGGTGGGAAATTTTGGCATTCCCGAAAAATTGTGGTGCCACGCCGACCCATTCCGCTCCCAGCCCCCCGCGGTTTTAAATCAAAAACGCCTACAACTTTCTCAGTTTTTAAGCTCGATCCATCAAATTTTGCGCCAAGATAAGTAATGGAGATCCCCAAAAACTGCATCAAAACTTTGGATGCCACGCCCACCCATACCGCCCTAGCCAACCCCAGCCGCCCCAACGTTTCGTTAAAAACGGGAATGCGTGTATGTTTCATAGTTTTTGAGCTAAACGCCCCCAGCACCCTTCCCCAACCTTTTACAAACTTGAAGCAAGTGTCACCAAATTTGGAAGGAAGATAGCTGGTGGCATGCCCATCTGTATCAGAATTTTTGAGGCAGCTTTCACCCCTGCCACATCCGTACCCCTTTGCAATCAGGCCTCTTATTACCGGTTTAAATACTGGTATCGAGTATAGCGCAGTCGATTGCGTCCGACTGCAACGTTACCACTTGCTTTTTATTGTGGTTTCCTCAGTATTCCTTATGCAACTATATATAATGTTGCTTCAATTATTAAGTCTAAAGTCGACTTATTATTATAAACAAATCAAATTAACAACTTAATTTAAAGTAAGTGTTATAAATAAATACTTCAAAATAAGTCAAAAATTGACTTCACTGCACAACGTGTAAGCCATTGACTGCGTGATCTGAGTTTTATCGTTCTTGCGTTTTGTCTAAGTTAAGCAAGTATGGAAATCCACCCCCACAACATTTTCTGGTGTGCCAAATTTTTCTAGACGCACCAAGTTTTGCTTAGTTGTTTTTTTAAATCAATGACACCAACAAAAAGTAGCAGAGCGGGCCCAACAACAGTGATGCCGATTTGGCATTTTTCCGACCAGATCTGTCCTGTTTTTAAGTCCGGAAAAAATTTCAAACATCCCCTATCCGGAAATCTGGCCTTTTTTCAGATTTTATTTGATTCATTTATTTCAATCTTTTTTTCAAAGTTTTCTTTAAAAACAGCGATTTTTTAAAACGGTGTGGCATTCTATTTTACATACTTTGAACATATGTATTTTCGATATCATTTGATATCTTATGTACAACAAAAGTGAAAAATAAAGTTAAATAATGCCGAAAGATTCTTAGAAACAAAAATTTCGTGATTGCTGGCTACAGCAGCCAGATTTTAAAGCAAAAATGGTTTTAAGCCGGTGGATTGTCCCCAATCTTGTCACCAGGAAGCTGTATTAGCTACATATGTTTATGTTTATTATCACCTCACGGAATTGTGCAAGTTTCATTTTGATGCTAAAAGCTTAAAATTGCACAAAACAATTTTTGTCCTGTTTTCTGTCCTTTTTTATGCTCGATACCGAAGGTAAAGAGTATATTGGGTTTGTGCAATGTCCTTCATGGTGTCTCTCCGTCCGTCTGTATGTTCGCAAGTTTTTTCCACACCCTTCAAGCTAGAGACTTGAAACTTTGCAAATGTCTTTATCTATGGCCGGGACAGATCAAGTTCTAATATTGGGGTTCTACGATAATTGGGGGGCTGGCAAATTGATAAATTCGATAACTCAAAATCGACAAATCCACCTATTCCGGACACCCTTACAGTTAGAGTTACCAAATTTGGTGGGAAATTTTGGCATCCCCGAAAAATTGTGGTGCCACGCCCACCCATTCCGCTCCCAGCCCCCCGCGGTTTTACATCGCCAAGATAAGTGATGACGATCCCCAAAAAACTGCATCACAACTTTGGATACCACGCCCACCCATACCGCCCTAGCCAACCCCAGCTGCCCCAACTTTTCGTTAAAAACGGGAATGCGTGTATCTTTTAAGAGTTGTTGAGCTAGAGTCTCTGAATTTGGTAAAAAGATAGCTAGTAATGAACCCCAATGATCTGCATTCAAGTTTTGGAGTCACGCCCACCCTTTCCGCCCCCAGCCCTACCGCAGTTTCAAATCAGAAATGACTTTATCTTCCTCAGCTTTTGAGCTACAGCCACAAAATTTTGCGCCAAGATAGGTGATGACGATCCCCAAAAAACTGCATCAAAACATTGGATGCCGCGCCCATAACTGGTAGCGACACCCAAAATATTTTGTAGCCAGGCCCACCCATAACGCCCACAGCACCTTTCCCCAACCTTTTAAAAACTTTGAGCTAGAGTCACCAAATTTGGTAGGAAGATAGCAATTGACATCCCAAGCAGATCTGCAGGAATAATTTGGATGCCATAACCACTCATAAATCGCCCAGCCCCCCTTCCCCCACCTTTAACAAACTTTGAGCTAGTGTCAACAAATTTGGAAGGAAGATAGCTGAAACTGTTGCTGCTGTGGCTGCAGCGGCTGCATATAAAACTGTGGCAGGGCCACAGCAGGCAAAGCACCCCAATAATTTTGTCCGTTCATTCTTGTATCACTTTTAGAAATGAAATGAAGCAATACGCAAATGGCACACTAAAGTAAGAATTGTAAAATTCCCTTAGAGTGAAAGAGTTACTGTTATTTATGTGAATTGATCTCATCTACAGAACAATATCACATTTTCATGCTCTTAAGCCAATCGCATTCCTCTTAGTCCTCCTTTGTTGTTTCAAATTCGTGTGTGCATACAACGGCTTATAATAAGCCTGAAGCGATAGACAAAAACAGCAACAACAAATCTTTTGCATTCACAGTTATATTTATACCCTGAAATGGGTAAAAAATGGTATAATTGTTTTGTGCAAAAGTATGTAACAGGCAAAAAGAAGTATCTCCGACCCCATATAAAGTATATATATTCTTGATCAGCATCAACAGCCATATGCAATATGAAAATCATACCCAACCTGTCACATGTGACGTCACGCAAAACAGCTTTTTTTGCGCAATGCGTTATCGGTATTTTTTGTATCATGATTTCAGCTCACTCTCTTATGAATGCGCGCGCTCTGCAAGTCAAACAAAGAGCGTAATATTGCTGCCTTCTTCGCACGCACTGAATCAAATCACACGTACTTTAGCCTTGAGCTTTGATTTAGTGTGTGCGGAGGAGGTAGGGTTATTGAACTTTATGATTGACATGCAGAGCGCGCACATAAAATAGAGAATGAAAGTAAATGAGCAACAACAGAGAAGCATGATCGGAGCGAGATTTGAAATTATCTAATTATCATAAGAGCAACGCGCGCGCTCTGTTAAATTTTAAGCGGCTCTTTGACAATGTGCACTGTGCGAAAAGATACATTTACATAAAATATTGAAAATTATTTTCAAGCGCATTGTTCACTTATATGTGAATGCACTTATTCATTAAGAAGAGGAAATCCGTTTCTTTTTTGCAAGTGTACGAACCAATTTTACTTGTTCGAAATTGTATATTATTAATGTAAGTGTGTTACGTTTAGTCTAAGTTATATTAGCAGCAAGTAGGCAAATCCACCCCCACAACATACATATGTATTTTGGTGTGCAAAATTTTTCTAGACGCACCAAGTTTTTGTTGTTGTTGTTGTTGTTTTTTTAAATCAATGACACCAACAAAAGTAGCAGTGCGGGCCCAACAACAACACTTACAACAACAACAAACGCTACTTGGGTCGTAAATCAATTGTCAAAGGCACACAAATTTGAAGAAAAAAACAATGTGCACTGTGCGAAAAGATACATGTACATAAAATATTGAAAATTATTTTCAAACGCATTGTTTACTTAATTGTGTATGCACTTATTCATTAAGAAGCGAAAATCCGTTTCTTTTTTGCGAGTGTATGAACCTTTTTTTTATGACTTTGCTTGTGCGACGCGAAGGCGCCACTGCGCATTTGTTTTGTTTTTGTATTCTCGCTCGCGATCAAACTCTCAGCTTGTGCGACAAACAGGCGGCAGTAGTGGAATGGGTAATTTGTTTTGTTTTTGGAGTGGGTAAAAGTGCTCCAAAATGTATGGGAGGTACTCAAAGGAGTTGTCCAAAATAAAATTCCTTTCTTAGGACAAACAGAATACCTGCCTAAAAAATTGTGTGAAAATTTCAGCCTTCTAGCTCTTTTCGTTTAGGCTGTGGCCTATCCATTTTAACGCGGACGAACTCTATTATATATATAGAAGAAGAAGAAGAAGACTAGTAAGTGGCCCGCTTACTTCGCTAAGCGGATAGTTTGTATAAATTTTAGCAACAGAAGTTATAAAATAAATAAATTAGAAAATATTTCACAAAATATTAAAGCAAAGTATTTAACATTCTCTTTTCCGGTACCGAAGGTAAAGAGTATATAAGGAGTATGTCCTTCATGTTGTCTGTCCGTCTGTCTGTATGAACGCAACGTTTTTCCACACAATTCAAGCTAAAGACTTGAAACTTTCCAATTATCTTTATCTATGGCATAGTAAATTAAAGTGTCAAGATTGGGGCTTTACAATAACTGGCGGGCTGGCAAATTGATAAATTCGATAACTCAAAATCGACAATTCCACCTATTCCGCACACTCTTACAGTTAGAGTTACCAAATTTGGTGGGAAATTTTGGCATTCCCGAAAAATTGTGGTGCCACGCCGACCCATTCCGCTCCCAGCCCCCCGCGGTTTTAAATCAAAAACGCCTACAACTTTCTCAGTTTTTAAGCTCGATCCACCAAATTTTGCGCCAAGATAAGTGATGAAGATCCCCAAAAACTGCATCAAAACTTTGGATGCCACGCCCACCCATACCGCCCTAGCCAACCCCAGCCGCCCCAACGTTTCGTTAAAAACGGGAATGCGTGTATGTTTCATAGTTTTTGAGCTAAACGCCCCCAGCACCCTTCCCCAACCTTTTACAAACTTGAAGCAAGTGTCACCAAATTTGGAAGGAAGATAGCTGGTGGCATGCCCATCTGTATCAGAATTTTTGAGGCAGCTTTCACCCCTGCCACATCCGTACCCCTTTGCAATCAGGCCTCTTATTACCGGTTTAAATACTGGTATCGAGTATAGCGCAGTCGATTGCGTCCGACTGCAACGTTACCACTTGCTTTTTATTGTGGTTTCCTCAGTATTCCTTATGCAACTATATATAATGTTGCTTCAATTATTAAGTCTAAAGTCGACTTATTATTATAAACAAATCAAATTAACAACTTAATTTAAAGTAAGTGTTATAAATAAATACTTCAAAATAAGTCAAAAATTGACTTCACTGTACAACGTGTAAACCATTGACTGCGTGATCTGAGTTTTATCGTTCTTGCGTTTTGTCTAAGTTAAGCAAGTATGAAAATCCACCCCCACAACATTTTCTGGTGTGCCAAATTTTTCTAGACGCACCAAGTTTTGCTTAGTTGTTGTTTTTTTAAATCAATGACACCAACAAAAAGTAGCAGAGCGGGCCCAACAACAGTGATGCCGATTTGGCATTTTTCCGACCAGATCTGTCCTGTTTTTAAGTCCGGAAAAAATTTCAAACATCCCCTATCCGGAAATCTGGCCTTTTTTCAGATTTTATTTGATTCATTTATTTCAATCTTTTTTTCAAAGTTTTCTTTAAAAACAGCGATTTTTTAAAACGGTGTGGCATTCTATTTTACATACTTTGAACATATGTATTTTCGATATCATTTGATATCTTATGTACAACAAAAGTGAAAAATAAAGTTAAATAATGCCGAAAGATTCTTAGAAACAAAAATTTCGTGATTGCTGGCTACAGCAGCCAGATTTTAAAGCAAAAATGGTTTTAAGCCGGTGGATTGTCCCCAATCTTGTCACCAGGAAGCTGTATTAGCTACATATGTTTATGTTTATTATCACCTCACGGAATTGTGCAAGTTTCATTTTGATGCTAAAAGCTTAAAATTGCACAAAACAATTTTTGTCCTGTTTTCTGTCCTTTTTTATGCTCGATACCGAAGGTAAAGAGTATATTGGGTTTGTGCAATGTCCTTCATGGTGTCTCTCCGTCCGTCTGTATGTTCGCAAGTTTTTTCCACACCCTTCAAGCTAGAGACTTGAAACTTTGCAAATGTCTTTATCTATGGCCGGGACAGATCAAGTTCTAATATTGGGGTTCTACGATAATTGGGGGGCTGGCAAATTGATAAATTCGATAACTCAAAATCGACAAATCCACCTATTGCGGACACCCTTACAGTTAGAGTTACCAAATTTGGTGGGAAATTTTGGCATCCCCGAAAAATTGTGGTGCCACGCCCACCCATTCCACTCCCAGCCCCCCACGGTTTTAAATAGCCAAGATAAGTGATGACGATCCCCAAAAAACTGCATCAAAACTTTGGATGCCACGCCCACCCAAACCGCCCTAGCCAACTCCAGCTGCCCCAACTTTTCGTTAAAAACGGGAATGCGTGTCCCACCCATAACGCCCACAGCACCCTTCCCCAACCTTTTACAAACTTTAAGCTAGAGTCACCAAATTTGGTAGGAAGATAGCAATTGACATCCCAAGAAGATCTGCAGGAATCATTTGGATGCCATACCCACCCATAACTCGCCCAGCCCCCCTTCCCCCACCTTTAACAAACTTTGAGCTAGTGTCACCAAATTTGGAAGGAAGATAGCTGAAACTGTTTCTGCTGTGGTTGCAACGGCTGCATATAAAACTGTGGCAGGGCCACAGCAGGCCCTTGTATCACTTTTAGAAATGAAATGAAGCAATGCGCAAATGGCACACTAAAGTAAAAATTGTAAAATTCCCTGAGAGTGAAAGAGTTACTATTATTTATGTGAATTGATCTCATTTACAGAACAATATCACATTTTCATGCTCTTAAGCCAATCGCATTCCTCTTAGTTCGTGCGTACATACAACGGCTTATAATAAGCCTGAAGCGAAAGACAGAAACAGCAACAACAAATCTTTTGCATTCACAGTTATATTTATACCCTGAAATGGGTTAAAAAGGGTATAATTGCTTTGTGCAAAAGTATGTAACAGGCAAAAAGAAGCATCTCCGACCCCATAAAAGGTAGATATATTCTTGATCAGCATCAACAGCCATATGCAATATGAAAATCATACCCAACCTGTCACATGTGACGTCACGCAAAACAGCTATTTATGCGCAATGCGTTATCGGTATTTTGTATCATGGTTTCGGATCACTCTCTTATGTATACGCGCGCTCTGCAAGTCAAAAAAAGAGCGTAGTATCGCTGCCTTCTTCGCACGCACTGAATCAAAGCAAAACATATCTAAGAGGCTGCAGTTAAGTGAATTGCATAGCCTAAACTCACACGTACTTTAGCCTTTAGCTTTGACTTAGTGTGTGCGGAGGAAGTAGGGTTATTGAACTATATGATTGACATGCAAAGCGCGCACATAAAATATAGAGTGAACGTAAATGAGCAACAACAGAGGAGCATGATCGGAGCGAGATTTGAAATTATCTAATTATCATAAGAGCAACGCGCGCACTCTGTGAAATTTTAAGCGGCTCTTTGAGTTTGGGACGAACAACGTACATAGATTTGTGTAAAAACTAATGTGAACGGCCTTTGCTTGTTCGAAATTGTATATTATTAATGTAAGTTATACGTTTTGTCTAAGTTATATTAGCAGCAAGTAGGCAAATCCACCCCCACAACATATGTATTTTGGTGTGCAAAATTTTTCTACACGCACCAAGTTATGTTTTGTTGTTGTTGTTTTTTTTTTTTAATCAACGACACCAACAAAAAGTAGCAGTGCGGGCCCAAGAACAACACTAACAACAACAACAAACGCTACTTGGGTCGTAAATGAATTGTCAAAGGCACACAAATTTGAGAAAAAAAACAATGTGCACTGTGCGAAAAGATTCATTTACATAAAATATTGAAAATTATTTTCAAGCGCATTGTTCACTTACATGTGAATGCACTTATTCATTAAGAAGCGGAAATCCGTTTCTTTTTTGCAAGTGTACGAACCAATTTTACTTGTTTGAAATTGTATATTATTAATGTAAGTGTGTTACGTTTAGTCTAAGTTATATTAGCAGGAAGTATGCAAATCCACCCCCACATTATTTTCTGGTGTGCCAAATTTTTCTGGACGCACCAAGTTTTGCTTAGTTGTTGTTTTTTTAATTCAATGACACAAACAACAGTGATGCCGATTTGGCCTTTTTCCGTACAGATCTGACATGTTTTTAAGTCCCTTGTCCGGAAAAAATATCAAACATCCCCTATCCGGAAATCTGGCCTTTTTTCAGATTTTATTTGATTCATTTATTTCAATATTTTTTCAAAGTTTTCTTTAAAAACATTGTGGCATCCAATCTATTAAAAATAGCGATCTTTTTACATACTTTGTATGTATTTTCGATATCATTTGTAATCTAATGTACAACAAAAGTGAAAAATAAACTTAAATAATGCCGAAAGATTCGTACAAACAAAAATTTCGTGATTGCTGGCTACAGCAGCCAGATTTTAAAGTTTGGATAAGCCGCGATGAAGCGGACACCAATAAGGAATACTGCAGATACTGCATATGCTTCTTTTTATTTTCTGGGATTTTTTTGGTTTTTTTTTTATTTTTTTTGGGATTTTTTTTTTTTTTTTTATTTTTTGGTTTTTTTTTATTTTATTGGCTTTTTTTTATTTTTTGGCTTTTTTTTTTTTTTTTGTCTTATTTTTATTTTGTGGCTTTTTTTCTATTTTTTGGTTTTTCTTATTTTTTTTGGCTTTTTCTGGCTTTTTTTTTATTTTTTGGCTTTTTTTTTTATTTTCTGGGATTTTTTGGCTTACTGAACAATTTGCACGATGTTTTATCGAGTTTGCAAATTTCTTATTCACACACATGCTGGACGCTGGGACTGTTCCATTTGCCGCCGCATCTTCCGGGTGGACGACGCTAATAGCTACTCGCGTCGTAAATCAATTGTCAAAGGCACACAAATTTGAAAAAAAAACAATGTGCACTGTGCGAAAAGATTCATGTACATAAAATATTGAAAATTATTTTCAAGCGCTTTGTTCACTTATATGTGAATGCACTTGTTCATTAAGAAGCGGAAATCCGTTTCTTTTTTGCAAGTGTACGAACCTATTTTACTTGTTCGAAATTGTATATTATTAATTAAGTGTGTTACGTTTAGTCTAAGTTATATTAGCAGCAAGTAGGCAAATCCACCCCCACAACATACATATGTATTTTGGTGTGCAAAATTTTTCTACACGGACCAAGTTATGTTTTGTTGTTGTTGTTGTTTTTTTAAATCAATGACACCAACAAAAGTAGCAGTGCGGGCCCAACAACAACACTTACAACAACAACAAACGTTACTTGGGTCGTAAATCAATTGTCAAAGGCACACAAATTTGAGAAAAAAAACAATGTGCACTGTGCGAAAAAAATACATGTACATAAAATATTGAAAATTATTTTCAAGCGCATTGTTTACTTATATGTGAATGCACTTATTCATTAAGAAGCGGAAATCCGTTTCTTTTTTTGCGAGTGTATGAACCTTTTTTTTTATGACTTTGCTTGTGCGACGCGAAGGCGTCACTGCGCATTTGTTTTGTTTTTGTATTCTCGCTCGCGATCAAACTCTCAGCTTGTGCGACAAACAGGCGGCAGTAGTGGAATGGGTAATTTGTTTTGTTTTTGGAGTGTGTAAAAGTGCTCCAAAATGTATGGGAGTAGCTCGAAGGAGTTGTCCAAAATAAAATTCCTTTCTTAGGTCAAACAGAATAACTGCATAAAAAATTGTGTGAAAATTTCAGCCTTCTAGCTCTTTTCGTTAAGGCCGATATGCTATCCATTTTAACGCGGACGAACTCTTTTATATATAGAGATTACAAATACATTATTAAACTACATATACACAGTAGCACTTATACATTATTAGGGTATCCAACATTCAACATGCGTCAATTCATTTTCCTATTACAGAAGTTCGCTATGTATTCTGTTAGTGTGTGTGTTTGTGTATTCACAAAAGAAGCAAAACAGACTTGCCGCCGTCACAAAATTGGAAATCGACAATGTGCGCTTTCTTGATCTGCTGGTGGCAGTCAAGGTCAGTGCAATACTGTTTTGCTTCTTTTGTGAATACACAAACACACACACTAACAGAATACATAGCGAACTTCTGTAATAGGAAAATGAATTGACGCATGTTGAATGTTGGATACCCTAATAATGTATAAGTGCTACTGTGTATATGTAGTTTAATAATGTATTTGTAATCTCTATATATAAAAGAGTTCGTCCGCGTTAAAATGGATAGCATATCGGCCTTAACGAAAAGAGCTAGAAGGCTGAAATTTTCACACAATTTTTTATGCAGGTATTCTGTTTGACCTAAGAAAGGAATTTTATTTTGGACAACTCCTTCGAGTACCTCCCATACATTTTGGAGCACTTTTACACACTCCAAAAACAAAACAAATTACCCATTCCACTACTGCCGCCTGTTTGTCGCACAAGCTGAGAGTTTGATCGCGAGCGAGAATACAAAAACAAAACAAATGCGCAGTGACGCCTTCGCGTCGCACAAGCAAAGTCATAAAAAAAAGGTTCATACACTCGCAAAAAAGAAACGGATTTCCGCTTCTTAATGAATAAGTGCATTCACATATAAGTGAACAATGCGCTTGAAAATAATTTTCAATATTTTATGTACATGTATCTTTTCGCACAGTGCACATTGTTTTTTTTTTCAAATTTGTGTGCCTTTGACAATTGATTTACGACCCAAGTAGCGTTTGTTGTTGTTGTAAGTGTTGTTGTTGGGCCCGCACTGCTACTTTTGTTGGTGTCATTGATTTAAAAAAACAACAACAACAACAAAACATAACTTGGTCCGTGTAGAAAAATTTTGCACACCAAAATACATATGTATGTTGTGGGGGTGGATTTGCCTACTTGCTGCTAATATAACTTAGACTAAACGTAACACACTTAATTAATAATATACAATTTCGAACAAGTAAAATAGGTTCGTACACTTGCAAAAAAGAAACGGATTTCCGCTTCTTAATGAATAAGTGCATTCACATATAAGTGAACAATGCGCTTGAAAATAATTTTCAATATTTTATGTACATGAATCTTTTCGCACAGTGCACATTGTTTTTTTTTTTCAAATTTGTGTGCCTTTGACAATTGATTTACGACGCGAGTAGCTATTAGCGTCGTCCACCCGGAAGATGCGGCGGCAATTGGAACAGTCCCAGCGTCCAGCATGTGTGTGAATAAGAAATTTGCAAACTCGATAAAACATCGTGCAAATTGTTCAGTAAGCCAAAAAATCCCAGAAAATAAAAAAAAAGCCAAAAAATAAAAAAAAAGCCAGAAAAAGCCAAAAAAAATAAGAAAAACCAAAAAATAGAAAAAAAAGCCACAAAATAAAAATAAGACAAAAAAAAATAAAAAAAAAGCCAAAAAATAAAAAAAGCCAATAAATAAAAAAAAACCAAAAAAAAAAAAAAAAAAAAAAAAAAATCCCAAAAAAAAAAAAAAAAAAAAACCAAAAAAATCCCAGAAAATAAAAAAGAAGCATATGCAGTATCTGCAGTATTCCTTATTGGTGTCCGCTTCATCGCGGCTTATCCAAACTTTAAAATCTGGCTGCTGTAGCCAGCAATCACGAAATTTTTGTTTGTACGAATCTTTCGGCATTATTTAAGTTTATTTTTCACTTTTGTTGTACATTAGATTACAAATGATATCGAAAATACATACAAAGTATGTAAAAAGATCGCTATTTTTAATAGATTGGATGCCACAATGTTTTTAAAGAAAACTTTGAAAAAAATATTGAAATAAATGAATCAAATAAAATCTGAAAAAAGGCCAGATTTCCGGATAGGGGATGTTTGATATTTTTTCCGGACAAGGGACTTAAAAACATGTCAGATCTGTCCGGAAAAAGGCCAAATCGGCATCACTGTTGTTTGTGTCATTGAATTAAAAAAACAACAACTAAGCAAAACTTGGTGCGTCCAGAAAAATTTGGCACACCAGAAAATAATGTGGGGGTGGATTTGCATACTTGCTGCTAATATAACTTAGACTAAACGTAACACACTTACATTAATAATATACAATTTCAAACAAGTAAAATTGGTTCGTACACTTGCAAAAAAGAAACGGATTTCCGCTTCTTAATGAATAAGTGCATTCACATGTAAGTGAACAATGCGCTTGAAAATAATTTTCAATATTTTATGTAAATGAATCTTTTCGCACAGTGCACATTGTTTTTTTTCTCAAATTTGTGTGCCTTTGACAATTCATTTACGACCCAAGTAGCGTTTGTTGTTGTTGTTAGTGTTGTTCTTGGGCCCGCACTGCTACTTTTTGTTGGTGTCGTTGATTAAAAAAAAAAAACAACAACAACAAAACATAACTTGGTGCGTGTAGAAAAATTTTGCACACCAAAATACATATGTTGTGGGGGTGGATTTGCCTACTTGCTGCTAATATAACTTAGACAAAACGTATAACTTACATTAATAATATACAATTTCGAACAAGCAAAGGCCGTTCACATTAGTTTTTACACAAATCTATGTACGTTGTTCGTCCCAAACTCAAAGAGCCGCTTAAAATTTAACAGAGTGCGCGCGTTGCTCTTATGATAATTAGATAATTTCAAATCTCGCTCCGATCATGCTCCTCTGTTGTTGCTCATTTACGTTCACTCTATATTTTATGTGCGCGCTTTGCATGTCAATCATAAAGTTCAATAACCCTACTTCCTCCGCACACACTAAGTCAAAGCTAAAGGCTAAAGTACGTGTGAGTTTAGGCTATGCAATTCACTTAACTGCAGCCTCTTAGATATGTTTTGCTTTGATTCAGTGCGTGCGAAGAAGGCAGCGATACTACGCTCTTTTTTTGACTTGCAGAGCGCGCGTATACATAAGAGAGTGATCCGAAACCATGATACAAAATACCGATAACGCATTGCGCATAAATAGCTGTTTTGCGTGACGTCACATGTGACAGGTTGGGTATGATTTTCATATTGCATATGGCTGTTGATGCTGATCAAGAATATATCTACCTTTTATGGGGTCGGAGATGCTTCTTTTTGCCTGTTACATACTTATGCACAAAACAATTATACTCTTTTTTACCCATTTCAGGGTATAAATATAACTGTGAATGCAAAAGATTTGTTGTTGCTGTTTTTGTCGATCGCTTCAGGCTTATTATAAGCCGTTGTATGCACACACGAATTTGAAACAACAAAGGAGGACTAAGAGGAATGCGATTGGCTTAAGAGCATGAAAATGTGATATTGTTCTGTAGATGAGATCAATTCACATAAATAACAGTAACTCTTTCACTCTAAGGGAATTTTACAATTTTTACTTTAGTGTGCCATTTGCGCATTGCTTCATTTTATTTCTAAAAGTGATACAAGAATGAACATACAAAATTATTGGGGTGCTTTGCCTGCTACAGTTTTATATGCTTTCCCTGCCACAGTTTTATATGCAGCCGCTGCAGCCACAGCAGCAACAGTTTCAGCTATCTTCCTTCCAAATTTGGTGACACTAGCTCAAAGTTTAGGTGGGGGAAGGGGGGCTGGGCGAGTTATGGGTGGGTATGGCATCCAAATTATTCCTGCAGATCTTCTTGGATGTCAATGTATGCTATCTTCCTACCAAATTTGGTGACTCTAGCTCAAAAATTGTAAAAGGTTGGGGAAGGGTGCTGTGGGCGTTATGGGTGGGCCTGGCTACAAAATATCTTTGGCTGTCGCTACCAGTTATGGACGCGGCATCCAAAGTTTTGATGCAGTTTTTTGGGGATCGTCATCACCTATGTTGGCGCAAAATTTTGTGGCTGTAGCTCAAAAACTGAGGAAGATAAAGTCATTTCTGATTTGAAACTGCGGTAGGGCTGGGGGCGGAAAGGGTGGGCGTGACTCCAAAACTTTAATGCAGAGCATTGGGGTTCATTACTAGCTATCTTTCTACCAAATTCAGAGACTCTAGCTCAACAACTCTGAAAGATACACGCATTCCCGTTTTTAACGAAAAGTTGGGGCGGCTGGGGTTAGCTTGGGCGGTATGGGTAGGCGTGGCATCGAAAGTTTTGATGCAGTTTTTTGGGGATCGTCATCACTTATCTTGGCGCAAAATTTGGTGGATCGAGCTTAAAAACTGAGGAAGTTATAGGCGTTTTTGATTTAAAACCGCGGGGGGGCTGGGAGCGGAATGGGTGGGCGTGGCTCCACAATTTTTCGGGGATGCCAGTAGCTATCTTCCTACCAAATTTGGTAGCTCTAACTGTAAGGGTGTGCCGAATAGGTGGATTTTGAGTTATCTAATTTATCAATTTTCCAGCCCCCCAGTTTTTGTAAAGCCCCAATCTTGACACTTTAATTTACTATGCCATAGATAAAGAGAATTGAAGAGTTTCAAGCCTTTAGCTTGAATTAAGTGGAAAAACGTTGCGTTCATACAGACAGACGGACAGACAACATGACGGACATACTCCCAATATACTCTATACCTTCGATATCGAGTATAATGACGCGCCTGATTCTCTACCTCAATGGTGGCGTGGAAAAGAGAATGTTATTTACTTTGCTTTAATATTTTGTGAAATATTTTCTGATTTATTTATTTTATATCTTCTGTTGCTAAAATTTATATAAACTATCCGCGCAGCGAAGTAAGCGGGCCACTTACTAGTAATTTTATATATTGATAAGCATAAGTTGGCGCTTGGCTAACAATTGAGAAATTGCTTAAAATAATTATAATTATATAACAATGTTAGTAACGCGTCGAGCGGCAAATATGATAGTGTAGCAAATGAGCCGGTTCGAATAAAAAATGCACGGCATAGGGAAAAAATCAAAAATCTCGGCAAAGCTAGCCCAACGAAAAAATGAAACAATTTTTGCCTTTTTTTTGCTTTCCGCTCGCGCGCCCCCTCTCTAATCATCGAAGTGCAGCTGCATACGCACACATTGAAACATGTGAGCTCACACAGACTACACTTGCTACCTAATCGCTCACATATGAACGCATACATATAAAAAACGGTCAGATCCAGAGACTTGAGTCTGTTCTGCTGCACACTTTTGTCAAGCAAACCAAAAAATGGAATGACTTGCAGTTTATGCGCGGCATATTTTTTCTGTAAATTTTGAAATGAGAGAGTTCTGCAAACTCTCTCCGCTCTATTTTGTCTGCCTGGATCCAATCGTACGGGTGGCGAATGATGAGATTCGCCGCACGGCGTGCTCCCTCTATATTAATATATGCTCAGTGGTCATGCGTAACAGAAGAAGCCTGTTGATAAGACCACGCGAGTGCAAGAGAGATAGCATAATTGCTCTCTCGATATTGCTTTATCGTCTTGTTTTTGTGATCAAAAAAGATATAGAACGATGTGTGATTTAGTTTACATTTTTCAACCGCGGCTCTAATTTCAGAGCGTTTAATGCAATGCACTGTATTAATATAATATATGTAAGTATATTGTGAAGTTAATTTTTAACTTTTAAGAAAGAAAATTCGAATGTATAAATTAAATTAAAAGCATTTATTTAACAATTTTGAAGTAATATTTTTAACATTTTGCGATGGCCCATTATTCGTTGTTTATCTTTTTGTAATTTTAATTTATGATTAAGGTTTTTTTTTTATCTAAAAGAGTGACATAACTTAAAAATTGAACGAAAAATTCGTCCGCACTCACAACTTGCCACGTTGACAGCTGCTTTGCGACTAACAACAGGCTCCTTAAAATTGAGCTCTCACTCTCGACATAACCATGTATAATTCAACCATGGGAGAGTACATGCAAACTGAACCTCAGTTGCTGTTAACTCACTGTTAAATGAATAACTGAGCAGTGGAAATAGGCTATTAGTGGAAAAGTCAAATTGCCATTATTGACTCCACCACCAGAGCCATTGCATACATTGTTTCGTGGCGAAACACCCGAATCACAACATTTTCTAGCAAAGACTAAAAAATACAATATTTGTTTCCAAATAACATCATTCGGGGTAGGCATTATCGAAGAACGAGGATTTAATTCGACATTCAAGATACAAGAAAAGATTCACCATCGAATAGGCCATTGCAGAGTGTTTTGCAATATTACACGTTGGTTCTTCAATAGTTTGAAGATTTAACGAAAATATAAGCTGAATCAGCCGTACGGCATCCTCCTACCAAAGTGGCTGCTATTTCAGAAGAAGCAACTGCAACCGCGATGCTGGATCTCGCACGAACAGTGTCTAAAATTACTGACATGAGGAATGTCTAACCAGTTCCAACAGGGGCATCCTTGAAATACATATAAACCACCATTTGCATCATCAATTGCCTTCTTCAATGTATCATAAACTTCCTTTTGTTGGTGATTAGACGAGGGTACATTCGTTTGAACTATTAAATCTAATTCTTGGTGATCCTATTCATGTTCCCTTTCAAATTCTTGATTAAATGAGTAATTTATTTAATGATTTGATTACCGCACATGAGACATGTATTAGATCAAGATCAAAGCCTGAAACTTTATTTGTAATAGTACCTAATAATTGAACGAAATACAGGAAAAACACAGCAACGCATGACCGGTTCTGCTAGTATTTATATAAAGTAAAGGTTAATGCTTCAAAGTCAATTGATATTTTGTTAAGATGTAATTCACCAACAATCCAGTCAAATAACAATTTTACATGTCTTATTTCGTTGATCCACAAATCCAGTAGGAAAATGGGCAATAAGTGTTACTGACAAGTTTAACCCTGAACCCGGTGGATTGGTATAAAGTGCCCGAGGTGATTTTCAAAGGGCTATAAAATTAATACTTCTGAACTCACAGAAATGCATAATACCTTTAATTGTTCGTTGGAGTTTTGGTTTTCTTCAATTATTTGTAAGGATCATTCAAATCGGGTGAAAGTTTTAGGTAAAGAGTATATGTATTGGGATGTGGAATTTGCGTCATGGTGTCTGCCCGTCTCTCCGTCCGTCCGTTCTTCTGTACGAACGAATCCTTTTTCGACACCTTCAAGCTAGTTTTCGGTTTACACCAAAGCCTCGATTTGCGTCGTTAATTGGGACCGCAAGAAGACGACGCAAATCGGGACGACGCAAATCGAAATCATTTTTTTTTATGTATTTGTACTAGTATTTCGTTAATTGGTTCCTGGTTGTAAGTTGTATAAAAAAAATTTTGTTTTTTTTCTAAAAACAACGCCTTTTTATGTTTTATGTTTATATTTTTAAAACAAAAATAGTATTAAATTTGAATTAAAAACATAAAATAAATAAAATACTCTTGCAGAAATACTCTCTGAAATATACCTCATGTTACAAATTATGTTTGCTCTTTTTCGAACAATCAATTATGATACAGACTCAGAAACAGAATATTTGCCAAACAAAAGTGATTCAGAATTGGATGAACTTGGTTCAAGTGATTGTTTGGATGATGTAGAGCTCCAAGAGCTAGTGTATTCAATTCAAAATGATGGCTATGATGCATCAACTGACGTAGAACAAGATGAAAATTTTGCAAATACTGGTGCTTCTGGTGCTCTACATGTGAAGTACCACTTTGTGTGGTGCCTTGTTTTGAAGAATACCACTCTTAATATTTTAATACACAATAATTCTAGAGTTTTTCGATCATTATTGTTTTAAGCTTATTTTAAATATTATTTTTCAATATTAGTTCTGTTTTTAAAAAGCGTATTTTTGACTTTGTTTTTTAATTTATTTATTTGTAACATTTCAGTTGAGTGATGGAAGCCTGACAAGAAACAGCGTTGGGGCTTTGTGAAATTAAATAAGTACTCAAGTACGACTGCGATATACTTGATACTAGTATTAAAACCGGTAAAAAGAGGCATAATTGAAAAAAGGGGCTGTTTCCTAAATTGTCAAATCATTAAAGTTGTGGCAAGTCAATAAATGATATACAATTGCCACACACACACATTGAATTTGGATATGCATAGATGTACACAATAGACTTCTGCATGAATGCATTCATATGAAGTGTCATAGTAGAGTACACTCATACCGTATAGCAAAATTGGTGGACCCATTCTCCTTTTGTACTTTGTATTCAAAAGTTACAGGGGAATGGAACACTAAAATAGGAACACTATGCGTGTGTTGTACTGGTTTTTGCTCTACACCAGAATTCATGTAAAGCATTTGAAACGTGGTTTACATGGACTGAAATGAAGTGGACGAAATGAAACGAAGTGTATAGACAAACGGAATGAGTGAAGTAAAACACACGAGCTGCAAAATTTTATCAGCTCCGGCAAGCAGCGCGGCATCGGAAAGGGCATTTTCCGTGGCAAAAAATTTAATAACGGAAAAACGATGTAAAATTGCCCAACAAGAAGACATGGTAAATAAAATCATGTTTTTGCATTCCAATATTGATAATATTGATTTTAGCTTGTTAGAAATTTAGATATTAAGTTATAATAATAAAAATTTATTAAATAAAATAAGTACATCAATATGAATGCTAAAACAACCAGTCTTTTTTATGTAGAACAAACTTAATAGTCATCTTTTAAACTGTTTTTTTTTATTATTTTTAATCACAACTCATGTAATTTGAAAAATTATTTTTGTTTAATTAATTTAAAATATTTTTCTATTTTATTAAATAATTATATATTAAACGAACAAAATTGTTTTTAATTTTTGCAATTTTATTCTAATATATTTGTTTTACATTAGACCTCAGTAGCAAGCGACAGTGAATAAAATACACACTTCGTTTTTTCGCTGCAGCGCACGAAAAGTGTTTTTTTGTATACATGTGAAAACTGTGACGATATGTGTGCAATGCCCTAAGTGTTGTACAGAACGTGTACACATGTCATAGCATACGATTTTGTGTGTATCGTGTGTTGGAATAGGATTTCAATGAATGCATAAAAATTGGCATTCACTATGCTGTGTGACAATAAATTTGGCATTCACTATGCAGTGTGACGAAAAAACGTGCAAAGCGTTTCAGAGTGAATGATTCATTTGCCGTTTTGAATGCATTCATGCAGATGTCTGGTACACAAACAGCCAAATTTCAGTTTGAAAATTGCTGGTCATTCATACTCTTTCAAATTTTTAGTTCTATGACACTAGCCAAGAATTATGCCACACAGTTTAGCAAAGATGCACACAAATTTCGAAAGTGTATTCAGTAGATCACTTGTGAAAGAGACAGACGACGACAGAAATATCAAAAAATAGCAAAAATCTCGACAGGCAGGCAAAGCAAGAAATGTAAACAACGCACACGACAGATTTTGACCCTTTTCTGAGTTCTGAAACAAGAACGGCTGCACATGCTATCCGCTATCGCGCTCACGCACAGGCAGAACATAGAAAAGTACCGCTATGCCTAGGTCCCGGGGCCTGAGACGAAATAACTGTTCTTCTTCGTATTACCAATTGCAATATCTTGTATACTATATTGTCTTTGCTCTAGCTCAAAATTTTTAAAAAGTTGGTATTAGCTCCCCTTTGGGCGGTAAGGGGGCTTGGCTCCAAAACTTTGATGTAGATCTTTGGAGATCGTTATCAGCTATCTTCCTACCAAATTTGGACTCTAGCTCTAACACTATGAAAGATACACGCATTCCCGTTTTTAACGAAAACTAAGGGCGGCTGGGGTGGTATCCAAAGTTTTGATGCGATTTTATGGGGATCGTCATCACCTATCTTGTCGCAAAATTTGATCGGCTGTAGCTCAAAAACTGGGGAAGATATAGGCGTTTCTGATTCAAAACTGCAGGGACGTTGGGGGTGTAATGGGTGGGCGTGGCTCCAAAATTTGAAGCAGGTTTTTGGGGGGTATCAATAGCTATCTACCTACCAAATCTGGAAGTTCTAGCTAAGAGGATGTGCGTAAGAGGTGGATTTATCGATTTTGAGTTATCGAATATATCGATTTGCCAGCCCCCAGTGATTGTAGAATCCCAATCTTGGAACTTGATCTGTCTATGCCATAGACAAAGACATTTGCAAAGTTTCAAGTCTCTAGCTTGAAGATTGTGGAAAAAAGTTGCGAACATACGTACAGACGGACAGACACCATGACGGACATTGCACAAACCCAGTATACTCTTTACCTGCGGTATCGAGTATAAAAACTAAACTTGGCTTAAAAATTAATACCATCCATATACTCATATGGGGAATGGAACCTGGACCTCCCGGGTGATAGCCGGGTATCCTAACCACTAGATTATATGGGAGAGTTGTTCAAAGAGCCTTTCAAACCCAATATAAAGCTATTAATATCCACGCGTTCAAATCACAAAAACGGCCTTGTAGAAGATATAATATTTTTTATATTTTTTTGACTGTTAAAAAAGGATTTTATTTGAATCGTTTTTTTTTCGTAAATGCGATTATTAAGCATAAAAATGCCAAATACGTTTTATGCGGCTAAGCCAAAGCAGGGTCGTCAACCATTTAACTGTGGCCGTAATGTGTTTGCAAAGCACTCAACAGCTAAGTCACACGCCGCATTAACGAAAGACCGCACATTCGAATCCTGGCACGATAGGCAGGAAAATATGTAATGATTCTTTTTTTTTAATTCGTAAGAACCTTGATACTTTGGAAAACCTTCCGGGAGATGGTAAGAAACCAATATTATTTTCCACATACAAACATAATGTAAAAACCAGTGGAAACGTTGCAGTCGGACGCAACCGACTGCGATATACTCGATACCAGTATTAAAACCGGTAAAAAGAGGCCTGATTGCAAAGGGGTACGGATGCGGCAGGGGTGTGCGCTGCATCAAAGATTGTCTGATACAGATGGGGATACCACCAGCTATCTTCCTGCTAAATTTGGTGGCTCTAGCTCAAAGTTTGTTAAGTGAAGGGGAAGGGGGCTGGGGGCGTTTTGGGTGGGCGTGGCATCCAAAATTTTGATGCAGATCTTTGTGGAATGCCAATTGCAATCTTCCTACCAAATTTGGTGACTCTAGCTCAAAGTTTTTAGAAGTTGGGGAAGGGGGGGCTTGGGGTAGGCGTGGCGCCAAGATATCTTTGGGGGTCACTACCAGTTATCTTCCTACCAAGTTTGGAGACTCTAGCTCAAAGTTTTAAAAAGTTGGGGAAGAGGGGCTTGGGGTAGGCGTGGCGCCAAGATATCTTTGGGGGTCACTACCAGTTATCTTCCTACCGATTATGGAGACTGTAGCTCAAACACCATGAAAGATACACGCATTCCCGTTTTTAACGAAAAGTTGGGGCGGCTGGGGTTGGCAAGGGCGGTATGGCTGGGTGCGGCATCCAAAGTTTTGATGCAGTTTTTTGGGGATCGTCATCACCTATCTTGGCGTAAAATTTGGTGGCTGTAGCTCAAAAACTGAGGTAGATATAGGCGTTTCTGATTTCAAACTGCGGGGGGGCTGGGGGCGGAATGGGTGGGCGTGGCCCCAAAATTTTTGATGCAATTTTTTCGGGGATGCCAGTAGCTATCTTCCTACCAAATTTGGTAGCTCTAACTGTAAGGGTGTGCGGAAACGGTGGATTTATCGATTTTGAGTTATCGAATTTATCGATTTGCCAGCCTCCCAGTTATCGTATAACCCCAATCTTGACACTTTATCTGTCCCGGCCATAGATAAAGACATTTGCAAAGTTTCAAGTCTCTAGCTTGAAGGGTGTGGAAAAAAGTTGCGTTCATACAGACAGACAGACGGACAGACGGACAGACACCATGACGGACATTGCACAAACCCAATATACTCTTTACCTTCGGTATCGAGTATAACAAGTGGAAACGTTGCAGTCGGACGCAACCGACTGCGATATACTCGATACCAGTATTAAAACCAGTAAAAAGAGGTCTGATTGCAAAGGGGAACGGATGCGGCAGGGGTGCAAATATTTTCTGATGCAGATGGGGATGCCACCAGCTATCTTCCTACCTAATTTGGTGACTCTAGCTCAAACACTATGAAAGATACGCATGCCCGTTTTTAACGAAAAGTTGGGGCGGCTGGGGTTGGCTTGGGCGTTATGGGTGGGCGTGGCATCCAAAGTTTTGATTCAGATTTTTTGGGATCGTCATCACTTTTTACTGTTTGTTCTTTATTCGTGGTCGGAGTCCATAACTACAGAGTTTTGAAGCTGAAAGCAATGGCTTTGTGGCAAGACATAAAATGTAGGATACGTACGCCTTATAACTAAATTGTACAGAAACAACATTTCATAGCAACCAAAATCCAAATTTAATATCTTGTTTTTGAAGAATTCGCAATGCCTCTTGTTGTGTTGTTACTTGTAGAGTGTTTTAGCTGTATCAGTTACCTTATATAAAATGCCTCTTTTAACAATATGTTGCAGGATATAACGCTAGCAGTCCAGGTACTCAAGGTGTTTCATTTACAGACGACCCACATTGCTTAAATTATAAGCTGCACGCAACGGCAGTAAACTGAAAGTCACACACGTTTGGTTTTGATACCTGACCCAGCGCCATTCAAACAATCAGTCAGCTTATTCTCTTAGTGATGGACAGCCGGCGCAACGGCGCCACTTGCGTGTCAAGCTGAGTGGAGAAAAAATAAGTACTCAACAAGCAAAAGGGCTTTAGTCGAAATAGCTCGACTAAAAGGTACCCTGAACGTTAGACGATGCACGTGTTTAATGTATGCATGTGTGTGCGAGCTGGAGTTAATTGTGATCTTCGATATCTGCGGTGTTCTTGACCGATTTCGATGAAATGTTAACATGTCATCAACATTATATCAAGTTTATAAGCTACTTAAAAATTTCGAAAATTCAATGTTTTATGGGTTTAATAAGATTATATTTAAAATTTGGAGTCTCCAGCTTTTGTAGTATCTTCAATAAAAAAGTTCAAACATCAAGTCAGACAGACTCATATTTCTCAATTATCTCGGCTTATCACCAATATATATGTATTTTATGGGGAAAATATGATTATTGATACATTGATACATGTTTCATAAATTTGTGAAAAATTTTGAAACCCTTTTAGAGTATTTAAACATGGATAGGGGCAAAAATAAACGCACCGAAACAGTTCTCGTATTCTTGCTATATATTAAAATAACGAAACAATCGTCCACATTAATGACGATGACGTTTACTAGTAGCTTTGCTTGTGGACGTGCGGTAAGTATTTTGTTTTATTTATTTATTGTCAACTATGAACAGCCGAAACAAAATCCAAATTAATTAAATCGAAATTATCGTTAAAAGAATACAATTTAAATTAAAATAGAAAATTACATTTAAATCTGAAAGTTAATTCAAAAATAGTGTAAAAAAAAGTTAAAAGTTATCGTTAACAAAAATTAAGTAGTCAAACATTTGTTGTGTGGTTTGGAAAAAACCCAGAAAATCTCAATCAGACCAGCGTTAGTTTAGTAGCAATAAGAATTTAAAGAAATGGAGTAGTCAAAGACCAAAATTCCAAAATATAGTTGGAACCTGAGAGCGTGGCGACATCGCTCTCAGAGAGCGCACTTGTAGGTTATTTTCGGTGGACCTGCGAGTTGTGGGAGAAGTGCAAGTCATTCTGCTTTCTGGCGTTTTTATGACGTGTTCTCTTGTAGCACACACATCCAGCGATTATGTAGCTCGCAGTAGCTTGTTTTGTTTGTGTGTATATTCATGATGTGTGCTTATTTGTTTGTATTCTTGCTAGCTTGCTTATCGTTTTTGGGACCTAGCTGTAAAGTAGCTATACACAAGAGTGCAATATTTATTTTGCATATCAACATTTATATACGTTGCTGCATTTGGAAATAATGAAAAAACCAAATCAATTCAATACAATCGATTAATGTAAAAATTTGATGCAAGAGTGTTGTGACCTTATACCTCACGAACGGTCCAACCGAATTCGATAAAAATTTTAGAATTTGTTTGTTGCTAGACGTACACGTCATTTGGGAGTTGTTTCAACCCATCGAAGGTCGCAAAGTGACCAAGATCGATATCAACAAAATGCATCACAGAGGTCAGTGCAAGGTCTATAAATCGGCGTACGCGTCCCTCAATACAAATCATACAACCTTAATCTATATATAATATATAAAAGAGTTTGTCCTGATTCATGTAGTGTACAAATTCTAAACGAAAAGAGCTAGAAGGCTGAAATTTTCACACAATATTCCATGCAGGTAGTAAGTTTGTCCTAAGAAAGGAATTTTATTTTGGACAACTCCTTCGAGTACCTCCCATACATTTTGGAGCACTTTTACCCACTCCAAAAACAAAACAAATTACCCATTCCACTACTGCCGCCTGATTGTCGCACAAGCTGAGAGTTTGATCGCGAGCGAGAATACAAAAACAAAACATATGCGCAGTGACGCCTTCGCGTCGCACAAGCAAAGTCATATAAAAAAGGTTCGTTCACTTGCAAAAAAGAAACGGATTTCAGCTTCTTAATGAATAAGTGCATTCACAAATAAGTGAACAATGCGCTTGAAAATAATTTTCATAATTTTATGTACATGAATTTTTTCGCACAGTGCAGATTGTTATTTTTTCAAATTTGTGTGCCTTTGACACTTGATTTATGACCCAAGTAGCGTTTGTTGTTGGTGTTAGTGTTGTTGTTGGGCCCGCACTGCTACTTTTTGTTGGTGTCATTGATTTAAAAAAGATGGGTGTCTGTAAAGTTTGTTTACGGACGATAGTCTCACGTGACAACGTCATAAGAGAACACTGATAAAATGATTTCATACTTTTGTGAATATATTATTTATTTTTTGCAAATATTATTATTTGCAAAACCATTCAAATTTACTTTTTGTTTTGCTTTTGACCGCCACCAGCAGAACAACAAAGCGCGCACATGCATACGCATAAATACGCACAGACACACACAAACACTCACAAACAAACATAACGAACTTCTTTAATAAGTGAATGATGGTGTGGGATACCCTACCTAGTTGATTTGCTATATTAATTGATTAATTAATTAATATTATTAAACTATTTTTAGTAATTTCTCAACTGTTTGCTAAGCGCCAACCTATGCTTATTAAGTATGCAATTATTGCATATATGTTATATCCACAGTGGCACTTATATAATATTAGGGTATCTAACACTTATCATTCGTCAGTTCATTTTCTTATTATAGAAGTCCGCTATGTTTGTCTGTAAGTATGTGTGTGTTTTGTGTCTGTGCATTCACGAAGAAGCAAAACAGAATTGCCTTGGACGAATGATGATTGCTGCATACCCTAACTAGCTTATTTGCTATATTTATCAATTAATCAATTAATATTATTAAACTATTTTAGTAATTTCTCAATTGTTTGCAAAGCGCCAACTTATACTAATCAAAGTATGCATTTATAGCAAATATATTATTGAAGTTCATGTCCACAATAGCACTTATAATTTATTAGGGTATTCAACACTCGTCATTCTTGTTGCTTAACAGCTGCATGGCTCGACCGTCCCGTGCTGGGTAACCATAATGATAGTAAACATAATGATGGTAACCATAATGAAAGTAACGATGATGAGTGTAACGATGATGAATGTAACGATGATGAAGACTTTTTTGAACATGCAGCCTGTGTTCATCAATTTATAAGACGTTATCACGTCAAAAAAAAACAACAACACAACAAAACTTGGTGCGTCTAGAATTTTGCACACCAAAATACATAAGTTGTGGGGGTGGATTTGCCTACTTGCTGCTGATATAACTTAGACAAAACGTAACACACTTACATTAATAATATACAATTTCGAACAAGCAAAGGCCGTTCACATAAGTTTGTATACAAATCTATGCATGCCTGCGTCGTACGTGTGAACCACGCTGTTCGTCCCAATCTCAAAGACCCGCTTAAAACTTAACAGAGCGCGCGCGTTGCTCTTATGATAATTAGATAATTTCAAATCTCGCTCCGATCATGATGAAATAACACCAGGTGGTCCATTCCGCAAAGAGTCGCTCTCTCGGTTGTTCCTTATTGTCAGTGCTTCACTGCTCACTCAACAGACGCTGTCCGCGTTTCATGCTTGTCCGTCTCACTCGCACTTGTCGCGAAGACCACTCTCATTTGTCGCGACCACAACAATAAGGAACTGTAGTTTGCGGAATGGACCACCTGATGTTATTCCATCATGGCTCCGATCATGCTCCTCTGTTGTTGCTCATTTACGTTCACTCTCTATTTTATGTGCGCGCTCTGCATGTCAATCACATAGCTCAATAACCCTACCTCAAAATCAAAGCTAAAGGCTAAAGTACGAGTGAGTTTAGGCCATGCAATTCATTTAACTGCAGCCAATTATACCCTTTTTAACCCATTTCAGGGTAAAATATAACTGTGAATGCAAAAGATTTGTTGTTGCTGTTTCTGTCTTTCGCTTCAGGCTTATTATAAGCCGTTGTATGTACGCACGAACTAAGAGGAATGCGATTGGCTTAAGAGCATGAAATTGTGATATTGTTCTGTAAATGAGATCAATTCACATAAATAACAGTAACTCTTTCACTCTCAGGGAATTTTACAATTTTTACTTTAGTGTGCCATTTGCGCATTGCTTCATTTCATTTCTAAAAGTGATAAAAGGGCCTGCTGTGGCCCTGCCACAGTTTTATATGCAGCCGCTGCAACCACAGCAGCAACAGTTTCAGCTATCTTCCTTCCAAATTTGGTGACACTAGCTCAAAGTTGGTTGAAGGTGGGGGAAGTGGGGCTGGGCGCGTAATGGGTGGGTATGGCATCCAAATTATTCGTGCAGATCTTGGGATGTCAATTGCTATCTTCCTACAAAATTTGGTGACTCTAGCTCAAAGTTTGTAAAAGGTGTTGGAAGTGGGGCTGGGCGCGTTATGGGTGGGTATGGCATCCAAATTATTCCTGCAGATCTTCTTGGGATGTAAATTGCTATCTTCCTACCAAATTTGGTGACACTAGCTTAAAGTTTGTTAAAGGTGCGGGAAGTGGGGCTGGGCGCGTTATGGGTGGGCCTGGCTACAAAATATCTTTGGGTGTCGCTACCAGTTATGGGCGCGGCATCCAAAGTTTTGATGCAGTCATCGTCATCACCTATCTTGGCTCTAGCTCAAAAACTAAGGAAGATATTGGCGTTTTTGATTTAAAACCGCGGGGGCTGGAATCGGAATGTGTGGGCGTGACACCACAATTTTTCGGGGATGCCAGTATAAAGTAGACTTCATTTCCTTTCGTTTGATATACATGCGGTCATGATTGGCATCTTCTAAATGTTAAAATTTCATTAAGGTATGCGGTCATAATTATATTTTTGTCAAATGTGTGTTTTGTGTTTATGTTAGTTTAGTGATGTGAGCAATAAGTGTGAGCAAGTGCGATAGCTGATAGCATGTGCATATGGATTTCTTTCACTTGCGCTGTGCGTCTCAGCTGAGCAAAAGATCGATGGAACTATCAGACAACCGATGGTTTATTCTAGTTGACAATCGATTATCGATGGTCTTTTACTATCGCTGGCACTATCGAGGGCAGCAGCGGCTATCATATAAAATCACAAGTAAGTGCCCCGCTTACTTCGCTGCTCGGATAGTTTATATAAATTTTAGCAACAAAAGAAATAAAATAAATAAATTAGAAAATATTTCACAAAATATTAAAGCAATATTCTGTTTTCCACGCCACCATTGAGGAAGATAATCAGGCGCGTCATTATACTCAATACCGAAGGTAAAGAGTATATTGGGAGTCTGTTCGTCATGTTGTCTGTCCGTCTGTCTGTATCAACGCAACTTTTTCCACACAATTCAAGCTAAAGACTTGAAACTTTCCAATTCTCTTTATCTATGGCATAGTAAATTAAAGTG
This sequence comes from Scaptomyza graminum, assembly GCA_018901835.1. Classification (NCBI taxonomy): domain Eukaryota; kingdom Metazoa; phylum Arthropoda; class Insecta; order Diptera; family Drosophilidae; genus Scaptomyza; species Scaptomyza graminum. The sequence continues at coordinate 483,867 of JAEIFL010000157.1, read as the reverse complement.
TCAAGATTGGGGTTTTACGATAACAAATTGATAAATTCGATAACTCAAAATCGACAAATCCTTCTATTCCGCACACCCTTACAGTTAGGGCTACCAAATTCGGTAGGGAGATGGCTTCTGGCCTCCCCGAAAAATTGTGGTGACACGCCCACCCATTCCTCCCCCACCCAAAAAACTGCATTAAAACTTTGGATGCCAAGTCCACCCATACCGCCCTAGCTAACCCCAGCCGCCCCAACTTTTCGTTAAAAACGGGAATGGGTGCATGTTTCATAGTTTTTGAGCTAAAGTCTCCAAATTTGGTAGGAAGATAACTGGTAGCGACACCCAAAGATATTTTGGAGCCAGGCCCACCCATAACGCCCACAGCACCCTTCCCCAACCTTTTACAAACTTTGAGCTAGAGTCACCAAATTTTGTAGGAAGATAGCAATTGACATCCCAAGATCTGCACGAATAATTTGGATGCCATACCCACCCATTACGCGCCCAGCCCCACTTCCCCCACCTTCAACCAACTTTGAGCTAGTGTCACCAAATTTGGAAGGAAGATAGCTGAAACTGTTGCTGCTGTGGTTGCAGCGGCTGCATATAAAACTGTGGCAGGGCCACAGCAGGCCCTTGTATCACTTTTAGAAATGAAATGAAGCAATGCGCAAATGGCACACTAAAGTAAAAATTGTAAAATTCCCTGAGAGTGAAAGAGTTACAGTTATTTATGTGAATTGATCTCATCTACAGAACAATATCACATTTTCATGCTCTTAAGCCAATCGCATTCCTCTTAGACCCCTTTAACATGGTGAAACATTTCACTGAAACATTCGTTTGTAGGCAAAGGGTGTAGAGAGGTTAATGTTTCAGTCAAAGTTTCACGTTTAGTGAAACAGTGTAACATTTGCTCATTTTGCTTTGCCTTATTCCGATTGCATGAAAACACAGAGTTGCACAGTGTTTGATGTGAATCATAAAGTTATCGATACAAAATATCGCACAAGCAAATATTAGCGCAAATAGTAAATAAATTGTTGTGGCTTATAAATTATAAAATTAAATTAAATTATTGACTTGTTTCTTTTATCAAATCAATTAGATTTTAACAAATAAAACAGTCGATTTCAAAGATGTATGTTTATCGACCATAAATTTAAATCAGAGTTGCATTTACCAAAAAGTTTCAGTGAAATGATTCGTGAAACAATTTCACCGTGTAAATGCGACCAGATTTGCGAAGAAACTTTGAAACAGAATGAAAAAAAAAGATGGGTGTCTGTAAAGTTTGTTTACGGACGATAGTCTCACGTGACAACGTCACAAGAGAACACTGATAAAATGATTTCAAACTTTCGTGAATACAGTGAAACTTCGATAACTCGTAGCCTCGATAAGCGAAAAACCTTGATAAATCATAGTATTTCTTCGGTCCCTTGAAAAAGTCGTGATTACTCGTAAAAAATGCATGCATTTCAGTCCCCTCGATATGTCGTATTTTTCTTGAGACATTTTCTATTAAAAGCCTCTACAACTCGTATTCTTTCCACAAAAGCCTCTACAACTCGTACTTTTTTATTTATATTTTTTCACAAAATACCGTACGAGACGAACACGTTGTACATTTTTTACCGCTATTATTTTACAGTTACGCTTATTCATAGGTTTTGCTTTGTTTTCTGCAACTAGCGAAGATTAGTTTTAATTAAAACGCAATATGTCGAGGAAGTGCACCATATTCCCAATTCAAAATAAATCAAAAAATTATTCTTGCCGTAAAAAATGGTGAAAAACAAATAGAAAATGCGAAAAGGTTCGGTATTGTGCCATCTACTATCACATCAATTTGTTTTCTTCGTAAAATTAAATTAAAAAAAAATAGAAAATTCGATAATTCGTATATTCTGTATGCTTCCTCGATAAGTCGTAAAACTTGATAACATGAAAAACTTGATAACTCGCATTTTTTTGTGGTCCCTTCAATTACGAGTTATCGAAGTTTCACTGTATATTATTTATTTTTTCACTCGTTAGATCGCAACTGCAACTCATTGGCGAACCAAGTACATATATGCAAAAACACAAAACACAAAGAAAAATGACAAAACATAACGGCTCTTACACAGTCCCGTTATCTATGTATCTCTATTCCTTTTTGATATCTGCTATGCATGTTATTGAATGTGACTTTTGCCTACACATTTATTTTTCTACAATTATGTTTGTAACGCAGCTCAAATTGTTTACAAATATGAAAATATTTTGTCTTGATAAATATTAATGTGTTGGCTCAAAAACAACACAATTATCTATTTGAAATTGTTCTGCAAGCCCGGTTGACAACAATTTTTTATAAAAATATGTAATCAACAAACTATTAAACATTTAAATTCAATTGAATGCATACACACAATGTCTATTCGCGTGATTTCAAAAGTTCAGGGTATCGTCTAGTCGATAATCTAGTTGAAAAAAAATAAAAAAATAAATATTCAAGAAATTACCACGCGGTGTTGAACTCGGGTCATAAAAAATCAAATGTGCAACTACGGAGCGTCTACGCAGCAGCGCCACAACTATTTTTACGTAATGCATGCGTTAATGCTTACTTGTATTGCAGGTTACGTTTTGATGGTAATAACGATGGTAACCATAATGATGGTAACCATAATGATTGTAACGATGATGAAGACTTTTGAACATGCAGCCTGTGTTCATCAATTTATAAGACGTTATCACGTCAAAAATGTTTCAGTGAAATGTTTCACCGTGTAAAAGGGGTCTTAGTCCTCCTGTGTTGTTTCAAATTCGTGTGTGCATACAACGGCTTATAATAAGCCTGAAGCGATAGACAAAAACAGCAACAACAAATCTTGCATTCACAGTTATATTTATACCCTGAAATGGGTAAAAAAGGGTATAATTGTTTTGTGCAAAAGTGTGTAGCAGGCAAAAAGAAGCATCTCCGACCCTACATAAAGTATATATATTCTTGATCAGCATCAACAGCCGAGCCGATACAGCCATGTGCGTCTGTCCTTCTGTCCGTCTGTCCGTCCGTCCGTCCGTATGTCTGAACTATAAGAGCTAGAGACTTCAAATTTGGAACATAACTACTCCTAAGCCATAGGCAGATGTAATTTATTTCAAACTATCGATAACTATTCTGGTTTCCGATATACATATGGATAACAAAAAAATTTCGAATTAAGAAAATATAAAAATAGAAGTTGAAACTGTGGATAACTTTATAACTTCTGTGAAAATTTGATCCAAATCGGTTAAGAAACACCGCAGATATTTTATATTAAAGTTAAGTCAAGAAAAACTGCACTACTGCAAGTCATTTTTTACACTGGTTCAGGGTATCTTTTAGCCTTCCTACTTGTTTTCATTCTCGTCTTGTGGTGAATTGAGCGCAGTTGGTCCCAAACCCATAGAGGCAGCTTAAAGTTGAACACGCTCGCGCATCGCTCTTCATGTTCGACGCTGGATGACAAATTATTTTTAAGTCTCGCTCCGATCATGCGCCTTCGTTGTTGCCTATTTCGGCTCAAGAACGATGAAACTCAGATTGCGCAGTCTGCGGTGTACCTTCTGCGCAGATGACGTCACATGTGACCGGTTGGGTATGATTTTCATATTGTTCTTAAAATTGTTATTATTGTTTCATCTAAAAGCTGCACAGCGCATTTGCAAGCGATTAATTCGCTTTTTACAGTCGTGGCTTATTCAAATCCACTACAATGTCTGTATGCAATATGAAAATCATACCCAACCGGTCACATGTGACGTCACGCAAAACAGTTTTTTATGCGCAATGCGTTATCGGTATCTTTTGTATCATGATTTCGGCTCACTCTCTTATGTATGCGCGCGCTCTGCAAGTCAAGCAAAGATCGTAGTATCGCTGCCTTCTTCGCACGCACTGAATCAAAGCAAAACATATCTAAGATTCTGCAGTTAAGTGAATTGCATAGCCTAAACTCACACGTACTTTAGCCTTTAGCTTTTAGTGAGTGAGGAGGAGGTAGGGTTATTGAACTTTGTGATTGACATGCAAAGCGCGCTCATAAAATAAAGAGTGAACAAAGGAGCATGATCAGAGCGAGATATCAAATTATCTAGATATCATAAGAGCGACGCGCGCGCTCTTTTTAATTTGAAGCGGCTCTTTGAATTTGGGACGAAGAGCGTGGTTCACACGTACGACGCAGGCATGCATAGATTTGTATACAAACTTATGTAAACGGCCTTTGCTTGTTCGAAATTGTATATTATTAATGTAAGTGTGTTACGTTTTGTCTAAGTTATATTAGCAGCAAGTAGGCAAATCCACCCCCACAACATATAATACATATGTATTTTGGTGTGCAAAATTTTTCTAGACGCACCAAGTTTTGTTTTGTTGTTGTTGTTTTTTTCAATCAATAACACAAACAAAAGTAGCAGTGCGGGCCCAACAACAACACTAACACCAATGCGAAAAGATATACATATGTACATAAAATATTGAAAATTATTTTCAAGCGCATTGTTCACTTATATGTGGATGCACGTATTCATTAAGAAGCAAAAATCCGTTTGTTTTTTGCGAGTGCACGAACCTTTTTCTTATGACTTTAATTGTGCGACGCGAAGGCGTCACTGCGCATTTGTTTTGTTTTTGTATTCTCGCTCGCGATCACACCCTCAGCTTGTGCGACAATCATTGATGCGGCAGGGGTGTACGCTGCATCAAAGATTGTCTGATACAGATGGGGATGCCACCAGCTATCTTCCTGCCAAATTTGGTGACTCTAGCTCAAAGTTTGTTAAGGGTGGGGGAAGGGGGCTGGGGGCATTTGATGCAGATCTTTGTGGAATGCCAATTGCAATCTTCCTACCAAATTTGGTGACTCTAGCTCAAAGTTTGGAAAAAGTTGGGGAAGGGGGTCTGGGGGTAGGCGTGGCTTCAAAATATCTTTGGGGGTCACTACCAGTTATCTTCCTACCAAATTTGAAGACTCTACCTCAAACATTATGAAAGATACACGCATTCCCGCTTTTAACGAAATGTTGGGGCGGCTGAGGTGGGCAAGGGCGGTATGGGTGGGTGCGGAATCCAAAGTTTTGATGCAGTTTTTTGAGGATCGTCATCACCTATATTGGCGGAAAATTTGGTGGCTGTAGTTCTTAAACTGTGGGAGATATAGTCGTTTCTAATTTCAACCTACGGGGGGGCTGGGAGCGGAATGGGTGGGCGTGGCACCAAAATTTTTGATGCATTTTTTTTTGGGATGCCAGTAGCTATCTTCCTACCACATTTGGTAACTCTAACTGTAAAGGTGAACGGAATGGGTACATGTCATAACGCCCAGTGTCATAACGCCCACCAGTGCTGCCAGAATTTTTTGAGCAAAATAAGCCAGATAGGCGAAAAAATAAAGCTAAAAAAGGCTAGATCTAAGGTAAGCTGAAAAAAAGGCTGATTTCAAAAACACTATTTTCTGGGTGAAATTAAGGGAAATAACTGTTTTAATGATTTCATATCAATTCTTAGTTCTTACTTCTTAGTTAATAATAATAACATGAGATTCTTTTTTAAACAATAATAGGAAATTCTCATTTAAGTAAAAAATATTTAATTGTCTAGTTCAATTATTAGTTCGTCTAAGCTCACTGACTCATCGTCAGGATAATATACGTGGTTGCTTACTGCCTGCAACCATTTTTGTGGCAAAGTATATTCGAAGCAGCATTTGTTGTTACGATTAAGTCCGTATCTAAAATTTAAAATAAATTAATATATTTTTGAATATGTTTTATTTTGTTTATTGAAAATCTTACCTTACACTTAAAATGGAGTAAAGCGTATCTATATGCATCCCGTTTCTTAGTTTGGATTTAACTAAGTTTACCTGGCTGAAGACCCGCTCCACCTCTGCGTTTGACCACGGTAACGACATTACCTGTACCGCAATGGTTGCCAGTCCATGAAACCGTTTGCTTCCGCCGGAATCACGGTACGCGAGGACTTCAAGCCAAAATTTAAGCGTGTTTTTGTTGTTCTGCCTTTCGATTTCGCTAATATTTGAAATACTAAAATACTCCAAGACAGGAAGAATACTTTGCTGCTTAACTTTCAAAACATTTTCAACAGCAAATGCATCGGTTTGTTTTAATAAATATTTTAATAAAATATATAGTGAAAAATATAGTAAAGCTAAAAAAGGCTTAATAAATTTTTATTAAAGCTAGAATTCCCACAACCCGCTGTTTTCAAATTTTTCCCGCGAAAGCATTTTAAAAAAAGCCAGATCTAGCTGGAAAATAGGTAAAATGGCAGCCCTGACGCCCACGGCCATTATGACACTTTTGAAAGTGTCATAGCGCCTGCAGGGCCTTATGTCACTTTTTTGTGGGCCTTAAATAAATTAAATAGTTATAATTGGGAAATAAGACCCCAATTTTTTGTTTGGATATATTGGACGGAACTTTCAAGATTGCATCCAAAGGTTGCCTTACACAGCTCCTTGTTGCGGCAGTCTTAGCGCCGCAGGCGATAATTTGTATACAAAAAATCGCGCAAATTTTTTTGTATACAAATTTTCATTATTTGTAAAAATTAAAATTTAATTAAAATTTAATGTTTCAATTGTGAATATTTAAGCGCCACCGGCGAAAATTTGTATACAATTTTTCAATATTTCTTAACGTTATAAATAGTTTATTTTAATAAAAATTTTAATTTAATTAAAATTGAAACATTCAATTTTTCAATTTTCAATATTTCAATATTTCTTAACGTTAAAATAGTTTTTGAAATAAAATCGCGCGATTTTTTTGTACACAAATTTTCAATATTTCTTAACGTTATAAATAGTTTTTGAAATAAAATTGTTGCCAGCATCCTTTCCCAAACAAATGTTGAGATTTAATAATAATAAATTCGTATTTTATTGGTAAACTTTTATAAAGCTTTCAACTATTTGTCTGCAATATGGGCAGAGCAATAGCGAGTTTTTGTACCGATCTTCTAAAGCTTTTTAGCAATCAGTGCATACTTTAAAGTGACAACAAGGCTGAAATACCACGTACCGCGGCTTATCGAAGCACAAAATACATTTTAACACTTCAATCATTTGAGTGAAAGGTAAAGTATTGTCCTCTTCCTCTGCGGATACCGAATCAAAAGACGAATCCTCAAATTTGGTGCCCCACTTAATAAACTCATTTTTTTCATTTGTCGCATAATTAAAAAATTCGATTAAAGAAATTTTAGAGACGTCCAAGTCCTTGAGAAACTCAGCAATCAAGTTGTCCTTGGCTCTCTGGTTTTTGCGCTTTGTGTTAAGCGCGGCTAAGTCTTAATTAAGAGCATTGGCTAGGATAACGGACGAAGCATAGCCCTCATCTCGAATAACTTCGAGGAATTGGTTGAATCGGCCATGCTTCTGCAATTTCCTACCCAATGTCGCGTTGAAAGATTCCAAGGAGCTTGCTGTTCTCAAAATCTGTGAGGTAACCGTGAAAACATCAGGTGTGGTCTGGAAAAAATGTAAAAAAAAACATTATGTTAGGTTAAAAAAAAGAAAAAATTACATGAATATTATTAAAAAAAAATATTTAGTCTTACGTTTATCATCCATTGCTTTTCAAAATAATTCACAAACAGTTTCAGAGTGTCGTGCTTCTTTTTGGGCAGCTCCAACAGTTGGTCCTTTAAAACAGTGAACTAATGGCAAGCTGAGGAAAGTCCGATACCATTTGTAGCAGCTCACATTTTTTTTCAAAATGGCTCCAAAGCTTGCAATCTTTGAGCTGTTGCGCCAGCAGCCACTTAGCGTTGCCGTTGGGAAAATATTTTTAAGCGCATTTCTCAGAGCCATCTCATAGTCCGTTGTTAAGCTTTTCGGCTGAAACTTAAAAATGTTGGAATTCAAAAAAGTAAAAAGGTGCTCGTAGGCCGCTTTGCACTTCTTCGTCATCAAAATGTAAATAAATGGAAAAGTCTGAAATTGGAATAAAAAGTTTGGTTACGTATTGCAAGAACTATATGTATATAAATTCGTACATGGTTCGTAAATTGGTAATGAACAATAAGTAGTTGATTAAAGCCGCAAGAAGGGACCGTATCAAAAGTTTCGTCGATGAAAAAGTGGCGTTCCTCTGTTCTTTTTTCAATCAGCTCCACAATACTTGGTGATACAAAAATGCAGTAGACGAAGTTTTCTTCCAATATTGTGCCTCTATAAAACGGTTGCTGGTTTTTTTTTGATGTGCCGTATTCTTGAAAAAACGCATTGTCGTCAAAAAGTAATTTGGTTTCAGTTGGCGAATAAGGATTTTTTATCGTGGCTTCACTCCGGATCCTAAACAATTGCCGTCTTATTTTCGGATAAGCAACTGAAGTTGAAGCTTCCCCAGTTTTTCGGCATTCATCGTAAAATATATCACGAACTCCTTTTCTTTTCAAATTTTTATTTTCACATTCTTGTTTTACATTATTAATTAAGTCCAGCTCTTTTATTAACTTTTCTGGAGCAGCATGGTTGTGGTTGTGTTCAAGACTCAATTGAGTGCACACGCCAGTATTCAACACAGCGACTGAGACACTACAGTCTATTAAATAACAAATATAGCGTGAGCTATTTTTTAACACACTCTTAATTTTAAACAATTCTTGCTGGGTTGTGAGAAGCAACAACTTTGAATTTTTTTCGAAAGCCAGCAACAATTTTATTTTCGTAACGAGCAGCTTCCATTTCACGTGCACTTTGTTTAAATATCAATGATAAACTAACTTAGGAGATCATTGTGCCGAAAACTTCAAAAATGCTTAGAGAGATAAGAAAATGAACGGTAAATTCTTATCGTTAATTTCATTGATTCTTGATGCATTTTTCAAGTTTTTAAAAGTTGTGGGCGTTATGACACTCATAAAAAGTTTTATAACGCCCACGGGCGCTAAGACACTTTTGAGTGGGCGCTGTGACACTTTTGAAAGTGTCATAATGGCCGTGGGCGTTATGACACGCACCCGTACGGAATAGGTGGATTTATCGATTTTGAGTTATCGAATTTATCGATTTGCCAGCCCCCCAGTTATCGTAGAACCCCAATCTTAAAACTTGATCTGTCCCGGTCATAGATTAAGACATTTGCAAAGTTTCAAGTCTCTAGCTTGAAGGGTGTGGAAAAAAGTTTCGAACATTCAGACAGACAGACGGACAGACGGACAGACATCATGACGGACATTGCACAAACCCAATATACTCTTTACCTTCGGTATCGAGTATAAAAAAGGACAGAAAACAGGACAAAAATTGTTCTGTGCAATTTTAAGCTTTGAGCATCAAAATGAAGCTTCCGTGAGGTGATAATAAACATAAACATAGCTAATACAGCTTCCTGGTGACAAGATTGGGGACAATCGGCCGGCTTAAAACAAATTATGCTTTTTTGTGCGAGGCACAAAGCGTTTTGCATATGTTTTTTTGTCGCCATATACGCCCGAATGTGATCTATTTTGCTATTAAGACTGCATATGCAGTATCTGCAGTATGCCTTATTGCTGTGCGCTTCATCGCGGCTTATCCAATCTTTAAAATCTGGCTGATGTAGCCAGCAATCACGAAATTTTTGTTTGTACAAATCTTTCGGCATTATTTAACTTTATTTTTCACTTTTTTTTTACAAATGATATCGAAAATACATACAAAGTACCTACATATGTAAAAAAGGATTCCACACCGTTTTAAAAAGATCGCTGTTTTTAATAGATCGGATGCCACACTGTTTTTAAAGAAAACTTTGAAAAAAAGATTGAAATAAATGAATCAAATAAAATCTGAAAAATGGGGCAGATTTCTGGATAGGGGATGTTTGATATTTTTTCCGGACAAAGCACTTAATAACAGGACAAATCTGTCCGGAAAAAGGCCAAATCGGCATCACTGTTGTTGGGCCCGCTCTGCTACTTTTTGTTGGTGTCATTGATTTAAAAAAACAACTAAGCAAAACCTGGTGCGTCTAGAAAAATTTGGCACACCAGAAAATGTTGTGGGGGTGGATTTTCATACTTGCTTAACTTAGACAAAACGCAAGAACGATAAAACTCAGATCACGCAGCCAGTGGTTTACACGTTGTACAGTGAAGTCAATTTTTAACTTATTTTGAAGTATTTATTTATAATACTTACTTTAAATTAAGTTGTTAATTTGTTTTCGACTTTAGACTTAATAATTGAAGCAACATTATATATAGTTGGATAAGGACTACTGAGGAAACCACAATAAAAAGCAAGTGGAAACGTTGCAGTCGGACGCAATCGACTGCGCTATACTCGATAAAAAGAGGCCTGATTGCAAAGGGGTAGGGATGCGGCAGGGGTGAAAGCTGCCTCAAAAATTCTGATACAGATGGGCATGCCACCAGCTATCTTCCTTCCAAATTTGGTGACACTTGCTTCAAGTTTGTAAAAGGTTGGGGAAGGGCGCTGGGGGCGTTTAGCTCAAAAACTATGAAACATACACGCATTCCCGTTTTTAACGAAAAGTTGGGGCGGCTGGGGCTGGCTAGGGCGGTATGGGTGGGCGTGGCAACGAAAGTTTTTTGGGGATCTTCATCACCTATCTTGGCGCAAATTTTGGTAGCTCTAGCTCAAAAACTGAGGAAGATATAGGCGTTTCTGATTAAAAATTACGTGTTGGGGGGGGGTGGAATGGGTGGGCGTGGCACCCAAATTTTTTGGCGATGCCAGTAGCTATCTTTCTACCAAATTTGGTAGCTGCCGAATAGGTGGATTTGTCGATTTTGAGTTATCGAATTTATCAATTTGCTTAAGTTATCGTAAAGCCCCAATCTTGACACTTTAAGATTCTCTACCTCAATGGTGGCGTGGAAAAGAGAATGTTAAAAACTTTGCTTTATTATTTTGTGAAATATTTCTTCTGTTGCTAAAATTTATAGAAACTATCCACGCAGCGAAGTAAGCGGGGCACTTACTAGTATATTTAGATAATTGTATTGTAAGTTTGAAGCCTTGGCTTTAAAATGAAATTATTTTGAGGAAAATTGATCCATTAGTTCATGAGCAATAAGCGATTTTGTGAAACCCTCATATTACAACAACATTTTTTTAGATTGAGACCTCATTTACGAAAGGTAAGACGTATTCTACGTCAAAAACACATGAAGGATATATACACGATCATATGCATATACAAGCAAAATATGGGCGCACAGCAAACAAACAAGCTACTGCGCGCTAGAAAATCGCTGGCATACGAGCGCATACACACAACATGGCTGGCCAGCAGCGCTACGAGAGCTCATGTCGTATCGCAGCCATAAAGAAGAATGACTTGCACTTTTCTCGCGCCCCGCGAGTCCAGCAAAGATTGCCACAAAATGCGCTCTCTGTCGCCTGGATTTTAGGTTCCAACTGGCAGTAAGATTTTGGCCTCATAACGACTATATCTTGTTGGTTGGCTTAAGCATGAGCAGATAATTTTGTGAGCAAAGGCTGGGCCAAGGTATACTTAACAAGGTAGCCGAACTCGCTCTTCGTTACGCCTTAGCAATGTGAGAGGGAGAAAGGAATATCTGGCTCATGATGAAATAACATCAACAACATTATTTCATCATGATCTGGCTCGCGTCAACACAATGAAATGTGTGAGCGCGTGCATTTGTATATATGTACATACATATTTGTGTGCTATTTTTCCTGCAAGACCAAAATGAAAGAAAAAATTTGTCGGCATAATAAAAATCTCGTACAAAAGCGCAAAGCAGAACGCAAAAAAATTGTCCGCGGAGATGCGTCGCACACAACGCTCGGCTCGAGACTGAAGTCTAAGGCGTACAAAAGAGGGACACAAGCCGAGTTCGGCTACCTTGTTAAGTATACCTTGGGCTGGGCTGCTTACGTTTGCTTACTTCTCAGCAGTGCAATTTGTTGTTGGAGAGTAAGCAGCTAAGCAGATAAGCAACTTAGCAAAGTGGCGTGAATCCCTTTATTATAATAAATTATGCCATAGTCTAATAAGGATTATTTCTCTTTTGCATGTATTTCACTTTACTTGCAGTAATTATACCATGGGCTGCGTCCGTAAGGCATATAGAGAACAGTCTAATCAGAGCATACAACAACAAATGCTAAATCAATGCTCTGGTATAACAATAACAGCAATAGCATATAAAAGAGAAGTAGAGGAATTCAAAATCAAGAATAACCATCAAGAATATGATAACAGTAAAACAACAACAAAAAACATTTTAAGTCCAAAAGCGGTGGATCAAGCGATTTTTGCGGTGCGCCAGCAACAACAACAGTTTTGCCAAAAAGTCCACAAGGGCGTCTTGGCGACTCACGCAGATTCTGTACCAAAAACAATAGCCATTCCGGCAAAGACTAAGCCAAACACTTTACAACTAAGTTGTTCTAAGTGCCGCAGTTTTACAATAAGCAAAGATGAGCAACAGCGATGTCGTCAGCAGTTGTGTCAGCTTCGTGCTACCAGATGTAGTACTAGAAACAACTATTTTGCAAAATCCTGTCTGCGCCTGCATGGAATGCTGTTGGAGGCAAGAGTTGCCCTAGCGACGCCACTAGACGAACTGTACGAAAATCAACTGCCCAAGAAGAGGAATGAGGATAAGCAACCATTTGCCGATCTGCCATGGTATCTGCACAATATTGCTAGTTCTGTTGTACCCGCCACAATGTCACCAGCAGTTTTAAAGAGTCTTAGCGGCACCTTAGCTGCAGCATGTCACTATTTGGCTCAATATTATAAAGCGCACAGTCACTCTTTCAGCTTCTATGCGGCCTCTAGTATCATACTGATGCTATGCTATCTGACCACTTCATCTGCTGCCGCTGGGGCACAGTCGGAGACGGCTGCCCTTGAGAAACATCCCATGTGAGTACATTTCCCAAAGGTTATATTACTATTGTGTATATTAAATCTGTAAATCTTAAGTCTGTAACCATTTTCGTAGAAAATTATATTTTTTTTAACTTTTACAGTCACGGTTTCGATTGGTCAAAGTAAGTTTTTGCACCCACACCATAACGTTTAATAAATAACTAGAACTAACTTGTTATTAAGTTTAAGTTAAGTTTTAGTTTTTGTTTAGTTAAGTTTTAAATTCCAAAAGCCGAATGTGTTCAATTGTTTAGTGCAAAGTCTGTTTCAGACTTATGTAATAAAAAAGTCTACAACAGTGTAAGGTGTGCAAAAATGTGACACAGTCAGAAGAAAGCATATATGTACAACGTCAACAGCGATTATCTTCTGATTAAAAGAGATAGAACCTACTGATTTCGAACATCATTTTCAGTATACCTTGTACTTATCAAGTTTATTTTAAATGATCTCTAACTCTCAACGTTACTTGTATACAAATATCATTAAAACAAAAAATTTATTTGTTGAATTTTGAAATGGAAACTATACCGTAGTATTGATAATTTAGTAGCAAGTTTGGGCTTTTCTATACGCATACTTCCAGACATCTATGTGTGTTTCTCAAGAATTGCAAGTCACTCTGTTACTGGTTCCGCTGCGAAAAGATGTGTAACGGAACATTTTTGGCTACGAAGCTAAAGAGTATATTGCTCTTGTGCATTGTCCACCATGTCGTCTGTCCGGCAGTCTGTCTGTATAAACAAACAACCGTTATAGAGGGGTAACGCCTAGTGGGGGGCTGGGGAATTGATAACCCAAGGTGCAAATCGATAAAAAAAAGGCATTTCAACTTTAGCAGTTATGCTTATTTGGTGGGAAGGTAGTTGGTGACATCCCCCAAACTTTTGGATGGCACGCCCACCCAGAGCCCCCCACCTTTTAAAAACCGGAATGCGTATACCTTTCACAGTTTTTGAGCTAGAGTCACCGAATTTGGTAAAAAGATAGATGATGACATCCCTCAAATATCAGTGTCAAAAAACTGAAGGCCACGCTCCCAAACTACACCCTTGGACCCACCGCCTCACAATTTGTTTAAAATAATGCTAAAAACTTCCCCGAAAAATTTGCATCAATAGTTTGGATGCCACGCCCACCGCTACCGCATCCACAACCCTCCTCTTATCAAGACAAGTGCTTTATGTACTTCTTATACCGCAGTATTGTAGTAGACAAAAAAATTCTAGAGTGATTGCCCCTAAATTAAAAATGCAAGGTATCATTAAAACGTCTTGGGAGTTCATGCTAATTTTTTATTTTTGAAGTTATACTTCTATATCGAGGGTTTTATATGGGGGTAAAAATTTACAGAACGACATACCAAAGAAACGACAGAAAACAGAACGACATACCAAAGAAACGACAGAAAATTATCGACAGATTAATCGACTTTTTACAAAAGGAATGCCAAAGCATAAACACAAAACAAAAATACAATACTACAATACAATACGTGTTTATAAATATGTGAGCGCGATGGAGAGATATACGTGAAAATATAGCACAAAGCATAAACACAAAACACAAATACAATAGAGCGCGATAGCACGATATATGTGAAAATATTTCATATTGCTAATTCCTTTTTCTATAGAAACGGTACTGCCATATATAACACCATATTAAAACTACATACTAATACCATAATAAAAAGTTATTTGAATACGAATTATTTAAATATTTTCTTAATTCTTTTCTTATTTTTAATTATGATTTTTATTTATTTTCAAATTTAGAAAAAACGAAAAACTAAATTGATTATGATCGTCTTTCAACATAAATAAAAAGTTGAGCATGGCAACGTCGTTTGTGTGTAAATGAATGCATTTATCGATAGATCGATATACGTGAAAATATAGCACAAAGCATAAACACAAAACACAAATACAATAGAGCGCGATAGCACGATACGCGTGCTTAAGTCTATAAGTTTTATAAAATTGTGGTAGTGTGAACTGTGCTAGTTATTAAAAATTACATAAATGACATAAATAAATAAAGTTCAATTAAAGTACTTGACAGCACTACTATACAAACGGCCGACAAGTAACTTTACCACAAATTTATATTTTAAGTGTAATGGATCCAAATGCAAATGCTGTAAAACAAACCCAGCAACAACAAAATCAACAACAACAACAACAAGTAGAAACAAGAAGTATAACTTCAGTCGTGCGTGAAACACACACACACTTTTTTTTTTATACTCGCTAACGAAGGTAAAAATGTGCAATGTCCGTCTTTGTGTCTGTCCGTCCGTCCGTCCGTATGTGCGACAGATTAAGTGTCAAAATTGGGGTTCTACTTATGATAACTGGGGGGCGGGCAAATCGATAAATTTGATAAAGAAAAATTGATAAGTCCACCTATTTCGTGCATCCTTACAGCTAGAACTACCAAATTTGGTGAGAAGATAGATACTAGCAACCCCCAAAAAACTGCATCAAAAAATATTGGATCCCAGCCCACCCATTCCGCCCCCAGCCCCTCCGCAGCTTTAAATCAGAAACGCCTATAACTTTCACAGTTTTTTTATTTATTTATTTATTTATTGTCAGCTAAGAGCAGCTGACATTAAAATGAAATCAAAATTAATTTAAATTAAAAAATAGTTAAAATAATTAAATTAAGTATAATATAGAATTATATAAAAATCTGAAAATAAATTTAGGTAAAAAAAATAATTAAAAGTTAACGTTAAGGCTCTGGGAAATTCAATAAAAAATTTAGTAGTCCAACATTTGTTGCGTGGATTGGGGAAAACCCAGAAAAACCCAATCAGACCAGTGTTAGATTAGTAGTTAGTGGTTACGATTAGATAAAGCAAAAAGGATCGATCTTTTAAGTACTGGAATTGAGGCCTCCAAGGAGACAAGAGAATAAAGTTTGTTATAGTCAGAACATATAACACGAAATGGTTCGTGAGTTAAATAGTTGCTCAAGCAACGATCAAGGCTAAGGGGTAAAAAGTTACGTGAAGATCTAATTGGGACATTTAATTTAATTCGACTCAAAAGAACTGATGAGTCGATTTCACCATTAAGTAGGTTAGTAACAAATAATACTCCATGCATAGTTCTACGGTTTAACAGGGAGGGAAGATAAATCAAAAGTAGTCTACTAGAATACGGGGGTAAGTCTACTCCAGGAACCCAGTTAAAACTTCTAAGGGCAAATAGAAGAAATTTCTTCTGCACAGATTCAATTCTATCCTGGTGAATCGAGAATTGTGGGGACTACACACAAGATCCATACTCCAGGATGGGACGTACTAGGGATGTATAAAGCGTTTTAGTGGTGTAGGGATCGTTAAACACTTTCGACCACCGCTTGATAAAGCCAATGACATTAATGGCCTTATTGACCATAAACGAAATATGAGAGTCAAACTTTAATTTAGTGTCAAGAATAATGCCTAAATCTTTAATTTCAAACACGCGGTCAAGTGGTGAAGCATCAAGCAAGTAGTGAGCAGTATAAGAGGTACTTCTACAAAAAGACATGACTTTACATTTAGAACAATTTAAATTGAGTAAATTAAAACGACACCAGGCCGACAATGCACCCAAATCCGACTGCAGCAAGTTACAAAGAGAAGCATCATTGTAGGTTAAACATAGTTTTACATCATCAGCAAACATATATACATACGAGTTAGTAATAACATCTGGGAGATCGTTAATAAACAAATTGAATAGCAAAGGACCAAGGTGGCTACCTTGGGGAACACCAGAGGTAACATAAATAGGTTTAGATACAGACGATTTAAAAACAACTTTTTGTGTTCGACCACACAAGTACTCCGAAAGCCACACTAAGAGTTTTGATGGAAATCCAATAATATTTAATTTTTGAAGCAACAGAGAATGACTATCAGAATCAAATGCCTTACTAAAATCGGTGTAAACAACGTCAGTTTGCATTTTTTCCTGAAACCCTTTGATAACAAGCGAAGTGAATTCAAGAAGGTTAGTGGTAGTAGATCTACGCCTAACAAAACCGTGTTGATAAGGCGATAAAATCGAACTACATGTGTGTTGCAATTGAGAACATATAATTTTTTCAAAGACTTAAGGAATGGCGGACAACTTGGATATACCCCTATAATTTTTAACGTTAGACTTCGATGAATTTTTATGAAGTGGGATGATAAAAGATTCCTTCCATATAGCAGGAAACACAGTTGAGTCAACCGACAAGTTAAATAATTTATGTAAGGGTTTACAAAGTGTATCCGCACAGTATCTAAGTATACAACCTGGCACTCCATCAGGACCAGGCAAGTAGCCGGGCTTGATAGAGTTAAGGTCACTTAGGACTAGAGCCACCAAATTTTGCGCCAAGATAGGTGATGACAACCCTCAAAATACTGCAACTTTGGATGCCACGCCCACCCATACTGCCCTAGCCACCCTAACTCTTCGTTAAAAACGCGAATCTTTCGGAGTAGTTGAGCTAGAGTCACCAAATTTGGTAGAAAGATAGCTGGTAGCAATCCCCAAAGATCTGCATCAAATATTTGGATGCCACGCACCCCCTTACCGTCCTCAAGGGGCATGGTAGCTACGATTTATAAATTTTGAGCTAGAATCATCAAGTTTGGTAGAAAAATAGCAATAGATATTCAACAAATATCTGCATCGAAAATTTTGATCCCACGCCCACCCTTAATTGCAACATTGCAACCAAGTTCTTTGGCGATTGCAATTTTAATTAGTCTTTTGACTTTTTGTTATAAATTTAACTTATGTTTATATTGCGCGGTATCTATTTCAAGTTGTTTATGTAGTTGACTACACTGTTTTTGTTCAGCTGTTTGATTTTCTCGTTAATGAACTCTGTTCAACTAAAGAATTAACTTAAGAATTCTGCAACCTGCAGGCTCAAAATTAAGATAAGTTAAGATAAGTTGAGAGTCAACGCTTACATTGATTGCCATAAGGTATATTGAATCAGCTGACTCATAAGATAAGATAAGATAAGTTAAGTCGAGAGTAAAAAGTCCTTAAACCGTAAGGCCCAGTTTCTCAATGTCAGGTTAGCTTAACTAACCAAAGTTTTCGAGACACAAACTAAGATATAAATATCGCTCAAATCATCGTTTGACAAACAGCTAACTCAAGCTGACCCTTTCATTGTATTTATTTTATTATTAAAGCAAAATATTTTGGTTTGACTACACAAGATAAAAAAGTAAATGCATAAAAGTTTTGTATACGTTGCCGTCTACGGTTTTCAGTCGGGCTCATTAGAAGTATTTATACTCGATACCGAAGGTAAAGAGTATATTGGGTTTGTGCAATGTCCGTCATGGTGTCTGTCCGTCTGTCCGTCTGTATGAACGCAACTTTTTTCCACACCCTTCAAGCTAGAGACTTGAAACTTTGCAAATGTCTTTATCTATGGCCGGGACAGATAAAGTGTCAAGATTGGGGTTATACGATAACTGGGAGGCTGGCAAATCGATAAATTCGATAACTCAAAATCGATAAATCCACCTTTTCCGCACACCCTTACAGTTAGAGCTACCAAATTTGGTAGGAAGATAGCTACTGGCATCCCCGAAAAAATTGCATCAAAAATTTTGGGGCCACGCCCACCCATTCCGCCCCCAGCCCCCCCGCAGTTTGAAATCAGAAACGCCTATATCTACTTCAGTTTTTGAGCTACAGCCACCAAATTTTACGCCAAGATAGGTGATGACGATCCCCAAAAACCTGCATCAAAACTTTGGATGCCACGCCCAGCCATACCGCCCTTGCCAACCCTAGCCGCCCCAACTTTTCGTTAAAAACGGGAATGCGTGTATATTTCATGGTGTTTGAGCTACAGTCTCCAAAATCGGTAGGAAGATAACTGGTCACGATCCCCAAAGATCTGCATTAAAAATTTTGGGGCCACGCTCACCCATTCCGCCCCCAGCCCTCCCGCAGTTTGAAATCAGAAACGCTTATATCTACCTCAGTTTTTGAGCTACAGCCACCAAATTTTACGCCAAGATAGGTGATGACGATCCTCAAAAAACTTTTGGATGCAGCACCCACCCATACCGCCCTTGCCCACCTCAGCCGCCCCAACTTTTCGTTAAAAGCGGGAATGCGTGTATCTTTCATAGTGTTTGAGCTAGAGTCTCCAAACTTGGTAGAAAGATAACTGGTGACCCCCAAAGATATCTTGGCGCCACGCCTACCCCAAGCCCCCCCTTCCCCAACTTTTAAAAACTTTGAGCTAGAGTCTCCAAACTTGGTAGGAAAATAACTGGTAGTGACCCCCAAAGATATTTTGGCGCCACGCCTACCCCAAGCCCCCCTTCCCCAACTTTTTCCAAACTTTGAGCTAGAGTCACCAAATTTGGTAGGAAGATTGCAATTGGCATTCCACAAAGATCTGCATCAAATTTTTGGATGCCACGCACACCCAAAACGCCCCCAGCCCCCTTCCCCTTCACTTAACAAACTTTGAGCTAGAGCCACCAAATTTAGCAGGAAGATAGCTGGTGGTATCCCCATCTGTATCAGACAATCTTTGATGCAGCGTACACCCCGGCTGCATCCGTACCCCTTTGCAATCAGGCCTCTTTCTACCGGTTTTAATACTGGTATCGAGTATATCGCAGTCGGTTGCGTCCGACTGCAACGTTTCCACTTGTTTTTTATTCATTTTAATTGTCAGTTGACAATGGATTCAAATTTTTTTTCAAAACAAAAAATACCAAGCTGATTTGCTGGTAAAGGTTGGCAGCACCATTAATGCGATAGTTTCATATCGATTCAGTTTAACTTTACATTGAGAAAACCAAATTGGTTAAAGCCACTTTAACACGAGCATTTAATTTATATGGAGTTTAATAATGTAACTGTAATTGTTTAAAAATTAACCCATTTTTTGTTAACAAACATAAATTTGTAGTTCTAGTTGTGCGCTCAGTGCTGTGGCCATACATATTTCTTTCTATTGCTTTACATTCACACAATTGTACATTCTGTCTATTCTTATGTTCGCGATGCGTACGTGACTTTGACCATGCGTTCATAATCTTCTATTCTTTCAAGTCAGTCGTCGTTTAACTCTTGCAGTAAGCGGTAGTTCTGCATAAGTCTCAAGTCACTATTTTTGTTGTAATTTACATTTTGTATCGAAAACGGCAAAACCAAATATATACCATTAGAAACCGACATCCGTATTTTTATATGTTTCATTCCAAAACATATTTTGGTCCTTCGAGCCGGATTACTCGGATTTCTTAAAAGATTTGTTATATATTTGTGCCATTCTTCGGTTTTATACGCTGCAGCACTACACCAACGTAATTAGGCTGTACCCGACACCTATACTTGCAAACATATACCTATAGAATATAGACATATCGACATGCATCGAGTTATTCAACAGCGTGGTTGCTGTAAAGCACAATTAACACGTGCGCACGCCACAGCAGAGGAGTTTATCAAAACGTGCGACTCATTGGACACAATAGATAGAGTAAACAGATTGAGTGCCACATTTGATAATTGAACTGGGCCGCAGTGATACTAGACCAAGTGACGCTGCCGCTGGTGATAGTCACTCATTGGAAATACTGCGCGAATCAACTGGAGAGCTACATTTGGAGAAAATACGGATTCCACCCTTTTCTGGAAAATATGAAGATTGGAACCAGTTCAGCGATTTGTTCTTGGGCTCGACCGATAAGAAGACCAGCTTGACCAAGTGCCAGAAGTTTCAATACCTCAAATCTTATCTGGAGGGTGAAGCCCTGAGCCTCGTTAAGCATATCGCGGTTACCGAAAACAACTACCTGGATGCTTGGGATCGATTGGAAAAGCGTTACAACAAAAAGTCGCTTATAATTCGTTCGTTTATTTCCAGTTTCTTGTCGCTGCCAACACTAAATACAGTAAGCGTTTCAGATCTGCGCAAATTGGCTGACAGTGCAGACGATAGCAACCGTGGCTTAAATGCATTGCAATGCAATAGTCGTGATCCGTGGCTTATTCACATTTTGTTATCCAAATTGGATTCTGAGACGCGTCATGCATGAGCTGGAATTCATACATCTAACGAGAGCACTGTTAAAATCGAAGATTTGTTTACATTTCTATTCGCTCGCTGTGATGCCCTGGAATCTTGCCAGGCTCCACGCACGTCGAACAATAAACGACGTGTAGCATCGTACCACAGCAAAATTGAAAAACCAACGGAATCAAACTGTTCACTTTGCCAACGGCCACATCCTATATCCACCTGCATTCAGTTCAAGGCCATGGATATAGATTCTCGGCGTTCATTTGCTAACGACAACAAGTTATGCTTTAACTGCCTTAGTCGCTCTAATCAGGTGAAGAATTGTTGCTTGAAACACAATTGTCGTATCTGCAACTCCAGGCACCACACATTGGTTCATAAGGAGAAACCATCTCCATCTACTCGAATGACTTCCAACACGGATGCCAGCAGTCTCGCCTTAAGCGATAGGAATGCAGACTCGGATCCTGCGGCAAGCAGTCATCACACAATGGATACATCGTCAGTTGCACAGACTCAGGCTCTGCTGCCAACTATCTTAGCAACTGTTATCATCGCATGGGGCAATAAGACTGCCTGTCGGATGCTGCTCGATACAGGTTCGACAATAACGATGGCTACTGAAGCATTCATTCAGCGCATCGGTGCTCAACGCACACACGCACACATATCAGTTTTGGGTCTCGCTGCTAACAACGCTGGTGTTACTCGGGGACGAGCTGCTTAGCAATTATTTTCGCGTACTACTACTGCTTCGATGGACGTTACAGCGTTAATTATGAGTATACTGACGTCTTCGATTCCCGCACAGTCGATCAACACTAGCACGTCGACTTAGAACAAGATTTGTCAGTTACCTCTGGCAGATCCGTCATTTGACCAGCCAGGCAATATAGATGTCATTCTTGGCTCTGTTCAAATATGGAATCTGTATGCTGAACAACGCAAACAATTTGGTAGTAACTTTCCTATTGCACTTTATACTAAATTTGGTTGGGTCATTACAGGTACATACAATGGCTGTTGTGATGAACACACTTATGCGCAGGCACATTTTGCGCATGACGATCTAGATGCACTTGTTCGCACCTTCATGGAAGTGGACTCCGTACAGCCGAGCAAGGCTAACATAGATGCTACCGACGAAGCTGAGCAGCACTTTGCTGCCACACACACACGCAACAAAGATGGCGTATACTGCTCCAATTGGAGAAACTTTGACGCATGCTCGCAATCGCTTTGCAGCAATGGAAAAGAAATTTAGAAGTTCTCAAGCTCTTAAGCAACAACATACGGAGTCGAGGACATATGGAGTTGCTTAAACCAGAGCACATAGATGATTGCTCCACCCATCCTATCTACTTGGCACACCACGCAGTATTTAAACTCGACAGTACTACAACTAAATGCCGAGTAGTCTTCGACAGTTCGGTTAAGGACAGCCTTGGCCACTCACTTAACGATCGCTTACACGTTTGCCCACCTATTCAACGAGATCTGTTTGGGGTCTGCCTGCGCTTTCAACGGATTGTTTGGCGTAAGGAGGAAACTGCGCCTCTCGAGCATTATCGACCGGTTACTGTGACGTATGGATTGGCATCTTCACCGTTTTTGCCAGTACGAGTCCTGGAGCAATTGGCTTCTGATTATCAGAACACTTTTCCGTCAGCTGCTCGTGCTATTTCTCAAGATGCATATGTCGATGACATTCCTACTGGCTGTGACACTGTAGAGGAACTTCTCGCCTTTAAAGATGAACTTATTCTGTTGCTGGAAAAGGAAGGTTTCGCCTACGAAAATGTTTGGCCGCTATTAAACGCACTCCCTAGCGAGATCTGCGATTATCAACCGGCATTCCTTACTGAGGCAAATCCACTACGTTCCGTGAAGATTCTTGGTTTACAGTGGAACCCTGGCACAGACACTATTACTATCAAACGAGATGAACAAGAAATTACACCGTTGTGTATAGTCGCGTGCAGATTGAAGATCACTATATCGTCACATTGATTGCTCCACAAACCCGCGTTGCGCCTATAAATTCCATCTCAATTCCTCGACTCGAATTGAATGTGGCTCATATTCTCTTCAAATTGCTCATAATCATAAAACAAGCACTAACTATTCGCATTTCTGGTGTCTCCTGCTTGACAGATTCGGAAATCGTGTTGCATTGGTTATCGGCAACTCCTCGTACTTGGAATACGTATGTCTGCAACCGAACGGCAGAAATTTTGGAAATTTGTCCCCGTAGCTGTTGGCAACACATTTCTACACATGAGAATCGCGCAGACTGCGCTTCACGAGGAATGCTTCTAACAAAACTTAAGGAACATCAACTCTGGTGGACTGGACCGTCATGGTTATCTCAGGCACGTGAAACTTGGCCTCCTCCCAAAGCCAAGTTTGCACAGGCGGCTGAGTCACTTGCGAGCGCGGAGTCTAAATTGAAGCCAGCCCTTGGTCTCCACGTTTCTAATGAAGTAAAGGCATTAACAGGTTTAATTAACAAAGCATCCTCGTGGACTCGACTGCTGAGAGTCGCAAGCTACTGCTATCGATTTGCACAACGTTTAAGGAAGAAGACTCACTGCACACAATTCTTGACTTCTAAAGAGCTTCAACAGTCTCAAACTAATTTGTTAAGGCACGTACAAATGGAGCTTTTCGAGAAGGACGCAGCGACGCTGACGGCTTGATGCGCGTTGGAGGCCGTATTCAACAATCAACTGTAACATATAATGCAAAACACCCGATATTAATACCCAAAGAATCGCCTGTCGCCTGCTCATTCAACATCAACACATCAAGATGATGCATGCGGGTGCGGATTACACTTTTCACAGTCTGAGGCAGCAGTACTAGATTCTCGGGGCTCGCAACATCGTGCGGAAGGTTGTGTTCAGATGCAAGACGTGCTTCTTGCAGCGTCGACAGCTCAGTTCACAACTTATGGCGGAGTTGCTCGTAGCTAGAGTGCAGCCCACCAGATGCTTCTTACACACTGGAATGGACTACGCTGGACCCGAATCAATCAAAATCTCATCAGGCCGATCACCGAAGTTTGGTAAAGCATGGTTTGCTGTGTTCGTGTGCATGTCAACAAAGGCGGTGCACATCGAACTGGTTAGCGACCTCTCTACACCGGCATTTATCGCAGCTTTTAAGCGCTTCTGGTCCAGACGAGGACCAATCTCGGATTTGTACTCGGATAATGGTACAAACTTTCAAGGAGCCAAACGGGAGCTTAGTGAGATGCAACAATTGGCCATATCTCAAAGCAAAAACGAATAGGCAGCTAACTTCATGTCTGGATATGGGATATGGGATTGAAGAATGTTCCACAGTTCCACGACCTCTGTGTGGACCAAGCGATAGCAGTCTGGATCCCCTCACACCTGCACATTTTCTCATGGGACAAGTGCATAAGTTGATGGCTGAGCCTTCATTGTTGGATATAAACATCAACCGACTAAAGCGATAGAAACAACTTCAAGCTATGGTCCAGTGGTTTTGGAAACGATGGAGTGTTTATAAAATAACCCACTTTTTGTCAACAAACATAAATTTGTAGTTTTAGTTGTTCGCAAAGTGCTGTGGCCATACATATTTCATTATATTGCTTTACATTCACACTATTGTAAATTCTTTCTATTCTTATGTTCGCGATGCGTACGTGACTTTGACCATGCGTTCATAATCTTCTATTCTTTCAAGTCAGTCGTCGTTTAACTCTTGCAGTAAGCGGTAGTTCTGCATAAGTCTCAAGTCACTATTTTTGTTGTAATTTACATTTTGTATCGAAAACGGCAAAACCAAATATATACCATTAGAAACCGACATCCGTATTTTTATATGTTTCATTCCAAAACATATTTTGGTCCTTCGAGCCGGATTACTCGGATTTCTTAAAAGATTTGTTATATATTTGTGCCATTCTTCGGTTTTATACGCTGCAGCACTACACCAACGTAATTAGGCTGTACCCGACACCTATACTTGCAAACATCCGTATTTTTATATGTTTCATTCCAAAACAGTCATTTTAACTTGATATTGAGAAACAGGGCTTTAATGACACAACGATTTTACAAACTGTTGTGTATTTCCTAAAAGGTCCTTGTCCAAATGACAACTGTAGAAAAGGTATAAGGTTTCAATTTCTTGTAAAGCTTAAGGCTCTGGCTTTTTAACTTTTTGAGTTAAAAGAGCTTTGTAACTCACTTTTTTCATAGAATGTATTCCAGCCCTTAGACAAATTCATGTAAAAAAAAAAAACTAATGAGTGTTCGAACTCAAGGGCGATGTGTTAACACCTTTTTGTTTGTTACACGGTAACTGTTTGTTTTCTGTGAACACATTAGTATAAATAACAATATCTTTGATGTGATGATTGATGATTACATTAAAATTTTTTTATACTTATTTATATTTATAATCAAGTCATATCACAACAATCCGTGTAAGATCAACAAGCAGCAACAACAATGTGGCACCACCCAGAAATCTATGAACGCATGTTTGTATGCCCACAAACAGCAACAAAAGAAAATACTTTTAGAAACAAACTTATTTGATATATTAATAAGTTTGCTACTCGACTCGTTAATAAAATTAGAAAATTATATGTGCCCCGCTTACTTCGCTGCGCGGATACTAGTTTATAAAAAATTTTAGCAACAGAAGATAGATATAAAATAAATAAATTAGAAAATATTTCACAAAATTTTAAAGCAATATTCTCTTTTCCACGCCACCATTGAGGTAGAGAATCAAACGCGTCGTTATACTCGAAGGTAAAGAGTATATTGGGTTTGTGCAATGCCCGTCATGGTGTCTGGCCGTGTGTCCATCCGTCTGAAAGTTCGAAACTTTTTTCCACACCCTTCAAGCTAGAGACTTCAAACTTTGCAAATGTCTTAATCTATGTCCGGGACAGATCAAGTTTTAAGATTGGGGTTCTACGATAACTGGGGGGCTGGCAAATCGATAAATTCGATAACTCAAAATCGATAAATCCACCTATTCCGTACACCTTTACAGTTAGAGTTACCAAATGTGGTAGGAAGATAGCTACTGGGATCCCCAAAAAAAAATGCATCAAAAATTTTGGTGCCACGCCCACCCATTCCGCCCCCAGCCCCCCGCAGGTTGAAATTAGAAACGACTATATCTAACACAGTTTAAGAGCTACAGCCACCATTTTCCGCCAATATAGAGGATGACGATCCTCAAAAAACTGCATCAAAACTTTGGATTCCGCACCCACCCATACCGCCCTTGCCTACCTCAGCCGCCCTAACTTTTCGTTAAAAGCGGAAATGCGTGTATCTTTCATAGTGTTTGAGGTAGAGTCTCCAAATTTGGTAGGAAGATAACTGGTAGTGACCCCCAAAGATATCTTGAAGCCACGCCCACCCCCAGACCCCCTTCCCCAACTTTTTTCAAACTTTGAGCTAGAGTCACCAAATTTGGTAGGAAGATTGCAATTGACATTCCACAAAGATCTGCATCAAAAATTTGGATGCCACGCCCTCCCAAAATGCCCCCAGCCCCCCTTACCCCACCCTTAACAAACTTTGAGCTAGAGTTACCAAATTTTTATTTTATTTATTCAAAATTGTTAACAAATCTAGAGTTAACTTAAGAGTTAAAAATAAAAAAAAAATGTACAATAATATAGATGAAGTAAACAGCCTAAGCAGAGAACAAAAATGTCTAATAACATCACCGACCGATGGGGGTGTTTTATTTGCCAGTCCGGCCAGCTATGCCCCGTTTCATAGCTGAGAGCGGTCATTAACTTCCCGAAGATATCCTGAAAGCAATAATTTGATTAGGGAGAGAGAGGTCTCATTAGAGAACACGTGGTAAAGGCTATTATATTGAACGCATAAAATATGAAATGGGTTGTGCATAGCGTAATCTGTTGTGCACGTTTTCAAAAATAAAGGGCGAAAGTTTCTAGTGGGTCTGGAAGGAATAGAGAAACGAAGTTGACTTAAAAGAAAAGAAGAATCTATATCGCCAGCAATCAACTTTTGCAGGAAGGCAACACCAAGGACTATCCTAAGATTGTTTAACGATGGGAGGCTAAGGAGAAGAAGCCTACTGGAATATGAAGGCAAGCGAAGATTACTATCCCAATTTAAGCCTCGTAAGACAAAAAGCAGAAACTGCTTCTGAATAGATTCGATACGATCCTGGTTATTTCTATACTGGGGGCTCCATATACAAGAGCAGTATTCTAAAATAGGGCGGACAAGAGAAGTGTACAGAGTTTTCGTAACGTAAGGATCGTTAAACTCTTTAGACCAACGTTTAATGAAACCGAGAACACTTTTGGCTTCATTAACAATAGTAGAAATATGAAGGCCGAATGAGAGTTTCGAGTCAAAAAGAACACCAAGGTCCTTGACTGTGAAAATTCGTTGCAACGGGGTATTGTCAATTGAGTATCTGGTAATGAAGGGACTATTACGTCTAAAAGACATAAACATATATTTAGAACAATTGAAAAGCAACTG
Source organism: Scaptomyza graminum (assembly GCA_018901835.1). Lineage (NCBI taxonomy): Eukaryota > Metazoa > Arthropoda > Insecta > Diptera > Drosophilidae > Scaptomyza > Scaptomyza graminum. The sequence continues at coordinate 456,364 of JAEIFL010000157.1, read as the reverse complement.
ATTAGTAATACATCAAAGTTGCATTGAATTTAAATCATCTTGTAAGCAAGTATGATTCAGAGAATGACAATAAGAGAAAATAAGTTTCACATCGTCCGCGTACATGAGAATGCGAAAATGTGATAAAACAGAGGGAAGATCATTTATAAAAAGAGTAAAGAGTAAAGGACCAAGATGACTACCCTGTGGTACTCCAGAAGTAACCTGGACTTGTTTCGAGGTAGCCCGTCTTAGGAGGACTCTTTGTGTCCTACCCTTTAAATAAGAAGAAATCCAAGCTAAAAGAGAGGGAGGGAAACCAATACGGTCAAGCTTAAGAAGTAAAAGGTCATGGTGTACAGAGTCGAAAGCTTTGCTGAAGTCCGTATAAATGACGTCCGTTTGCATTTTCGAGAGGAAAGCATCATGTACCAAGGTTGTGAATTCTAATAAATTGGTCATAGTTGATCGATTTTTTACGAAGCCGTGTTGAGCAGGGGATAAGATTGATTTACAGAAATGTTGCAAAGACGAAGTCATAATTTTTTCAAATAATTTAGGGATAGCGGACAATTTTGCAATGCCCCTATAATTTTCAATATTGGACTTCCCACCTTTTTTGTGAAGAGGGATAATAAGCGATTCTTTCCAAAGGGATGGAAAGACAGAAGATTCAAGGGATAGATTAAAAAGCTTAAGCAATGGGCGAAGAAGAGAAGCACTACACTCCTTAAGAAGACAACTAGGTATTTTGTCAGGCCCAGGAGAGTAAGAAGACTTTAACGAATTTAAAGTAGAAAGCAGAGTGGGCATAGAGATGATAGGGATAGGAATAGAATTTGTAGAAGCAATTTTATAAGGGTAAGGTATGTTAATAGGGGATGTAGACGAATACGTTGATTGGAAAAAATTAGCAAAAAAATTTGCGGATTCGCTATCATTGCATTTATCATTTATCCATTCCAAGCATGAAAGCAGACGGCAAAGTGGAAGATTTTCGCTTCGAATTGACAAAATTATAAAATTGTTTAGGATTTAACGTAAATTGCCGTTTGCAACGAATAAGATAATTCTCATAGCACTGAGAATTCAGGAGAAGAAAGTTTGACTTGGCTATAATGTATTTAGACAAGTCAGCACTCAAGCCAGACCTTTTATTATTTATTTATTTATTTATTATATTTTTTATAATATTTAGATTTATTATTTTGTAAAGACGATAGTCTTGGAGTGAGCCAAGGGGGCTTAGAAGAGATGGACAACGGAGTAGAGTTAGGGACACATTCGTCCAATAGAGAATATAAGGTGCTATAAAAAAATTTCAGGGCAATATTTATATCAACTGCATCATATAGAAAAGACCAATCAGTTGCCAGAATACGATGATTTAACAATGAGTAATTTCCTTTGCGAAAGCAACGGCGAGGCAAGTTAGACACTAAAGGAGAAGACATAACAGGATTGCTAACAGACAATGTAACTTCTAAGGTAGGATGATATGCATCCTCTGGGACAGACAGAGGGGATGACCTAGAGACATTGGCAATACAGTCGTTGTTAATAAATACAAGATCGAGAGTTCTACTCAAAAAATTAGAAATTGAATTAATCTGAAATAATGGAAGGTCAAGCATGGCTTCTAAGAAGTCATATTGGGCAGATGGCACAAGATAATTTATATTGTCGGATGAAGACCAGAATATGATGGGTAAATTAAAGTCACCCAGTACGATAAAAATATCATTGTCACGGACATGAGTAGAGACTTCTTTGATATAGGTAAGGTGTTGAAAATAAACTTGAATATCAGAAGAAGGAGGGATATAGGAGCAAGTGATAAAAACAGCATGTGAGGGGAGAGTTACTTTAACAGAGATTATCTCAGCATCACTAACAGAAGTAAAACAGAACAGTTCCGACTGGAGAGTAGCTTTGACAGCAATTAATACTCCACCACCTCGGCGAGACGGTCGATCAGATCTATAGACAATGAAATTATAAGAAAAAAAAGTGTGTGTGTGTTTCACGCACGACTGAAGTTATACTTCTTGTTTCTACTTGTTGTTGTTGTTGTTGATTTTGTTGTTGCTGGGTTTGTTTTACAGCATTTGCATTTGGATCCATTACACTTAAAATATAAATTTGTGGTAAAGTTACTTGTCGGCCGTTTGTATAGTAGTGCTGTCAAGTACTTTAATTGAACTTTATTGATGTGTTAACATCTATAGGCGCGGGTAGCGCAACTATCTCGGTACAATACATGCAAACCTCACACCGCGTTAGATCACACATGATCAGCGTCGACGCTTTCAAAAAAAGCGTTAAGCGTTAGTATAGCAAATAGTATGTGTTTGTTGTAAAAATTTTTTCTCTGCTCAAAATAAGTATGATGGTATTAGTGCTTTGTGCAGCGGCAGAGCGCCCCAGCCCGGGCATGCAGCTGTTAAGCAAAGAGAATGATGACTGTTGAATACCCTAATAAATTATAAGTGTTATTGAGGACGTGTACTTCAATAATATATTTGCTATAAATGCATACTTTTATTAGTATAAGTTGGCGCTTAGCAAACAATTGCGAAACTACTAAAATAGTTTAATAATATTAATTGATTAATTGATAAATATAGCAAATAAGCTTGTTAGGGTATGCAGAAACATCATTCGTCCAAGGCAATTCTGTTTTGCTTCTTCGTGAATGCACAGACACAACACACACACACACTTACAGACAAACATAGCGGACTTCTGTAATAAGAAAATGAACTGACGAATGAAGAATCTTATATACCCTAATATTATATAAGTGCTACTGTGGATATTATATATATGCAATAATTGCATACTTAATAAGAATAAGTTGGCGCTTAGCAAACAATTGAGAAATTACTAAAAATAGTTTAATAATATTAATTAATTAATCAATTAATATAGCAAATGAACTAGGTAGGGTATCCCACACCATCATTCACTTATTAAAGAAGTTCGCTATGTTTGTTTGTAAGTGTTTGTGTGTGTCTGTGCGTATTTATGCGTATGGCAGTACCGTTTCTATAGAAAAAGGAATTAGCAATATGAAATATTTTCACATATATCGTGCTATCGCGCTCTATTGTATTTGTGTTTTGTGTTTATGCTTTGTGCTATATTTTCACGTATATCTCTCCATCGCGCTCACATATTTATAAACACGTATTGTATTGTAGTATTGTATTTTTGTATTGTGTTTATGCTTTGGCATGTCGTTCTGTTTTCTGTCGTTTCTTTGGTATGTCGTTCTGTTTTCTGTCGTTTCTTTGGTATGTCGTTCTGTTTTCTGTCGTTTCTTTGGTATGTCGTTCTGTAAATTTTTACCCCCATATAAAACCCTCGATATAGAAGTATAACTTCAAAAGTTCACAATTAGATATACTTGGATTTAACCACGTTTCAGTAAAACAAATTATATTTGAATGGAGTGAAAAGCTACTCAAAAACAAGTTTTTAAGTTTTGAAACCAGACCCCTAACATTCTGATAAATAATAGATATTTCGTCAGAATTTAGTTTTTTGGATCGACAGAATTCATAGTTGAAAAGGATACAGCTTGGAGGTTAACAGGTACAGGCAGATTTATTTTTTTTTGGCAAAAACTCATGAACAACCGTATGAGGGGGCCAAAATTTGGAATCGCAGATAATTGGAAAAAATTCTTGGAAGGAAGATAGCTGGTGGCATCCCCATCTGTATCAGATAATCTTTGATGCAGCGTACACCCCTGTCGCATCCGTACCCCCTTGCAATCAGGCCTTTTTTTTACCGGTTTTAATACTGGTATCGAGTATATCGCAGTCGGTTGCGTCCGACTGCAACGTTTCCACTTGTTTGTATCATGATTTCGGCTCATTCTCTGATGTATGCGCGCGCTCTGCAAGTCAAACAAAGAGCGTAGTATCGCTGCCTTCTTTTAGCTTTGATTTAGTGTGTGCGGAGGAGGTAGGGTTATTGAACTTTATGATTGACATGCAAAGCGCGCACATAAAATATAGAGTGAACGTAAATGAGCAACAACAGAGGAGCATGATCGGAGCGAGATTTGAAATTATCTAATTATCATAAGAGCAACGCGCGCGCTCTGTTAAGTTTTAAGCGGCTCTTTGAGTTCTGGACGAAGAGCGTGATTCACACGTACGACGCAGGCATGCATAGATATGATACAAAAAAGACAGATAACGCATTGCGAATCAACAGCTGTTGAAACGCCACATGTGACCGATTTTTTCAAATTTTTTTTATTGAAAATGAATTATTATTATGTAAAAATTTTTCTCTTTTTATATTTTTTTGTCATTAAATGTTATTAAAAGACATTCAAAGCAAAACATAGTAATATAACGGTAATATACCATGTAAACATGAAAGCATTGGCCTTATGTGACGTCATCTGCGCAGAACGTAAACCACTGACTGCGTGATCTGAGTTTTATCGTTCTTGCGCTATGTCTAAGTTAAGCAAGTAGGCAAATCCACCCCCACAACATATGAATTTTGGTGTGTAAAATTTTTCTAGACCAAGTTTTGTTTTGTTGTTGTTGTTTGTCTTTTTAAATCAACGACACCAACAAAAAGTAGCAGTGCGGGCCCAACAACAACACTAACACCAACAATAAACGCTTGGGTCGTAAATAAATTGTCAAAGGCACACAAATTTAAACAAAAAAAAAACCATGTGCACTGTGCGAAAAGATACATGTACATAAAATTATGAAAATTATTTTCAAGCGCATTGTTTACTTAATTGTGTATGCACTTATTCATTAAGAAGCGAAAATCCGTTTCATTTTTGCGAGTGTACAAACCTTTCTTTTATGACTTTGCTTGTGCGACGCGAAGGCGTCACTGCGCATTTGTTTTGTTTTTGTATTCTCGCTCGCTATCAAACCCTCAGCTTGTGCGACAATCAGGCGGCAGTAGTGGAATGGGTAATGTGTTTTGTTTTTGGAATGGGTAAAAGTGCTCCAAAATGTATGGGAGGTACTCGAAGGAGTTGTCCAAAATACTCACTTACTACCTGCATGGAAAATTGTGTGAAAATTTCAGCCTTCTAGCTCTTTTCGTTTAGGCTGTGGCTCGTCCATTCTTAACAGGACAAACTCTTTTATATATATAGACTAGCAAGTGCCCCGCTTACTTCGCTGCGCGAATAGTTTATATAAATTTTAGCAGCAGAAGATACAAAATAAATATATTAGAAAATATTTCACAAAATATTAAAGCAAAGTATTTAACATTCTCTTTTCTACGCCACCATTGAGGCGCGTCATTATTCTCGATACCGAAGGTAAAGAGTATATTAGGAGTATGTCCGTCATGTTGTCTGTCCGTCTGTCTGTATGAACGCAACTTTTTTCCACACAATTCACGCTAAAAATTTGAAACTTTCCAATTCTATTTATCTATGGCATAGTAAGATTGGGGCTTTACAATAACTGGGGGCTGGCAAATTGATAAATTCGATAACTCAAAATCGACAAATCCACCTATTCGGCACACCCTTACAGTAAGAGCTACCAAATTTGGTGGGAAGATAGCTACCGGTATCCCCGAAAAATTGTGGTGCCACGCCCACCCATTCCGCCCCCAGCCCCCCCGTAATTTTTAATCAGAAACGCCTATATCTTCCTCAGTTTTTGAGCTAGAGCCACCAAATTTTACGCCAAGATAGGTGATGACGATCCCCAAAAAACTGCATCAAAACTTTGGATGCCGCACCCAGCCATACCGCCCTAGCCAACCCCAGCCGCCCCAACTTTTCGTTAAAAACGGGAATGCGTGTATGTTTCATAGTTTTTGAGCTAAACGCCCCCAGCACCCTTCCCCAACCTTTTACAAACTTTGGGCTAGAGTCATCAAATTAGGTAGGAAGATAGCAAGGGACATCCCAAAAAGAGATGCAGGAATAAATTGGATGCCATGCCCACCCATACCGCCCTAGCCAACCCCAGCCGCCCCAACTTTCCGTTAAAAACGGGAATGCGTGTACGTTTCATAGTTTTTGATCTAAACGCCTCCAGCACCCTTCCCCAACCTATTACAAATTTTGAGATAGAGTCACCAAATTTGGTAGGAAGATAGCAAGTGACATCCCAAAAAGATCTGCAGGAATAATTTGGATGCCATGCCCACCCATAACGCGCAAAGCACCTCTTCCCCCTCCTTTAACAAACTTTGAGCTAGTGTCACTTAATTTGGAAGGAAGATAGCTGCCGCATCCGTACCCCTTTGCAGTCAAGCCTCTTTTTACCGGTTTAATTACTGGTATCGAGAATAGCGCAGTCGATTACGTCCGACTGCAATGTGTCCACTTGCTTTTTATTGTGGTTTCCTCAGTAGTCCTTATCCAACTATATATAATGTTGCTTCGATTATTAAGTCTATAGTCGACTTATTATTATAAACAAAACAAATTAACAACTTAATTTAAAGTAAGTATTATAAATAAATACTTCAAAATAAGTCAAAAATTGACTTCACTGTACAACGTGTAAGCCACTGACTGCGTGATCTGAGTTTTATCGTTCTTGCGTTTTGTCTAAGTTAAGCACAAATCCACCCCCACAACATTTTCTGGTGTGCCAAATTTTTCTAGACGCACCAGGTTTTGCTTAGTTGTTTTTTTAAATCAATGACACCAACAAAAAGTAGCAGAGCGGGCCGAACAACAGTGATGCCGATTTGGCCTTTTTCCGGACAAATCTGTCCTGTTTTTAAGTGCTTTGTCCAGAAAAAATATCAAACATCCCCTATCCGGAAATCTGGCCTTTTTCAGAATTTATTTGATTCATTTATTTCAATCTTTTGACGTAGAATACGTCTTACCTTTCGTAAATGAGGTCTCTATCTAAAAAAGTTGTTGTTATAATATGAGAGTTTCACAAAATCGCTTATTGCTCATGAACTAATGGATCGATTTTCCTCGAATTGATTTCATTTTAAAGCCAAGGCTTCAAACTAACAATAAAATAATACTTCTATATGTATTGATTACATTTTCTGTTAAAAAAATTAAACCAAAACTATGTATATTTTTGCTTCATTTCGAAGGCTTTAAATTGCTCTAGCAATCTCAATAATTCATCCATTACTCTGCTTTTTGAAAAAATAAGTTGAGATGAGTTAAACAAACATTCCTACATTCAAATTTATTTATTTTATAAACTTTTGCCGAATATATAGCTTTTTAAGGCAATAAAGCAGCGCAAAAATCAGTCCTTTTTTTAAAATGCAAATTGCTTAAAAACTCTCCGATGAATATGTTTTATTTTTTTTTTTCATTAAAAAATAGACTTAATTTCCTTTCGTTTGACATATATGCGGTCATAATTAAGGGCTTCTAAGTGTTTAAATTTCATTAAGATATTCGGTCATAACTAAATTTTTGTCAAAAATGTGTTTTATGTGTATATTAGTTTAGTGATGTGAGCAATAAGTGTGAGCGAGTGCGAAAGCTGATAGCATGTGCATATGGATTTGTTTCACTTGCACTGCTCAGCTGAGCAAACAATCGATGGAACTATCGGACAACCGATGGTTTATGCTAATTGACAATCGATGGTCTTATACTATCGCTGGCACTATCGAGGGCAGCAGCGGCTATCATATAAAATCATGATACAAAAAAAATTGTAATAAAAGATTGAACAACTTATATTAACTCTTTTTTTATGTAAGGCATAAATATGCATTTCAGCTTTTTTATATGTTTAATATATTTAAATTTCAAATCATATAAATACTATGTTTACTTTCTTAATTTTTGTTGCACAAGGACAGACGTATTCTACGTTTAACCTATGCGCCCGTGTGATCTAACACAGGCTGTAATCTTTTTTTCAAAGTTTTCTTTAAAAACAGTGTGGCATCCGATCTATTAAAAACAGCGATCTTTTTAAAACAGTGTGGCATCCTTTTTTACATATGTAGGTACTTTGTATGTATTTTCGATATCATTTGTAAAAAAAAAGTGAAAAATAAAGTTAAATAATGCCAAAAGATTTGTACAAACAAAAATTTAGTGATTGCTGGCTACAGCAGCCAGATTTTAAAGATTGGATAAGCCGCAATGAAGCGGACACCAATAAGGCATACTGCAGATACTGCATATGCAGTCTTAATGGCAAAAAAGAACACATTCGCGCGTATATGGCGACAAAAAAACATACGCAAAACGCTTTGTGCCTCGCACAAAAAAGCATAATTTGTTTTAAGCCGGCCGATTGTCCCCAATCTTGACACCAGGAAGCTGTATTAGCTATGTTTATGTTTATTATCACCTCACGGAATTGTGCAAGCTTCATTTTGATGCTAAAAGCTTAAAATTTTTGTCCTGTTTTCTGTCCTTTTTTATACTCGATACCGAAGGTAAAGAATATATTGGGTTTGTGCAATGTCCGTCATGGTGTCTGTCCGTCCGTCTGTCCGTCTGTATGTTCGCAAGTTTTTTCCACACCCTTCAAGCTAGAGACTTGAAACTTTGCAAATGTCTTTATCTATGGCCGGGACAGATAAAGTGTCAAGATTGGGGTTCTACGATAACTGGGGGGCTGGCAAATCGATAAATTCGATAACTCAAAATCGATAAATCCACCTATTCCCCACACCCTTACAGTTGGAGTTACCTCATTTGGTAGGAAAAAAGCTACTGGCATCCCAGAAAAAATTGCATCCAAAATTTTGGAGCCACGCCAACCCATTCCACCCCCAGCCCCCCTGCAATTTTAAATCAGAAACGCTTAAAACTTCTTCAGTTTTTGAGCTACAGCCACCAAATTTTCCGCCAATATAAAGGATGACGATCCTCAAAAAACTGCATCAAAGTTAGGATTCCGCACCCACCCATACCGCCCTTGTTCACCCCAACCGCCCCAACTTTTCGTTAAAAACGGGAATGCGTGTATCTTTCAAAGTGTTTGAGCTAGAGTCCCCAGATTTTGTAGGAAGATAGCTGGTAACGATCTCCAAAAATCTGCATGATCTGTTTTGGAGCCAAGCCCCCCTTACTTGGGAGCTAGTACCAACTTTTTATAAATTTGAACTATTCACCAAATTTGGTAGGAAGATAGCAATTGACATCAAACTAAGATCTGTTAGTTAGAGTCACCAAAATTGGTAGGAAGTTAGCAATTGACATCCCAAGAAGATCTGCAGGAATAATTTGGATGCCATACCCACCCATAACTCGCCCAGCCCCCCTTCCCCCACCTTTAACAAACTTTGAGCTATTGTCACCAACTTTGGAAAGAAGATAGCTGAAACTGTTGCTGCTGTGGCTGCACCGGCTGCATATATAACTGTGGCAGGGCCACAGCAGGAAAAGCACCCCAATAATTTTGTACGTTCATTCTTGTATCGAAATATATTAGAAATGAAATGAAGCAATACCCTGAGATTGAAAGAGTTACTGTTATTTATGTGAGTTGATCTCATCTACAGAACAATATCACATTTTCATGCTGTTAAGCCAATCGCATTCCTCTTAGTCCTCCTTTGTTGTTTCAAATTCGTGTGTGTATACAACGGCTTATAATAAGCCTGAAGCGATCGACAAAAACAGCAACAAGAAATCTTTTGCATTCACAGTTATATTTATACCCTGAAATGGGTAAAAAAGGGTATAATTGTTTTATGCAAAAGTATGTAACAGGCAAAAAGAAGCATCTCCGACCCCATATAAAGTATATATATTCTTGATCAGCATCAACAGCCATATGCAATATGAAAATGTGACGTCACGAAAAACAGCTTTTTATGCGCAATGCGTTATCGGTATATCTTGTATCACGATTTCGGCTCACTCTCTTATGTATGCGCGCGCTCTGCAAGTCAAACAAAGAGCGTAGTATCGCTGCCTTCTTCGCACGCACTGAATCAAAGCAAAACATATGTATCTAAGAGGCTGCAGTTAAGTGAATTGCATAGCCTACACTCACACGTACTTTAGCCTTTAGCTTTGATTTAGTGTGTGCGGAGAAGGTAGGGTTATTGAACTTTATGATTGACATGCAAAGCGCGCACATAAAATAGAGAGTGAACGTTAATGAGCAACAACAAAGGAGCATGATCGGAGCGAGATTTCAAATTATCTCGTTATCATAAGAGCGACGAGCGCGCTCTGTTTAGTTTTAAGCGGCTCTTTGAGTTTGGGACGAAGAGCGTGGTTCACACGTACAACGCAGGCATGCATAGATTTGTATACAAACTTATGTGAACGGCCTTTGCTTGTTCGAAATTGTATATTATTAATTAAGTGTGTTACGTTTAGTCTAAGTTATATTAGCAGCAAGTAGGCAAATCCACCCCCACAACATACATATGTATTTTGGTGTGCAAAATTTTTCTAGACGCACCAAGTTTCGTTTTGTTGTTGTTGTTTTTTTCAATCAACGACACCAACAAAAAGTAGCAGTGCGGGCCCAACAACAACACTTACAACAACAACAAACTCTACTTGGGTCGTAAATCAATTGTAAAAGGAACACCAATTTGAAAAAATAACAATGTGCACTGTGCGAAAAGATACATGTACATAAAATATTGAAAATTATTTTCAAGCGCATTGTTCACTTATATGTGAATGCACTTATTCATTAAGAAGCAAAAATCCGTTTCTTTTTTGCGAGTGTACGAACTTTTTTTTTATGACTTTGCTTGTGCGACGCGAAGGCGTCACTGCGCATTTGTTTTGTTTTTGTATTCTCGCTCGCGATCAAACTCTCAGCTTGTGCGACAAACAGGCGGCAGTAGTGGAATGGGTAATTTGTTTTGTTTTTGGAGTGGGTAAAAGTGCTCCAAAATGTAGGTACTCGAAGGAGTTGTCCAAAATAAAATTCCTTTCTTAGGACAAACTTACTACCTGCATGGAAAATTGTGCGAAAATTTCAGCCTTCTAGCTCTTTTCGTTTAGGCTGTGGTTCATCCATTCTTAACAGGACAAACTCTTTTATATAGAGAGATTAAACAATTTTCAGTCATTTCTCAATTGTTTGCTAAGGGCAGTTGCACATACAGCGCCCGTACCGTAAAAGATTCAATAAAAAAAAAAAATGTGTGTGGTGCACGCACGACTGAAGTTATACTTCTTATGCAGAAAAGAAAAAATAAATTATTACAAATTTTATTCATTATAAAATTTAATGATTTTTAAAAAGCATTAATTAACCATCTAGTGAAAATAGCGTCAATAGTTGTCCCACTTTTAGTTGTTGTTTCTTTTGGGTATTTACACCATTTTTCAAATTTAAAGTTTAAAGTCTAGAAAATTGAGTTGAGGTAGAGCAGAATGATGGCCAAAATTTACATTGAAATCTCCAAACAGAATCATTGGTAATGTATTATAGTTTGCATTCAAGAGCTGAGAACCGCTTTCAGTAAACGAAAGTAAATTATAATGTAGAAAGTGAATGATTTTGTGTATGGGTGTACTTGGTGTTATATAGACAGCAATAATTATAGCTCAATTTGAAATCTGGTGGAAAAATGAGATATGAATATGTCACCTACTTGCGATGTAGTAGTTACTGATACAGTGACGTTTTTAAATAAAATATTTGAATTGTTGGTGGTGGTAATATCTGTATTTTGATAAATTGCAACACCACCACATCGTTCATTTGGGCGTTTATATTTTCCAATAAAATTTTGTATTGCTATGTCGTTATTTGAATCAAAAGCTTTCATCGTATATGATATCGATAGCTATCGTTAATAAATATCGCACTAATAAATAATACATTTTTCGGAAAATATTGACAAAATTGAACTCCAGTAGAGCCATACTTATTGTTTTGGCAGTAAATGCTGAACAACTAGAAATTAATAAAAATATATGTCGGATTCGGATCATTATAAGTTAAGGTGGGTATCCAGTACAGCGAAAACAAAATTTTTCCATACAAAATCGTCACAGCGGGAATTTTTTTTTTGTTGGTTGCGTGTGTTCTAGGTACCCAGCAACGTAGCAAGAAATACTAAACTGTTATCGATAGTATCGATTTAATACAATATGTACACACTGGCGCTGGGCACAGGAAATACCAAAACGTATATCTTTTTGTGCCGACTACAGGAAAATAAATAGCAAAATGGAATAGAAAAGTAAAAAACGTGCGGAAAATTTTAGCCACGAGGCAAGATTATGTTGATTAAATCTGTGGAGTCGCGACCATGCCTGTGGAAGTTGACTGATAAAAAACACTTTGATTTTTTATTTTGTGTTTGTGGGCTTGTTTACTTTTTGCATTTGATGCCTCAGTGTGACCATGTATCTCCTAAGCTATATAAGGCAAAATGCCATATTTTTAACACAAATTAATTGACTATGGTCACACAATAACACACGCTTCCAAAATATATTACACATCCCTGCCAGGAATTTTTTATTGTGCTGGAGCCGCACCTTTAGTAAGAAACAATTAGCCTGTTCAACAGTCGTTTCAACGTTTCAAAGTTTCAAGTTTCAAACGTCAAGCAACAACAACCAACATAGAATGGGAAGAGCACGATATTTAATCGATATTTGCTGCCGATGTTCAGAATTTTTCAATATATTTGGTGTTGTTTTGTGCAAAAAAGTATGAACACACTTGATTAATGGCTGCCAAACAACAGTTTTGTTTGAAAAAACTAATTTTCTTTAGCTTGAGCTAGAATTAATATTTAAAGATGATAAATTAATGAACATAACAATATAATTATTAAATGGTGTTTTAATTAAACATCACTTTATACAAAAATAGCCTTTTTGTGTCTGCCGCCACGCAGCTAAGACTACTAGACTCTAAAAATGTAAACAAACAACAGCTGACTTCACAACTTTAAAACGATTTGAAACACAAAATCCTGTTCACAAGTTAATCGTTTCAAACTTGAAACTTTGAAACGTTGAAACGACTGTTGAACAGGCTTAATGTTTAAAATAAGAATATCGATTTGTTGTATGGAACATCGCTTAATATATCGAAGTCGATCTATCGTTTGAAATATTATTTCTAATAGAGTCACACTGTTATACAGACGAGTGGTTTGGAGTAACAGTCGTCCTCTTTTAACTGATGTGGTATCGGGCGCCCAACAAAGTTCTTTGTTTTGCGTAGCCTCAGTGTGACAAGTGTTAGAGCGAGATGGTTATAGTGCGTAATTGAAAGACGCAAAAAAGGAGGGCACGTGCCGAGTGAATGCAGTAGTGATTCTTGTGCGAAGAAGTCACGTACGCACAATTACGATTTAACAGCAAAGGCTACGAAAAGATAATAATGTCACAGTTGAGGAAATGCAAGGCCCGTGGTACCAATCAGGGGGTACAACAAGACGACAGGAACCGAATAAGCCTTGCTCCGACATATACTTACAAATCAATTCATACGATAAAATTTAAATAACAAATGGATAATTCTCCAGAAAAGTCAACCACAACCAGAAAAATCAAAGTCTAAAATAGTATGTCTTTTTCACATAGTTTCATAGGGAATCTATTTTATTTAACTTATGTATATGTATATGTAAGTATAAGCATATTTTACATTTACTCAACACATATTGAAAAATTGTAATGCAATGTCGAAGAGATGCGAAAGTTCTGTTTTGAACTTTTCTAATGCACGTTTTGTTTTGATTCGTTTTCTTAAAGAGAGTCATTAAGCGTTGATATTCACTCTTTTAAATCTCGGTTTATATTCTAAGAATATAATACAAATGTAAAAGAAACGATGCGATAGCAGCTTATAACGGCAAAATCGATCTTAGCACCAATTATAGTGCTAACCAAGAGCTATAAGTTTCATATTTCGTATAAATAAAATTAATTCTTAGCACATGTTTTTTTAGCTTTGAGTGAGTACAAATGTCGCATTCGACATCAGAGAATTGCCCATAAGTATTTTTATTCTTCAACTTAAGCCGACCCGTACTGCCCGGGTAAAGAGCTGTAAGGTGAATTTTCTTTGAGTCTTTTGAGTGGTTTCGGTTATGTTTAGCATAAGCTTTGATTATTTCAGCTCTGCTCATAAAATATTGGATCACTAAAATGCTACCAATGGCTTTAAGCATTTGCAGCCTGCCTTTTTTTTTTTAAATTAAATTTAAACAAAACACTGCTGCATTTTCGATTTATTTAGAGAATGTAGTCAACCAACCGCCAATAATTGCATCGTTTGGCACTTGTCGTTACGGTCGTAAAATGTGTACATTACCGTCCGGGTGCTGTACGGTCATCTGCGTATAGGCCTTAAGCGCCAACTTATGCTTTTCAAAATATACAATTATTACAAATATATTATACCAGTGGTTCTGACCACGAGCTGCTGTGGTGCTTTTTAGCGTCTGCTCTATGAATAAAGAACACATGATTTTCTCGTTGATCGTTTGTTCCTCCTCTCAAATATTCACATGATTTCTTTGCTTTTGATGTTCTTCTCGAAATTTATGATTTTTTTGGAGGCATTTAAAAATATAGCTTAAAAGCGGCTCAGGTGGTTTAGTCAACTGGGGCAAAAATACTTTACCGATTAAACAACGCATTCCTGGTGATTCCTTTGCAAACATTGAAGCTCAACAATGCAAACAAACTTTTGTAATCGGTCCAATGGCAACATCGTCTTAAGTTGATCAATCTAACTCGATTGGTGACGTGTTAAGTTTGAAGGCAACTGATAGTTCCATCGATCTTTTGCTCAGCTGAGACGCACAGCGCAAGTGAAACAAATCTATATGCACATGCTATCAGCTATCGCACTCGCTCACACTTATTACTTAAACCACTAATCCTAATATACACATACAACACACATTTGACAAAAATATAATTATGACCGAATATCTTAATGAAATTTTAACACTTAGAAGATAACAATCATGACCGCATATAGTATATCAAACGAAAGGAAATGAAGTCTATTTTATAATGAAAAAAATTCAAAAATATTCATTGGTTAATTTTTTAGCAATTTGCAATAAAAAGTTATATATTTGGCAAAAGTATATAAAATTTGAATTAGGAATATTTGTTTAACGCATTCCCCCGTCGGCTGTGCACGTGCTGTAGAAACTGCCGACTGCAGTCTCCTTGGCTGCGCTTGGTGAGGGCGCCGTGGGGGTGGTCCCACGTTGGGCCGCTCCCCGTCAAGGAGCCGGTCCTCAAAGTGTCTCGCGACACTGGCAGCAGGGGTATCCTGCTGTACTTAATAGTTTTTATTATTTTTCTTCATGATGTCCCACGAGTTGCGGAGAAATATAAGGTCCACCCGGGCAGAGATCCGCAATACCTGGGTAAGGCTAATTAGAACAGGCGGTAGCCTTCCGGGCCCCCAGCCAGGTTGACTCTTGGCACGGTTCGAGTGACAACTTATTCCAGCCCGGAGTGAGAGCTTAGGGAGCTTAGCCCCCTTTCGAACTATCTCGCAAGCTCTTTAGACCAGGATTTATTTCTTTAGATTTAATTGTTTTTAGATTTTTAATCAAAATTTTGAAATGCACAGCACAGCGTGATCACAATTGCACTTAAACTGGCAAAAATTAGACAAGCATAAAACGCTTAACACAGAAAACAAAATTCAACCGGTAAATATTAAAGAAGACAAAGGGATAACTCTTTTCCTCTCTCTTTGTCTCTGTCCATTCGCTAAGGCATAGCAAAGCAATTGCTCTTACAAATGGCAAAGAGAGCACTGAACGCATAAAGATTGTGAAAACGTTTTACAACTGACTACCCGTCGCATTACTTTAGAACTAGTTGCAAAATAGTTAGTTGAGAACTAGTTGCATAATAGCTAGTTGAGAACTAGTTGCAAAACAACTAGTTGAGAACTAGTGGAGTTTTTTGGGAACTGACTACAAAGCGAACTGGCGGGATTATACTCATTTGCAGGCATAGACAACAACTACATATTATTTCACTGCAGCTCAACGTCTGTTTGACCACTCTGTGTGAGTTACGGCAGCGAGTTATGGCATGGTTTTTGCTACCCGCGGTTATAGATGTTAGCACATCAACAAAAAACCGACACTAACAACCACACAGAAATAATGCCGCAAAAGGTAAAATATAATAATTAGAATATTTAACGATGCACAAGAAGAGGCACTTTGCAGAGCTTATAGTGCATTTACACTGGCGCCGTAAGCAACGCCTTTAGCATTTCGCCTTAAGGTCTTCGATATTTTGAGCCTTTACTATACAAAATGTGTCCGTTAAATTTGAATTTAGCGACTTTTTCTCGCACCACTAGAGCGCCGCTGTTCCACCGGCTACAACAAAGACCTTTTTTTACCGATGAATCGATATTTGATTAGCTGATTAAAAATCAAAACAAATGTGCAAGTAAGTACAAAATGATTTAAAATACTAAATATTATTATTATTGTTGTAATTAAACAATTCAGTAGCGTGAATCCCCTTAATTAAATTTCAAGTGGATGTCGGACAAAAAAAGAAAGCGGTGGTGAGAACTTGGAGAGAATTTTTATTGAAGTATGGAGCGATAGAGCCGTTGACCTGCGTGGTAGGCGAAAAAATGTTCATGTCTATGCCGAGATGGCGGAAACATTAGAGGAATATTCCGTGGACATGACTCCACTAGATGTCCAGAAGAAGTTGGAGTCATTAAAAAAAATACAGGTTTGTTTCAGATGCATTCAAAATGCGCCTTCCGAAAATGATATATATATAATCGCGGTTTTGCACATATGTAAATTGCAGGCATGAGAAAACTGTTGTGGGTAGCTCTGGCGGTTCGACATCGACGTGGCCACATTTTGAAACGATTGGGAAGATTCTCGCCTCTTCCAAATCTACAAACCCTGATGTACTTGTGGAGGACAGCTGTGGTAAGTGCAATGACTACAACAAATTAATTGATGTATTTCAAATAGAAAAAGAAATGGAAGTAGAATGCTTGGAAGAATTTGAAGTCGAAGTCGTCGATGAGTCGTCACGTTCGACATGCGTATCCTCCGAGGATGGGAGTTCAACTTCGAAGAGGAGACGGAACAATTCTGGAGGCGATAAAATGATTAAAATGGACAAAGCGGTTTATGCAATATGCGAAATGGCAGAGGAGTCCAAAAAAAAGCCGCAATCCTCGAGGAATTTACAGATCGTGTCGCCTTGACACACGAGCGTGCCGTTGAAAACCAGAGAGAGTTAATGGCTTTTATAAAGAAAAAATTTACTGCAAATAATGAAAAATAATAGCTAATAAATTTTATTGTGATAAAAAATCTTGTTTTATTCAACTATTTCAGCAAGTGATTCAGCTATTGCTTTTCTTATTTCCTCTGCAGCAGGGATGCCAACTCAAAATTTTAAAATTACGTAGCCTGGCTCCAAAATCTACGTGTTTTTCCGTAGCACAATTTTGCTGAAATACGTAGATCTACGTACTTTTTTTTAAATTTAAAAACAATAAAAAAATGAATAAAACAATAAAATTTTAAACTAATTGTCTGTATTTCATTGTTATTGAAATTTTAAAAAGAAAATTACATTGTTCAAATTGTTTATACACATTAGGGGTTTTCACACGCAAGTTGTTATTCGTTAAATTTGTTAGAAAACAGGACAAAAATTGTTCTGTGCAATTTTAAGCTTTTAGCATCAAAATGAAGCTTGCACAATTCCGTGAGGTGATAATAAACATAAACATATGTAGCTAATACAGCTTCCTGGTGACAAGATTGGGGACAATCGGCCGGCTTAAAACAAATTATGCTTTTTTGTGCGAGGCACGATGCGTTTTGCATATGTTTTTTTGTCGCCATATACGCGCGAATGTGATCTATTTTGCTATTAAGACTGCATATGCAGTATCTGCAATTTTTGTTCGTACGAATCTTTCGACATTATTTAACTTTATTTTTCACTTTTGTTGATTACAAATGATGTCGAAAATACCAGCGTTTGCAAAAACTACTCTGTAGCAGCAAGAGCAATCAAAATATTGCTATGCTCTTGCTACCGCTCTGACTTTTGATTTCATCTGTAGCAGAGCCGTAGCCGAACGACGAAAATTTGATGCACTGCTCTGCTCTGTAGTTTTTTCACTTCATATTCTGTAGCAATAGCAATAGCAAAAAACGAAACGATATGCTACTCGTAGCCGGAGCTGTAGCCGAAAAACGAGAGCGAGATGACAGCAGAGCAAATGAAAAATATTTATATGCTACACTACACGGTTAAGTTTTTTGCTGCAACATTCGTTTGTAGGCAAAGCTTGTAAAAACTGCAAGCAATGCACAGAGTTGCACAGTGTTTGATGTGCATCACAAGGTTATCGATACGAAATATCGCACAAGACAATATTATTACAAATAGTAAATACATTGTTGTGGCTTATGACGTCACATGTAATGCATGTGTTGAATATTTGGCTTGTTTACATTTTAAATTACTTTATTTTGGCTTTTAATACAATATCATAATAATAATATAATAAGAGAAGCAGTTTCCACTTTATTATCATTCATTTTTATTAAAAAAAATTTTTACAAAATGCATCAGATGTGACGTTTTGCACAGTTTATGTGCAATGCTATCTGTCTTTCTTACTTCATGCACAAGAGCAGTAGCATATAAATATTTTTCATTTGCTCTGCTGTCATCTCGCTCTCGTTTTTCGGCTACAGCTCCGGCTACGAGTAGCATATCGTTTCGTTTTTTGCTATTGCTATTGCTACAGAATATGAAGTGAAAAAACTACAGAGCAGAGCAGTGCATCAAATTTTCGTCGTTCGGCTACGGCTCTGCTACAGATGAAATCAAAAGTCAGAGCGGTAGCAAGAGCACAACAAAAAACTACGGAGTAGCGTAGCATTTTCAAACACTGGAAAATACATACAAAGTATGTAAAAAGGGATGCCACACAGTATTAAAAAGATCGCTGTTTTTAATAGATCGGATGCCACACTGTTTTTAAAGAAAACTTTGAAAAAAAGATTGAAATAAATGAATCAAATAAAATCTGAAAAAAGGCCAGATTTCCGGATAGGGGATGTTTGATATTTTTTCCGGACAAAGCACTCAAAAACAGGACAGACCTGTCCGGAAAAAGGCCAAATTGGCATCACTGTTGATGGGCCCGCTCTGCTACTTTTTGTTGGTGTCATTGATTTAAAAAAACAACAACTAAGCAAAAATTGGTGCGTCTAGAAAAATTTGGCACACCAGAAAATGGTGTGGGGGTTTTTTTAGGGGGATTTGCCTACTTGCTTAACTTAGACAAAACGCAAGAACGATAAAACTCAGATCACTCAGATCAGTGGCTTACACGTTGTACAGTGAAGTCAATTTTTAACTTATTTTGAAGTATTTATTTATAATACTTACTTTAAATTAAGTTGTTAATTTGTTTTCGACTTTAGACTTAATAATTGAAGCAACATTATATATAGTTGGATAAGGACTACTGAGGAAACCACAATAAAAAGCAAGTGGAAACGTTGCAGTCGGACGC
Organism: Scaptomyza graminum; assembly: GCA_018901835.1. Lineage (NCBI taxonomy): Eukaryota > Metazoa > Arthropoda > Insecta > Diptera > Drosophilidae > Scaptomyza > Scaptomyza graminum. The sequence goes on along the minus strand of JAEIFL010000157.1, from coordinate 436,907 downwards.
AATCGACTGCGCTATACTCGATACCAGTATTTAAACCGGTAAAAAGAGGCCTGATTGCAAAGGGGTACGGATGCGGCAGGGGTTAAAGCTGCCTCAAAAATTCTGATACAGATGGGCATGCCACCAGCTATCTTCCTTCCAAATTTGGTGACACTAGCTCAAAGTTTTAAAAGGGAGAAGGAGGGCTAATGGATAATGTGTGAAATATTTTCTAATTTATTTATTTTATATCTTCTGTTGCTAAAATTTATATAAACTATCAGCGCAGCGAAGTAAGCGGGGCACTTACTAGTTAATTTATAAATATAGCAAATAAGCTAGTTAGGGTATGCAGCAACATCATTCGTCCAAGGCAATTCTGTTTTGCTTCTTCGTGAATGCACAGACACAACACACACACACACTTACGGACAAACATAGCGGACTTCTGTAGTAAGAAAATGAACTGACGAATGAAGAATGTTATGTACCCTAATATTATATAAATGCTACTGTGGATATTATATTATATGCAATAATTGCATACTTAATAAGCATAGGTTGGCGCTTAGCAAACAATTGAGAAATTACTAAAAATAGTTTAATAATAATTAATTAATCAATTAATATAGCAAATAAACTAGGTAGGGTATCACACACTCATCATTCACTTATTAAAGAAGTTCGCTATGTTTGTGTTAGTGTGTGTCTGTGCGTATTTATGCGTATGCATGTGCGCGCTTTGTTGTTCTGCTGGTGGCGGTCAAAAACAAAACAAAAAGTACAGAACACTCATTAATTTTTTTGTTTTACCCCTCTCATCAGGTTCTGCACACCCACTTCGGTAACCCTGCCGGCTGCACACTTCCAGTTTTTTTTAAGGTCCTTCATGTTTTCGGAGAGACTGCCGTTCTTTATTAAGTTGCGCTTTACAATGACCCAAAATCTCTCAATGGGACGAAGCTCTGGGCTCTGGTGGGTTCTCCTCTTTTGACACAAATTTGATGTTTTTAGTGCCAATGTTGAACGGCCATACTGCGCTGACGCTAGATCAGATATTGTGTTTTTTATAAAACGGTATCAGCCTTTTATTTAAACACTCTTTCTGATAAACGTCAGCGGTACTTGTGCCCTTTGTGAAAAATGGGCTTGTTCTTAAGGCACAGGTGCAAATGGCCTGCCATATCAGCACTTTCTCTCCAAATTGAATTTTGGACACTGAGTCGTCAACTGTTCCACCTTTAGTCTTTGTATAAAATTGGGGGCCAGGTAAAGTTTTTGAGTCAAATTTTACGTATGTTTCGTCGTCCATAACAACGCATTCCACTGCATCAGTGAGCAAGCGATCATAGAGTTTCGTTTTGCCGACTTCTACTACTATTGGCGGAGACTTATTTTGGGAACTTTTTGTTTTTTGTATGTCTTTAAGTTATGCCGTTTCTTTATTCGTTGAACCATACTTGTACTGGTATGGGCTTTCTTTGCCAAATCTCGAACAGACAACGTGGGATCTTTGTGAAGTAATTTCATAACCTTCTTATCAACACCATCATCCTGTGGACCTCTTTTTCTTAAAGTTTTTGGCAAATCTTTTATAGAACATGTCTCTCCAAATGTTTTTTACGCTATTTGCACTAGCTTTGTACCGTTTTGCTAATTTTCGGAACGACACACCATTTTCGGTACAGTAATTGTGCACAATTTTCTTGCGAACTTGCTCTTCAATTCGAGGCATCGTGTAATGTGTACGACGAATAAAGAAAAGAGAACATGCAAAAAACGCAGAACTAATAGAGCTTTCTAACGGTACATCGCACGGCATGATCGAAAGCTCCCACTGAGAGCTTTTAACGTTTGACAGTTTGCAGTTTCTTTTCGGCACATTCCTTATCATCTGCTTCAGGTCTGACCCTTCATATATCTGGGAGTCGTTACGTCTGCCAGGAGACCCCACATTTATATACATGAATCTATTTCTGTAGTCCACAAGAGCCAGAAAAACAACAGAGTACCACCCTTTGTAATTATAATAATCTGTTGCATCCGTCTGTTTAGGTTTAATTTCAATGTGGCATCCCTCAATTGCTCCAAAGCACTGTGGAAACCCAAGTTTTTCAAAGCCTTGCACCGAATCCTCAATTTTTGATTGGGTCAACAAATTGGGCCCCAGGTACTCAAGTGCCATGTTTTGCCAAACAAGTTTGCTGAACTCCTTTTGAATCTTGCACAGGCTAGCAGTCGATATGCCAAACAACCCGGAAACGGTTCTGTACTCGGCGGATGACCCCAGGCTGTACAAAGCTACGGCAACCCGCTTGTCCTGTGGGATGCACGCTCTTAATTGGTTTGCTTCCGTTCCATTTGAGGCAAGGCATCAACTAACTTTATAAAGAGACTTCTTTCCATCCTGAAGCTCTCCTTAAACAAATCCTCACTCAATTTTGGCACATCCATCTCCCCATAACAACCATTGCGCTTGAGCATCCAGACACTTCGCGTGCTCTTACAGTCGAACTGCGACAACATATTTAGCGCAGCCGTTGCTGCTGCCGCTTCTTCATTTTCGCAATCAACAAAATTGCTTAAATTCTGAACGCCATCATTTGACGTATTGATAATGCTATCACCAATTTGCGTGGCCAGCATTAATAAATATAAATTTTGCTCCATTTTTCAATTTTCTTCTTCTTGAGCAATCACAGCCAAAAGTAAGCAAAAATCAGATAATTATAAAGACTTTTTGACTTTCAGCGCTAACCACTAAGTCTATTTTAGCGGCGCAAGTGTAAATGCGCTATTAGGGTAAGCCTATGTTTTAAACACAGTAGACTGCAAAAAATAAATAAAAAGCCTGGTAAACGGCGCAAAATTAATAAGATGTTCATAGCTTAAGTAAAACACGTTAATCACACTCAAACTAAGAACTCTCTCTTTTGATCAATTGTGCTGTGAATTGTTGTGCTGGCTTAGGACGAAAAATTGCCTCGCCTTAAATGGCCACTGGCTCGTGTGGTCGAACTTGTTGCTGGTGCTGACGGCGTCCCTCTTCCCAAACAGGACGGTTTTGAAAGCCCGTGTCTTCCAACGGGGGAGCATGTTTGGTTACGCAGCACCAAAACCAGTAGAAGCAAAACAATAATTCTCTTTAATCACCATCTCTTTTATCTGTCGTGCTCTGCGCAGCATAAGAGAATGCTTAACTCAAATTTATAATTATACTCGATACCAAAGGTAAAGAGTATATTGGGTTTGTGCAATGTCCGTCATGGTGTTTGTACGTCTGTCCGTCCGTCCGTCCGAATAAACGCAACTTTTTTCCACGATTTCCAAGCTTGGGACTTGAAACTTTCCAAATGTCTTTATCTATGTCCCGGACAGATAAAGTGTCAAGATTGGCGTTCTACGATAACTGGGGGCTGGCAAATCCATAAATTCGATAGCTCAAAATCGATATATACACCTATTTCGCACATCCTTACAGCTAGAACTACAAAAATTAGTGAGAAGATAGCTACACTCAACTTCCAAAACTGTCTGTTTTTAACTGTCGTCGCATGCAGACGTGTTTATTTGCGATCCGGTTCATAAATTACTAAAGCAAAAGTGCAGTGATAAACTAAAATAATTAAAAATATATATTTTATGCGAAAAGACGCTTAGTGAAATGTACGTGCACAAATTGCAACTTAAATATAAACAAAACAATTGACTTTTAACAAATAATATATAAAACAAAAGACAAACACAAAAGCTCCACCTCGCTTAAGACAATGAGTCAAAGCGAGAATTGTGGCCAGCGACAAGGCGAGCAAGACGAGCGTCGCCGGCAGAGCAACGCGTACTTCTCTATAGTTTCGGAACAGCCCGAGCGGTCAATTACCTCCAGAGACAGTGAACGTTCTTGCTCACCGTCCCCGTCTATGATATCTATCGAATCAACGCAATCTGACCGCGCGCGGTCGACAACACCCAACCCAACAACAAACGAATTCTTGCAAAAAGCGCGCGACCGAAAGTTTTCGTGCTCCCCGTCTCTCTTAACTATGACTGCAAGTGCTGCGCACTCTTTAGGTACCGCAACAGTGAATACAATAACAACTGCACCGATACCTACTTCCCGTTCAACAAGCACAACGACTGCTGCGCCGTCAGCAAATCAAACTGCAAACAGCAAAAATGTTAAACCGACTACGCAGACTGGTATGGATCGCTATATTTATGTCAAGCGAAAGCTGAGTCCGCAAAATTCTACGAATAAACCAAAAATTACCCGTAGCAATTTAAATACACCTTCACATGAAACTACAAACAATACCAATATGTTTCACATCTTAGCAGAAAACACTGAGGATCCGCCTGTAGTAGCCGTTGGGGTTGACACAAAAAAGCCAAAGCCACCCCCAATTTATATACGTGAGAAAAGCTCAAGTGCCTTTGTTAACAAAGTTATTGAGCTCATAGGCAAAGATAATTTCCACATAGTTCCTCTCGTAGTGGGAAATATTCATGAAATTAAAGTCCAGACAAAGTTGGAAGATAATTACAGAGTTTTGATAAAGCATCTAAATGACCAAAAAATGAATTATTATACGTACCAACTGAAAAGCTTCAAGGGCCTGCAGGTCGTAATAAAAGGTATAGAATCCGATGTTAAGCCAGAAGAAATAAAACAGGCGCTCCAGGAGAAAGGATTTCGGGCAAAAACAGTCTTTAGCATCTTAAACAAAAACAGGATGCCGCAACCACTTTTTAAAATAGAACTCGAGCCAGAAACGAAGATGCTTAAAAAAAACGAGGTGCACCCAATATACAAACTTCAGCTTTTACTTCACCGCAGAATCACCGTAGAAGAACCGCACAAACGAAACGGTCCGATACAATGTATGAACTGCCAAGAGTACGGCCATACAAAGTCCTATTGTACATTGCGCTCGGTATGCGTACTTTGTGGGGAACCGCATAACTCCGCAAGTTGCCAAGCAAGCAAAGAAGACTCCAGCCAAAAATTTTGTAACAACTGCAAAGAAAATCACACATTCAACTATAGAGGCTGTGAAGCTTATAAGGTACTTAAAAGCCGAATCCATCAGCGCCTCTCAACTGTACGCTCGCAACACGCACCGATTACCTTTACTTAATCGAAACACAACCCAGACGTGTTCTTTTCATCCGCAGCTAGATCCTCACTTGGCCCCGACTTCGCAAGCAAAAACACAACGTACGCAAGCGCTTTAAGATCAGGACTTTCTCTTCCTGCCTCAAACACACCGTATTTACAACCAAAACAAGTGAGCACAAACGCTGCACAGGAGCAGCAACAAAGCAGCCTCGAAGCACTAATATGTACTCTGCAGCAGAGCATGAAAGAGTTTATGTCATTCATGCAATCAGCTATGCAAGATTTAATGCGTAATCAAAATCTTTTGATACAAATGCTTGTATCACAACAGTCAAAATAATCAATGGCTGCGCTACGAATATCTACGTGGAACGCTAATGGCGTCTCACAGCATAAACTTGAGTTAGCTCAATTCCTACTCGACAAGCACATCGATGTAATACTACTTTCCGAAACACACCTTACAAACAAATATAGCTTTAATATAAACGGATACGTATTCTACGGTACAAATCATCCCGATGGAAAGGCGCACGGTGGAACTGGTATTTTGATCAGAAGCCGTCTCAAGCACCACTACTTTAAAGAGTTTGCTGAAAACTTTTTACAGGCCACATCTCTAAAAATATATTTAGACAATGGTAACCAACTTACTCTAGCCGCTGTATACTGCCCCCCGCGTTATACGATATCGGAAGACCAATTTATGGAATTTTTTAACTCACTAGGAGAATGTTTTATAGCAGAAGGAGACTATAATGCCAAGCACACACACTGGGGATCTCGTTTCGTGACTCCAAAAGGAAAGCAGCTCTACAATGCAATTATAAAAGCAAACAACAAACTCGACCACGTTTCTCCTGGCAAACCTACATACTGGCCGACAGATCCTAAAAAACTACCCGATTTGATTGACTTTGCAGTTACCAGAAACATTTCGCGTAGACTGATAAGCGCAGAGTGCATTTCGGATCTATCATCTGATCACTCGCCTGTTCTAATAAATCTACTACGACACCCAGAATCCATAAATCGACCCGGTCAATTAACTTCAAATAAAACTAACTGGCTCAGATACAAAAAATATATAAGCTCACACATTGAGCTTAAGCCACGCCTCGAAGATGAAGCTGACATTGATAGTTTTGTTAACACTCTGGAGTCGGTCGTCGTCGCCGCAGCTCGCACTGCAACGCCTCAAACAGCTAAAACAACACACAACCAAAAGACAACAAATCTACAAATTGAACAGCTCGTTCTTGAAAAGCGGCGCTTACGACGAGACTGGCAATCGAACAGATCGCCATCGGCAAAGCAAAAACTAAAAGACGCTTCACGTAAACTCACCAAAGCGTTAAAAAACGAGGAAGAACACGCTCAACGCCGTTACATCGAGCAATTATCAACCTCCAGTACGAAAAACTCACTTTGGAGAGCACACCCAACTCTAAGCTCACCGACAAAAACAGTAATGCCTTTAAGAAACCCCGCAGGCGGCTGGGCTCGCTGTAATGAAGAAAGAGCCGGAACATTTGCTAGTCACCTTCAAAAAGTGTTCCAACCTAATCCTGCAACAACTACGTTAGCACTACCGACTGTATCGAACGACTCTCAGCCTCAACATGAGCCAATCAAGTTTCGCCCGAATGAAATAATTAGAATCATTAAAGAGAAATTGAACGCAAAAAAATCTCCAGGCGGTGACCTAATAACCCCAAAGAGGATCATTGAGCTGCCTTACTGTGTGGTCTGCATAATTGCCCAGCTCTTCAATACTATCACAAGACTTGGCCACTATCCGGACAGATGGAAAAAGTCAATCATCATTATGATACCAAAGCCTGGAAAAGATCACACAGTTCCCGCGTCGTATAGACCTATAAGTTTACTATCGTGTCTGTCATAAAAAATGTCTGCTGATTAATCCATTTCTGAATCTTCATAACATAATCCCATCACACCAATTTGGCTTTCGTGAAAAGCACGGAACAATTGAGCAGGTCAACCGTATAACATCAGAGATACGAAGCGCGTTCGAAAATCGAGAATACTGCACTGCTATATTTCTGGATGTTGCTCAGGCATTCGACAAAGTCTGGTTGGAAGGTTTGATGCATAAGATCAAGACAATACTCCCAAACAACACACACAAACTGCTTAAATCGTACCTCTACGACAGGAAGTTTGCAGTAAGATGCAACACTACAATGTCTGACGAACACAGAATTGAAGCTGGAGTTCCACAAGGCAGCGTACTTGGACCAACACTATACGTGCTGTTCACAGCAGACATCCCCATAAGTAGCCGATTGACAACCTCTACCTTCGCTGATGACACAGCTATTCTCAGCCGCTCCAAATGCCCAACACAAGCAACTGCCCAACTAGCCGTTCATCTGGTCAAAGTGGAAAAATGGTTATCCGACTGGCGAATTAAGGTAAACGAACAAAAGTGTAAGCAAGTAACTTTCACCCTTAACAGACAAGACTGCCCACCACTCACGTTAAACAACACCGCCATGCCGATAGCAAAAGAAGTAACGTACCTAGGCGTACATCTAGACAGAAGACTTACATGGCGCCGACACATTGAAGCTAAAAGAAATCACCTCAAACTGAAAGCCAATAGCCTCCATTGGCTCATCAATGCTCGCTCTTCCCTTAGTTTGGACTACAAGGTCCTCCTCTACAACTCTGTGCTCAAACCAATCTGGACCTATGGCTCCGAGTTATGGGGAAACGCTTGCAACAGCAGCATCGACATTGTCCAGAGAGCCCAGACAAAAATCCTGAGAACCATCACCGGGGCACCGTGGTATGTTCGGAACGAAAACATTCACAAAGACTTAAACATCCTAACAGTCAAGGAGGAAATAGCAGAACAAAAAATAAAATACATAAGCAAGCTCTCATCGCACACTAATCTTCTCGCGAGAGGTCTTACAAGGCTGCGCAGTCGATCCCGTCTTCGACGTAAAGACTTACCAACCCAGCGTTGAACTTTAGGGAAGCTTAACCAGATTACAGTAAAAATATGCACTGTTAGCTAAGATTTATTAATAAGATTTGTATACTTATTGTTAGTTTTCTTATTCACTAGAAAAGATTCAATAAATAAGCCCAGCAAAAACTAAAAAAAAATAAAAAACTTCCAAAATATGCATCAAAAATGTTGGGGCCACCCGTTCTACCCCCAGTCATCCCGCAGATTGAAATCAGAAAACATTATAGCTTTAACAGTTTTTGAGCTACAGCCACCAAATTTTGCACTAAGAAAGGTGATGACGACCCCAAAAAACTGCTTCAAAACTTTGGCATCTACGCCCTTCCTTGCCAACTCTAACCGCCCCAACGCTTCGTTAAAAACGGGAATGCGTGTTTGAGCTAGAGTCTCCAAATTTGGTAGTGTAACGAACACGGACTGCGCCTCAGAAGCGGCTCTGTCCTAGCTGCGGCTGAGCTCAGGGTACGGGATTGTTGGGTTCTAGTTTGCTTGCTAAGTAGCGTAGACGTCACATGACTAAAGTCGGACAGAGCGGAGAAGAAATACCAGTTGACTAGGTTAATGGTGTATAAGCGTGGTGTTATAGGCTGACGAAGCAGCATAGCAGCAGAAAGTTTTGGAAACCCACCCCAAAATTAAGAAAACTTAGTTACACTTCATATTCATATTATTTCAGCATTAATGCGTATAATTCAATTCATTCTGGTTTTTGTTCATCACATTTATATCTTTTAGTTACCAACTATACCTAATACTAATTAATCAAATTCTTGAAACGATAGGCAAAAAAATTTTATATTTAATCTACTCCCCGTCAACACATATAGGAATTTTTAACTTAAATCAGCAACTTAGTGCGGTTCGTAGACAACGGAAAAAATATAACACCATATAGGACTAACCTTTACTCAGTCATCCCGATACTCTCAATAAATCCCACGTAGTCAGCAGGCCTGTTGACGACGATCGTTGAGCTATAGCTGTTATAATTATAGTAAAATATATAGTTATTTTTCCTCGTTGTCTCCGTAGTATCTAGAATGTGGGTACTCAAATAGTAAGTATATGTTGACTGAGGGTATTACACAAATATTGAATTCAAAAATTGTTCTTTCATTTACTTTACTTATTTTACAATGACACTTAGAAACATGGGTCGGTCAAGCGAATGGAGCTAAATCGACATCCGAGGGGCGCGGCCAGCGAGCTAATATCGCCAATAAATTAAGTAGCACGTACACATGTGCCCAGATGCTAGTGACCAGGTCGCCCAGTCTGCGGTGGGTATGGTAACCGCTCGCCGTAGAGGCACTATCTTGAGTGCAAAATGTAGTGGCGATGCGGCCCATCCAAAGGGTTGCCGGGGTAAACTTTTACCAGACCGCCGGTATATCTTGGCGAGACGTGTAATTTCAGGGGCAGTGTACCACTTCCTGAGTTGTGTATAGGGGCGTCGAAGCGATGCGAGCCGTCTCAGTAAGAAGAAGAACAGAATTCCACCATTGGGTGCTCCGACGGGCTCGATATTATACGACTCAACAGCCTTATATGTTTGGCCTGAGGTCGGACTTATGCGTTTTGCAGCCGATGGCCGGTAGTGAATTCACAACTTTAAGATTACTTTTCTTTTTGGTTGGAACACGTGAAAGTAATTTTTGTGTGGGCTGTTTGTCGCCGCGACACGTCTGTCTTCCACGCTTTTAGTTTTTCAAGAGAGTGACGGTCAAACTTTCAAGTGACTGAGAGCATGGTACTCAACAAGAAAAAAAAGCTCTGACAACTGTCACAATCAGTGACAGCAACAGCTGATCCATATAAGCTTAGAGCTTGAGCTTAAGCTCGATCGACAGTAGCGTCTGAAATAATGTATACCCTTATCTAAGTTTCACACCCACCCAAGCAACAGCGGTGTCCAGACAATTAGTCATTTTCGCATAAATTCTCACCCTCACACCATCAGATTGAATCATAGTTTGTATTTTAAAACTTATGATTAAGGCTGAAAAAGGGTGTTAAGTTTTACATTCCCAAATATCCTTGGCATGAAACGTACCTAATTCTTTTCCCTTCAAGTCTACAAGCAAATATAATGAATTGCCGAATTTCTTCTTTACTCTTACTTTTACACCTATTGGCGCTAATTTCGCATTAAAATTAGCCGCTAAGTTGCTTTGCGCAAATGTGCGTTTTATAACTTCCTGACCAACATCGAATAAGCGCGGTCTGGCGCGTAGATCATACGATTTTTTATTAATTTTATATGCTTTCTCCATGCATTTTTCTATATCTGATCTAATTTTAGCGAATTCGTCTACTCGCTCTAATTTCACGGTTGGTTCATTTAACATATTAAGGTTTCGTAGCACTTGATAATCATTACCATGTGTGATCATGTTCTGTCCAAATGTACTTAATACCAATTGATTGGTGAATGCTATTTCGTAGCGAGCAATTTATACTGCTTAGATAGCTGTCCCAATTTTTCTGCTCTGTGCGTACATAGGCTCTTAAGGCTGCGTTAATGGATCGATTGACACGTTCTGCAGCGTTGGCTTGTGGTGAGTAAGCACCGGTAAATGTATGCGACACACCATGTTTTGATAACAATGCTGAGAAATCTTGACTCTTAAATTGTGTCCCATTATCACTGACTAGCGTTTCTGGAACACCGTAACAAGGGAATATTTCGTCGCTTAAGAAACTGATTAAAACTTTAGATGTGAATCGTTTAACTGGCTTGAGAAATGTAAATTTCGAAAAGTGATCAAGTAGAATACAAATGCCCATGTTTCTCTGTTTTGTTCTAGGCAGGGGTCCGATGAAATCGATGAAATGGTCTCTCACTTTGTTTTTGAGCTCCCATTGGTGGCTTGAGGCTGCGCGTTGGATATTTACAAGTTTGACAAATTTCACACTTGCGAATATAATCACGCACTTCAACAACCATATTCAGCCAAAAAAAGTTTCTACAAATACGTTTTGGCTGCGCCACAGTGTGCCGAAGATGGCTGATTATGCGCTGCGCTGACGACTTGCTTACGTAGTTGACTTGGAATCAGTAATTTCCACCCATCGGAAAGATTTCCATCAGCGTCCGAGGTAGTACTGAACCGATAATAAACATACTTGTCAATTACTTGAAAGTGTGGTAATTTTTCTTCAAGCAGCTTTGTTCTTAAGTTAGTATAATCTGTGGATAGAAAGGCATCTGAATTAAGATCAATTTCTGGAAATGTTTCTATATTAAGGGAGGCGATTTCTTCAAACGATCTAGATAGGGCATCAGCGACAACATTTTCACTGCCCTTCCTATGTTCAATTTCGAAATTGAATGCTTGTAATTTTAACGCCCATCGTGCCAGCCGACCGCTTAAATCTTTTTGGCTCATAGGCCATTTGAGGCTAGCATGATCGGTAACTACCTTGAACGGGTGACCTTCTATGTACATTCTGAATTTCTTTAAGGCTAAAACTATTGCCAGGCATTGAAGTTCGGTTGTTTAGTAGTTCCTTTGTGCTTTATTAACTTTTTTGGACATGTAATGGTTCGCTCGTCGCCTGCTGCATCTGCTTGAGCCAACAGTGCGCCAACACCGTGAATTGAGGCATCACACTGCACTATAAATGGCTTTCCATAGTCAGGGTGACGCAAAAATGGAGCTGCACAGAGTTTATCCTTGATTTGTACAAATGATTGCTGAGCTGAATCATTCCACTCATACTTTGTGCCCTTTAATTACTCGGTTGGAGCGAATGTAATGGTTGAATAATGAGGAATGAATCGTTAATACCAGCCGGTCATTCCAAGAAAACGTCTAAGTTAGCGGCGAGTTTTTGGAACTGGAAATTCAGATACCGCACTTATCTTTTCCGGGTTTACTTGCAATGTACCTTCGCCTACCTCGTGGCCTAGGTACTCGACTTTCGTAAGACAAAATTGACTTTTGCGAACACGAATAGCAATCTCTGATAGCTGAACCAAATGTTCCTCGAAACTAAACGACATAACTAGCAGACCATCTAAGTATACGAACACATGTGTTTTTAAGTCATATGGGATTACCAAATCCATCAAGCGACACATGGTGTGGGGAGAATTACATAAGCCGAATGGCAATCTGGTGAACTGATAGAGTGGCCTATTGGGTACAGTAAAAGATGTTTAAGGACGCGATTGTTTATTTAAACTAATTTGCCAAAACGCGTCTTTTAAATCGATTTTCGAAATGCAATGCACTGGCGGCAATCGGCTAAGCAATCTTTCTAAACTGGGCATAGGATAGGCATCTTTTTTGTTACTTCATTCACTTTACGTGAATCGAGACAAAAACGAATTTTGCCGGGTTTTACAATAAGCACTCCTGGTGAGGACCAAACCGAGTCTTGGGCTTCTTCTATGACACCAAGACTTAGCATCCTATCAATTTCCGCGCATAATAATTTTTCCTTTGCAGGGGAAATGGGATAATATTTTTTCTTAATAGGTTTAATGTCGCCGGTATCTATGATATGCTCTATTAAATTTGTTTTACCAAGGCCATCTCTGTCTATGACGGCTTGCAACCTTTCTTGCTGCTCTGCACTGAACTGAAGCTTGTTCAAATCTTCTACGATTTCGTTTACCGAATCTTCTACTTTAAGTTTAATACCAAATTCTCGCCAAAAATCCATGCCACAAATAACCTTCTGTGCAATAGAGCTGATAATTAAAAATTGAAAATCTTTTTGTATCGAATTATAATTAATAGTAATGGAAATTTTTCCATATATTTTCTGTCTTTGGCCATCCGCAGTCCGCACTGTTCCATTTATTTTTGTAACTTTAATGTCAGAGTTTCTCTTTCCAATACTGTTTCATATGCTTTGTGGACCGAGTGGGCGATACAATTTTATCGCATGATTTATCAGTTGTAATGCTAAGGTAGTTTCTTACTTTAATATGATATGGGAGAAAATCATATTAGTTATCTATATTAAGGCCTCTACGCAGATGCTCCGTACAGCGCCAGTACAGAAATACATGAGTTTTACGACTGTAACGACAAGTGTTGAAAAATTCACATATTGTGGCGGTAGGTTGATTACTTTATGTAAATAAATCGGAAATCAATTAAATTAAAGAAAAATGGATTGTGAACAACATAATTTATTAGCAATAATGTGCACAACCAACACCATACTTATGGCACTTATAAAAAAAAGAAGGGACGCTTCTTATTAAAATATTATTAAAATGCAGTTTGCTGGTTAAGTCCCACAAGACTGGCCGACGCTCAATTTGTCCCCATTATTTTCAACATTTTTGTAGCGTGACTTGCGTTCCGACATTTTGCACTGTTTTACTACCGTAAATAGGTCCTGAACGCTATTTACTGTCGTACAATTTTAACATAAGATTTTAACAGTTTCATTGTCCAATATTATCGTACGGCTCGTAAAGAGTACAACTGCAGACTGAAAATGTTACTACTGTACGGCCGCTGTACGAGACCATTTTTTTTATATGAAGTTTTGACAGTACGGGCGCTGTACGGGCACCTGCGTACAGGCCTTTAAGTGTAATACTAGTTTTTATTGGGTCATTATTATTTTTATCAGGCCCAATAATTCCTAATTTTGACTCGCTTTGTGGATATCCGCTTTTGCTCTCGGGCGAATACGGTTCTCTGACTCAACTTGCTGCCACTCTGCTCCGCTGTTACGCCATTAATCTTTTATTGTTTTATTCTGAGACTACTAAAGAAAATTAAGTGTGAATGTTAAACTTATATGAAAGAGGATCTCGCCGAAATTATCCAGTGATATCTTGTCTCAATTTTATTAAGTTAACTCTTATTGTTCGTTGCAATTCTACTAGGTATAGAACTAGAAAACAATCAGAACTATTTGTCCTGAGTAGAATAAACAAGAATTGTTACTATTAGGAGAAACCTAATGATTTTAAAGCTACCTTATTTTTGACGCTTGGTCTGGTTATAACTGTGTTACACATCCCAGCTTTTCGACGCGCGACAATAATAAGTTTTCTGTTTAACGTGCAAAATTTATATTGGGTACAACGTAACTGATACTTCGTAAGGAAGCTGGGAAGGGGAAATGGACAGCATAGTTATGATGATTTTTATATTTTATTTATTTTTATTTTTGTTTTTATATATTTTTTTTCTCTATCACATCATAATTTTTTTGTATGCTCGAAGTTGGGCGCCATTTAGTATGTAACGAACACGGACTACGCTTCAGAAGCGGCTCTGTCCTAGCTGCGGCTGAGCTCAGGGTACGGGATTGTTGGGTTCTAGTTTGCTTGCTAAGTAGCGTAGACGTCACATGACTAAAGTCGGACAGAGCGGAGAAGAAATACCAGTTGACTAGGTTAATGGTGTATAAGCGTGGTGTTATAGGCTGACGAAGCAGCATAGCAGCAGAAAGTTTTGGAAACCCACCCCAAAATTAAGAAAACTTAGTTACACTTCATATTCATATTATTTCAGCATTAATGCGTATAATTCAATTCATTCTGGTTTTTGTTCATCACATTTATATCTTTTAGTTACCAACTATACCTAATACTAATTAATCAAATTCTTGAAACGATAGGCAAAAAAATTTTATATTTAACACATATAGGAATTTTTAACTTAAATCAGCAACTTAGTGCGGTTCGTAGACAACGGAAAAAATATAACACCATATAGGACTAACCTTTACTCAGTCATCCCGATACTCTCAATAAATCCCACGTAGTCAGCAGGCCTGTTGACGACGATCGTTGAGCTATAGCTGTTATAATTATAGTAAAATATATAGTTATTTTTCCTCGTTGTCTCCGTAGTATCTAGAATGTGGGTACTCAAATAGTAAGTATATGTTGACTGAGGGTATTACACAAATATTGAATTCAAAAATTGTTCTTTCATTTACTTTACTTATTACGGGTTGCCGGCATAAAATTCTATCAGACCGACGGTTGTAGTGGCGATGCGGCCCATCCAAAGGGTTGCCGGGGTAAACTTCTACCAGACCGCCGGTATATCTTGGCGAGGCGTGTAATTTCAGGGGCACTGTACCACTTCCTGAGTTGTGTATAGGGGCGTCGAAGCGAGGCGAGCCGTCTCAGTAAGAAGAAGAACGGAATTCCACCATTGGGTGCTCCGACGGGCTCGATATTATACGACACAACAGCCTTATGTTTGGCCTGAGGTCGGGCTTATGCGTTTTGCAGCCGATGGCCGGTAGTGAATTCACAACTTTAAGATTACTTTTCTTTTTGGTTGGAACACGTGAATGTAATTTTTGTGTGGGCTGTTTGTCGCCGCGACACGTCTGTCTTCCACGCTTTTAGTTTTTCAAGAGAGTGACGGTCAAACTTTCAAGTGACTGAGAGCATGGTACTCCACAAGAACAAAAAGCTCTGACAACTGTCACAATCAGTGACAGCAACAGCTGATCCATATAAGCTTAGAGCTTGAGCTTAAGCTCGATCGACAGTAGCGTCTGAAATAATGTATACCCTTATCTAAGTTTCACACCCACCCAAGCAACAGCGGCGTCCAGACAATTAGGCATTTTCGCATAAATTTTCACCCTCACAGTAGGAACATAGCTGGTAACGATCCCCAAAGATCTGAATCAAAGTTTTGGAGCCAAGCTCCTCTTACCGCCCACAAGGGAGCTTGTACCGACTTTTTATAATATAATAGCAATTGACATCAAACAAAGATCTGTATCGAAAATTTGGATGCCACGCCTACCCATAAGTCCCCCAGCGCACTTTTCCCACCCTTTTTACAAACTTTGAGCAAAAGTCACCAAGTTTGGTAGGAAGATAGCAATTCAAATTTTACAAAGATTAGCATCGAAAGTTTGGATACCACGCCCACCCATACCAACCTTGCCCACCCCGGCCGCCCCAACTTTTCGATACAAATTGGAAATGCGTGTAAATTTCGTAGTGTTTGATCTTTAGTCTCCAAATTTGGTAGGAAGATAACTGGTAGCGACCTCCAAAGATATTTTGGAGCCAGGCCCACCCATACCGCACCCAGCCCCCCTTCCCCAAATTTTTAGAAACTTTGAGCTAGAGTCACAAATATTGTAGGGAAGATAGCTGGTGGCATCCCCATCTGTTTCAGAAAATTTTTGAGGCAACTTACACCCTTGCCGCATCCGTACCCCTATGCAATCAGGCCTCTTTTTACCGGTTTAATACTGGTATCGAGTATATCGCAGTCGGTTGCGTCCTGCAACACAACTGCAACGTTTCCACTTGTTTGCTGTTGTTTTTATGCATATATTTTATATCTCTACATTGACTTTCGTTTTTTCCATTCTTCTATTTTCTTACGAACGAAAGCAAAACAACAACAACCCGGCGTGGCATTCGAATGCATTCAATCGGCATTCTATCATTCTTCGGCATTCCCACTCATTCTATTCGTCTTTTTTCGTTTGAATATTGTTGAATGAGTGTTACGCGAGCGCCTTCATTCATTCAGTGGCCGATCTATATGCTTAGTATTTTCAATCAGTAGGGGAGAAGCCCCAAAGGTTGTCAGTGTCCCTAAGTAGGTCAACCCGCCTATTTTGGCGAGTTTTGATGCTAGCGCGTTCTTATTACTGTGAGTGATAGCTCTTAGTGCCGGCTTGCTTTATATGTAGTCTACAGGTGTTTATACTTACTTTTGGATGCTCCAAAATTAAAATACCGATATTTCGACGTAAACTTGAAACGCGTTTGTAATTGTATTATTTCAAGTTTCAGCAAAGGGAAATAAATTTTATCTTATTCGTTTTTTCATGCCCTTTCATAATCTGTAATCCAACATTTTTTCTGTTCAATATTTTGGGCTTTACTTTAATATTTGTGAAATTATGTTTCTGCGTGTTCTGGTCGCTTTCGATGTGCCACGACTAATTGTAACCGATATTTTCATTCAATTGTGTCATCTTCATATTTCAAAATGAGACCGCTTTGAAAAGACGTGCATTCGCAACAAAATTTTTTGGCCGCGATTAAATTGGTTTTATTTGAGAAAATACCAAAAAAAAAGAGATGGTTTTGGTAGAAAAAAACTAAAAAAAGAAACTACTTCGATTTTTATAAATTTCGCGCCATCGCTTGCGATACTGTTTATTACGAGTAATAAATTATAATAAATTAATGGCATTTTATTTTATTTTATTGGGTGGGTTTTCACAAGATTAAGGGCGGTGATTACCATGTGTACACTTTTTTGAAAATGGTGATTTTGACTTTTTTCATTAAAGCCTATATATCTTTCAAAAAATGAATGAATGTTTATAATGCCTTACACTGATCGATACGCAATTGAACTAGCTTTCCTACGATACCAACAGTTAAGCTTTACGTTGATTTCTTGCAGTTAATGTCACAAAAACCAAATGGTTGTGCGTGGCACCCAAATTTTTGATGCAGATCTTTTTCATAAATCTTCATATCAAATTTGTTGACTTTAGCATTCCCTTTGAACGAATCGTGTGGATGGTTGGAGGCGGATATGACGGTATGGGTTGGCGTGGCATACAAAGTTTTGAAGCATTTTTTTGGGGGCTGTCATCTTGGCACCAAATTTTGTGGATCTAGCTCAAATACTATGGCAGATATAAGCTTTTCTGATTTCATAGTGCGGTGGAGCTGGAGCGATGTGAGTCTGCGGGGCTCTAAAACATTAATGCAGATCTTTGGGGGTCGTAACCAGTTATCTTCCTTCCAAATTTGGGGACTTGAGCTCAAACACTACGAAAGATACGCGCATTCCTATTTTTAAGGAAAGGTTGGAGGCGGCTAGCTCTAAAACTTTGGAAAATATGGGAATTTCAGATTTAATAAATATGGGCGGCATAGGTAGGCGTGTCGTCCAAAATTTTAATGCAGATCTTTTCGGGATTTAACCACCTTTATTCCTTCTAAATTTGGAGACAAGCTGAAAAAACTGTGGAGGATTTACGCAACCCTGTTTTCAAATATCTGGTGGCTGGGGGCGGCAGGAGCGGATTCGGTGTCCAAGTTATTGATGCACATTTGGTGGAAGTCCCATGCCCACCAAATTGTGAGACTCTAGCTGTTAAAGTGTGGTTTAATGTATGTTTGATCGATTGGCACCTCGAGGTGTATTAATATGCAATCGATACCCTAGCCCTCTTTTGGGTGTGGTGCCTCTATATTAACAATTTAAGTGACGCAGACATGTACCAAGATATTTGCTAGGTTTCAAGGCTCTGGCTTCCAATAAACGCGCGTTCATACGAACAGACAGATGGATAGACAGCAGAGAAATGCAACGAGTGTCAAATTCTTGATCAAGCTTGAGTGTGAACTCAAACTCGTTTGTGAACAAACAAATTCGAGTAGTGACGGTTGGAGACTCGTTTTAAACATGAAATCGATGCGAAAAATTTTTTTATACACGACAACCGAACTCCTAACGAGTAAAGCAGCTTAATTAAGTTAATGTGTGATAACAAACGAGTTCTGCCTAATTTGCCTGACCGAGTTCCAGTTCGCTCATGAAAAGTATGACGTGTACATAAACAACAGTTTATACGTGCTAAGGATGGTAAAATATTGATGGTTATTCGAAGTTATGTAATGTTTTATGATGGGCTTACCACTAGAATAAACACGTCGAGTAATTAGAAAAAAGCTTTGCATTAAAAATATAATATCAAAAATAATGGAAAATACCGATATCGATACTGATACACACTCGTTGCAGCTCTCTGATAGACAGACGGACAGCCGGACAGACAGCATGACTCATTACCTTGGGTATCAACGTATACAAATTACAAATGCCTTTACATTTATTCCCTTATTAAAACAGATGGTATTGATTTAATTTATGCTACCTTCTTTCTTTTCATAACAGTAATGTCTGCAGCGCACATTACCATTTATTAGTATTTTTAATACCCGTACAAACTGTCAAAAATTTTTCGTTTGATTCAATTTTTGTTGCTTTACCCTAAAGCGCCCGTACCGTAAAATTTCATATAAAAACCATGGTCTCGTACAGCGCCCGAATCGTAATAAGAAAACCAGTATGCAGTTCTGTTAGTGACTGGCCGTAACTAAGTGTTTATGTGTGTTTATTTAATTATGGAACGATTCTTAATGCTACAGTATTGCTGAACAATGAAAATGTTAAATAACAGCTTGGCTGTTGTTACGATATAGCCAGGGTATAGTAAGGTGAATTTGCTTTGAGTCTTTTGAGTGATTTCGGTTATGTTTAGCAAAATCTTTGGTAATTTCAGCTCTGCCCATGAAATATGGATTTTTTGCATTTGCAGCCCGCCTTTTTTTTATGACCACCAAAAGCAAGGCATTTTTTGTACAAAAACACGAAAGTAGCGTACGTTGGTCGTAAATCATTATTTATTATTTATTTAGTTATTTTACTTGGCAAGTAATCAAAACAAAGCTGCATTTCTGATTTTTTTAAAGAAGTAATCAACGAAAGTAATTTACAGTCGTAAAATTTGTGCGTTACGGTACGGGCGCTGTACGGTCATCTGCGTATGGGCCTTAAAGCTACTGAATGTCAAATTTAAAAAACAACAAAAAACTATCAAATTTAACAAATGTAATGTACTGTGTATTTTAAATATAAAATAAAAGCTTAATATTAATTAAAACTTTCTACACGCAGATTCGACGAATCCAGTTCAGATAAGGAGATATTGGATTTATTACTCGAGAAGAAGCGCTACGATAAACGATTACTACCGCCTGTAAATGGTAAGAATAGTCCCATTTTTTTTTTTTAATTATTTCAATTTTCAGTTTTCTAATTATCAACAACAATAATAATATAATAAAACTATCTTGTGTTGGCTTTGGGCAATATTTATCCTCCTGCTTATATAACCGCAAAGTGCTAAAGCTACAACAAAACTAAGTATGGGCTAGTCAACACTCAAACATTTTTTACATGTTTTTATATGTACATATCCTAAACTATTTTTTAGATGTTAAATATTTCCTAACAATATTTCCACCTTAATCAAATAAAGAGAAATACCCATGCTAAAAATTTCTATAGAAATATATTTCGACCAGAATCTGTACAAGTAAAAGGCAATTGTCGAACAAACCTTGAACAGGAGATACCCTGAACCCCAGACGCGGATTATAAGGCAAAACAAAGCAAATCAAAGCAATGATCAGAGAGCGATACACCACCCCACGGCTTCGATCCTAATATCATTGCAAATTTGTGACTAAGAACCGCACTAGCATCTTCCATAAAACTGTATTATTTTGGAGTCACGTCCACACATACCGCCCCCAGCCACTCTCCCCACTTTTAACAATTTTTGAGCTAGAGTCATACATTTTGGTAGCAATATACTTGGCTGGTGGCATCCCCATCTGCCTCAGAAAATCTTTGAGGCAGTGTACTTCCCTGACGCATCCGTCCGCCCTTGCAATCAGGCCTCTTTTTACCGGTTTCAATACAGGTGTCGAGTAAATCGCAGTCAGTTGCGTCTGACTGCAACGTTTCCACTTGTTTTATAATACAGTTAACAAATAATTACTTGTGTAGGGAGTTTCTTTATTGTGTCAAAAGTGTGTAAACTTTGAAATTGCATATTTTTGTGATATTCATTTATTTACTTGTATTGTGACAAACTGTAAGTTTTCATACGCGCAAATCAAATTTATTTTATATTATCGATATCTCCTTCCGTTTCCGAGTTAACCATGACATTGCTAACATCAAAATCCTGTAATTTCAATTTATACAATCTTTTTGAAAACGTAGACAAATAAGGATGATCTGCAAAATTTTCACAGTATCACAACTGGTTGAAAGTAAAGTCTGCTTGCCAAAGTAAAGGATAGGCAAGGGTGGGCGGTGCATTCAAAAATAGTTTAATGCAGATCTTTTGGACACATCGCAAGCTAACACGCATCAGATCACATGAAAAAAAGTTTAAGTAAGACTAGCATTCTGTATACTATTAATAAACAAATAAACTTATATTAAGGCGTGCCACAGAAAACGCTAGTGGAATTGAATTCCGCTCGTAGCAATTCCGCCCGAACAATTTTACGGTGCGACAGATTACCGAATGAGTTCATTCTTTTAGTTTGGACACAAACCTATTCGGTCTGCTAAGGGCTGACACCAAGCCATATTAAATTAAGCAACTTTTTTAGTTTTAACATAGCAGAGTAAAAGGTTTTCAACTTGTTTCATATTTTATTTACATTATGAAATTTTTTTGATTGTTTTTAGCCTATTAACATACAAATGAAATATATCAACTTTGGCGAGAAAACAATTAAAAGTTACTCGTCAACTCTAGCATTTATCTGGCGACTATTTTTGACTGGTAGCAATCAGCTGTTCAACTGAAATTGTACCAAAATGCCGTTACCGACTCTATTTGCCATCAAAGAGCTCCGGCGGCAGACAATTAGAAAATAAGATGCGCATCTGATCGGTATTTCTTCTTTCTTGGTTTATTCTGGCTAAGTAAAAGAATTTTGCACTTAAAATTGTTCTAACTTCAAATAGCTTTTTTTTTAATGCTTAATTAAAGGAAAACCGAAGTGGTTCCATATAATTTTTTAAAAATACTTTGCCGAATTATGTTTATGAAATGTGGCATTGCTGACTCTGACATCAAAACGTTTTTGCGACGTTTTGTTTCCGCTCAAAACTAGTGGCCATTTTGGTATGTGGAATTAAATTGCTGTGAAACTCGGGCGGAAGCGTTTTCTGTGGTACCCCTGATAGTTGATTATATTAACAAAAACCACAATAGTAAAATTTTATGCAAAATAACAATCAACCATTTTCAAGGTTTTCTTAGGTCAATTTATCGAAATCGAAGTCGACACAAGCATCTAACATCTTTTGAATAAATGATCAAAGACTGACTTTTAAATCACAGAAACAAAAAAATTTTAATTGACATTTGAAATCTCTTATGCCCGATATCGAAGGTTAAGAGTAATTTGGGTCTGTCCAATGTCCGTCATGGTGAAGTCCGCCTAGAGCTAGAGACTTGAAACTAAATATCTCTTTCAATGGCCGGGACAAATAAAGTGTCAAGATTGGGGTTAGATCAATTCGATAACTCAATATCGATAAGTCCACTTATTTCCCACACCCTTAGTTAGCAAATGTGGTAAGAAGATAGATACTGGCATCCTCCAAAAATCTGTACCAAAAATTGTAGAGGCACACCCATCCATTGCGCCCCCATGGCGCAGATTGAAATTAGAAACACCTTTAACTTTTTGAGCTAATGCCACCGAATTTGGTGTCAAGATAGGTGATGACATCCCTCAAAAAACTGCATAACAAATTTTGATGCAACGCCAACCTATTCCGCCCTAGCCGCCCCAGCCGCCTCATTAAAAACGAAAATTCGTGTATCTTTCTCAGTTTTTGAGCTAGAGTCCCCAAATTTTGTAGGAATATAGCTGGCAAAGACCCCCCAAATGCATCAAAACTTTAAATGTCATGCCCACGAACAACTTCCTTAACCCCCACCTTTTATAAACTGGAATGCGTATATCTCTTGAGTCTGAGTCACTAAATTTGGTTGGAAGATAGCTGGTGACACCCCAGTGCCTCTTTAAGAACGAGACTGCGTGTATCTTTCACAATTAAAGTCACAAGATTTGCTGGTAATATAACTAGTGCCATCCTAGTAAGATTTGCATAAGCCAATCTTTGAACGCAGCGCACACCCCTGCCGAATCCGTACCTCTTTGCAATCAGGCCTCTTGTTACCCGCTTTGAGCAGGTATCGAGTAGACCGCTGTCGGTTGCGGCCGACTGCAACTAAATTCAAATACAATCTTAGACAAGTATTCGCTGCCCCTAATACCTGATCCGATTAATAGACTTTGTAGCAAGTAGAAGATAATAAAAGACGTACTACTTAGGTGTTGTATTTTATTAGTTTATTCAGAGTAGCGTACAGCTGATAGTAATTGTGTGAATTCAATATACGAAGTAGTTGCGCAGTCCGCTTAATGATGCGCTCGAGACAACATCTGATGAACGACGAAGAAGAAGAAGAAGCATATCGATATATCGATATGGCAGTGAATGTGAAGAGTGTGGCCAGATGTATTTCCAACACTTCCCCTCAAATGGCATCACACTAACTCACATCTCGCATTCCCAAAGCCTTAATGCAAGCGTTGTGCTTTGATGTCGCCAGTCCCTTAGTTAACACGTCTGCCGGCATCTCATTAGTTGGGATGTAGTCGATGCAGATCTCACCCTTATCTACAAGTTCTCGCACAAAGTGGTGACGAATGTCGACGTGCTTTGTGCGCTTATGGAATATTGGATTCCGAGTCAGTTGCCCAGCGCCTTGGTTATGCGGAGTTTACACATCACCTCTTGGAGAAAGATTCTCAGGTGAACAGCTTCTTTTGATGAGTCAGCCAACGCCATGTACTCCGCTTCTGTGCTGGACAGCGCCACCGTGCGTTGTTTGCGGCATTCCCAGGATACCGCAGCATTTGCCATTTTGAAAGCGAAACCTGTAAAAGATCTACGATCATCTACGTTAGAACCCCAGTCGGCATCTGCATAGCCAACTAAATCTTCGCCGTTCTGTTTGTAAACCAAGCCATAGTTTACGGTGCCCTTCAAGTAACGCAGCACACGTTTTGCTGCGATCCAGTGTTGCTTACCAAAATTTGCGTTGTATTGGCTAAGTACACTTACTGCGTGTGAAATGTCTGGACGCGTCGATACTGCCAGCCACATCAACGATCCGATTAAACCTTGATACGGGATCTTCGAGATTTCTGCCTTCTCAGATTCAGACTTTGGGCACATTTCTGTAGACAACTTCTCACCCGTGTTCATTGGTCTGCTTGCTGGTTTGCAGTCCTCCATATTAAACTGCTTTAACAAGTCCTTCACGTACTTTCGCTGAACCATTGAAAACGATTTCTCACTCTTGTTTTGGTTAAATTCGATGCCCAAACAATTTGCTAGTTTTCCTAAATCTTTCATATCAAAACTACTGGCCAATTGTAATTTTAGGTATTTCAGCATCTGTTGATCGTTTGTAGCTACAATCAGATCGTCCACATACAACGATATGATCATGATTCCATTCTTTTCCTTTTTCAGATATACACATATCAGCGGCAATGGGACTAAAATTCATTTCCTTCAGCCTGTTGTCCAGTTTCTTATACCATTGGCGTCCACTCTGCTTTAAGCCTTATTCAAATTGCAAACTTTGTTGCCGACGTACTTCTGTTTTTCATTGCCCGTGAGAATCGTAAATAGCTCAGGAGGCACGCTTACATACCTCCTCTATATCTCCGTTAAGATACGCACTGTTAAAATCGAATTGATATACATCAAGATCAAGTTCGACGGCGGTCGCAATTAGTGCACGTATTGATCCAATTCTTGCTACGGGGGAAAACGTTTCGTTATAGTCAATACCTTCTCGCTGAGTAAAACCTCTTGCCACCAATCGTGCTTTGCGGCGATCAACTCCCCCATTTTGGCTTGTATTTTGTTTTCAGGACCCACTTCGTGTCGATCAATTTCTGGTTTCCTTGCTTGTTTACAATTTGTCAAGTTTTGTTCTTTTGCAGTGCCTTGTACTCGTTCATGAGTGCTTCTTTCCACTCCGATGCATTTGGGCCTCTGAGGGCTTCATCTGCTGTTACATTGTCGCTGCTGCTGATAAGAGAAGTGGCTTCAAAAAACTCTTCTTCTCCTTCCAACTTGTCTTCAGAGTGCTGCGGCTCAGCGGGTACCGTAATCTGTTGATTATATATTAATTTTGGCCTTCCTGGTTAACCTGTATACAGTTTTCTTGGCCTTCCTGGTCCACGTTTCACAGCAGCTGGATTTGCGGCTTCTTCAGTAGATTCTTCGCAATCTCCATCTGGAATGTCGGTGTGTTGTTGTTCAGGATAATATTGTTCCTCGATGATATTCTCCTGTTCGGCAAATTCTTCAAACTCGTATTTGTCATCGAAAAGATTTGTAAATACAACATCACGGCTTTTGGTAACTGCTTTGGTTTCAGGGTCGAACATTCTATACGCCTTTGCTTTGTCGCAGTACCCTATAAATATATTGCGTTTAGATCTTGGGCTAAACTTACCCTTCGACTTCTTATCGAGCGAATACACAATTTGCCCGAACGTGCGCAGATGCTTGACGATTGGAATGCGGTTATTCCACAGCTTGAATGGAGTTTCACCATACAGGCTTCTAGATGGGCATCTGTTTCTTATGTAGTTGGCAGTATTTACAGCTTCTGCCCAATACGTCAATGGTAACGCCGCTTGTAGCATCATACAGCGCGCCATTTCTACAAGTGTTCGATTCTTCCGCTCTGCAGTTCCGTTCTGTTGGGGAGTGTATTCCACAGAATACTCATGTTTGATGCCTCCAGCTAACAAATAATCTTTTAACTCGTTATTTGTATACTCGGTGCCGTTATCCGTTCTGAGTGTCTTCAGCTTTTTTCCCGTTTTGCGCTCAACGTAGCTTTTGAACTCCTTAAACTTTTGGAAAACTTCTGCTTTGCTTTTTAGGGTGAAGAGCTCGCACCACTTGGAGTAGTCATCTATAAATGTCAGGAAGTAGCGGCTGCCTCCGTTGCTTTTTACGCGCATAGGCCCGCATACGTCGCTGTGTACCAACTCCAGGACTTCTTTGGATCTTGAATCCGATTTGGGGAATGGTTTAACGGCTTGCTTCCCCTTAATACATACTTCACATGTCGGCAGCTTCTCATGTACATTTGCATTTACACCGTAAATTCGACCTTTTTGAATAACTTCTTTCAAATCTTTTTCGTTAAGATGGCCAAAACGTTCATGCCATTCCTTGATTTTGTTATTCGTGCTTACGGCTACATGACTCATTTCATTTGTTTCTACTACATGGTACAAATCATGCTCGCGTTGCGCAGTTAAAACAATTTGTCCATTCGATGCTCTCACAATTTCGGCACGATCCTTTTTAAAGAGTATATTGTAGCCATGGTCACATATTTTTGCCACTGACAGGAGATTCTTCTTTAAATCTGGGACATAAAGCGCATTTACCAGATTTGCACTAAATTTCTGTACTGGTCCAAATGAAACTGAGCCTAGTCCTTTTATTTCTGTCATTTCTCCATTTGCCAATCGAAGCTGGTATAATAATTTGACCAGTAATTATTATAATTGTCTTCTCTGAGAGTTCTTTATTCAATGCATATCTTAGCCTAAGGTTTTGTTCAAAAAGCCTCGCGCTGCTTCGGCAGAGAAGTCAGCGTCAGAGCCGTACATATAAGTACATTATATATTAAGAATATATGACGGAGAGCGAGAGTATATACATATATGTCACGAGCGGTCTAAGCGTGAGAATGCTGACGCAGCTTTGATTGTGCCCGCTGCATTCTCGCGCGATCATATTACCAGCCACTTCAAATGTGCTGGATGTTTATGTATCAACAAAGTGTCGTTCTTTGGTTAATGTTTACGTTATGTTTATACAACAACAAAGTGTTGTTGTTCAATATATTACAAATACAGTGGACCCTCGATATATGTGCATACTACATCTCCCTCCTTTTAAAAAATAACGTAATATTTTATGAAGTTATTTTAGTTTTATTTTTTGACGTAGAATACGTCTTACCTTTCGTAAATGAGGTCTCTATCTAAAAAAGTTGTTGTTGTAACATGAGAGTTTCACAAAATCGCTTATTGCTCATGAACTAATGGATCGATTTTCCTCGAATTGATTTGATTTTAAAGCCAAGGCTTCAAACTAACAATAAAATAATACTTCTATATGTATTGATTACATTTTCTGTTAAAAAAATGAAACCAAAAATATGTATATTTTTGCTTCATTTCGAAGGCTTTAAATTGCTCTAGCAATCTCAATAATTCATCAATTACTCTGCTTTTGAAAAAATAAGTTGAGATGAGTTAAGCAAACATTCCTACATTCAAATTTTATAAACTTTTGCCGAATATATAGCTTTTTAAGGCAAAAAAGCAGCGCAAAAATCAGTCCTTTTTTTTAAATGCAAATTGCTTAAAAACTCTCCGATGAATATGTTTTATTTTTTTTTTTCATTAAAAAATAGACTTAATTTCCTTTCGTTTGACATCTATGCGGTCATGATTAAGGGCTTCTAAGTGTTTAAATTTCATTAAGATATTCGGTCATAACTAAATTTTTGTCAAAAATGTGTTTTATGTGTATATTAGTTTAGTGATGTGAGCAATAAGTGTGAGCGAGTGCGAAAGCTGATAGCATGTGCATATGGATTTGTTTCACTTGCACTGCTCAGCTGAGCAAACAATCGATGGAACTATCGGACAACCGATGGTTTATGCTAATTGACAATCGATGGTCTTATACTATCGCTGGCACTATCGAGGGCAGCAGCGGCTATCATATAAAATCATGATACAAAAAAAATTGTAATAAAAGATTGAACAACTTATATTAACTCTTTTTTTATGTAAGGCATAAATATGCATTTCAGCTTTTTTATATGTTTAATATATTTAAATTTCAAATCATATAAATACTATGTTTACTTTCTTAATTTTTGTTGCACAAGGACAGACGTATTCTACGTTTAACCTATGCGCCCGTGTGATCTAACACAGGCTGTAATCTTTTTTTTTTTTTTTTTTTGTATTAAATTTTTTTTTTTTTTTTTTGGAGTAAAAATTAAAATTTAGTATTGTAGTAAAGATATAATATTAAAATATATTGATAACAATAAAAATGTTTTTATATTTAAGAATTTGTATTTTATATTAAACAAATATTTTTTTTTTTTTTTTTCATGTTGTTTTAATTTGCCTTTATTTTATTGTGGTTGATCAGACCAACAATTTTTTTTTTTTTATTATGCTCGAGCTAATTTTTTCTAAATAATTTTAATCTATTTTTATGTATTGTTTGGTGTTTTTTCTTGCCTACGTCTATTTTATATATATAATAATTTGACCAGTAATTATTATAATTGTTTTTCTGGATGCAGAGAAGACGTCTATTTTAATGTTTTTTTTATCTTCTATGCTTATTACTATGTATGGGCCAAGATATTTACTTTCTAATTTATGAGCTGTCTCATTTTTCAATAGTACTAAAGATCCTACTTCTAAATTTATGTCATTTAATTTTTTGTCGTATTCTAATTTTCTTTTTTCTTTTTCTAAGTTTATTAGCATTTCTGCTCTTTTATGAGCTGTTTGTAATCTAAACTTAAATTCTTTAGCGTAGTCGTCTATGTTATATACTGGATCTATTTTACTGTTAGTATTAAATACAGTGAATTGTCTAGGTAATCTACCGTAAACAAGTTCGTAAGGACAATATTCATGTGCTGTAGATGGAGTCGTATTGAAACAATAGGTGAAATAATTCAACCATATGTCCCAATCGTCTTTGTCAATCGAAATGTATGAACGAATGTATTCGTTGAATGTTCGATGACTTCTTTCTACGGTTCCTTATGTCTGGTGATGGTAGGCTGTTGATTGTATATTTCTTATTTTCATATACTTACACAAGTCATTTATAAGTGAATTTTTGTATTCAGTACCCATGTCCGTTATGAACGTCTTCATAGGGCCGTACTTTAGTACAAAAGATTCAAATATTGCTCTGGCTACTGTTTTTGCCAATTTATCACCTACTGGTATTGTAACTAGATATTTCGTGAGTTCACAAATAATTGTGACTGCGTACTCATTGCCATTCTCTGTACGAGGTAATGGACCAATAGTATCTATTAAAACAGTGTCAAAAGCTGTACTTGGAGTGCCTGTTATAATCATGGGTGCTTTTGTATGTGTTGTCGTTTTTGCTTGTTGACATTCTAGACAAGTTTTCACATACTTAGATATAGTCTTTGTCATTTGGGGCCAGTAATAGTACTTTTTAATTTTCAACAGGGTTCGCGCAATCCCTGTGTGGCCTCCTTCTATAGGATCATCATGATATTTCGACAGTATTGCTTTAATTTGACTTTCGTCATTTTTGTCTATTTGTGTCACTCTTGTTAGTAGCGCTACTTTTAATTTATCTAAACATTTATTGCCCATATTTTTAAATTCGTTTAGTGATACAAACTCGAAAATTCGTTCACTTGGTGACAATTGTAAATTAACGATTTTATGTACCCCGGCTTCTGAATTAAGTCTTTGAAAAAATTGACCTAAGTCGAATTTTTCATTAGAATACAAATCATTAATTGAAAATTGTGAAATAATCCTTTTCCCTTTTTTTAACAAACAATTTGATTTTCCGAATTTTATTTTCACAAATTTCTTTACGTCATTATTGCTAATGACTTCATAGACATTGGGCTCTTTTTTATTCTTTTGCAATATTATTTTGTCATCTGCGCAGATGTTTTGCTGTCGATTTGATGATCTTGTTTGTACTATCATTATATTTCTATTTATTTGTATTAATGAGTCAATGTTAATCCTGGATAGAGCGTCTGCTACATTATTATCTTTCCCCTTGAGGTATTCTACGGTAAACTGGTATTCTTCTAAGTCTAATCTCATTCTTGTCAACTTTGATGTAGGGTTTTTCATTGAAAAAAGGTAAGTTAGTGGTCTATGGTCTGTTTTAACTAGAAAATGCCTGCCATAAACATAAGGTCTGAAGTGTTTTATTGCCCAATGTATTGCAGCTAATTCCTGCTCTGTAGTTGATTTATTGCTTTCTCCCTGCGTGAAAGCTCGAGAAGCGTATGCAATTGGTAATTGTATACCGTTGTACTCTTGAGTTAGTACGGCACCACATGCATGTTTACTTGCATCTGTGGTTATGCAAAATTCTTTGCTAAAATCGGGGTATTGCAACAATGTTGGCTTCATTAATGCCTTTTTTAAATATTTAAATGCATCTTCGCATTCTTTTGTCCATTCGAATTGGACATTCTTTTTGCACAATCTTGTCAAATGACGTGAGTGTTGTGCGAAGTTATGAATGAATCTTCTGTAGTAATTACAAAACGCAACAAAACGTCGTGCACTATCCGCATCAGTGGGTGTTGGATAGTTTTTAATAACATCATACTTTTTGTCATCCGGAAGGATGCCATGGTCTGTGCATTTATGCCCGAGGAATGTTACCTCGTGCATAAAAAACGAACATTTCTCTGGATTTAATTTTAAGTTGTGTTTTCTACACAGGTCAAAGATATTTGACAAATTTTTAAACATGTGCTGTTCTGAACAGCCAATGACAACTAGGTCGTCCATGTAGAGAAATGCTTGGGATGGCTCTAGGCCAGAAAATGCGAGTGTCATCATCCGCATGAATGAATTTGGTGCTACTTTAAGACCATATGGTAATCGCGTGAAGCGATAAGAACCTGAGTTCGTGGAAAATGATGTAATATTTCTAGATTTTTCTTCTAGTTCTATTTGATGAAATCCTGACATAAGATCGAGACATGAAAAATATTTTGCTCGTCCTAATTGGTCTAGGATTTCTTCTATTCTTGGCAGTGGATATTTGTCTGCTAAAAGTTTTTTGTTTATTTGGCGGTAATCAACTACTAGACGCCATTTTTTCTCCTTGGAATTTGGGAGAGATTTCTTGGGTACCAAGAGAAGTGGGCTGTTATATTCTGAAATTGATGGTTCAACTATACCATCTTTTATTAACTTTTCGACTTGTCTGTTTATTTCTGGCTTTTCTGTTTCAGCATTTCTATAATTTTTTATATAAACCGGTGTTTTGTCTGCTAATCTTAGTTTCTGTTTGTAAAAGTTATTGCAAGATATTGGTTCTGTTTCAAGACCAAATATGTCACTGTATTTGGTACATAATTCAGTTAATTTATTTCTGAATTGGTCAGGGAATGTTAATTTATTTATAACGTTATTTGTTCTATTTATTGATTTTTCGTTTGTTTGTATTTCATAATCTGCTATTGATTCAAATTTAATTTTTGGATTTTCAATTTTAATATTTCTGTCTGTTGTATTTAAAATTCGGACATTGCACTATTACTTTTAACAATACTGTTTGCTATTATTACCCCAGGATGTATTTCCTGGTTTGGTACCAAAACGGTATTTTCAGTAGTCAGAAGCATGATATGCCTCATTACTTCTGATCTTGCTGGTAATAATATTGAATTATCAATATCATTGTGTAATAGTGGTACATGTATTTGGTAGTTTAATGATTGTGGTTTCATGATGAATTCATCATGTTGGTAATCTATTATACAATTGTATTTTCTGATGAAGTCAAGTCCAATAATTCCATCGCATGGAACTGGAAATTCCTTGCTTACTATTTGAAAGTCGTGAGTGATTATAAAATAATCGAAAAGTAGATCAATTTTGGATTGTCCTATTGATTAAATTGTTCCCTGTCCTATTCCTGTGATATCTGTTTTAAAATTTGAATTGATATATGACTCTATATTATTATTATTTTTAAGTATTGATATATTAGCTCCTGTATCTATTAGTAATGTTAATTGAGTGTTGTTATTCCCGTTTTGTATTTTGATGAGACTGCTTAGATTTAGATTTATGTGTAGAATTGTTATTGGTTTTGGTCGCTCAAGGGGGGTTGCTGGTTTTCCGAGCTACCTTGTGTAACTCGTATCTGGTTGTTGTGGCTATTTCCTCTGTTTGAGCCGCCTCGAGGATTTCCTCTATACCCATTGCTATTGTTATAGCTGTTGCTTCTATAACCGCGTTTGTTGTAATTTCTACCACGATTATAGCCTCTTCCGCGATTTCCACCACGGAAAGAGTTATTCTGATAGTACAGAACAGTATTAGACTGTCCTGTTACTTCAGTGCAACTGTTTACAAACTTGGTTATGGCATCATTCATATTGTCGAATGTGCCTGCTTGCATGATAAGTTTTACCTTATCATTAGTGCAATTTTTCGTCATAGCTTTAACAGCCTGTGTTGTGCTGTATTTTGTAGCTAATTCTGGATTTAAACCATCGTTGATATACGCTCCGGCTAAGGCTTTTGTTAGCTGCTCTACCTCTTGCGTATATGCATTGGCTGTCTTATTGTGTAAATGTAATGTAAATTTTGGAGTTTGGCTGTTAACACTTCAACCGATTCTCCTTTTACAGTTTTAGAAAGCTTAGCAATGATTTCAAAGATTGTTTTTTCATCGCTTATCAAGTTTCTAGCATGGCCTTTAAGTTTTGTCTTTATTAAACTGATGGCTGTTGCTTCATTACTGCCTTTTAGGGAATCTAACAGATTTAATGCATCAATGAAGCTTTGCAAATTTTCGGCTTTGCCATCGAACTCCGATAATATGGAGGATGCCGTCCTAATGAATTCAATTGGTGTTTGAGCCATTGTGGGACTTGGTTTTTGTCTGTCTGTTATTTGACCTATTGTTTTTGTATTCTGTTCCTGTGTGTCTATTTCTTCTATTGGTGGCTCTACGGTTTTTGTCGACATCAAAAGTGTCTTCTCGTCGAATGACGCTGGGTTGTCTAACGAATTAGGCAAATGGGTTTTTATTGCATGTCTAATTGAGATTCTTTGAATATGTTCGTTTAAGGTTGTTAAGAGATCTATTGTCTGTTGCAAGTGGATGTGATTTAGCCTTAAGGCGTTTTCGCATACAACTTGCTGACAACTATTGTATATGTCTATTAAGATTTTAAAATGCTTTACTTTTGTCTCGTCTGATATTGGTGCACTCTTATTGAGGCACTTGTAAGACTTGTTAAATTCAAGTCGTTGATCTCTAAAGAATGCGAGTATGTTGCTCCATTCCATTTATTGATCATGTACAACAGACTTGCGTTTATCTATGCAATCGCACCATTTATATTGTAGTTGTGCCTAAGAATAGATTTTCTTCGGTACACATTTTAACTAGAACATAGGGCAGCGTGCTTAACACTGCGCCTTTTTCTATTTTACTACAATGATATAATGGGCTTGCGTTTGTATTATACGTTGTCATATACTCATATTCGAACGTATTAACAGTTATAAAATCTTTATGATTTCTCAGTATGTTTATTGATCTTACTAAGAAATCTGGATATAGGTTGTATGTCAGGTTAATTGCTAATTGCATTATTTTAGATAAAATATTTATGTTGTGAAGTTAGATTATCATCATTACTATTGATAATAGGCTAAGATTTTATTTTCAAAAATTATTATTAAAAATTTTTTTTTTTTGACAAAATTATTATTTTCAATATATGTTTATGTTTCTCTTTTTTTTTTTTTTATACTTTATCCAGATCGAGTGCTCTACTCTGATATTTTTTCTTTAAGCATTTATTATGCTGTTTATAAAATTTAAAAATAGTGTTTGAAACTAACACAATGGTAATTACAATTAATAGTATGTTTATCAAATGCAAATCGATCTGGTCGACTTCGACTTTATTTATGACATTGGCAGTTGAGTCGCCTGGTTTATAGTTTAATAAACTCATATTGGATGTTTTATCGTTTTTACTAATGCTATTGTCCCTCATACGGGAAGCATATTTGTTTTTTTTTTTTTTTTTAATATTTAATGTGTTTACATAGCAACCTGCCTAATTTTTTAGTTTGGCTTTATGGGCCTCACTTCTGATTGGGCAAAAGATATTCTGCTCAATTTTACATAAAATTTTATACTGTATATATTTTTTAAATTAATGTTGCCGTCTGCTATTCCTGTTTTCCGCGTCAGCTGGTCGTCACCAGTATGGTTGCGCTGACGCTCCCTTCGATGGCGCAAGGGGCGAGGGTGCCTCTCGCGCTTGTTGAATTTCTCAGCTGCTGTCGTCCTGGGCCTATTGGCTCAGGCGGGACCGGTGCCGGTCTTCGCACAGGTTATTGCTGCAAGTCGATCTGCAGTGTGGGCTGTCCAGAGGTCCAGGGCAATCTGCTGGGCAATGCTCGACGTACTGAGGCACTTTGTTTTTGGGAGGTGTGGTTATTGTTTTGTCGTTAACAACTTTAATATTTTTGCTATTTACTGAGTGAGTCTGTGGTGCAGGGTTTTCTTTTATCTTTTGCAGTTCTTGCTGATAAAAGTCAAGCATGGCCTGTAGCCTTGCTGTTGCCTTCCACGGTGTGTTGGCCTTGGGTGAATATAATTGCCACTTAATGTGAGCAATTTCTTTATTCAATTTTTTTACCCGGCCACCGCGACCCATAACACTCCCTATACTCTACTCACTCAGATTTTATTTTTTTTTTTATTTTTTTTTTTTTTTTCCAGTTGTTGTTGTTGTTGTTGATGATATTGCTGTTTTGTGGCACCTCCTTAATTGTTGCTGCTGATGCTGATGATATTGCTGTTTTGTGGCACCTCCTTAATTGTTGCTGCTGATCCTGCAGCCTTCGTGACACTTGTCACGGTCGCCATATAATAATTTGACCAGTTATTATTATAATTGTTTTTCTGGATGCAGAGAAGACGTCAGAAGACGCCACTTCAAATGTGCTGGATGTTTATGTAACAACAAAGTGTCGTTCTTTGGTTAATGTTTACGTTATGTTTATACAACAACAAAGTGTTGTTGTTCAATATATTACAAATACAGTGGACCCTCGATATATGTGCATACTACACTGGGCACTTTTTGCTGGGCAAATACCTTCAAATCTTTCCTTCTTTGAACACATGTGCGATGTGGCTCCAGAATCCAAGCACCAGCCTTTGTACTTGCTGCTTGCATTGTTTGCTGATTCTATATATGTACATACTTGTATTTGGATTGCTATTTACCTTTTCTTTATACTTTTCCTTTTCCTGCCTTTTTGATCGGCAATCTGCAGCCTTGTGTCCTGCTTTTCCACAATTATAGCAATTAAATTTGAACTTCTGATTTTGGTTCTGATTCTTTTGCCCTGTATTTTTGAATCTTTTATCTGCCAACAGCGCATTAGAAGACGATTCACATTTGTTTCTGTTTCGCGCCTAATACTCGTCAAGCAGCTTTATTTTTAACACTTCTGGCTCAATCAATTTGTCCTGTGTTTCTACGGCGATACGAAATGGCTCATATTCCTCAGGAATACTGTACAGTAACAGTATAGCCAACAACTCATCAATTTTTACTAGTTCAACTTCATTTATCTTGTCAACTATATCGAAGAACTTGTCGATGTGACTTCGCATGTCACCTCCGGGTGCTAATTTACACAAAATTAGTGACTTCAATAAAGCGGCCTTTCTTGCCGGCCCTGTAGACTGATAAATGCTTTGCAACTTTTTCCAGACCTCTTTCGATGTTTCGCAATTCTTTATTTGCTTCAATTCGGCTGCTGACATTGCCAATATTAAGTCCGATTTTGCCATGGCATCATCGACTTCCCACTGTGCAGCATTTCCTTCTGTCTATAAGTACATTTTTTCCACAAACGTATTTCCACGAATCGTTTTTTATACTCGATACCGAAGGTAAAGAGTATATTGGGTTTGTGCAATGTCCGTCTGTCAGTCTGTCCGTCTGTCCGTCTGTATGAACGCAACTTTTTCCCACACCCTTCAAGCTAGAGACTTGAAACTTTGCAAATGTCTTTATCTATGGCCGGGACAGATAAAGTGTCAAGATTGGGGTTATACGATAACTGGGAGGCTGGCAAATCGATAAATTCGATAACTCAAAATCGATAAATCCACCGTTTCCGCACACCCTTACAGTTAGAGCTACCAAATTTGGTAGGAAGATAGCTACTGGCATCCCCGAAAAAATTGCATGAAAAATTTTGGGGCCACGCCCACCCATTCCGCCCCCAGCCCCCCCGCAGTTTGAAATCAGAAACGCCTATATCTACCTCAGTTTTTGAGCTACAGCCACCAAATTTTACGCCAAGATAGGTGATGACGATCCCCAAAAACCTGCACCCACCCATACCGCCCTTGCCCACCTCAGCCGTCCCAACTTTTCGTTAAAAGCGGGAATGCGTGTATCTTTCATAGTGTTTGAGCTAGAGTCTCCAAACTTGGTAGGAAGATAACTGGTAGTGACCCCCAAAGATATCTTGGCGCCACGCCTACCCCAAGGCCCCCTTCCCCAACTTTTAAAAATTTTGAGCTAGAGTCACCAAATTTGGTAGGAAGATTGCAATTGGTATTCCACAAAGATCTGCATCAAAAATTTGGATCCACGCCCACCAAAAACGCCCGCAGCCTCCTTCCCCTTCCCTTAACAAACTTTGAGCTAGAGTCACCAAATTTAGCAGGAAGATAGCTGGTGGTATCCCCATCTGTATCAGACAATCTTTGATGCAGCGTACACCCCGGCTGCATCCGTACCCCTTTGCAATCAGTCCTCTTTTTACCGGTTTTAATACTGGTATCGAGTATATCGCAGTCGGTTGCGTCCGACTGCAACGTTTCCAATTGATTATTATTATTTTTTATAGCAAGTTAAATTTAGTTTACTGAAGTATAGGTTTTGATAGATTTTGGCCCTCGGAACTTACTGGAGTAATCAGTATGGCCCTGAAGGCCTGTTGTCACATACAACGGAAACCGAAACCGAATTCAGTACATTTGCAACCGAAACCGAAAAAAGTACTTTTGCTTTGTTCGGTTGCTGCCTATCGATTATTTATTTTGCGCTCCTCTGATTTGCGATCAGCTGATTTCTAGAAACACAGCAAATTTGACGATGGTCATTTCTGTATGTTTCACAATTGATAATTGCAAAATTGTCTAAAGTAAAATTAAGTGTGGAGGATGAGGAAAAATTTAAACTAAAAACGCGATGCGGATGAAAATAAGCGAATGTAAACAAAAAGAAATATTCCGTTATTCCGTTCGGTTTCGGTTGTATGTGGCAAAATCAGCCACCGACCGAAACCGAAAACCAGTTTCGGTTTCCGTTGTATGTGACAACAGGCTTTAAGGCTGGAAAGTTTGGAGACCCCTGGACTAGACGATACCCTGAACTCTAAAAAAAAATACGCGTATTGATATTGTTTGTATGCATTCGAGTGAATTTAAATGTTTAATAGATTGTTCATTATTGACGTAGAATACGTCTTACCTTTCGTAAATGAGGTCTCAATCCAAAAAAGTTGTTGTAATATAAGAGTTTCACAAAATCGCTTAATGCTCATGAACTAATGGATAAATTTTCCTAAAATTAATATAATTTTAAGGCCAAGCCTTCAAACTTACAATAAAATTATACTTATATATATATTGATTACATTTTCTGTTAACATCTGTCCCTTGTATCAATTTGACACAATTTTGAGATTCAAAATGCTTTTGCGGCTTTTCTACTTATCGAATTTGAATAAAATTTTGGCTCACTGAACGAATTTTGACGAATTTATATATATTTTATTGTTTTTATAATTGTTTTTATTATTTAATTTTGTTAATTACACACTATCGAGGGCAGCAGCGGCTATCATATAAAATCATATAAGAAAACGGAAAATAAACTATCGATAGTTCTGACTATAAGAAAAGGGCTAACCAAACGTTGATTTCAACCTTACAGCATCGCAGCACGCAAAAGTTCAACATAGGCTACGCCGTGTATCCGCCCAAACGATGCTTCGGCACGGCTTCGTTCAGTTTTTTGATGCGTTAACATCTATAGGCGCGGGTAGCGCAAATATTTCGTTTCAATACATGCAAACCTCACACCGCGTTATATCACACATGATCAGCGTCGACGCTTTCAAAAAACTTTTCGCAGCGTTAGTATACGAATAGTATGTGTTTGTTGTAAAAATTTTTTCTCTGCTCAAAATAAGTATGATGGTATTAGTGCTTTGTGCAGCGGCAGAGCGCCCCAGCCCGGGATGGTCGAGCCATGCAGTTGTTAAGCAAAGAGAATGATGACTGTTGAATACCCTAATAAATTAAAGTGCTATTGTGGACATGTACTTCAATAATATATTTGCTATAAATGCATACTTTTATTAGTATAAGTTGGCGCTTAGCAAACAATTGAGAAATTACTAAAATAGTTTAATAATATTAATTGATTAATTGATAAATACAGCAAATAAGCTAGGTAGGGTATCCCACACCATCATTCACTTATTAAAGAAGTTTGCTATGTTTGTCTGTAAGTGTTTGTGTGTGTCTGTGTGTATTTATGTGTATGCATGTGCGCGCTTTGTTGTTCTGCTGGTGGCGGTCAAAAGCAAAACAAAAAGTAAATTTGAATGGTTTTGCAATTGTTAACACATTGTAAGTGAGTTCGAACACTCATTAATTTTTTTTTTTTAACGAATGCTTGCACCAATAAAGCAAAAGTTCACTGAAATGAAACCAGGCGTTCAGGCTTTGGGCTATAGAGTTGTCGCTTTTTTTTTATTTTATGGAAAATATTTAAAAAAAAATTGTTATATCTTCTTTTTATTGTGTATAAACACATTGATATAATATACCAGATCTATAAAAAATGTGTTGTCTATATTTATAACATAACAATACATTAAATGTTAACATTAATTTTAAATGGAATAAAAAAAGAACACATGGCAAAAATGTATCACTGCTACTGTCATATGGTTTGTTTACATTGATTCTCTTGTTGTTGTCAAAAAGAAAGAAGAAGAAGAGACAAATCACTTAAGCAACGTATGGCTATAGACGTTGATGCTTCATGCGTAGGAATACTTTTCGTTCAGTCTTGCGACGTTGCTGTAAGGTTGAAATCTACGTTTGGTTAGGCCTAAAGGTCGTCTTTACGCAAGAATCAGATCACGCAGTCAGTGGTTTACCAAAACGTTTATCTTTTTGTGCCGACTACAGGAAAACGAATAGCAAAATGGAAAAGAAAAGTAAAAAACGTGCGGAAAATTTTAGCCACGAGGGCAAGTTTATGTATAACTAGTAAGTGGCCCGCTTACTTCGCTGCGCGGATAGTTTATATAAATTTTAGCAACAGAAGATATAAAATAAATAAATAAATAAATAAATTCACAAAATATTAAAGCAAAGTAAATAACATTCTCTTTTCCACGCCATTATTGAGGTAGAGAATCAGGCGCGTCATTATACTCGATATCGAAGGTATAGAGTATATTGGGAGTATGTCCGTCTGTCTGTATGAACGCAACGTTTTTCCACTTAATTCAAGCTAAAGGCTTGAAACTCTTCAATTCTCTTTATCTATGGCATAGTAAATTAAAGTGTCAAGATTGGGGCTTTACAAAAACTGGGGGGCTGGCAAATTGATAAATTAGATAACTCAAAATCCACCTATTCGGCACACCCTTACAGTTAGAGCTACCAAATTTGGTAGGAAGATAGCTACTGGCATCCCCGAAAAATTGTGGAGCCACGCCCACCCATTCCGCTCCCAGCCCCCCGCGGTTTTAAATCAAAAACGCCTATAACTTCCTCAGTTTTTAAGCTCGATCCACCAAATTTTGCGCCAAGATAAGTGATGACGATCCCCAAAAAACTGCATCAAAACTTTCGATGCCACGCCTACCCATACCGCCCAAGCTAACCCCAGCCGCCCCAACTTTTCGTTAAAAACGGGAATGCGTGTATCTT
The DNA here is from genome assembly GCA_018901835.1 of Scaptomyza graminum. Lineage (NCBI taxonomy): Eukaryota > Metazoa > Arthropoda > Insecta > Diptera > Drosophilidae > Scaptomyza > Scaptomyza graminum. Next base: position 397,294 of record JAEIFL010000157.1, on the reverse strand, counting down.
TCAGAGTTGTTGAGCTAGAGTCTCTGAATTTGGTAGAAAGATAGCTAGTAATGAACCCCAATGATCTGCATTAAAGTTTTGGAGTCACGCCCACCCTTTCCGCCCCCAGCCCTACCGCAGTTTCAAATCAGAAATGACTTTATCTTCCTCAGTTTTTGAGCTACAGCCACAAAATTTTGCGCCAACATAGGCGATGACGATCCCCAAAAAACTGCATCAAAACTTTGGATGCCGCGTCCATAACTGGTAGCGACAGCCAAAGATATTTTGTAGCCAGGCCCACCCATAACGCCCACAGCACCCTTCCCCAACCTTTTACAATTTTTGAGCTAGAGTCACCAAATTTGGTAGGAAGATAGCAATTGACATCCAAGAAGATCTGCAGGAATAATTTGGATGCCATACCCACCCATAACTCGCCCAGCCCCCCTTCCCCCACCTAAACTTTGAGCTAGTGTCACCAAATTTGGAAGGAAGATAGCTGAAACTGTTGCTGCTGTGGCTGCAGCGGCTGCATATAAAACTGTGGCAGGGAAAGCATATAAAACTGTAGCAGGCAAAGCACCCCAATAATTTTGTATGTTCATTCTTGTATCACTTTTAGAAATAAAATGAAGCAATGCGCAAATGGCACACTAAAGTAAAAATTTTAAAATTCCCTTAGAGTGAAAGAGTTACTGTTATTTATGTGAATTGATCTCATCTACAGAACAATATCACATTTTCATGCTCTTAAGCCAATCGCATTCCTCTTAGTCCTCCTTTGTTGTTTCAAATTCGTGTGTGCATACAACGGCTTATAATAAGCCTGAAGCGATCGACAAAAACAGCAACAACAAATCTTTTGCATTCACAGTTATATTTATACCCTGAAATTGGTAAAAAAAAAAAGGGTATAATTGTTATGTGCATAAGTATGTAACAGGCAAAAAGAAGCATCTCCGACCCCATAAAAGGTAGATATATTCTTGATCAGCATCAACAGCCATATGCAATATGAAAATCATACCCAACCTGTCACATGTGACGTCACGCAAAACAGCTATTTATGCGCAATGCGTTATCGGTATTTTGTATCATGGTTTCGGATCACTCTCTTATGTATACGCGCGCTCTGCAAGTCAAAAAAAGAGCGTAGTATCGCTGCCTTCTTCGCACGCACTGAATCAAAGCAAAACATATCTAAGAGGCTGCAGTTAAGTGAATTGCATAGCCTAAACTCACACGTACTTTAGCCTTTAGCTTTGACTTAGTGTGTGCGGAGGAAGTAGGGTTATTGAACTTTATGATTGACATGCACAGCGCGCACATAAAATATAGAGTGAACGTAAATGAGCAACAACAGAGGAGCATGATCGGAGCGAGATTTGAAATTATCTAATTATCATAAGAGCAACGCGCGCACTCTGTGAAATTTTAAGCGGCTCTTTGAGTTTGGGACGAACAACGTACATAGATTTGTGTAAAAACTAATGTGAACGGCCTTTGCTTGTTCGAAATTGTATATTATTAATGTAAGTTATACGTTTTGTCTAAGTTATATTAGCAGCAAGTAGGCAAATCCACCCCCACAACATATGTATTTTGGTGTGCAAAATTTTTCTACACGCACCAAGTTATGTTTTGTTGTTGTTGTTTTTTTTTTTTTAATCAACGACACCAACAAAAAGTAGCAGTGCGGGCCCAAGAACAACACTAACAACAACAACAAACGCTACTTGGGTCGTAAATGAATTGTCAAAGGCACACAAATTTGAGAAAAAAAACAATGTGCACTGTGCGAAAAGATTCATTTACATAAAATATTGAAAATTATTTTCAAGCGCATTGTTCACTTACATGTGAATGCACTTATTCATTAAGAAGCGGAAATCCGTTTCTTTTTTGCAAGTGTACGAACCAATTTTACTTGTTTGAAATTGTATATTATTAATGTAAGTGTGTTACGTTTAGTCTAAGTTATATTAGCAGGAAGTATGCAAATCCACCCCCACATTATTTTCTGGTGTGCCAAATTTTTCTGGACGCACCAAGTTTTGCTTAGTTGTTGTTTTTTTTAATTCAATGACACAAACAACAGTGATGCCGATTTGGCCTTTTTCCGTACAGATCTGACATGTTTTTAAGTCCCTTGTCCGGAAAAAATATCAAACATCCCCTATCCGGAAATCTGGCCTTTTTTCAGATTTTATTTGATTCATTTATTTCAATATTTTTTCAAAGTTTTCTTTAAAAACATTGTGGCATCCAATCTATTAAAAATAGCGATCTTTTTACATACTTTGTATGTATTTTCGATATCATTTGTAATCTAATGTACAACAAAAGTGAAAAATAAACTTAAATAATGCCGAAAGATTCGTACAAACAAAAATTTCGTGATTGCTGGCTACAGCAGCCAGATTTTAAAGTTTGGATAAGCCGCGATGAAGCGGACACCAATAAGGAATACTGCAGATACTGCATATGCTTCTTTTTTATTTTCTGGGATTTTTTTGGTTTTTTTTTTATTTTTTTTGGGATTTTTTGTTTTTTTTTTTTTTTTTTGGTTTTTTTTTTATTTATTGGGTTTTTTTATTTTTTGGCTTTTTTTTTTTTTTTTTTGTCTTATTTTTATTTTGTGGCTTTTTTTCTATTTTTTGGTTTTTCTTATTTTTTTTGGCTTTTTCTGGCTTTTTTTTATTTTTTGGCTTTTTTTTTATTTTCTGGGATTTTTTGGCTTACTGAACAATTTGCACGATGTTTTATCGAGTTTGCAAATTTCTTATTCACACACATGCTGGACGCTGGGACTGTTCCATTTGCCGCCGCATCTTCCGGGTGGACGACGCTAATAGCTACTCGCGTCGTAAATCAATTGTCAAAGGCACACAAATTTGAAAAAAAAACAATGTGCACTGTGCGAAAAGATTCATGTACATAAAATATTGAAAATTATTTTCAAGCGCTTTGTTCACTTATATGTGAATGCACTTGTTCATTAAGAAGCGGAAATCCGTTTCTTTTTTGCAAGTGTACGAACTAATTTTACTTGTTTGAAATTGTATATTATTAATGTAAGTGTGTTACGTTTAGTCTAAGTTATATTAGCAGCAAGTATGCAAATCCACCCCCACATTATTTTCTGGTGTGCCAAATTTTTCTGGACGCACCAAGTTTTGCTTAGTTGTTGTTTTTTTAATTCAATGACACAAACAACAGTGATGCCGATTTGGCCTTTTTCCGGACAGATCTGACATGTTTTTAAGTCCCTTGTCCGGAAAAAATATCAAACATCCCCTATCCGGAAATCTGGCCTTTTTTCAGATTTTATTTGATTCATTTATTTCAATATTTTTTTCAAAGTTTTCTTTAAAAACATTGTGGCATCCAATCTATTAAAAATAGCGATCTTTTTACATACTTTGTATGTATTTTCGATATCATTTGTAATCTAATGTACAACAAAAGTGAAAAATAAACTTAAATAATGCCGAAAGATTCGTACAAACAAAAATTTCGTGATTGCTGGCTACAGCAGCCAGATTTTAAAGTTTGGATAAGCCGCGATGAAGCGGACACCAATAAGGAACACTGCATATGCTTCTTTTTTATTTTCTGGGAATTTTTTGGTTTATTTTTTTTTTTTTTTTTGGGATTTTTTGGCTTTTTTTTTTTTTTTTGGCTTTTTTTTTATTTATTGGCTTTTTTTATTTTTTGGCTTTTTTTTATTTTTTTTGTCTTATTTTTATTTTGTGGCTTTTTTTCTATTTATTTGGTTTTTCTTATTTTTTTGGCTTTTTCTGGCTTTTTTTTTATTTTTTGGCTTTTTTTTTATTTTCTGGGATTTTTTGGCTTACTGAACAATTTGCACGATGTTTTATCGAGTTTGCAAATTTCTTATTCACACACATGCTGGACGCTGGGACTGTTCCAATTGCCGCCGCATCTTCCGGGTGGACGACGCTAATAGCTACTCGCGTCGTAAATCAATTGTCAAAGGCACACAAATTTGAAAAAAAAAAACAATGTGCACTGTGCGAAAAGATTCATGTACATAAAATATTGAAAATTATTTTCAAGCGCATTGTTCACTTATATGTGAATGCACTTATTCATTAAGAAGAGGAAATCCGTTTCTTTTTTGCAAGTGTACGAACCTATTTTACTTGTTCGAAATTGTATATTATTAATGTAAGTTATACGTTTTGTCTAAGTTATATTAGCAGCAAGTAGGCAAATCCACCCCCACAACATACATATGTATTTTGGTGTGCAAAATTTTTCTACACGGACCAAGTTATGTTTTGTTGTTGTTGTTGTTTTTTTAAATCAATGACACCAACAAAAGTAGCAGTGCGGGCCCAACAACAACACTTACAACAACAACAAACGCTACTTGGGTCGTAAATCAATTGTCAAAGGCACACAAATTTGAAAAAAAAAACAATGTGCACTGTGCGAAAAGATTCATGTACATAAAATATTGAAAATTATTTTCAAGCGCATTGTTCACTTATATGTGAATGCACTTATTCATTAAGAAGCGGAAATCCGTTTCTTTTTTGCGAGTGTATGAACCTTTTTTTTATGACTTTGCTTGTGCGACGCGAAGGCGTCACTGCGCATTTGTTTTGTTTTTGTATTCTCGCTCGCGATCAAACTCTCAGCTTGTGCGACAAACAGGCGGCAGTAGTGGAATGGGTAATTTGTTTTGTTTTTGGAGTGGGTAAAAGTGCTCCAAAATGTATGGGAGGTACTCGAAGGAGTTGTCCAAAATAAAATTCCTTTCTTAGGTCAAACAGAATACCTGCATAAAAAATTGTGTGAAAATTTCAGCCTTCTAGCTCTTTTCGTTAAGGCCGATATGCTATCCATTTTAACGCGGACGAACTCTTTTATATATAGAGATTACATTTTCTGTTATATGTATTGATTACATTTTCTGTTAAAAAAATGAAACCAAAAATATGTATATTTTTGCTTCATTTCGAAGGCTTTAAATTGCTCTAGCAATCTCAATAATTCATCAATTACTCTGCTTTTGAAAAAATAAGTTGAGATGAGTTAAGCAAACATTCCTACATTCAAATTTTATAAACTTTTGCCGAATATATAGCTTTTTAAGGCAAAAAAGCAGCGCAAAAATCAGTCCTTTTTTTTAAAATGCAAATTGCTTAAAAACTCTCCGATGAATATGTTTTATTTTTTTTTTTCATTAAAAAATAGACTTAATTTCCTTTCGTTTGACATATATGCGGTCATGATTAAGGGCTTCTAAGTGTTTAAATTTCATTAAGATATTCGGTCATAACTAAATTTTTGTCAAAAATGTGTTTTATGTGTATATTAGTTTAGTGATGTGAGCAATAAGTGTGAGCGAGTGCGAAAGCTGATAGCATGTGCATATGGATTTGTTTCACTTGCACTGCTCAGCTGAGCAAACAATCGATGGAACTATCGGACAACCGATGGTTTATGCTAATTGACAATTGATGGTCTTATACTATCGCTGGCACTATCGAGGGCAGCAGCGGCTATCATATAAAATCATGATACAAAAAAAATTGTAATAAAAGATTGAACAACTTATATTAACTCTTTTTTTATGTAAGGCATAAATATGCATTTCAGCTTTTTTATATGTTTAATATATTTAAATTTCAAATCATATAAATACTATGTTTACTTTCTTAATTTTTGTTGCACAAGGACAGACGTATTCTACGTTTAACCTATGCGCCCGTGTGATCTAACACAGGCTGTAATCTTTTTTTTTTTATATGAAGTTTTTACGGTACGAGAGCTGTACTGTCATCTGCGTAGGCCCCTTAAGTCTGCTCGTTATTATGTATTTAAACCAGTGGTTTCCAAAACTCGAAAAGGCAGCCACGCACGGTTGACAAGAAAAATTCTGCGGGCGTCGCAGCCGACACATGTATAGAGAGAGAGAATATGTGTATTCTATAAATAGAACGGTCGGCAGCTTGTTCTCTCACTATGCGTGTTCGCCTGCATTTGCTCTCACGACTCATGTGTTTGGTAAATATAAACATAATGGTCTCGTACAGCGGCCGTACCGTAATAACATTTTCAAGTCTGCAGTTGTACTCTTTACGAGCCGTAAGATAGTGTTGGACAATGAAACTGTTAAAATAATATGTTAAAACGTTACGACAGTAAATAGCGTTCAGGACCTATTTACGGTAGTGGAAAAGTGAAAAATGTCGGAACGCAAGTCGCGCTACAAAAATTTTGAAAATGATGGGGACAAATTGAGAATCTGCCAGTCTTGTGGGACTTAACCAGCAAGCTGCATTTTAATAATATTTTAATAAGAAGCGTCCCTTCTTTTTTTTTATAAGTGCCATAATTATTATTATGTTGTTCACAATCCATTTTTCTTTAACTTAATTGATTTGCCCAAATGTAAACAAACAACAAAACACAGTTGCATTTCCGATTTATTTACATAAAGTAATCAACCTACCGCCACAATATGTGAATTTTTCAACATTTGTCGTTACAGTCGTAAAACTCATGTATTACTGTACGGGCGCTGTACGGAGCATCTGCGTACAGGCCTTAAAGGGCCCTACGCAGATGACAGTAAAACGTCTCGTAAAACGTCTCGTTGCCTTCGTGTTTCGCTGCTTCTCACACAAGCGCAACTCTTTCATTGTGTGCGTTTGGACACCACTGATTTAAACCCGTACTTACTAGACAAATATTTGAACAACTCATTTAGAGATAAGTTGTTTACTAATACTCCTTTTTGAAAAGGGAGTAATTTCTCTGATTTATATACAATTTTGCATGCCATTAACTAAGAAATCTCTAACAAAATTTTATTTTGAGTATCCAATTGCTTTCCATAAGCTTGGGTTGTTGGAATCGAATTCGTTAAAAGTAACTTCAAATTAAAAATATCGAACCAATCATTTACCAATTTAAAAAAATTTGCCGTTTCGCAGGCATTTTCAATATCGTATCCTAATGCATAGCAGCGTCTGATGGCACTTGCAGTTGTGTGAGAAAACAATTGCGTTGCTAACTTCACTTTCTGCCTTTCAATTGATCTCACATTTAAGTGATTATCACTTATTTTAATAATAACGCCGACAAATCCGATTTTCCACAATAACCTATTGCCTGGTAGACTGTCTCCTTCTTCAATAGCTTCCCATCAATTAAAAAACCGCCGTCAACGTAATGATTTCGGATCAACTTGATGAGATGGGGAGTGTCCGCGAAAACTTAAATCTTCGAATCAGGACCCACTGGATGACTAAACCAGGACTTGCCTAAACCAAGCAAACTTAAAATTTGTTTATTATTTTACTCATGTAACACACTTACTTTCTGTTATTTCTGGGTCTCTCCATAGCTTTTGATTTCCAGGACCCAAATCGGAAACAATCGCAACAACTGGAAATCTAGCATCGTATAGTTTTTTAACAATTTGATGCACCATATTTACGTCCATCGGAGTGTCGTAGTCAAAAAAAAAAAGGTTGTTTCCATGACTTTCTTATTCCTCGAGCAATTGCCAGTTGGACATAGTTTGATGGCTTCAACACATTATATGCTTTACTGTCATACTCATAGGAAGCAGCAACCTTCATTTCATCGAATGCTAAAACACACAGCCGGTCGATGTCATCCATATTTTCTTTTTTCATCATCTCAATGACGATATCCAGGGTCCCAGTCTTTATCTCCACGTTGGATATCCATTTGTATAATGATGCACGGCAAGGCAATAGAAATCCCTTTTCATACAAATGTCTGTATGCACGCGGTCCAGCAGCATGTAGGCAACTTGCTTCGGACATATCTTCCGACTTGTATAAAACCCTCTTTCCGCCATTCGTTAGCATTGTTATTTGAGTTGGAGTAAAGATTTTTTTCAGGGATTCCTGTAATTCGTCCGACTTATTCTGCAACTGCAGAAGTGTTTTAATCTTTTCCTTAAGAAGGCTATTTTCTTTCTTTAGATTTTCGTTTCAATGTACAATGAGAGTCTCACAGCTTCAGATCTACATTGTGCCATGGTTAATTTTGGTTAAATAGAAAATTTTTATTTTTAACTTACCCTGTTTGCCTGCATGAATTTGTATAACCGGTTTGTATTTGTAAGTTTAGAATTGAGCATTCAGTACATAAACTGAATGCTTGTTTAGCGTCGCAACTAGCACTTGTAACTAGTTGGACTGTGTGGTGAGGGAATTCCTTTCTGAATGAATGAATACGGTTTGTTGATGGTATAACAAGTACTGATCTTTATTGTCAAACTTAATGGTATTTATAGCTAAAAATAGCTTACTTATCATATGTATAAATTTGGTTATATTGGGTTACTGGCGCAGCATTTGCTTGCCAATGCATAATTGCTTATTGGCAACTGCCGGGTTGGCTGACCGCTGCACGAGTAACCCGTAATGTGTAGTCAGCAGTATGTAGTCTGTGTGTGTGTGTAATATGTGTGCACTATTTTTGGCCTACGATAACTTGGTAACTTCTGACTTAAGTCTATATATATATGCACCTAAACATTCTCCCGGCCGTTGAACAGGTGTTCAACCATCGTCTTGGTCTAGTACGAATCGTCTTGGTGATGCGGCTGGATCAGGTGTATTGATGACTTCATTCCTGGGAACCGTTGGTTGCACACTCCATTGGCGTTTCTTTCGCATTGCATAGGCACATAGCAATACTAGCTGACCCGGCAAACGTTGTTTTGCCATATAAATTACTTTCAAGTAATTTCTAGTGTAGATAAAAAATAGCTTACTTATTGTAAGTATGTATGTATGTAAGAATGTGTATATTGTATGTATGTAAGAATGTGGTATATCCGTGAAATAGGCATGGAGCGCTGTGAACGATGAGGGAATATAAAAATAACAAAAGGCAAACATTATTTTTAAGTTATTATAGTGTATTCCTTAAAATTATATATCATTAATAATTAATCAATTACGACAGTAACACTAACAAACAATATCAATCTCTTAATGCTATAGCGTGAACAATATTTTTTGTTAGTCCATCTTTAGCTAACACAAACAAACTGGATGGTTTACCCACTCGAGAGCATGCCACGTATAATTGTCCGTGTGAAAAACATGGTGTTCTCAAATCTAAGCCACAAATAGACATCGTTTGACCTTGGGATTTGTTGATAGTCATTGAAAATGCCAATCTAATCGGAAACTGAATACGTTTGAATTGAATTGGCACATCTGTAGGTATAATAGGAATCCGTGGTATTAATATATTTTCACCTCGGAACTTGCCATTTAAAATGCTGGCTTCGATCACGTTTTTCATTAATTTTTGAATGACTAATCGCGTACCGTTGCACAGCCGGGGCGGGTTCAAATTACGAAGCAAGATAATCGGAGATCCAACCTTTAATTGTAAATTATGCGGTGGCATGCCTGGCAAATCCAGTGAGTTCAAAAACTCTGTGGGAAAATTTACTGCTTCGCTGTCGTCGCAAACTGTATCAATAGATTTATATGATACCAAGTTCCCTGGCAACAACATTTGTATCTTCAGATTTGAATTGTCAACGTCTACATTTTTTGCCGCTAAGATTGCTCTTTATGCAAGCCACTCATGATTTATGTACTGTGTGTGTACATCAGGAAATATTTGTTCAATGAGAGTATCTTGCGAATCAGCGATTGTGCAGAAATCGGTCGGTAATTTTACGTATCCAGTTTCATCTATAGTAGTGTTGGGTAAACATTGCTCACTTTGGTGAACATGTTCACTTGTTCTTTTTTTCAAAGTGAGTTAACTCACTCACTTTGCTCATTTGCTCACTGTTCACTGTTCAGTTGTTCAGTTGCTCATTGTTCAGTTGCTCACTGTTCAGTTGTTCACTGTTCAGTTGTTCACTGTTCAGTTGCTCACCTGTTCAGTTGTTCACTGTTCAATGTATACCCAATTGAATGTAAACTCCCACTTAAAATAATAACAACCTTTTCTCATATATTTTTTCAACGAAAATAAGGAACTTTTATTTTAAATTCAAGAGCTGGACGCTAGCGCTCTATAATTAACTTAGCTTTAGTATTCTTTGTGTATTATAGCTAATATTAAAAAATAAAATTATATTTTTAATTCAGCATTCAATGCTCATAAAACTAAAAATAAAAATATAAGGAATAAAATAAAAATGAAAGCTAAAAACTAATTGATTTAAATTATTGCTTCCCTTAAATGTTTCGGACCAATGAATGTGTTGCCATTGGCAGGCAATTCGTCTGAGCTGAAACAAATATGAGTTAGTTTTTTGTAAAATAAAATATGTAATCTAAAGACTTACCATTCAGCATCTTTTACATATTATTATGCAAAAACGTGAGATTGTTCACCTGCGTTGGCTTTAAAAGTGTTCGCCTCTTTGTAATTGTGTGTGCCGCACCGGAAAATATTCTTTCGCATGGCACTGATGTGGCCAATAAACATAGGCGTTTCATCATATACGAGTATAAGTGTGGATATTGCCCCTTTCTTTGCTCCCACCATTTTAAAGCATCTTCATTCCGATTTAAATACTCTTCAGAGAGGTATTTGTCCATTTTTCGAATGGTTGCCACTGTGTTGTTTGACGGCTTGCTCACTTGTTGAAAGGTTTCGTCGTATTCCTTCCAAATATCGTCTTCTGTTGTTTGTTTAACGATTTCTTCTTGAACGGATACTGCAGGCGTGTCATTGGCATGGCGATGGATGTTTTTTTAATATTAGAAACCGCGGCTTTAAAAGCGTCCGGGTTTCTAAAAACTCGCCCTTTAAATCGGGGATCCAACACAGTGCTTTCAGCGAACAATGGATTTGACTCCAAGTCCTTGAAGCGGTGCTCCATCTCCTTCAGAAGGACAGTTCCCACTGCAGCGGCTGACTCGTTTAGCCCAAAACTAAAACTACCAATCTTTCTTTGCAGAATTCCTGCCAACACTATCACTTTTGATAGAGTAACATTTTTCTCTGCCGAAAGTTCGGCTGTCACCTGCAAAAACGGTTGAAGAATGGGCTGTACTTCTTCTATAGCTTCGAAGTCCTGATTGGTCAAGCCCAGATCGGGTCGCAGAAGCGAAACCACCAGCATCACCGCCTCCTTCAATGTTTTCAGTCGCTCAAACATTTTAAAAGTTGAATTCCAGCGAGTTGGTACATCCTGAACAAGCTTAACATCCGGGAGTCTTAGTTGAGCTTGGGTGTCCTTAAGCTTTTTATACGCCGTTGTACTTCGGTGAAAAAATTGAACAATTGCACTGAATTTCATGCGAATGGTGTTAATATTTTCTAGCCCTTTCTGCACAATAAGGTTTAATGTGTGGGCGAAGCACGGTATGTGACGCCAGTTGCCTATTTTTATAGCACCAACAATGTTGAATGCATTGTCGGAGGCAATAGCAGCAACTTTATTTTCAATGCTCCATTCAACCACAACCTTCCGCAATCTTTCTGCCAAATTTTGGGATGTGTGGCTTTCCTCAACTTGCTCGCACGACAGCATAAACGATTTCAATGTTGTCGACTGCTTTCCAATAAAATGGGCAGTCACCGCCATATAACTTTCATGTGCCAGAGAAGTCCAACAGTCCGTTGTCAGGCAAACCGCCGTCGCATCAAGCATTTCTTCTTTTATAATGGCCGTCTGCTCTTCGCAAATTTGCGGCATCAAAACATTTGTAACTGTTTTCCGTGTAGGAAGCTTATATCCAGGGCAGTGAGAGACATCCTCAATCAACTGCTTAAACTCCGGCTCTTCCACCATCCGAAGCGCATGATGCCCTTTAGCTATCATTTTCACAACCTGCCGATCAATCTTTTGACTTCTGCTTGCACTTATCGGCCTTTGAAAAAACGCCGTCATGCGTTGCTGTCCATTAATTTCATCAATATTGGCAGTCTCATCGTCTTGCCGGACAACCGGCTCCATTGCGGTTGGGTGTTTGCTAGAAAGGTGCCGCCCCAAGTTGCTCTGCGACTTGCTGCTCAGCACATTGCGACAATATTTACATTTCGCCTCTTTATTTCCCAAATCTGTAAAATGCTTCCAAATGGCACTTTGGGGTCGAGACATTTTAGGTTTTTTAAATGCGTATTATAAAATTTAAACAAACGGGAATTTAGACGCTTTAAAACAATGTGACCAAATGATATTACGAAAAACGGCTGAAATGGCTTAAAATCACAGATACATCTGTTTCGATCTTCAGTAAAATATGTTTTGTTTGAAAAAAATAACAAATTGATTGGCATAGTTAAAATAAAATAAAATATAAATCAAAATACCAAATTTTTCCACAAAACAGTGAGAAAAGGTTGTTATTGTTTTAAGTGGGAGTTTACATTCAATTGGGTATACATTGAACAGTGAACAACTGAACAGTGAGCAACTGAACAGTGAGCAACTGAACAACTGAACAACTGAACAGTGAGCAACTGAGCAGTGAGCAGTGAACAACTGAAGTAGTGAGCAACTGAACATGTTCACTCGCTCAGTTTAATGAACAACTCTTTTTTGTTCACTCACTCATGAGCAACCCAACACTAATCTATAGCAACTTTTCCATCACCGATATCTAAGAGTTGTTTTGAAAATTTTTCACCGGATGGATCTTGAAGCATTTGAACGCGCATATTTACTTTTAGCTGTAATTTTTCAACATTACGCCACAATGGAGATGATTTTAAGCAAGCGTTGATCTCATCAGCGTATGTTGAACGTGGAATGACTGGAAGTGTTTGTCTGAAATCACCTGAAAGGACCAACAGAGTTCCGCCAAATAGTTTGTCGTTGTTTTTAATATCTTTCAATGTAATGTTCAACGCTTCAAGCGAATGTTTGTGTGCCATAGTACATTCATCCCAGATGATAATTTTACACCGTTTCAGCACGGTGGTCATGGACGATTGTTTCTTAATGTTGCATACTGCGTCAGGGTTATTCTGAATATTTAGTGGCAGCTTAAATACTGAATGAGCTGTTCTGCCTCCATCCAATAAAGTTGCTGCAATGCCCGATGATGCAACGGCCAATGCGATGCCATTATTTGATCGTATTTCAGCAAGAATTAGCGAAATAACGAATGTTTTGCCAGTTCCACCCGGTGCATCCAAAAAGAAGAACCCACCTTGTCCAGCTGAAACTGCGAGCATAATGCGATCATAAATGGTTCTTTGTTCCTCATTCATTAGTGGGACATTGCGGGCAACAATCGCTGCCATTTCTACAGTGCTGTACTGCAGTTCACGATTCATTTCAGTATTCATTAAATCAGATGCAGTTCGATTTGGCGAATTCATACCGAAATTACAAAGTGATAAGTTGGCAATGACAATGCAAAGATCCTCAATAGCAATCAATGCTTCATTGTACATTGCGTCGCTGAATGTTATGGTTAGATCGTGGCACCGTGTACGATGTTGATGCAATATATCATCAGTCATTGAATCTTTGTGATTATCCCATAATATCTGTGCTCGGGCTGGGAAACATGTAGTCAACACTATAGCGAATAGTAGACGAATTTGTATTGCTGTACAGTTCAATGCCGCTTCAGCAAGCATGCATTCCCACTGGTTGTCGTCTTCCAGCAAGCCGAGTGCAAGGCATGCATCTTTATACGTTGGATAGTGTTGCCCATTCACTTTACGTATATCTTGAAATGATAATGGGCCAGTAACATTAACCAACAACAGTCGAAGATAAAAGCACTCAGTGTGTTTTGGATTGACTGTAAATAATCGCCCCAAGGCGTTTGATTTAAATAAATTGAGACATGCAGCAACTGGTGAGCCTTGCTTGCGGGGCATCCATGTTTTTGTTTGAGTCCATGTGAAATAGCGTGGTACTTGTGAATAGAGTAATGTTCGTGCAAAGGCACCAAAATCATCCGCACGATTACACAATTCAAAGAATGCAGTGAGTGTAGTTTTAGGTGGATTTATTGCACGATCAATCGCTGTCTCGTTCGTGAAAAATACACGCTGACCGTTTTCAAGATGGACGGCTAACTGAACAACTGCTGGATCCCGTTCATGAATTGGAAAACCAAAGATACGCCAAGCAGCTTCATTGAAGCTGATGTACCGACCAATTTGGTAGAGCGTTTTTTCATCGTTTTTATTCACTGGAGGAGCATTCACATTAGTATTTTCCACTCTAAACACAGCCATATCACTGCCTTTGTGGACATACTTGCAAATGTATTTGATGCTCTTCACTGAACTGCAGAACTCAACATTAATATGAGCATTATATGTCTTGCTCAGCAGAGGCGAATATGGCACCACCCAACGATTGTCAATATCAATGTCTGTGTTGCTGATATTTTTAATAAATGATTGTCCGCCATTATCAGGATTTCTTCGACGATATATTGGGTATCCGTCGACATTCGTGACCGTATCATTGGTAAAATATTTAGGAAAATTTTTATTACATTTTCCATCTGCCATGCAAGGCGATGAACTATTAAGATTACCACATGGACCATGGATCATGTTTGTTGTAACAATATCAAACAGCAATATTATGTCATTATGGCTTGGAAAAGCATTTAAGCCGCGGCACATTCCCACAGTCAGGCAAAGTAAGCAAGGCAAGGCAAGGTACGGCAGTCAGGGCAGTCAGGCAGTTTAGGTCGACTCTCTCGAGTGTCGCTTGGGCTGTCAGAAAGTGCCATGAGACGACGGCAGCCACATGCGTCCACTTGGAGTGGTTTAATATTTGTTTGCATTATCATTTTGAATTGCCGATAAATAAGCCGTTCAATGGTTCAGGTGGTGTTTCAATTGCAGGTAGTTGCACTTTTCCTGACGCGCAACACATCCCAGCTGGCTCATTTTTGAATTTCAGAGCATGACAATGCGGACATTCCTTGTCCATAGCACCAATTACCACTTTTGAATGAGCATAATATTCAATATCGGGCTCATACTGGAATGCTAGACGCAGGAATGAATCAGATGTAAATGCTCGATGTACCTGTTGTCGTTGTCGGTCATTTGTTCTGCGTCTATTGACTGTGAAACGGCGTGATTGTCGTTGTTCTAATCTTATGACTTCATTGCGCTCAGCTCGTGTATCTTCTGGCTCTTCTTGATGCAACTGCGCCATTCTGACACGTGCATCAGTATTTTCTTGCTGGATTTGTTCTTCGGTTCTTTCGGATCTTCTATTTTGCAAGTTTCGAGATTTACTTGTATTACGGCTCAAATCAGCCCTTTGCGTTTTCTTGGCATTGCTCACTGTACAAAACACATAAATATAATTAATGAAATTACTTAATGAAAAAAAAAAATGAATAATTATGCCAGGTTTGGAAATGATTAGTTTGAATTTATGAAATTATAGAAAAAATATAAGTTTTATGAAAAAATTTTTCAACCAAAAGTAAAAAATTAAGTTTTACGAAAATATTTTCTCTTATAATTTTTTCATAATCATATCGAAAATATATGGTTAGAAATGGTAAAAACAAAAATGAATACAAAAAAAAAGTTTGCCCAATTTTAATAAAAATTAAATTTCACCGAATTTTTTACGATCGTTTCCAACAACATTTTCGATAAATAAAAAAAAAAGTATACTTACAACACAAAAGCCGTTGTTATTGGAAGCTCGTGCCACGTGTTGAGTACTTTTGAGGTTATGAAAATCACTTGATTAACTAATCGTGCAAAATACACTCAAAATTGATCATTTTATTATTATTGATAGAATAGGAATGATTAGTAGTTAATATGAGAGTTACACTGAGATAGCAAAATAATAATTGTCAACGTTACTACTACGCTTGATGCATAAACAATATAGCCGACAACTGTGTAGGGAGTGAGAGAAGTATTATTGTGTGAGAGAAACAGGAGACCGGCTTCGTTCTCATCCCTACCCCGTGCTGTTTACTGGGTCAGAAGTGACACCTGTAGACATCTGGCGGGGATAACTAACTAAATGACGATTGATCAGTTATCGACCGGAGATGAAAAATGATTAAATTACTAAAATGGCTATTAAAAAATAAGGGTTGATCGTAGAAGGGTTAAAATTTAGGATTGTATGTATTTTTGTATGTTGTATCATAGAAAAAATAAAAACTAAAAATTTTGTCTAAAAAATAAAAAATAAAATTTAGGGGTGGACTACCCTTAACATTTAGGGGGATGAAAAATAGATGTTGGCTGATTCTCAGACCTACTCAATATGCTCACAAAATTTCATGAGAATCGGTCAAGCCGTTTCGGAGGAGTATGGGAACGAAAATTGTGACACGAGAATTTTATATATTAGATGATGGATATAGCTAAGGCGGCATATGATGCTATATGATTATGTAGGACTGAACTTGATTGGTTAGGCAGCTCTTGACTGTTAAGAGTTGCCAACTTCTGCTGTATGTCGTCCAGATCCTTGTCTTCTTGAACCTTGTACTCTGAGATGTTGATATTTGTCGCAGGTATATGGGTGATGTTTGGCTTGATTATGTCGCCAAAGTGTGCGTAACTTGGCCTTATTTGACTTATGATGGTGCCGAACGTACTGATGCTAATCTCCAAATTGCGTGCGGTACAACCAGATGATAATGAGAGTAGTGTGTCTTGTAGCTGTATTGTGGATGGTGTTCCGTTGCATACGGCTTGTAGTTCCATTGCAGCATGTGTTGCGAAGATCCACCTGTTAGGTTGGTGTGTCTTTTCCCAAACAATCTTGGTGGTTCTGTGAGTTGTTTGACATACTGTTGGTGTTTTGTTGTTAAAGAGCTGGAACTCACATCGATTGTTTACGTTGAACACTGCTTGATGGTCAAAACACACGTATTCTTCGTTTGGTAGTGTGAGGCATTGTCGTAGATCATCGTGTGTCAGTCCCATGAACTGATCCCTGTGGTTGTTAGCTGCTATTATAGGTGTTTTGAGCTCAAACAATCTCCAACTTGTTGAGTCCCACACCGGAATTGGAACGATGTTAAACAGCTCTAGTATTGATGTTGACACTAATGGTAATATTACTCTGAATATTACATGAGTGTCGGTGGCTGTTCCTTCTGCTCGCATTATTCTGTATAGTTGAATTACGTTGGATGTTGTCACGGGAAGCGTTTGATCTGGTGGCAAATGATCCCGTATCTGATCCAATTGATCCTTTAGCTGATTAGGGGAAATCAATGTTGGGCTGATTGTATGGTGGCGAATTCCTGTCAGAACGTCCACTATTTCTGATTGCACTGCAGCGTGGCTGCCAGAAGTGTTAGTTGAGTTGTCAGCGCCAGGTACGTTTCCGTGAGATGTGCGCCTGTGTACCTTCCTCTGCTTTGGCTAATGATTGCTACTTGTTGCTCAAGTAGTTTTAGCCGCTTGTCCGATGTAGATCTGGTCTTCTTGACAACGTTGATAGTTGAGTCAAGTACTGATTTTTGGTTTCTCAGTAGGTGCAGTAAAAATGCCTCGTTGCTTTTCACCTCCTCTATGACTGTTGAGCTACTGAGCTTTTTCAATAGCTATCGAATTTCAAAAGTACAAAGTTAATAAATATAAATGCACCGAAATTTTGCATAAATATAATTATAATTTATTTGCCTTCGTGGCCGAACTTATTTATACTGTCACAATTGTTCAATTCTTAATGCAAGCTCCGAATTGAGCTATGCAATAATTATATATAACAAAATGATTTGGCAGGCGTCGAATGCCTTGCCGCGACTTGAATTCTTGCGCGATCGAAAAAGAACTGATTAGCTGCCAAATTGCAGCAGCAGCTTGAACTCAGCTGAAGGCCAAGGGCAAGCAATAGAAAACATGCAAGATAAAACGAACAATGATAGCATATGCAAACAAGAATTATGAGAGATACGTTAATTTGCTCTTATGCTGCGAAAAGCATAATTGATTAAAGAGAACTATTTTAAAATGAAACTGCGTGTGTTGTTGTTTGGCGCAGATAGCTGCGTAACCAAACATTCTCCCCCCGTTGGAAGACACGGGCTTTCAGCAACATCCTCTTTCGGAAGCGCACATAATTTGCGCACAGCTCTCTTGATGATTCCTGTTGACGTCTTAAGAACAGCTACTCGAGGAACGCCGTCAGCGCCAGCAACAAGCTCAACCACACGAGCTAGTGGCCATTTAAGAGGTGGCAAGTTTTCATCCTTTACAAGGACGACATCATTAATGAGAACGCCCGGCTGGGATGTTCTCCATTTGGATCGCTGCTGAAGAAGCGTTAAATACTCCTCACGCCAACGTCTCCAGAAAATTTGCTGATAATATGTTATACGCTGCCAGCGATCTAGACGGCTAACGTTCAGAGCGGTGACGTCAGGCTCAGGATATAAAGCGAGTGGTGCAGTGCCAAGGAAGTGCGCAGGAGTAAGCACATACAGATCTGCAGGGTGCTCTGAAAGTGGAAAAAGAGGTCGAGAATTTATTATTGCGCCAATGTGGCAGACGAGTGTACGCAGATCATCCAGGGGCAACAGAGAGGGCCCGACCGATCGATAAAAATGGTATTTGGCTGTCTTAACCGCCGCCTCCCAAAGTCCACCGAAGTGTGGGGATCGAGGTGGAATGAATTCCCATTCGATGTCATCAGCGACACAAAACTCTCGGACAGAGTCTATGTGCTTCTCGCTGAGGAAGAGTCGCTTGAGCTCAGCTAAGTCGTTTTTGGCTCCCACGAAATTAGTGGCGTTGTCCGACCATATGCGAGCAGGTTTGCATCTGGTGAGCATGAACCGCTTAAGCGCATTGAGAAAGGCTGCTGTCGACAAGTCAGGAACCAGTTCGAGATGCACTGCCTTTGTTGCAAAGCAAATGAAGACTGAGATGTAGCATTTTACTGGTCCCTTGTTCCGAATCTCGCTCTTGTAGTAAAATGGTCCACAATAGTCCACTCCAGTCACAGCGAAAGGATGCGAGCCACTTACACGATCCCGGGGAAGGTCCGCCATGATTGTCTCAGCCAGGACGGGTTTAGCTCGAAAGCACATGACGCATTTGCTTGTTACGCTGGAGACAGCGTTACGGCCACCAATAGGCCAATAGCGGAGCCGTATGTGAGCGAGCAGCGAACGAGGTCCAGCATGCAGCTGACGCCTATGAAAATGCATAATGATAGCGCGGGTGACAGGATGACGACTCGGAAGAATGATGGGATGCTGAGCATCGAAATCCAGACTCGAATGCTTTAGACGGCCACCAACCCGAAGGAGTCCAAACTCATCGAGGAATGGGTTAAGCGAGGCAATAGAGCTGGATGATTTGATCGCCCGTCCGCCTTGAAGAGCTCTATAATCATCACTCAGATCCGCCATCTGGATGCTCCGCAATAGTAAGTGGGTGCCTTTATGTATCCACTCTACTGTGAGGCTGGGATGCCTGATGCGATTTCGAAATTTGTAAATATATCCGAAAACACGACGCAGGCTTTGAAACGAATTTAAAAACTTGCATCCTATGCTGACATCAGAGCATCTAGAGACGCCAACTAGCGCCTTTTGTCGCAGCTCAGGAAGCGTCTGGGTTGGTAGACATGTTGTAGGCCATTCGCAATCTCCTTTGGTTAAAAATCGGGACCATTCGACCATAACGATGACTTTATAAGTTCGCTTGGAAGTGCCCCTCTAGAAAGAATGTCTGCCGGATTGCATGCCGTCGGTACGTAGCGCCATTCCATTCCTGCTGTTAGCTCTTGGATTAACGATATTCTATTAGCCGTAAACGTTTGGAATCGAGAAGGCTCATCCCGTATCCAGGATAAGACAACTGCCGAATCTGACCAACAATAATATCTGCAATTAAACAAGTTCATGTGAGATATTTCCCGAATAAGCTGAGAGAGGAGTGCAGCAGCAGATAACTCCAGCTTTGGTACTGTGAGAGTTCGCAAGGGTGCCACTCGAGACTTAGAGCACAACAAATGAACTATGCGCCTTCCTTCGTTTATCGAAACGACGTAAATGCATCCACCGTACGCTTCAATGCTAGCATCGCTGAAACCATGCACTTCTATGACGCCCTTTGGAACGACGACCAGTCGAGGGAGTTTAATTTGGTCTGAATTACAAATGTCCGCACACAAACTAATCCAAGAACAGTGCAATGCAGCAGAAAGACTTTCATCCCAATCCAAATGCTCTCTCCAAAGGTGCTGCAAAAAGATCTTGGCCTTGGCTACCACGGGTCCGATAAGTCCAAGCGGGTCATAGAAACGAGCAATGGTAGACAGCACAGAACGTTTGCTAGGCTTGCCATGCGCTTTCATGGGAGAAAAGTTAAATAGAAGGCAGTCAGAAGCTGGATCCCATGCAAGTCCGAGAGTCTTCGTGACATCCGTGCCATCATCAAACTTTAGAAAAGTCTCCTTGTCCTCATCGGGAACCTGCTGAAGCACGCGAGGATCATTGGAGCACCATTTCCTAAGCTTGAAATTTCCTTTCCAGAGCAGCCTGACTGTCTGATCCATAAGGTCAACTACTTCCTCGACAGAGTCGCCTCCAGTGATGAGATCATCTACATAAAAATCGCTCAAGACCACTTTGGATCCAGCAGGAAACGATCTTTTTTCGTCAATAGCCAATTGCTGCATGGAACGAACTGCCAGAAAGGAAGCTGGCTTCGTGCCATAGGTGACGGTGTCCAGTTTGAAGACTTGAATTTCCTGATGCGGCGAATCACGCCACAGGATACATTGCAGGTACGAATCGGGTTCAGCCATCCTAACGCACCTATACATTTTGCAAATATCGCCTGTCAGTGCTATTGGGAAAGTCCTAAACTGCAACAGCGTACTGAACAGCTTGCGTTGTATAGTTGGGCCTGCCATGAGGATTTCATTCAGGGAATAACCAGACGAAGACACGGCCGAACCATCAAACACAACTCTGAGCTTAGTTGTGGAGCTATCTTCCTTAAGAACGCAATGATGGGGAAGATAATATTTGCAGTGACTAAGCATTTGCGACTCAACCAAAGACATGTGATTTAAATCCACATACTCCTTGATAAATGCTGCATATTGAGACTTTAGCTCAGGATGACGCTCCAATTTGCGCTCCAGATTGCAGAACCGACGATAAGCTTGCTGATACGAGTCTCCAATTAGATCCACAGCATGCTTGACCGGAAGGCGAACCGAATATTCACCAGTGCCTAAACGAGCAAAAGTTTGTTGAAAATGCGCCTCACAATCAAGTTCCTCCTTGGTAGATCCGTTGACTGCACGAGAACAGGATTCTACCTCCCAAAACCGACGAACGATCTCATCAAGCTTGTGATCAGGGCTGGAGCTTGGCATCGAAACAGAATGAGTCACCATTAATGAGGCAGGGCTTGTCGAAGACGTTCCACCTGTCACTATCCAGCCGAGTTGAGTTTTTTGTAGAATAGGCAAACCAGGAGCGATCTTAATTTGACCAACACACAACAATTCCAATTAGCAGATCTATTTGTTGCGGCTTAAAGAACTCTGGATCAGCCAAGCGAATATTTGAGGGTATATTCCAGAGGTCAGTACTAATATCGTAGCTCGGCTGATTTCCAGTTATAGACGGAGCTATCAAAACTGAGATGTCAGCAGAGTAATCAGATGCTCGTGATTGAAAGCTTATTTCTGCTGAATAGCCTTCTGAGGCAACACTAGACTCCCCTAATCCAGAAATCAACGTAGGCGACCGATGTTTGCGAAGCTGGAGGTGTTGAGCTAATCGAGACGTAATAATGTGCACCTGCGAACCAGAATCGAGAAGAGCACGGCACGGGACCAAAACCCCACTGTGACTCCTAACGTTAACAACAGCAGTTGCCAAGAGCACAATGTCGGGGCTGAGATTTTGGGCTACGAGTGATGCTGAAGGTTTTGCAGCAGGCAGATGCGGGGCAGAATTAAATTGAGAACCGTCAATCTGATTCTCAAAGTGCAGAAGCGTGTGATGCTTGGCCTTACAACGGTTGCAGGCAGTTGAGCTGCATTCCTTAAGCCTATGACCCTTGCGCAGGCAATTGATACAAAGGGAAAGCTTTTTTACCTCGCGTAGACGCAGTTGAGGAGACAGATTGCCAAAACGGGAACAGTTGTATATAACATGGCCAGAGGTCTCACAAAACACACAATCATTTGTGTTGGAGTTAGTAGCGACAAAGGCCTTTCTACTGGTGTTAGAGATTTTGCTACTTTTTCCCACCTTAGAGCTAGGCGTATACGTTGCCATAGCGTGTTCCACATTTTCCAACCTTTGGCATCGTCGATCCAGAAATGCCATGAACTGCTCACAGGTCGGGATAGTATCCATCGGTGCTGTCTCCTCCCAACTGGTCTGCGTTGCCTTATCCACCTTTTGCAGCAAGCTGTGCACAATAATGCAGCCTGCAATCTGTTCCACGCTACCCAGGCTTTGTAGAGCGCGGATGTTGGAATTCACCGTATCCGAAAGGGCTCGAAGTTTTACAGCTGACGACGACTCGATGCAATCCAAACCCAAAATCTCAGTGACATGTGCCTGAAAAATAAGACGCTTATTATTAAACCGCTTTTTAAGGAGCTCTAATGCCACTGGGTAGTTTGCGCTGCTGATTTCCAATGAAGAAACACTATCTAGGGCTGGTTCTTTCAGGCACGATCGCAAATGCTGAAACTTCTCCACATCTGACAGGCCTGAGTCCCCGTCAATGATCGACGAGAACATTGCTATAAAATCAGCAAACTTTGTATATCCTCCGCTAAACTCTGGAAGCTTGAGTTCAGGCAATCGAATCCGGCTTTGAGACAATGTGTGATTGTCAACAGAAGCATCTTGCCTCATAGTAGAGCACAAAGGGGAAGATAACTTTCGCTTATTTATTTCGCGACGAAAGCTAGCTTCCACTAAGACAACAAGTTCATCAAAAGATTCGCGTAAATCACTCCCGATTTCGTCGTAGTCCAGTTCTTCCAATGCATTATGCATATTGTTGAATGCCTGCTGAGCATTTTCTAGAACCTTAAACCGAACAGCCAACTCTTCTTCACTGAGATGCACAATTTGCTCCGGAGCGACTACTTTGGCCAACCGTTTTACCTGCTCGTTAATAGCTTTGGCTTTGGCTTTATAAAATGCTGCACTAGGCGACGGCACTGCAGCAGTATCTGGCATTTTGAAATATTTGTTTATATGTACACGCACTTGCAAAATATAGTTTGAGAGCCACTGAATGACATACACTTGAGGGATGCAGTTTTGGGTTCACTGGCTGTCAAACCCTTGCTTTGTCTTTATTGTTCAGTAAATGCCAAAACACTAACACTTTATTGCATTCACTTATGCTTCAGTACATTACAGTTTAAAATGCACTGACGATCAAACAACGTAATGTCACTGGCAATGCAGCTGGTAATAATGTACCACCAAACTGCACAAGTCACAATGTCAATTCGAGGGCAAACACTTAAACACAAGCGAATGCAACAGAAACGGCCAACAATAACAATGCAGAAACGGCTGCTGCAACTGTATTAGCGAAAAGCGATAAGAGAATCAATGCGCGGAAGCCAATGCAGGTCAAACACCTGAAGCAAAAGCGAGCGCGAAACGAAGCGAGATCAACGAAAACGATGTAAAGAGCGCGGGCGCGCGCTTTTATCACTCTATAAATTAAATAGTTTTAAGTTATTTAAACAATACAGAGTAGAATCACGTCGGGGTCACCAAATGTTGAGCTACTGAGCTTTTTCAATAGCTATCGAATTTCAAAAGTACAAAGTTAATAAATATAAATGCACCGAAATTTTGCATAAATATAATTATAATTTATTTGCCTTCGTGGCCGAACTTATTTATACTGTCACAATTGTTCAATTCTTAATGCAAGCTCCGAATTGAGCTATGCAATAATTATATATAACAAAATGATTTGGCAGGCGTCGAATGCCTTGCCGCGACTTGAATTCTTGCGCGATCGAAAAAGAACTGATTAGCTGCCAAATTGCAGCAGCAGCTTGAACTCAGCTGAAGGCCAAGGGCAAGCAATAGAAAACATGCAAGATAAAACGAACAATGATAGCATATGCAAACAAGAATTATGAGAGTTACGTTAATTTGCTCTTATGCTGCGAAAAGCATAATTGATTAAAGAGAACTAGTTTAAAATGAAACTGCGTGTGTTGTTGTTTGGCGCAGATAGCTGCGTAACCAAACAATGACCTTAGTCATTTTATTAGCGTAGTCCGAGTCTTGAACTCCAAATAGACTGTTTGCAATATTGCCAACTGCATCAAATGGGGATCGGCGTCTTCGTGTGTGTTGCAAGAGTGCATTTGCCATTTGCAATTCGTCGAACAGGTGTCGAAAGTGCTGTGATATTGAATCACATGTGTGCACATTGTTTAATTCAGGACATATGTATTTGAATTCGTTTATTCCTAAATCAAAGGTCTTCATATCTCGCCAGTATGGTTCCAGTTCTTATTATTATTATGGTCCAGTCGGATATAGCTCTTTTTGTTGTGCCAATTTTTTCATAAAATATTCCAGGCTTCGTGTCGAACCTTTTCACAGACACCGACTGTGTCAGCACCAAGGGTAACATAAGAAGTAGAATTAGCATGGATGAAGTGATAGTTGGCGACATAAGTCGTTTCCGCCGCACAGGTGGCGCATCATGTTTATCTGTGTCCTCTGTTTCCATAATAGGTCGTTTTTTGGCTTCTTCTGGAAAGATCGGCGCCAGCCTGTTGTAAATGCTTGTAAATGCCTGAGGCAGTCTTTACGTCAACCACTCGAACATGGTTATCCAGTCCTGGATATGTCTTTATAATGCGTCCCATAGGCCAGCTCATCACCGGAATGTTGTCTTCCTTGATAAGGACCAGCATGCCTTCCTTGATATTGGGATTGACGGTTTTCCACTTGTGTCTGGCTTGTAACTCTTGTAAGTATTCCTCTGACCATTGATTCCAGAATCCTTGCTTAATTCTGGATACTAATTCCCAACGTTTCAGTAGGGATTTCTCTTCGCGATCGGCGTTGACATCAGGTGGAGCTGTTAGTGTTTCACCAATCAAGAAATGTGCTGGGGTGAGAGCTGTGGTGTCCGTAGGATCATTTGACATCGGGGTTATTGGGCGTGAATTCAGGATGGCTTCGATTTCGACGATCACCGTGTTAAGTTCCTCAAATGTAAGGGTCGCAGTGTTGGTTGTCGTTATCAACAGTCGCTTTGCCGACTTGACTGCAGCTTCCCATAGGCCTCCAAAGGATGGCGCTCGTGGCGGGATGAATTTGAACGCAACTTGTTTCTTGTTACAGTGATTAATAATCTCTGCTTGTGACTTCTCCCCAAAAATTGTTGACTCTAATTCCTTCAGCTGGTTGTTTGCTCCGACTAAGTTGGTTGCATTGTCACAATGAATTGGAATTAGGAAGCGTCGCA
This sequence comes from Scaptomyza graminum, assembly GCA_018901835.1. Taxonomy (NCBI): domain Eukaryota; kingdom Metazoa; phylum Arthropoda; class Insecta; order Diptera; family Drosophilidae; genus Scaptomyza; species Scaptomyza graminum. Next base: position 371,887 of record JAEIFL010000157.1, on the reverse strand, counting down.
AAGCTCCCAAAAAGGCGTTTGTGGTCAGATCGCTTAACAGTTCAAGGTGAACCGCCTTTGTAGAGAAACAGCAGAATACGGCTATGTATGCTTTGTCTGGTCTTTTTCCTTGAATTTTGTGGTGAATCCAGATTGGTCCGCAGTAGTCTACGCCTGTTGTAAGAAATGGGCGTGTTGGTGTTACTCGATCGGCTGGCAAATTACCCATAATTTGATTCATTAACTTGGGCCTTGCCTTGTTGCATGTAACGCAGTTGTGAATAATATTCCTTGACATTGTTTTGTCGTTGAGGATCCAATATTGCTGTCTAGCGGTTGCTCGTTAGGCTTGGGCACCGCAATGCATATTGTCCTCATGCAGATCTTTCAACAGCATTTTTACTATTGGAGCATTGTAGGGCAGCAGAATCTGGTGCCTTGCATTGTTCGGGAGTGGGGCTTGATCCAATCTGCCACCAACTCGTATAAGTTCGTCGGATCCTTGTAGGGAGGACAGCGATGAAATGGAACTCCTTTTTTCCACCATATTGTGACGCTGCAGCGTTTTTAGCTCAGCAGCAAATTCCACTTGTTGTATTGTCCGCAAGATTACGTTGCGAGCGTGATTCAATTCCTCGACGCTTAGGGTGACAGTTGCTGCTCTGTATTTTTTGTAGCAGAGGCGTAACATGTAAGCCAATGCGTTGTAACTTGTGAAATGAATGGCTGTGTCTACAAGTGTACAATTCTTCACCTATTGTAGATGGAGATATGGCCAGACTTATATGTATCGTTTTCTTTTCCAGGTTGCTGGGGGTGATACTGGGTAAGGCTGACCATTTTTCTGGAGAGCCGTGCAGGAATAGTGGTCCATACAACCATAAGTTGTGCTCGTGTAGTTTCCGTGCCGATATTCCTCTTGAGAGCACATCTGCCGCATTGTTGGCCGATGATACGTGTCGCCATTGAGTCTGGCTTGTTAATGCTTGGATCTTTGCTATCCGGTTGGCCACAAATGTATGGAATGTGGAGGCAGCTGCATTGATCCATGACAGGACAACCGTAGAATCCGACCAAAAGTATCCTGGTACTGTGTCGCTGTCGAGGCTTAGATCGCGTCGAACCCTTTCAGCAAGCTCTGCACCCAATAATGCAGCACATAGCTCTAGTCGAGGAAGTGACTGTTTTGCTGTTGGCGCCACTCGAGACTTTGAACATAGCAGCCGAACAGATACTTGCTTGTTTCTGTAAGTTGCGCGTACTTAAGCTGCAGCGCCATATGCACGTTCCGATGCATCCACGAAGACGTGTAATTCTTTCGTTATTGGAGTCTTACCATCATAAACGTGCCTTGGGATTCGCATTGAGTTGAGGCTCTGCAACTCGTCTCGATACTCTTTCCAATCATTCTGAAGACTTGTAGGTAGCTCGTCGTCCCAATCGAGCTTTAATTCCCAGAGGCGTTGCATGAAAATTTTTGCCTTTGCGACGACTGGAGCGAACAAGCCCAGTGGGTCGAAGATCTGTGCCAGCTCCGAGCAGACTGCACGTTTTGTAATGACTGTTGATGCACTACTGTGAGTTCGACCGCCAAGTTGATCCTTTTTGGGCGTCCAAATAAGGCCCAATGTTTTTACACTGTACTGTTCCAGTGTTTCTCCGAGCTGTACATCGTTAACTGTGTCTTCTTTGGGAATTCCCTCCAATACTTGCTCGTTGTTTGAGCACCATTTTCGTAGCTTGAATCTTGATGGCAGCAGAATCTTGTTTAGTTCTTGTTGAACTTGTTTCGCTTCTGCGATTGTGTCGGTGCCGGTCAGGCAATCGTCTAAATAAAAGTCACGTTGTAGTACCTTTGCACCCATCTGTAACCCTTCCATATGCTTCTTGGCCAGATGATCCAAACATTTTATTGCTAAAAATGGTGCGGATTTTGTGCCATATGTGACAGTTTTCAATCGGTAGTATTTAATTTCTTCCGATGAGTTGCTGCGCCTTACAATCAGTTGATGAAACTGATTTTCCGGATTGATCCATACCAGACGATACATTTTTTCAATGTCAGCCGTAAACACATATCTATGTGTTCTGAATCGTAGTAGAATAGACATAAGATCGCTTTGTACCGTGGGGCCTGCATGCAGTATGTCATTCAGCGATTTTCCAGTAGATGTTTTGCATGATGCGTCGAAGACAACTCGTAATTTTGTCGTTGTGCTGTCAGGCTTCAACACGCAATGATGCGGAATCACGTAGTGATTTTTTGGAATCTGTTGCGGCGACACTTGTTTCATGTGTCCCAGCTTCTCATACTCCGCCATGAACGCTGCGTACTGCTTCCACGTGTCAGCGGAGGTTCTGCGCTCTAACGATAGAAACCGTTTGGTCGCAATCTCCATGGACTCTCCCAGGGCTGAACAGTGTTCAGAAAATGGCAGTTTAACAATGAATCTGCCGTCCACCGCCACTTGCAAATGTTCTAAGAAGTGCTTCTCACAATGCGCTTTAATTGGTGTTCGGTGTTTCTCTGCTGTTTCCATGTTGTCCAGCGTCCAAAATCGTTCCAATAGCTCATTAGTTTCCTCATTAGTAGCTGCCGCACAAGTGACTGACGACTCATTTACTGCCTTAACCTTTCCAGCAATAATCCAACCGAATTCAGTCTTTTGCATAACTTGACCAGAATGTAATATTCTGTGTTGTTGAGGGAGCAGTATTGAGTAATAGTGCTCTGCTCCAATCAACAGATCGATTTTGCCTGGTTTGTTGAAGTACGGGTCAGCAAGTGGCAGATTACTCGGCATGCTCCAATTTGAATTATTGATCGATTGGGCAGGTTGATCCGATATTATATTTGGCAGTACAAACGCTTCCATTCGCATTGTAAAGTTGCTGTGTAGCGATTTAATTGTCACATTTACACGAGCCTTGCTGATCCGTGTGTTTCCTCCGATGCCTTCAATCCGGAGAGTTGCGTCATGACGTTTTAGTGCCAGCATTGTTACTAGCCTTTCGGAGATGACGTTGATCTGTGATCCAGAGTCCAGGAGTGCCTTGAATGTTGCCTGTTGTCCATTATTTGCTTGTACCACTACCTTGGCTGTTGCAAGTAAGTTGTAATTTCGGTTGTTAGCGGATGCCACAACTTGTGTGTGTGGCTCTGCTGCTGAAGCGATAGCGTTCTCCAAATGTAGCAACGTGTGGTGTTTTTTGTTGCGTTTAAAGCAACTGAATTTGCTAGGGCAAGCATTCGTCTTATGGTCATTTTTAAAACAGTTGACGCATAATTTTTGTCGTTGCACCCAATTAAGACGTTCGCTAACGGTTTTAGCGCGAAAATCGTCACAATTGGACAAATAATGACCTGTCTTTTTACAAAAAAGACATGCTTTGGGTGCATTTGACGACGAGGCACACGTTGTATTTTTAGGCTCCTTCTTATAAGTCGAAGATGCCTTTTTTCCTGTAGCCATGACGCGAACTCGCTGTTCGAGGAATTGGAGCATGGTGTCCAATGGCTGGATCTCCTTTGAATTACCCAATGAATGTTCATATAGGGTTTTGTTGGTGCCATCCAACTTACACCTCAGGATGGCAATGATTATGGGATCCCATGTTGCGATGTCAATCCCGAGACCCTTCAACGAAGCTAATGACTCAACTGTTGTGATGTGCAGCTCCTTTAGAGACTTCACATCGTCGCTGCAGGTTTGTTGCAGGAGAAGACGGTCTAATATCCGAGATGCAACCTCTCTCGGATTTTTGAACGCATCGAATAAGATCTCCCAAGCGTAGAGGTAATTCTCCTCCTTGAGATCGATGTGGCGGATCAATCTTTCCGCCTCTCCGATTACGCTCGTCTTGAGGTACTACATCTTGCGTATGGTTGGCATTCTCGATTCATGTATCATACATAAAAACATATCGAAGAACTGAGACCACTTTATTATATCTCCATCAAATTTGGGAATGGAGATAGGTGGCAACTTAATGTCATTGGACACCGTACTTTTTGACATGTCTGTCAGTACGTTCCTAACCTCAGCTTCAGCCATTAGATACTCAGTGGCGTCATAGCCTGCTTCTTCCGGGTCCTCGCACTCCTCGTACATTTGGAAGTGGACCTCTTGAAGCTTTGCCCATAACGAGTTTATAATTTCTGCGTTACGGGGCATGTGTTGCATGGCGCGATTCAATGAGGCAATCATCGCCTTTTGCCGACGGCATAATGCATTTAGCTTGGCATTATTGTTTGCTTTGGCAACAACATTTTCTGTGGCAATGGCGGTTTTTTGTTCCGTCCTATTGCTGCTTGATTGTTCTGCCAAATCAGCATGTTCTTTCAAGTACGTTCTGGTTTCTATGACCAACGCTTGAACTTCTTCAAAGAACTTGTGGTATGCGTGAGACTCCTCTAACTTAGAGTTTTTTATCAAGACATTGTTGGTCTTGAACATAGTCCACTTTTCCTCTAGGATATTGGTCTTGGCTTGGTAGTAGCCAGGTTTTGCCTTCCTATCTGCTGGATCCTTTTTTGTGTTCCTTACAAGCCTTGCGATCTCCTCGCTTATTTCTTGTTGCACGTCTATGACCTCTTCCAAGTTTATCGATTTTCCAACGCTCATTTTGTCTTTGTGTGACGTTTAATGAGTTTGTATATAATCAATTTTTGTTCTCTCTGATCTCAGAATTGATTGTATTGTCACTCTTGTCTATTTCGACCCGTTGGAAGTGTTTTATTCGCTCCTTGGTGAGCTGGCTTACGCTTCGAATCGCAACCGTGATGTGGTCAAGGAATAATAGAGTTTATTTTCTGTTTGTGTTTGAAGAATCCTTGTGTGGAGTCCTTCGTCGGGGTCACCAAAATGTTTGTGTGTAAGGTTGTTATTTGAGCATTCAGTACAAACTGACTGCTTATGGGCGTCGCAACTAGCACTTGTAACTAGTTGGACTACGGAAATGAGATTCCTTGTAATGAGTGAATACATTTTGGTTGATCGTATGTAAAAGCACTGATTTTATTAACAAAAAAGTAACAATTATGGTATTCACTTTGTGTTGCAAATGTGCAAAAGTGCAAAAGTGTAAGCCTCTCCAACAACAATTTGTACTGAGCCAAGTTTGCTACGTTTGCCAGACCCCTGCCTATGACTACAAAAATCGTTGCAACTTTGCTACACATAAGTGTTGAACAAAATTAAAAAATCGACCAGTGTTGCAAAAGCCGCCTGGTATTTTTTGGTGTTATTTAGTGCTACATGTGCCAAATCAAAACAAACAAGCTTCAGACGGCTATTGCCGAATGAACAAAGGATGCTATCCCGCCAACTAATGGACTTGGGTACATTTGTTATGTCGCCTCTGCGGCTCGCATATATGCAAATTGCGTCATCAACAAAATCATCCCATATTTGTCCAATGCAGAGTTGGCCAAGACATTGCCAGAAACACCTGCAATTATGTTTAGCTTATGTACTTAAATGACCAAATAATGCATTTCAACCTATATACCTTCAATTGCTTCAATTTCCTGAAGTGCTTGGGATGCTGTCCATTCTAGGAGTGATTCTTTTACGGTTTTAAAAGGCATTTTAAAATTTATTTTTTATAAAAAGCAGAAAATCAAACTATAGCGAACAGCTGTTTGTGCAAAGTTACAAGACTTGTGTCGTTCAATTGAGTGTTCACGACAGCAGTGTTGCAAAGTTACACTTTTGCACATTTGCAACACAAAGTGAATACCATAAATATTTATAGGTAAAAATAGCTTAGTTTTACAGTTTTATGGTGTCAATTTAAAATTAGGTTGTTGTGTATTCAGCAGTTGCTTGCAATGCAGAATAGCATATTTAGCACTTACCGAGTTGGCTGACCGCTGCTATTGCGTCATATTTATGCATGAATTGTGCAGTCAGCGATAATTTGGTGTTGCTTACAGTTTTATTGGGTTAATAAATGTAGGGTATTGTGTATGGTTTTGACCTAGTTTTACATGTGTTAATAATTTGTGTGTCATTTGTGTGTGTTGTGACTTAAATACATATACACCTAAACAGATTATTTTAATGAAAATAGTGAAGTCAACCAGGCTTGCAGAACAATTGCACATGGATGATTGTGTTGTTTTTTATTTCATTTTTCATTAAAATTTATCAAAGTAAAAAAAAAAAAAATATTTTACATTTGGAAGCTTTTTATTCGATTACTTTTTTATTCGATTACTTTAAATCGACAAGTCGTGTTTTTCAGCGCTCCGCGATTTTGCTTAAACTTTATAAATTATACCTTAAAAAGTTTACAAAAAAGGCGGTCATAAAGTTCATTAAGCCAACAGCTACATTTTCCAAGCTCTGTGCTTAGTTAATTGCATTAAAAACATATTTGCGCGCAAAACAATTGCTTCGTGGAAGTAGTAACAAGCAAAAACAATAACAACTCTACGCGTATACTAAAACACCAAAGAAGTAACTACACATACACACCGAAGAAGCGAACGGCACTGACAAAAAAACACTCAACTACACTGTCAAGCACAAAATCTCTAATTGCTCACGCCATGGCTCCTATCCCAAAGCGTCAACGCGAGAACTCTGCTGGCGAGCTGAAAAATGTTAAGAACTTTGATAGCGCTGCACTTCTACAGCAAATCAATGAACGTTTCGATCAGCAAACCGCTATGATTGCTGCGAAGGTGACGGAATGCGAGGAGCGCATACTTACTGTGCTTCATTCTCGATTGGACACAATGAGTGTGGAACTGCAGGGCTTACTCCAGCGAGTCCAAAAACTGGAGCAGGATGCCGTTCACACTCAGGCGATTGCGGCTCAAGTTGTCACGCTGGAGGCTAAGCTTAGAGCCCAATCCGACGTCAACAAAGCTGTTGAGCTGCGGGTCCATGGGGTTCCGATGGTAGAAGGGGAGCAACTGCGAACAGTTTTCAACACACTGTGTTTTTCTTTAGGAATTACACCGGCGCCCCGACTACGTGATGTTTTTAGGGTTAAAAAAACAGCAACAACTAAATCAGTTGCTGACCCTATTATTATTTTACGCTTTGAGTGCCTTCGCGACAAAATTGCACTACTGCGTGCGGCGGGAGAGTACCGGCGATCAACTAAAAAGCCACTTGATCTGCAGCTAATGGGCTTTGAAACACGTGGTGAAGTGCCTTTTTACATAAATGAGCAACTTACGAGAGAGAACTACGAGATTTTTAAAGAAGCAATGAAGATGAAGAGGCAAAAACAGCTGACTGCAGTGTTCTGCCGACGCTCTCTTGTCCACGTTAAGCTTAACAACAGCAATGAAGCCATATGCGTTGATAGTGCGCAAAAGCTCTCTCAGCTTTTGGCTGATAACGTCAACACTGCTGCACCCGATGATCTCTTTCGAAACTAGATCTGTATGTTGTAAGTTTATTCTCTTAAATGTTAAATGTAATGATGTTTTCTTAACTATAATTTGTAAGTTTGTAATCTTTAATGTTCCACACTATTCACCTCTCTTAATAATAGTTTTAAATGTTCATGTGTGCTCTTTAATTATCTTGTTATTTTTAATTATGTTAGGTGCGCAACTGGTAAAATCTTTTGTCCAATTTAAATGTGCTCCAACTTAAGCAATACCAGATCGAACAGTAGAGCGATGGTTAGGGTTCTTGCTAATCAAAGAGAAGGTCTTAAGATGTGTCATATAAATGGTCAGAGCTTAGTTAATAAGATGGATGAGTTTCGCTATATGTTTGTAAATTCGAATGTTGATGTTGTTTGTGTATCTGAAACGTGGTTTGTCCCAGAGTTACGTGATTCGTCTATTGAATGTGATGGGTATAATTTGTGTCGTTCGGATCGTGTTAGTCATGCTGGGGGTGTTGCAATATTTGTTACAAAAAGACTGAAATGTAAAGTTTTACATAGGCAGCCATGTGACAGTCCCTTTGAATATATTTTTATTGAAATTGAAAACTCCATCTGTGATAGAAAACTGCTTTTAGGCTGCATATATAGACCAAATAATAATATTGACTATTCCAGCATGATTGACTTGATATCAACAGCTACGTTAGCATATACTGACATAATATTAACTGGAGATCTCAACAGTAATTTATTAAAAGAACATCACCTATCGGACGAAATGCACTCTCTAGGACTGCAGATTGTAAACGACACATTACCGACGCACTATACAAAGACGACCAGCACGCTACTAGACCTAATATTTGTAAATAACATTGACAACATTTTACTCTATGATCAACTGTCCGTACCGGCATTTTCAAAACATGATCTTATATTTATAGCCTATAATACGCAAACTGACTACAAGAACCAAAAAATAACATTTAGGAATTTTAATAATATTAACCACAACGCTTTATATGATGCCTGCCTCAAAAAAGATTGGGATAACATTTATCACCTTCCCTCAGTGGACACCCAAATAAGTCATCTCCAATCTAACGTTGACGACCTATTTAACAGGTTTGTACCGCTGAAAACTAAAACAGTAAAGCCAGCAATCAAAGCGTGGTTTAATAGTGATATAATTAGTGCAATAAATCTGAGAGATGAAGCTTATGACAAATGGAAACGCTACAAGACAGACTACTATTATAGACTTTTTAAAACTAATAGACGTAAAGTAAATGACAGTATTAAAACTTCTAAAAAACACCATTTTTGCAATAAGTTTAACAGTGCAACAACAATTAAAGAAAAATGGAAGATCATTACCAGCATAGGTATTGGTCGTGAAAAATCTGTGATAGGAAATGACGTAGATGTTAATAAACTAAACCACAAATTTGTCAACCTAAATGTTCCTGTGTCCATGTTTAATTCGTATATAAATGCTGTGCCGTTCAGAAATTGTAGTAATTGTTTTGAGTTCATGTGTGTTAGTCAATGTGATGTCCTACACTCCGTACTTAAAATTAAGTCCAATGCCACTGGCCTAGATGAAATAAGCCCGAAATTCATCAAAATTATTCTACCATATATTATAAGCCATATTACGCATATTATCAACACCGCTATCACTACCTCTACTTTTCCTGAAACTTGGAAAGTAGCAAAAATCTTGCCGGTTCCAAAGTCAAATCTTGATTTCAGGCCGATCGCAATACTACCTTTTCTATCAAAAGTATTTGAGAAGATAATGGCAAATCAAATTAATAAATTCATGAATGAAAACTCGCTTTATTATGAAAAACAATCTGGCTTTAGGACAAACAAGAGCTGCACAACAGCAATTTTGAAAATAGTAGAAGATATTCGAGCTAAAATGGATAACAGTGACGCTACGCTGCTTACACTACTTGACTATAGCAAAGCTTTTGACACTGTAAACCACGAAGTTCTATTGACAAAGCTAAGAAAGATGTACAATTTCACGCAAACAGCTGTCACACTAATGTCCTCCTATTTAAGTAATAGAAAACAAGCCGTAGTAACCCCTAACAAACAGTCAAGCTTATTAACACTATCATGTGGTGTCCCGCAAGGTTCGATTTTGGGGCCGCTACTCTTTTCAATCTATGTTAATGATCTGCCAAGTGTCCTGTCTAAATGTGAAGTCCATATGTATGCTGATGATGTGCAAATGTATGTGAGTCGTCCTATTAGCCAAATAAATGAGTGTATTCTAGTGTGCAATGATGAACTGTTTAATGTAAGTGAATGGGCGAAGAAAAATGGTTTGTGTATTAATCCTTCTAAATCTAAGTGTCTAGTTATATACAAAAAGTACCTGAGAACAGAAAATCTAACCAAGCTAAATATAGATAATAAAAGCATAAGTTTTGTGGATAGGGCTGAAAATCTAGGCATAACTTTCAATAATACCTTGACATGGAGCGATCAGGTTAACAAAGCAGTAGGAAAAACCTATGGAGTTCTTAGACAACTATCGTTAACTCAAAAATATTTACCGGTTAACATTAGAACAATGATCGCAAAAACAATGGTAGCACCAATTTTGTTTTATGGGATTGAAATTTATGGCAAATGCGACTCAGCTAGCTTTAATAAGATTAGGGTTACTTTTAACAATATTGCTAGATATGTTTTTAGCTTAAAAAGAACTGACCACGTATCGAACTTCGCGCATAAGTTATTTGACCTAGATCTCGTAGATTTAATTAACCTTAAAATTCTTCTGTTTCTCCATAAAATAATTTACAGTAAAAATCCTGACTATTTGTATGACCTCTTAAGATTTACTGCGTCTCAGAGAGCAAATAACCTTGTTTGTCTAAGAACCAAACTCGCTAGTTCTGATAGACAGTTTTATGTCTTTGCTGTTCGACTTTGGAACCAGTTGCCACCCGATTTAAAAAATACCAGAAGCACACCTCATTTCAAAAAGAAGTTAAAAGCACACCTTAGATCATAACTACATATTAATAGCTATTAAAATAAACAATTATAATAATATGAAAATTTAAAATTGAGATAAAAATACATAATAATAATAAAAAAGTATATATATTAGATAGTGAAACTGTAATGAAATTGTACTAGTTTCTAATAAATTTATACTAGGATTAAGTACTCTACTATGGACATGTCTAATCTATGTAAACTTAAAAGAGCTAATTGTGGCTAGTGCATTAAGATAAAAGTAGCAATACTTGTAGCACTAGGAATATATTCAATAAATAATAATAATAATAAGAAGCAATTTGAGATGCGTTGTAAATATAATTGCCAGAAATTTCATTTGCTTTACGACCATGGCTGAGCCACCAACAATCGATGCTCCAAAATCAAGAGCGGAGAGACAACGGGAGTACAGACAGCGCAATGCAGCATTCTGAACTCCTGCACAGTCGTCAGCTACGAGGATCACAGAAACCCAAAGACAACGCAACTGCAGGCTACGCAAAGCTTCTATCTTTTATATTGCCAGTGGGTTGTTAGAATCAATTACTGCATCCACTTCACGCTTAGCAGGTTCTTCAGATCGAGTTGAAGTACAACAACCACAATATACTTGGAACAATAAATGGAAATCCTCGATCATAAGATTTAAATCAACTTTTCTCTTTAAGACAGTGTTTGTTTGGTTATGCAGCACCAAAACCTGCGCAAGCAGCTTTTTCAATAGCTGTCGAATCTTATGAAATGTTAATGAAGTTTCAAGTCAACTTCGTCGTGAACTTGAATAAGACACATTTAACTGCTGTTATCGACGACAAGGAGAGACGTTTGGGTTTTGTTGAACATGCTGACTTACGGCTCGAATTTATTCGGGTGTGCGTACTTGCTGTTTATGCGAGACTTTCTTTTGGTCTAAGAGAGTATGATTCCTCTCGACATTCTTCACAATTCTTGCAATAACCCGCGAAATTGGTCTGTGATATTGACCAAAAACTTCACCCAATTTTTTAACTTATATTTTTAGTTTTCACATTTAAGTTTTCTTTTCTATTTTCTACTAACATCTCTGTTTTAGATTTAGAGTCTCATAATGTCACTGACAATTTAGGCTGTGTAAAACGGCACAGCTGGCCGGACTGGCAAATAAAACACCGGTGGCGTTATTAGACATTTTTGTTCTCTGCTTATGCTTTTAACTTCAACTATTTTATTGTTACTTTTTTTGATGTTTAAACATCTACTATAGGCGCGGGGGGTTAAAATCTAGTTTCCAAAAATCTCGCATTTCTGTATGAAAAGCTCTTTGGCCACACCTAATTTATCTTAGCTTTCTATAATCTGGACACATTTTATATATTGTATCCTCATGAAACTATCGATATATGATACGATATTATATATATGAGATCTGTCAAATTAAATGAAAGCTTACATGAGTTCAAACAGAATCAAACAAAAAAGTACAAAAACCAAAATTTTAAAATATATAATTTAAGTCGGTAACGGAGAAATTCTGAAAAAGTGTATTAAATTGCAATGGAGGTAAGTTTAATAAATTAACAGAATATAATATGCAGCCAAAAAGCTGCATATCAGCTGGCCAATATCGGCAATGAAATGCTCGTTCAGACCGGATTTTAAATGAAATTGACTGCAGCACAAATCACCAATTGTATCATTTCTGCATGAAAGTGGAGTGCAATCTAAAGGGACTGAGCTGGCGTGTAGGTGAACTTGCCTGGATCTTTTGAACTGACTGCAGCTCTAAGTCAGGAATAGAAATTGTGGTGTCCTCTCCAATCCAAATTTTTGTAAGCAATAATATGTCGCACAGCTTTGTTACAGTGTCTGACAGCTCAAAACTATGTGTTACAAGACTTTGACAATTTAAAATCCTTAAAGTTGTTACGTTGGGTGATTGAATTTTAAAGCAGTGACTTGTATTGTTTCCATATCAGAGAGCTTCTTTGATCATGATCGGATCAGTTCGATCAAACTCGCTTAAATCTGATCACAACCATTCAAACGCTTCGTAACAACATGTTTGATCAATTCGATCACAACACGAAAAGAATTCATTCGTTTGATCGCAACTGATTTTTAGGTTCGGGTAAGATGATTGAAAATGATCGGAATGAAAACAACGATCGGTTCGAACGAATGATCGAAACTCAGATTTCGATCATTTTGTGATTGAATTGATTGTGAGTGATCCGATCAGATCGAAAGTTGCGTTGTAAAATGTGAGTCACTGTATGGCTGTGGCTTTCTGCTTATTTCAACCAGCACCTTAAAAAATATGTATGTGTCTTTGAGGAAATAAGTTGTGATGCATAAAATTAACAAAAACATATTTCATTTATTTCTTAACATTATAAAAACAAAGTAATGCTTAAAATTAACAAAATAAGAACAAATTCAATTTAAATTCAAATAAAAAATAAATTGTAAAGTTAGGAGACGACACGCTGTTGAACTTCTTTTCTTTAAGTCACTTTATTGAATGCTTTCTTGGTTCCTATCTTATTCTACATGAAGCCTCGCTGCTACAGCAGCGCAGTCGGCGTTTTATGTATTTGCTTATATATTAGCTTATATATTAGGAGGCGAGAGTTGTGCATTTATCCATGGCATGTTTATGGTCAAAGTCCACTTGAGAATGCTGACGCGGCATCATGTGTCGCGCTGTATTCTCAAGCGGTTGGTTTACATTTGCACTTGAATTGTTGCTGACTTTATGTTTATGCTACGACAAAGTGTCGTTGCCCTGTTTTGGTTTTAAGGCGTGCACTTAAACAACAACATGCAATGTTTGTTGTAATGATTTTATGTATGCCCTTGAACAGCAACAAAGTGTTGTTGTTATTATATTAATTTATTATATCTTTGGTACGCTACATCTCCCTCCTTTTGAAAAATAACGTAATAGCATGTAAGTTATTTTTAAATTAATATAATATTATATAAATTTGACAAAAAATTTTTTTTTTTCTTTTTGTTTTGGCTTTTGTTAAGTTTTATTTAATTGGATTTTTTTAATTTTATTTTTTTCATTTTTTTTTTGTTTAGTTAATTTTAATTTTTGTGATTCTTATATCTATATTTGGTTTAAAAAAAAAAAAAATGGTATTTGTTCTTTGTAAATAAAAATTTGTTTTATGTTATTTTAATTTTTTTTTTTTTAATTTTGATTATATATGTATAAGAAGAAAATATTTTCCAGGGATTTACTTTTGCCTTTTTTTTTTTTTTTTTTTAATGGGTTGATCAGACCAAAAAAATTTTTTTTTTTTTTTTTTTGAGAAAAATGGTTATTATTTAAAATTTATTCTATTTCATAGTACTTTTTTAATCTCTCCTTATGAACTGTTTGTTTTTTATTTTTACTATTTTTAATTACGATATTTTCATTAGGTTCTATTTGCTCTACTGTATATGGTCCTAAATATACCGGGTCTAACTTGTGCCCTGTTTCATTTCTCAATGAAACCTTATCTCCTATTCTTAATTCAAAATTAATTACCTTTTTATCATAATTTTCCTTATTTTTAGCCTTATGTTTTTCTAACATTATTCTAGCGCGTTTATAAGCTTGTTCTAATCTAAATTTGCTTTCTTTTGCATAATCTTCTATGTTATACAAAGGTTCTATAGTGTCTATTGTATTAAAGTATTTTGGCAAATTTGGTTGTTTGCTATATACAAGTTCATATGGACAGTAATCATGTGCCATAGATGGGGTCGTGTTGAAACAATACACAAAATATTTTAGCCACACATCCCAGTCGGTTTTGTCAACTGAAATGTATGAGCGAACATATTCGTTAAAAGTTCTATGACTTCTTTCTATTGTTCCAACTGTCTGGTGGTGGTGTGCTGTAGACGTTATGTTGTCTATTTTCATGTATTTGCACAAATCATTAATAATTGAATTTTTATATTCAGTTCCCATGTCCGTAATGAACGTCTTCATTGGACCGAACTGTAATATAAAATATTCGAATATAGCTCTTGCGACAGTATTTGCATTTTTATTTGGGATCGGAATGGCAACGAGATATTTTGTTAAATCGCAAATGAGCGTTACTGCATATTCGTTACCTTGTTCTGATCTTGGTAATGGACCAATTGTGTCAACAATTACCCTGTCGAATGCATATATTGGTGTGTCTGTTATTGTCAATGGGGTCTTAGTATTTGTCGTTATTTTCGACATTTGGCACTTATGACATCTACGTACGTACTTCTTTATTTGACTAGTCATATTTTTCCAGTAGTAGTGTCTTTTTATTTTCTTTATAGTTCTTGTTGTGCCTGTATGACCTCCTTGTATTGGATCGTCATGGTATGTAGACATTATTGCTTCTTTATCTATATCATTTGATATAATGGTCACCGGCTTGAGTAGCGCTACTCTTAATAAAATCAATATTTTATTGCCCATATTTTTGAAATCAATCTTTGAAACTTGTTCAAATATTGTTTCATGCGGTGCCAATTTTAGTTCGCGTATATCATTTATACCGGCTTCCTTTTCGAGCCTTTGGAAAAATTGTTCTAAGTCATTAACTCCATTAGTATAAAGATCGCTAACATTTATTCTTGCAATGATTTCCATGTTTAAAATAACACAGCTTTTTTTTCATATGCAAGGCCACTACTTTTCGTACTTCGTCATTTGTTATGACTTCATATACGTTGGGCTTAGAAGCTTGAGATTCTTTTGTCTCTTTTTCAATAATATTTTCATTTCCTGCGCAGGATTTTTGTCTACTTGTTTGCCTGGTAGTGACTTTCAGGACTTTATTTTGAATGTCTTTTAATTCGGATATTGTTATCCGTGATAGGGCGTCTGCCACGTAGTTATCCTTACCCTTTAGGTACTCGACTGTAAAGTCGTATTCTTCTAATTCGAGCCGCATGCGTGTAAGTTTTGAACTAGGGTTAATCATTGAAAATAAATACGTTAAGGGTCTGTGATCAGTTTTTATTAGGAAATGTTTGCCATAGATGTATGGTCGAAAATGTTGTATTGCCCAATGAATTGCTGCCAATTCTTGTTCTGTTGTACTTTTATTACTTTCTCCTTTTGTAAAGGAACGCGATGCGTATGCAACTGGAAGTTGGAGTCCGTTATAGTTTTGAGTTAAAACTGCTCCACACGCTTGCTTGCTTGCGTCCGTTATTATGCAAAATTCTTTGCTGAAATCTGGATATTGTAATAGTGTAGGCTCCATTAGCTTATCTTTTAGGTATTGGAATGCGTTTTGGCATTCAGCTGTCCATTCAAAAGGAACATTCTTTTTACATAAACTAGTTATGTGCCGTGAATAGTCGGCGAAGTTATTTATAAAGCGTCTATAATAATTGCAAAATGCAACAAAACGTCTAGCACTGTCCGCATCATGTGGGACTGGGTAATTTTTAATGACGTCGTATTTTTTGTCGTCAGGCAAGATTCCTTTGTCTGTGCATTTGTGACCGAGGAAGGTCACTTCATGCATAAAAAATGAGCATTTTTCTGGATGCAATTTGAGGTTGTATTTCCTACATTTGTCAAAAACATCTGTTAAGTTTTTGAACATATGTTTTTCGGAACAACCAATAACTATTAAATCGTCCATGTAAAGGAATGCTTGCGAAGATTCAAGGCCAGAGAATGCAATAGTCATCATTCTCTGGAATGAGTTGGGTGCTATCTTTAAACCAAAAGGTAATCGCGTGAAGCGATATGAGCCGTTGCTCGTTGAGAATGAAGTTATATTTCTTGAATTTTCTTCAAGTTCTATTTGGTGGAAACCTGACATTAAGTCGAGGCATGAGAAATATTTTGCTTTACCTAGTTGATCTAATATATCATCAATTCTAGGTAATGGGAATTTGTCGGACAATAACTTTTTATTAATTTGACGATAGTCAATTACTAATCGCCATTTTTTAGTTTCGGAGCCTGGACTTGATTTCTTTGGTACTAATAACAGAGGGCTATTATATTCTGATACAGAAGGTTCGACAATTTTGTCGTTGATTAACTTTTCTACTTGCTTTTGTATTTCGTCTTTTTGACTGTGCGGGCTACGATAGTTCTTTATATACACCGGTTCATCATCTTTTAGTCTCAATGTTTGCTTATAAAAATTATTTGTTGTGATTGATTCGGTTTCAATACCGAATATGTCACTATACTCGATGCAGAGAGTTTTTAATTGTTTTTTAAATTGTTGCGGAAAATTTTTGGACAATTGAGATAGGACGGCTTTTTCTCTAGTTTCTGAGTTTGTTTGAACTACATCATAGTTCGAAAGGGATTCGTGTTTTAAATTATTAATTGTAATTAACTGATCTGTATTAATTGTGTTTAATAGGCGGACTATTGTATTCTTGGATGTTGCAATTGTGTTTGCAACATATACACCAGGTTGAATTTCCTGGTTTGGAATAAAAATATTATCGTCATTTGATATTAACGTAATTTTTCGGACAATTTGTGATCTTGCTGGTAGAAGTATTGAATTTTTACCAGAATCATATGTAATAGGGACTTGAATCGGATATTTTAAATTATTGGGTCTAATTATTAACCAATCTTCCGATGGTTTGAAATCTAGTTGACAATTAAATTTTTTAATGAAATCAATGCCTATTATTCCATCACATGGTATAGCTAATTCTAGATCAACTATATGAAAGTTGTGTGGAATTATATATTTGCCTGTCTGTATCTCTATTGATGCAAGGCCTTTGGATTTTAATATTTCTTTACTAATGCCTCGGATATTTATTACGTTATTTAATTGGATGTCATGAAAGACATCAGAAGTTTCTTTAATAATTGAAATGTCTGCACCTGTATCTATTAAAAAGGTAAGTGTTTTACCGGTTGACACGTGGTCAAATGAAACAAATATGTTGAGACTAAAATTTACAGTGTGAACCGTTGTATTTACTGTTGGGTACCTAAAGGTGTCTGGGAGTTTTCCGAATTTCCTTGGGTCATTCGGACATTGCTATTTTGATTATTTCTGTTATTGTTATCGTTATAGCTGTTATTGTTATTCTGTTGATCATTTTGTTGGTATCCTCTGTTGGGGTTACCACGGCCACGGTTATTTCCTCGGAAATTCCCGCGTCCTCGATTATTATTATTGTAATTGTTATAATTACTATAATTATAATTTTGGAAGTTGCCTCTACCTCGATAATTTCCTCGGAAATTACCTCGGTTTGGGTTTCCCCTTTGTGCAAATAAAATTGCATTTGCGGATCCAGTCATGTCTGTACTGCAACTAATATATTTGCTCACAGCGTCATTCATTGTTGGGAATGTACCTGCTTCTAATATAGTTTTTAGTTTACCATGATCGCAGTTTTTGGTCATGGTTTTTATTGCCTCTTTTGTGCTGAACTTATCAGCGAGTTCTGCTGGCAATCCTTCATCGATGTACGAAGATTCCAATAATCTTCGTAGCTGATCGATTTCGTTTGTGAATTGGGTCGCAGTTTTCCCTCGTTGATATATGTTGGACATTTTAGCCTTAACGACATCGGATGTTTCACCGACAATAGATTCTTGCAATTTCTTTATTATTGCATCTATCGTTGTTTCGTTATTGATTTTGTGGAACGTTGAGCCAGTTATTTTTGACTTAATCACTTCCACGGCAATTTTTTCGAAATTGCCTTTGGTTAAATTTACTAGTCTTAATGAAGTTAAGAACCTATGTAAATTTAACCTTTGTCCATCAAATTCTGGGATAGAGGAGGATATCTCCCTCATGTATGCCCTATCCGCAACTGCTGTATCCGTCATGGCTGGTTGTTTTTCTATATAAAATTACAAGTTTACATTTTTGTGTTTGTATAATGTGTGCATTGAATTTATATATTGTTAATTAATCATTATCTTTTTTAAATTGTGTCTAAATCTGTTGCTTTGCTCAGTGAAGTGTATTTTTTCTTAAGACTTCTTTTGTGTGATGTATAAACTTTGAAAAGTAGGTTTAAGATCATCAGCGCTACTATAATGCCAATCAAAATGAGCATATATTGTAGGTCTGGTGACGAAACATCTACTTTGTTTATAACATTTGCTGTCGAATCGACAGTCTTCACATCTACAATGCCCATTTTAGCTAAGGTAAATTTATAAAAATTTTCGTATTTGCTTGTTCTGTTCATACGAATTTATTGAAAAAAGCACAGTGAAAAAGGAATTTTTTATATTAGCTTCATACTACCAACATAAAAGTATTCATTTCATCAAGGAATTTCATTTTTTTTTTTGGTGATCATTAATATCAAAAAAAGGAATTTTATATTAGTTTCATACTACTAACATAAAAGTTATATATTCATTTCATCAAGGAATTTCATTTTTTTTTTTTTTGTGATCATTAATATCAAAAAGTTCATGGAAAATTTTTCCTCATACAAATATTCATCCTTTTTTTTTTTTTTTAAAAAATTTTCTTTACAGAGACGGAAATAAATGGTTAATTTGCATATGATCGGCTTACAATTTTTATTTATACAATTAAAAATCCGATCATATGTTTTTAGTACAGCCTAACAGTGGTTAGTAGGTTTTAACCTGCACTTTTGGTGCATCTGGTTAATTTTTAGAGGTTTTAAATGATAATGGCATCGGGGCTTGGCATTTAGCAGCCCTTTTGCGTTACTTCGCTCTTGGGCGAAGTTGCTGCTCGATATGGTTTATCCTCTCCTTGCAGCGTTGTCTCTCCTGGTCGTCGTCGATTATCTTCAGCAGATCCAGTTCGAGGCGGCGCACTTGCATCAGTTTCCTTATGCGTCCTCCTCGTTTCCTTTTCTTTGGTGACTTCTTGGTGTTCCTTGCCCTGTACTCAGCTATTGTGAGTGGGCGTGGTCCATCGTTTGGACACACTTCCAAAGCTTCTTGTAGCGTCGGTGTGTCCCTTTGCTCAACGGGAGCAGCGTTGACGAACGATGGTTCAGCACTCATGAATTGTTGTTCATATTTTCTCCAGTGTTTCAATATAACTTCACGGCGATATAATATGGCCAAAGAAACTTCCCGACAAAGGACTCCTAGGAAGGATCCTGTCTACGACATATAACTCGCTACTCCTTCGAGTATCAGTGCTTTTACATACGATCAACCATTATGTATTAAATTTTACACAAACATTTTGGTATAATTTTATTACTTTAGCACACATTTTTTTTGTAGATTATTTGGTTTAGAAGTTTAGAAGTTATTTTGGAGGTTATCCGTTTAAAGTAGTTGTATTAGTAGTTGTGAAATTTCGGAGGTTTTGTTATGATTCAATATCCTAGGTCCTTAGGACCCACGTCACGGTCGCCATGTAAAGTTAGGGGACGACACGCTGTTGAACTTCTTTTCTTTAAGTCACTTTATTGAATGCTTTCTTGGTTCCTATCTTATTCTACATGAAGCCTCGCTGCTACAGCAGCGCAGTCGGCGTTTTATGTATTTGCTTATATATTAGCTTATATATTAGGAGGCGAGAGTTGTGCATTTATCCATGGCATGTTTATGGTCAAAGTCCACTTGAGAATGCTGACGCGGCATCATGTGTCGCGCTGTATTCTCAAGCGGTTGAATTTCATTTG
Organism: Scaptomyza graminum; assembly: GCA_018901835.1. Lineage (NCBI taxonomy): Eukaryota > Metazoa > Arthropoda > Insecta > Diptera > Drosophilidae > Scaptomyza > Scaptomyza graminum. Next base: position 351,913 of record JAEIFL010000157.1, on the reverse strand, counting down.
CACTTGAATTGTTGCTGACTTTATGTTTATGCTACGACAAAGTGTCGTTGCCCAGTTTTGGTTTAAGGCGTGCACTTGAACAACAACATGCAATGTTTGTGAATTTATGTATGCCCTTGAACAGCAACAAAGTGTTGTTGTTATTATATTAATTTATTACATTGTGGTATGCTACAAAATTACTCCACCGATAATGAAAAGTCAAGGCAAACTGCACGTTTTCAGCAAGTGCACGACAAGTTCGGCTCGGGTTGAGTCGAGCCGCCCGATCATGATCAAACATTGATTGCGACAAAAATTTTTGATCACTCTTTACTGCTCATACAAAAGTTTCGATCAAATACAGTCATGTACGAATCGATCGGCTGTGATTTGAACTGAATGTTCGATCACTCACGCTAACCGATCATTCATTTTTGCTGATCCAAAGTTTTGCGTCACAAAAAATCCGATTAATGATCGGGTATGCAAGAAAAATTTTTGATCGTTGCAGCTCTCTGTTCCATATGTATTTGAAAGCCTTCAAAATTCTTGTCTAAGACCCCTTTTACACGGTGAAACATATAATATCACTGAAACATTCGATTGTAGGCAAAGGGTGTGGAGGGGTAAATGTTTCAGGCAAAGTTTCACGTTTAGTGAAACAGTGAAACATTTGCTCATTTTGCTTTGCCTTATTCCGATGTGAATAATAAAGGTATCGATACAAAATATCGCACAAGCAAATATTAGCGCAAATAGTAATACTTTGTTGTGGCTTATAAATTATTAAATTAAATTAAATTATTTACTTGTTACTTCTATCAAAACAATTAGATTTTAACAAATAAAACAGTCGATGGCAAAGATGCTTGTTTATCGACCATAAATTTAACTCAGAATTGCATTTACCAAAAAGTTTCAGTGAAATGTTTCATGAAACAATTTCACAGTGTAAATGCGACCAGATTTGCGAAGAAACTTTAAAACAGAATGAAAAAATATTTTAGTGAAATGTTTCACCGTGTAAAAGGGGTCTAACAATTCATGTCATAATGGCACACTTATTACTATTTATATTCTGTTAATTTATTAAATTTACCTCAATTGTAATTAAATACACTTTTGATAGTATAAAATAAATAAAATACCACCAACAATTCCACTACAATAGATGCAGTTTTTTATAGATTTTTAAATAGTTTAGTAAATACCACCAAAAAAATAAAACATAACCAATTATAAAACAATCAAAAATTAGTGTTCTTTATCTCAAATGTTGAAAATTGAGCTATTTTCAATTGTAAAGAAACTATCAAAAACATAAGTATTTGCATATTTAAGAAATAATTAATTTTAAAATTTTTACACATCGCCCGTGTTATTGGACTCACATTAGTTTTTTGACGTGGAATACGTCTTACCTTTCGTAAATGAGGTCTCAATCTAAAGTTGTTGTCGTTGTTATATAAGAGTTTCACAAAATCGGTTATTGCTCATAAACTAATGGATCAATTTTCCTCAAATTAATTTCATTTTAAAGCCAAGGCTTCAAACATACAATAAAATTATACTTACAGTCGACTCTCGTTAATTCGAAATTCAAGGGACTCTTAAAATATTTCAAATTATCGAGTGTTCGAAATATAGAACGATTTTCTAGGTGATTCGTGATAACTTCGAATTAATGAGAGGTTCGAAATATCGCAGGTTGGAATTAACGAGAAACGACTGTATCAGGGGTGCCACAGAAAACGTCAGTGAAATTTGATTTCGCTTGAAGCAAAATCGTCTGAAAATTTTCACCGTGCCACAGAAATCCGAGTGATTTCATTCTCTTAGTTTGGACACAAACCTTTTCGGTCTTGGCTGCTAAGGGTTGACAACACGCCAGATTAAATAAGACAAATGTTTGTTTAGCTACTTTTAATGGTTTTAACATAGCAGAGTAAGAGATTTTCAACTAGTTTCATTTTTTATTTACATTATTAAATCTGTTTGAATAGTAATTGTTTATTTTTAGCTTATTAACATAAAAATAAAACATTTAAACTTTGGCGGGAAAACAATTAAAAGTTACTCGTCAACTCTAGCATTTATCTGGCAACTATTTTTGACTGGCAGCAATCAGCAGTTCAACTGAAATTGCACCAGAATGCGGTTAGTAACTCTATTTGCCATCAAAGAGCTCCGGCGGAAGAAAATTAGAAAATAAGATGCGCATCTAATCGGTATTTCTTCTTTCTTGGTTTCTTATGGCTCTGCCATTTTCCAGACGATGCCGCTTTTAAGGCGTTGCCACCTGGCACAATTACAGCTGACCACAAATGTTTTTACAAATTGCACAACAAGTAAAACCATTTTGAAGTCAAGTTTGTGTTTATTTCAAAGAGCTATTTTTTTAATGCTTAATTAAAAGAAAACAGTGGTTCCACATATATTTTTATTAAGACCATTACTCCGAATTTATGCTTCAGAAATGTGCCATTACAGCATTTACTGCAAAAAATTTGCTTCGGAATAGGTGGCAGCATTAGATTCTAGCCTTTTTACGTACGAATTCAAATCGTTGGAAATGTCAAAGCGTTTTAGTCTGTGGCACCGTGAAATAGAAAAAGCATGAAATTCAGACGAAAGCGTTTTCTGTGGCACCCCTCTATATGTATTGATTTCACTTTCTGTTAAAAAAATGAAACCAAAAATATGTATATTTTTCCTTCATTTCGAAGGCTTTAAATTGCTCTAGCAATCTCAATAATTCATCAATTACTCTGCTTTTAAAAAATAAGTTGAGATGAGTTAATCAAACATTCCTACGTTCAAATATTATATACTTTTGCCAAATATATAGTGTTTTTTAAGCAAAAAAACCAGCGCAAAAATCATTACTTTTTATACTCGATATTGAAGGTAAAGAGTATATTGGGTTTGTGCAATTTCCGTCATGGTGTCTGTCCGTCTGTCCGTATTAACGCAACTTTTTTCCACACCCTTCACTAGAGACTTGAAACTTTGCAAATGTCTTTATATACATATGGCCGAGTAAATTAAAGTGTTAAGATTGGCGTTCTACGGTAACTGCGGGGCTGGCAAATCGATAAATTCGATAACTCAAAATCGATAAATCAATCTGTTCCGCACACCCTTACAGTTAGAGTTACCAAATTTGGTAGGAAGATAGCTACTAGCAACCCTCAAAAAACTGCATCAATAATTTTAGAGCCACGCCCTCCCATTCCGCCCCCAGCCCCCCGCATTTTAAAATCAGAAATGACTATATCTCCCACAGTTTTTGAGCTGGAGCCACCAAATTCGGTGCTAAAATAGGTAAAGACGACTCACAAAAATGTGCATCAAAACTTTAGATGCCACGCTCACCCATACCGCCCTTGACCACCCCAGCCGCCCCAACTTTTCGTTAAAAACGGGAATGCGTGTAAAAATTTGGATGCCATGCCCACCCATAACACCCCAGCCCCCCTTCCACAGCCTTTGACAAACTTTGAGCTAGTGTCACCAAATTTGGAAGGAAGATAGCTGGTGGCATCCCCATCAGTATCAGAAAATTTTTGAGGCAGCTTACACCTCTGCCGCATCCGTACCCCTTTGCAGTGCGGCCTCTTTTTAACGGTTTTAATACTGACATCGAGTATATCGTAGTCGGATGCGTCCGACTGCAATGTTTCCACTTGTTTTTAAATTGCAAATTGCTTAAAAACTCATCATTGACTATTTTGTAATTTTTTTCATTATAAAATAGACTTGATTTCCTTTCGTTTGATATACATGCGGTCATGATTGATATCTTCTAAATGTTGAAATTTAAAATATTCGGTCATAATTAAATTTTTGTCAAATGTGTGTTTTATGTGTATGTTAGTTTAGTGATGTGAGCAATAAGTGTGAGCGAGTGCGATAGCTGATAGCATATGCATATGGATTTGTTTCACTTGCACTGCACACTGGTCCCAAAAGCTGTTTTGGCGGCATAAATTCGAAAAATGGTACCAGTGTCTTGAAAACTGGTTTAGTTGATTGTTGTAACAAATATATTTTATTATAAGTAAGTATTATTAGAAAATAAAAAAATCTAGGTAATTTATTAAAAATCGCTCTAATCTGTTTCAGTGATGCTCTGATTTGTTGGTTGCTGTTGCTCCATATATCTAGCAACTTTGCACGACTGAATTCATAAAACACTAAAGATATCAAAAACGAGCAAGCCAAGTTAGTTAATTATGAATATGTGTACATTACTAGTGAACTTTGCGTTGTTAGTTGCACGCGAAAGTAATACTCTACATCACACAACTGGTTTTGTTAGACATTCTTGCAAAGTAGACACACAAAACAATTGACAACCGAAATCCAATTACAAATACAGCACTGAGGTTTTTTGTTTTCGATTTTGTATACCTTGATCTTTATTTCGAATACATAGTTTATATATACCCAAAAAGAACTATTTTTATCTCAATTACAAGTTGTCAAATACTTCCCGCAAAATTTGCATGTGCAAGGTCTGTCATGGATCAGCTGGTTAAAAAAGTTCGCAAAATTACCAGGGCTGCAATAAAGCTCAACTAAATAAAGTTTTATTCTAATAAGAGTGTCTATTTATTGAAATATAAAGCACATTCGTCTTATACTATCGCTGGCACAATCGAGGGCAGAAGCGGGTATCATATAAAATTATATAAGCAAACGGGAAATAAACTATCGATAGTTTTAACTATAAGAAAGTTTGTCTTTACGCAAGAATCAGATCACGCAGTCAGTGGTTTACGCTCTGCGCAGATGACGTCACATGTGACCAATGCTTTCCTGTTTACATGGTATAATTCTGATATATTGCTATGTTGTGGCATTTAACGTCTTTTAATAACATTAAATCTATATATATAAAAGAATTTGTCCTGTTAATAATGGACGAGCCACAGCCTAAACGAAAAGAGCTAGAAGGCTGAAATTTCCACACAATTTTCCATGCAGGTAGTAAGTGAGTCCTAAGAAAGGAATTTTATTTTGGACAGCTCCTTCGAGTACCTCCCATACATTTTGGAGCACTTTTACCCATTCCAAAAACAAAACACATTACCCATTCCACTACTGCCGCCTGATTGTCGCACAAGCTGAGGGTTTGATCGCGAGCGAGAATACAAAAACAAAACAAATGCGCAGTGACGCCTTCGCGTCGCACAAGCAAAGTCATAAAAAAAGGTTCGTACACTTGCAAAAAAGAAACGGATTTCCGCTTCTTATTGAATAAGTGCATTCACAAATAAGTGAACAATGCGCTTGAAAATAATTTTCATTATTTTATGTACATGTATCTTTTCGCACAGTGCACATTGTTTTTTTTTTTTTCAAATTTGTGTGCCTTTGACAATTGATTTACGACCCAAGTAGCGTTTGTTGTTGGTGTTAGTGTTGTTCTTGGGCCCGCACTGCTACTTTTTGTTGGTGTCGTTGATTTAAAAAAAACAACAACAACAAAACAAAACTAGGTGCATCTAGATTCTAGATTCTAGAAAAATTTTGCTCACAGAAATACATATGTTGTGGGGGTGGATTTGCCTACTTGCTGCTAAAATAACTTAGACAAAACGTAACACACTTAATTAATAATATACAATTTCGAACAAGCAAAGGCCGTTCACATAAGTTTGTATACAAATCTATGCATGCCTGCGTCGTACGTGTGAGCCACGCTCTTCGTCCCAAACTCAAAGAGCCGTTTAAAACTTAACAGAGCACGCGCGTCGCTCTTATGATAATTAGATAATTTCAAATCTCGCTCCGATCATGCTCCTTTGTTCACTCTCTATTTTATGTGCGCGCTCTGCATGTCAATCACAAAGTTCAATAACCCTACCTCCTCCTCACTCACTAAAAGCTAAAGGCTTAAGTACGTGTGAGTTTAGGATATGCAATTCACTTAACTGCAGTCTCTTAGATATGTTTTGCTTTGATTCAGTGCATGCGAAGAAGGCAGCGATACTACGCTCTTTGTTTGACTTGCAAAGCGCGCGCATACATCAGAGAGTGAGCCGAAATCATGATACAAAAAATACCGATAACGCATTGCGCAAAAAAAGCTGTTTTGCGTGACGTCACATGTGACCAGTTGGGTATGATTTTCATATTGCATACAGACATTGTTGTGGATTTGAATAAGCCACGACTGTAAAAAGTGAATTAATCGCTTGAAAATGCGCTGTGCAGCTTTTAGATGAAACAATAATAACAATTTTAAGAACAATATGAAAATCATACCCAACCGGTCACATGTGACGTCATCTGCGCGGAAGGTACACCGCAGACTGTGCAATCTGAGTTTCATCCTTCTTGAGCCGAAATAGGCAACAACGAAGGCGCATGATCGGAGTGAGACTTAAAAATAATTTGTCATCCAGCGTCGAACATGAAGAGCGATGCGCGAGCGTGTTCAACTTTAATCTGCCTCTATGGGTTTGGGACCAACTGCGCTCAATTCACCACAAGACGAGAATGAAAACAAGTAGGAAGGCTAAAAGATACCCTGAACCCGTGTATAAAATGACTTGCAGTAGTGCAGTTTTTCTTGACTTAACTTTAATATAAAATATCTCCGGTGTTTCTTAACCGATTTGGATCAAATTTTCACAGAAGTTATAAAGTTATCCATAGTCTCAACTTCTATTTTCATATTTTCTTAATTTCGTTATCGATTCCATATGTATATCGGAAACCAGAATAGTTATCGATAGTTTGAAATACAGTTCATCTGCCTATGGCTTAGGAGTAGATATGTTCCAAATTTGAAGTCTCTAGCTCTTATAGTTCATACATACGGACGAACGAACGGACAGAAGTACAGACGCACATGGCTGTATCGACTCGGCTGTTGATGCTGATCAAGAATATATATACTTTTTATGGGTCGGAGATGCTTCTTTTTGCCTGTTACATACTTTTGCACAAAACAATTATACCCTTTTTTTTTACCCATTTTAGCGTATAAGTATAACTGTGAATGCAAAAGATTTGTTGTTGCTGTTTTTGTCGATCGCTTCAGGCTTATTATAAGCCGTTGTATGCACACACGAATTTGAAACAACAAATTAGGACTAAGAGAAATGCGATTGGCTTAAGAGCATGAAAATGTGATATTGTTCTGTAGATGAGATCAATTCACATAAATAACAGTAACGTTTTCACTCTCAGGGAATTTTAAAATTTTTACTTTAGTGTGCCATTTGCGTATTGCTTCATTTCATTTCTAAAAGTGATACAAGAATGAACGGACAATTTTGTTGGGGTGCTTTGCCTGCTGTGGCCCTGCCACAGTTTTATATGCAGTTTCAGGTATCTTCCTTCCAAATTTGGTGACACTAGCTCAAAGTTTTTTGAAGGTTAGGGAAGGGGGCTGTTGGCGTTATGGGTTGGCCTGGCTACAAAATATCTTTGGGTGTCGCTACCAGTTATAGGTGCGGCATCCACTCTTTTTACAAACTTTGAGCTAGAGTCTCCAAATTTGGTAGGTAGATAAGTGGTAGCGACCCCAAGTATATTTTAAAGCTGTGTCGCTAAAAAACGACTAATCTCCGCGGTAACACAAACGACATTTTTCCACGCGGAGCTATGACGTTTTGAAACGACATATCTCCGCGCAGCGATTTTAAGCAAATTATGTCGATACACCAACGAAAAATAAAGAAAACAAGTAAGAAATGCAATAGAAAAGAAATAGGCAGTGAAGAAAAAAACGCGTCAACGCACATGACATGTTTTTCTTTATTTATTCAACTCTTTATTCAACTTTATTCTTAACTGTAAATGCACAAGCTACCGCATTACGTAGAATATTTATTTTTAATTTTGTAAACCGATAATTTTTTCGGTGTAATAGACAAAGTCTGTGTTGTTGCGCCCATGTTATCACGTTAACATTTGTGGGACATTGAAGAAAATGACAAGCTAAAATGTCCAGCCTGTATTGTGGATTCATGGTTCTGAGCTAGTTACATGTTTTTACTGCTCTGGAATGTGAATTCTGCCATAAACATATATAATTAACTCTTACAATAGACAAGAAAATTTAAGAGAGCTGCTTTATTTCTGTGTTTTGAACTGTTGCACAAAATAATTAAACATGTTTTATTTTGAATAAATTCATGGTATAAAAAGAAATGCTGTAAAAAGAGTTAATACATTTTGCATGAAAAATTTGGGAATAGCCTCATATCTCAGTATCCCTACCCAGTACATTTTGCTGGCGGAGATGTCTTTTTTTTTTTTTTGTGAAGAGATACATAGTTTTATTATAAAAAAAAATTAATGAGTGTTCGAACTCACTAACGATGTGTTAACAATTGCAAAACCATTCAAATTTACTTTTTGTTGTTTTGCTTTTGACCGCCGCCAGCAGAACAACAAAGCGCGCACATGCATACGCATAAATACGCACAGACACACACAAACACTCACAAACAAACATAACGAACTTCTTTAATAAGTGAATGATGGTGTGGGATACCCTACCTAGTTGATTTGCTATATTAATTGATTAATTAATTAATATTATTAAGCTATTTTTAGTTATTTCTTAATTGTTTGCTAAGCGCCAACTTATGCTTATTAAGTATGCAATTATTGCATATATATAATATCCACAGTAGCACTTATTTAATATTAGGGTACATAACATTCTTCATTCGTCAGTTCATTTTCTTATTACAGAAGTCCGCTATGTTTGTCTGTAAGTGTGTGTGTGTGTTGTGTCTGTGCATTCACGAAGAAGCAAAACAGAATTGCCTTGGACGAATGATGTTGCTGCATACCCTAACTAGCTTATTTGCTATATTTATCAATTAATCAATTAATATTATTAAACTATTTTAGTAATTTCTCAATTGTTTGCTAAGCGCCAACTTATACTAATAAAAGTATGCATTTATAGCAAATATATTATTGAAGTACACGTCCTCAATAACACTTATAATTTATTAGGGTATTCAACAGTCATCATTCTCTTTGCTTAACAGCTGCATGGCTCGACCGTCCCGGGCTGGGGCGCTCTGCCGCTGCACAAAGCACTAATACCATCATACTTATTTTGAGCAGAGTAAAAAATTTTACAACAAACACATACTATTTGCTATACTAACGCTTAATAATGCGTAACGCTTTTTTTGAAAGCGTCGACGCTGATCATGTGTGAGATAACGCGGTGTGAGGTTTGCATGTATTGTACCGAGATAGTTGCGCTACCCGCGCCTATAGATGTTAACACATCAAAAAACAGAAGGCCTTGGAATACTAATTCCAATAATATTCGGCATGCCGAAGAATACTTTCTTACTTTTTCTTTGGTTATTTGTATTTTTCGTTGATGTATCGACATAATTTGATAAAAATTGCTGCGCGGACATATGTCGTTTCTTAGTGACATACCTCCGCGCGGAGATATATCGTTTCTTAGCGACATATCTCCGCCGTATCAAAAACGACATATCTCCGAGGGGAGCTATGACGTTTTGAAACGACATATCTTTTCCTTGATACTTTAACGAGTCCTTTTCCGATTTCCATCTTCAGTTTCTCGCTTAAGCAGCCAACAGTAGTTAGCAAGCATAGTGACATCCCATCGGCCTTGGTACCTTCTCTCGATATCACGGACATCATAGTGAAATCGCTCCCCCTGCTCTTCACTGTAAGCTCCCAAGTTTTCTAAGTGAGAGTGTAAAAAATGGACCTTCAAGCATCCGTTGCTTAATGGTCTTATAGTTAGGATCCTTAATATTTCCCAAAAACTTTCGCACTACGTCCTTGAACGATACCCAAGCTTCTTTTTCCTTCTCATTCATAGTTTCCACAAATGCACGGTCCGTTAAATGTTTTCTTATGTCGGGGCCAAGGTAGTGTTTTTAACATTTTTCTCTCCAGGTTTTAAAGTTTCTCGGGATGGCCAATCACTTTTTTCCCAGTGCTGTTCTCTGGCTTTACTATCCAGCATGGGTATGTGGTATAGCCTGCCTGCTGACCCAAAAGCATTGTCAGTATTTTTAAGACCCCACAAATCATCCATTGATGGTCTTGATACTTGACTTTTTCCATTATAATGGCCAAATCGTTACAATCTTCTTTCATTTGACTTGTCTCAACATGTTAAAACATTCCCAGTCTCACCAACAGCTCAGGTTGTTCTTCTCCATTATCAAATAAAAATCATATAGGTTTATTACCAATTAACATTGATACTGCAATATACATAAAAACTTATGTGATATAATAATTTGAATAATTTTTCGTTTTTGTGAAGTCAAAATCTGTAAGAAAATGTAAAAAAATCATTTGCAGTTTTTTGGTCGCAGACCTGTGTTATTATTTTTAATAGCTAAGCATACTTTTAAGGTGCAAAGAGATGTAATATATTTATTGTAACTGGGTTCAGGGTATCTTCTAGTCGGGCTCTCCCGACTATTTGGTTGGCCCAAATATAAAATGCCCATTTTTTTCACGGTTTGTAAGCATAGGTGACCAAACGTCTCCGTCTTAAATGTATCGAAGCTAATAAGTGTCATTTGAACCTCCTGTTTTTAAGTACGTGCAAACTTCATCAAGACTGGCTAAGTAACACCACAATGATTTTTGCTGTGCGTTTGCACAATCTTACCAAAGAAAGTATGCAGTGCATACTGTGCACGTAAAGGCATTTAATACCGAGTTGGTATACATACTTGTTTGTTATGTTTTTGACTTTTAATAGCTAAGGAGTGCGAAACAGAGACCGTTCTTATCTGAGTTTACTGTATTAAGAAATCAAGACAATTTTTTAAAATTTTTTACTTCCTCACACCATCAGGGGTGTCACAAAAATGGTTAAAGGCCTGTTGTCACAAAAAACGAAAAAAAAAATGCACTAAAAGCAATTCCACGCGTAAAATTTGACGGTGCCACTCCGAGTGATTTTATATATTTAGTATGTTCACAAACCTTTTCCGACTTGGATGCTAAGGGTTGACACCTTCCCAGCTTAAATTATCTACATTTTTATTTAGCAACTTTTTTAATTTTGTCATTACAGAACTAGTTTATATTCATATATAATTTACGTAATTTAATTTATTTGTTTATAGCTTAGATTATTTATAGCTTAAAAATAAAACATTTGATTTCTGGCGCGACAAACAATAAAAGTTAATCGGCAACTCTAACTCTAAAAAGTGTAGCAATGCTGACCCTGACATCAAAAATCTGAATCGGACTAGGTGGCAGTATCAGACTTCAGCAGATTGAGAACCTTATCATTCCGCTGAAAATCAGAGAGCGAATTAGTCTATGGTTAGGGATGCAACATCGAAAAGAATACCATCGATGGTTGTAATATCGATTTTATAAATTGGTAAAAATCTATGCTTCGATGTATCGTTTAAATAAACATCGATATATCGATGTTCAATACTTTTTTTTTTGCATTATCTCAAAGCTACTCCAGTGCTAGCAAACGCTGAAGTTATAAAATATTTTTACTAATAATCAGTTCTAGCATTCTAATGTCCTAAAAAAAACTAAAAACTTAATGAAAAAAAAAATTTAATTATTCTTCTTTATTTTGTAATGAATTTAGGAACAATAACATAGAAAGCCCTTTTTCTTGCAATCGGTTGCGAACATCAAATAAAAAACATCGATGCTCGAAACATCGCTTTTTGTTTACATCGATGTAAAAACATCGAAAACTTGAAAAAAAATCGATGCATCGAACATCAATGTATCGTTTGCATCCCTATCTGTGGTACGGCGGAATGGAACTGAAGTGAAATTCAAGCGGAAGTGATTTCTGTGGCACCCTTGTATAATTCACTTTATTTAGACCACTTTATTTAAGCCCCTTTGTAAAGACAATCTGCATTAAATTTTACAGATGAAGACTTTTGCTGTGGCTTACAATCGCCTGATATGGCTTCAAATCAAAATGCCAGGAGACCCCACAATCGCGGTTGGTGAAATGTCCTAAGCAAATCACACAGCTAGTATATATTAACTGAGCATCTTTAAAATTGTTGTACCTATATAAGCACTAATTCAATTCTTTTTCATTTTACTTTTGTTAAAGTATCAATAGTTAACATATTGATCTATGAGTATAAGTTACTATCTCTCGTAGGAGCACCTACTAAGTGATTTAGTTTTAAATATAACCTTAATCAAACATTAAAATCGTTTTATAGGAACACTGACCGTCAACGTTAATGTGTTGCTTTTGAGCTTAGCGTCGCCTGATGAGAGCAGCTTGGTAAGAATTTTTTCAAACAGTTTTTATACTCGATTCCGAAGGTAAAGAGAATATTGGGTTTGTGCAATGTCCGTCATGTTGTCTGTCCGTCGATATGCTTTCAACTTTTTTCCAAACTTATCTATTTTTATGTCCGGGACAGATAAAGTGTCAAGGTTGGGGTTCTACGATTACTGGGGGGCTGGCAAATCGATAAATTCATAACTCAAAATCGATAAGTCCTTATTTTTCCCTCAACCTTACTGTTAGAGTTACCGAATTGGGTAGAAAGATAGGCACTAGAAAGAAACTGCATCAACAATTTTGTCCACCCGTACCGCCCCTTCACGACTTTTTACAAACTTTGAGCTAGTCACCAAAATTCGAAAGAGGATAGCTTGAAGCATCCCCCATCTGCATCAGACAATTTTTGAGGCAGCGTAAGCCCCTGCAGAGTCCGTACCCCATTGCGAGAAGGACTCTTTTTTACCGTTTTCAATACAGGTATCGAGTATATCGCAGTCGGTTTCGTCCGACTACAACGTTTCCACTTGTTTGTTATATTTTAGTATGATTTTATTGCAGAAATATGAAGTTGAATTTTTATTAAATCAGCAATGGAACGATCCACGCCTCCAATATGGAAATAAGTCGCATTATGACTTCCTTAACGCTCTACATCATCATGATAGTATCTGGACGCCCGATACGTACTTCATTATGCATGGTGATTTTAAGGATCCCATTATACCCATGCATTTCGCTTTAAGAATATTTCGCAACGGGACCATAACATACGCAATGAGGTATGTTTCTCAGTTATTGAGTTTATTTATACCATACTATTAGGCTCACTCAAACCACCGTTTTGTGGAAAACCACGCATTTTCAATATCCTTTTGCTATTTTTTTTTTCCATTTTGGACACTACTTTGGTTTTTCTCTTAAATAAAAAGATTTTGATTTGCTGACGGTTAAATTTTATAAAATAAATCAATCCACATAATGCATTCTTGGTTATCGCAGCACCTACCCAAAAGTTCTGCAATAACAGCTGTATAAATGGCAAGGATCCAAATTTACGTCATTTCTTTTTTGCTCTTAACATTTCCCTATTATTAAATATTGGACAATTTTACGATAAGATCAAGCAACTGGCTTTAGAAGAGTAAAATATTATGACACTTACTAAATATAAATAATATAAGATATTATAATAAAACGATAATATTGAAGGATACTCACTACCAACAAGGAACTGCGACCAATTGATGTTTTGTGAGCAAATCCCTTGACGAGGAATTCCTGATCTACCTAGTCAGAATGTCGCTGTGCAGGTGCCTCTATATTGACCAAATAAAGGCTGGACATTAACATAGCATGTGCTTTGTTGTCTCGATGTCTTCTTCGCGTGTGAAGACACGTGCATTTTCTGAAGATGGCATTTTACGACACTGTGGCCAGTGAGGTATATAGTTTATATCCATCCTAGAACATACAACTGTGTTTCTATCTATTGAGCTCTTTAGCTTGATGACATACAGAATTGAAAATCAATAAGCTTTGTAGCTATTCCCTCAAATCTTGGGAAAGAAAAATACCTTAGAGCACTCGACCGAAAATTAGGATTTCACCAAATACTTCTTGCAGAAAAAGACAGAAAAACTGAATTTTCTGCAGGAAACAGGAATTATGAATTCTTTCCTTTGGCTTGAAAAAAGATGCCCGGAATTTTCCAGCGAAATTTTTAAGGAAAAAGCAGAGCAAATAGGATTTGTGGTATTTCGTGGCGGTATTGCAACAATCCCCAGTAAAATAGAAGCAATCGGCCAGTTCGAACAGCCCACTACATTGTTCCATTATTATTATTATTGGAGGTATATTAACGAATAGTGCATTCAAGTGGACCAACGATACCAAGCACCGGCTTGTTAACGCGCGAACCCAAGCACTAAGCGACCCCCTTCCCGCCAACCGACCGAGGTGCATGTGGTTACGAAGACCGCGAACATGTAGACAGATAACACATTAATAGTTTTTTCCATGTAAAGGCAGAACTAAACGTTGATTTCATGCTTTAGGGAGGCATCGCAACAAGACTAAACGAAAAGTATGTCTACGCATGAAGCATCAACGTCTATAGCCATACGTTAAGTGCTTTGTCTCTTTTTCTTCTTTCTTTTTGACAACAACAAGAGAAACAATGTAAACAAACCATATGACAGTAGCAGTGATACATTAATGCCATGTGTTCTTTTTTTAAAATAAATGTTAACATTTAATGTATTATTATGTTATAAATATAGACAACACATTTTTTATAGATCTAGTAAATTATATCAATCTGTTTATAAACAATAAAATAAATTTAACAATTTTTTAAAGTATTATCCATAAAATAAAAAAACAGCGACATTTCTATAGCCCAAAGCATGAAGCATGGTTTCATTTCAGTGAACTTTTGCTTTATACGTGCAAGCATTCGTTAAAAAAAAAAACTGAACGAAGCCGTGCTAACGCATTGTTTGGGCGGATACACGACGTAGCCTTTGTTGAATTTTTGCGTGCTGCGATGCTTCAAGCATGAAATCATCGTTTGGTTCTGCCCTTAGATTTCTTGGCTTAGCAAACTACTGTAGGTGATGATATCTCGATGATATTCTCGTTGATCGTCTGTTTAACCTCTCAAATTTTCACTTGATTGCTTTGCTTTTAAGGTTTTTTAACAATTGAATATTTTTGGAGGCATTTCTTACAATTTACAATATTTAATTTAAAAATTCTTCAAGAAAATATTGCTTGTAAACTTGAAATTATTTCTCTTCGGGTGCAAGGAAACATTGCTGGACGCTGTTCCACTTCTCTTTGATTATTTTCTGTAAAGTACATTTGCAAAAACGTTAAGTGGGGCGGGTGATTCTGGAACTTTGGCGAAGTGTGACACCCATTCGGCCAATCCCGTCCAAACCTCCGTGCGATGATCCCAATCTCTTATGAACGTTCATACCCGTTTTTGTCTACCTTTTTTAGTTGATCCAGACCGAGTTCCTTTGCGACGCGTTCCAGCTCCTCTTTCCGGCAGTGGTAACCCCTTGAACGCCCACGCCTGTTTGTTTATTTTTTCCAAGTCGAAATTTAATTTTATTTTATTACTAGCAGACCCGGCTACACGTTGCTGTGGTTTTCTTGTATTTCGTTCAATTATTAGGTACTATTACAAAAAAAGTTTTAACACTGATAATTATCAATTATTAATAATTATAATACATATATATTAATTAAAAAGGAAGTATTTTAATCAGAGCTCGGGTTCCGAACCCTAGGTAGAAAATTCGCAGAGGTTCCAAAACCAGGTTCTAAATATTTTGGAACCTCGGGTTCGGTTCCAACCCCGGGTTCGTTGAGTAAAAAAAATGAAAAGACATTTGTTCCCGTTACAACGTTACATGTGCCATTCAAAGAGTTGCCAACGTATGACGTTTTTCTTATATAAATTTGAGCCATACAAATGATACACAAAACAAGTACATTTTACGATATTTGGCAACCCTAAAAAGAACACAATGAAGTGCACAGTGGGCGGTTGCATCCAAAAACAGAAAGTAAAATTGTTAGTAATTTGTAATTGAGTCAGGATTTGGAATGTTTTATTTATATTTATAAAAATGGCTATTAACTAATTATTATTAAAACATGATATAGAATTTATAAACTGTCCCACTATATACATATATTACACATATTTATATACATATGTGATACATTCTATGTATGCACTCATAGCTAACTCTGTTCTGTACAGCGTGCTGTTTTTATTTTTTGTGGCGTCAGGCTGACGCACAAGGTGAAACAGATCGTCACATTTTGTTACAAATGTATGTACATTCATAACCTTTTTCCACGAAATTGTGGCCGAGCTTCGGGCTTCATGCCGGGCGCGCACAGTCTGTATCATGATACAACAACGCAAGGTAGTCTCGTCGGCAGCAGAGGCTCGTCGTTTTTGTAGCTTAAGGCTTAATTACTCCAGCGATAAGACGTAAAACGAGAAACATAAAACGAGAGACGTAAGACGTAAATTTTTTTGCAATTACTCTGAACGTAAGACGTAAACAGCTGTGCACATTAAAGCAAAGCGAACAAAGGCAACAAGAATTGAAGTGAACGAATTTATTTGGATCTATTTATATTTTTTATGTTTTATTACTTATTATTACTTATTAATTGTAGCACAACTAATGAACAAGCCAAACAAAACCAGAAATGATATCAGCTGTTTGACGAGAAACGTAAGACGAGAGTCTGTTTTCTGTTTTCTGCAGAACATTTTTACGTCTCTCGTTTTACGTTTCTCGTTTCCGTCTGGAGTAATCGCTAACATTGTTTGCCGTAAGGTTGATCGCTACAGCTGTTTACGTCTCTCGTTTTATGTTTCTCGTTTTACGTCTTATCGCTGGAGTAATTATGCCTTTATCGACAGTGCATGCTTGCTTGTTCATGTGAATGGTTGTGCGCGGACGATTTTTGTTTGATTTTTTTCACTTAAATTAACCCTAAGGTGACAAAAAAAAATGAACTATTGTTATAATTGCCGCAAGCATGTACCGGGTGTAAAAATTATTCATGCACCGAAATGTGATGTTAAAAGAAAGATATGGGAAGAAAGCCTGGGGTGCGACCTTGGTGTCAACTCCCAAATCTGCGACACACATTTTCATGTTTCCCAGTGGAAGACTGCACCCAACAGAGGGCAGACGTTTAAAAGGAGGCGCTTAAATAATGATGCCGTTCCCACAAGAAATGTGTACCTATGTTGACGAGGTGTCGCACGGCGGGCTTATAAAACCATCTATTGATTTTAAAAACAAGCTTAAACAACTTGAAATGATTTTTATTCATCACATGAAAGATGATTGCAAAATAACAAACAAAGTAAAAGAAAAATTATTGCTGATGTTGACACGTCAGTCAAAAGTTTTTATTTTAAAATTAGAATATTTTTTAGAATTAAGAATCTTAACAAAAGAATCAACATACAAAATCAAAAACAACGATTGCTTTTGCATTCAAAATTACTGAAAATAAAACTTTAAAAAAAATGTTCATCTTTGTTTTATAAAATTATATTTTAAGCCACACGGGCCTTTAGAGGGTTAATCAACACGCTATACTGCCGTTCCATTCGAACACACTCTACAAAGTGCCTTTTCACTCGCACTTATTGCAAGCATACGTTAAGCTACCCTCTGCCCATGATGAAACAATACAAGGTGTTCTATTCCGCATTCCTGCTCTCTTTGGACGTACTTATTTTTTGTCAGTATGCATTGACACTTTGAAGTGAGCAGTCGTGTTGCAGAAAAGTTGTCGAAAAAAAGGAAGTTGTGGGAAGTTAGCGCAAATCAAACGCTGGTTGCTGGCAACAAAATATTACTTTAGTTTTAGTATTATATTGTTAAATAAAGTTATTTAAAAAAATTAATTCCAACAACAAATTTGTTTTATATTTTTCATTTCAAATTCTTTCATTTGCTGCAGCTAACAATAACACTAGCAAGAGCAGTGCGGTATATGAAGTCATAGCTGTCTCTTTCTTATCTCTCTCTTGCTCACTGCTCTCTTCGTAAAATAAGTACGTCGCCACAGCCATGATGAAACAATACAAGGTGTTCTATTCCGCATTCCTGCTCTCTTTGGACGTACTTATTTTTTGTCAGTATGCATTGACACTTTGAAGTGAGCAGTCGTGTTGCAGAAAAGTTGTCGAAAAAAAGGAAGTTGTGGGAAGTTAGCGCAAATCAAACGCTGGTTGCTGGCAACAAAATATTACTTTAGTTTTAGTATTATATTGTTAAATAAAGTTATTTAAAAAAATTAATTCCAACAACAAATTTGTTTTATATTTTTCATTTCAAATTCTTTCATTTGCTGCAGCTAACAATAACACTAGCAAGAGCAGTGCGGTATATGAAGTCATAGCTGTCTCTTTCTTATCTCTCTCTTGCTCACTGCTCTCTTCGTAAAATAAGTACGTCGCCACAGCGGAATAGAACACCTTGTTATTGTTTCACCATGGCCACAGCGGAATAGAACACCTTGTTATTGTTTCACCATGCCTCTGCCCACGACGAGACCAAGGCATACTTAACTAGGTAGCCGCACTCGGCTTGTGTCCCTCTTTTGTACGCCTTACACTTCAGTCTCGAGCCGAGCGTTGTGTGCGACGCATCTCCGCGGACAATTTTTTTGCGTTCTGCTTTGCGCTTTTGTACGAGATTTTTATTATGCCGACAAATTTATTCTTTCATTTTGGTCTTGCAGGAAAAATAGCACACAAATATTTGTATGTATATACAAATGCATGCGCTCACACATTTCATTGTGTTGACGACAGCATGATATTCCTTTCTCCCTCTCACATTGCTAAGGCGTAACGAAGAGCGAGTGCGGCTACCTTGTTAAGTATGCCTTGGACGAGACTACCTTGCGTTGTTGTATCATGGTCTGTATCATGATACAATTATACAAGGTAGTCCCGTCGGCAAAATGTGAGCCCTTAGCTATGTTAGCAATAAGTGCGAGTGAAACGCACACTTTACAGTGAGTGTAAGCGAAACGACTGTAGAGTATGTTGATTAACCCTAGACTGGTCCGGATTTTCTAAAATAGCCCATCATAAAACAAAGAGGTAAATAAATTCATTTTTAATAGTTTTGAGCTAGCAACTAGTTCAGCCAGACTGTTTAATAAAACCGCCAATTAATAATAAATTAAAATGCTGAAAGAAAATCATAAATCATTTGCGTGCTCGTATGGAACCGGTGGACATTGGCTATGTATTTTAGTGCATGTGTTCCACTCTTAAGTGAAGCACCTTGTGATACACGAACTTTTGAACAAATACCGCACAGGGTCTTCCGACCCGTGAACATGCCACATATAATTGACCATAGGAAAAACATGTATTTTCGAGATAAGGATTGGCCTTGTGATTTGTTAATGGTCATAGCAAATGCAAGACGGATCGGAAATTGAAGTCATTTACACCCAAACGGCAGGTTGGTTGGGATTATCGGGATCCTTAGAATCAGAACTTCCTCACCTTCGAATTTTCCTATGAGTATTGTCGCGTAAATCACATTGTTCATCACCAAACGCGTTCCGTTGCTCAGTTTTGGTTGGCTTATATTTCGAATCATGATTAATGCGGAGCCAACATTTAATCGTCAATGTGCAGTGATAAACCCGGCACATCCAAGGAGTTTAAAAATTTAAGGACAAAAACGGATATAAAATAATGTGAGAAGGACAGACAAAGAGGACAGAAAATTACATCGCTTTTCGTACGAAGTTTGTATTTCTTTTAATAAATATTATAATAGTTTCATAGCTGCGTCGATTATATCTTCTTCTTCGTCTTCAGCGTCTTTTTTTTCTTCAACGTACGCTGCACTTGTGCCAATCATTTTCAAAATTTTCTTGGGTATACCGTAGTTGTGGCAGTTAAATGTAAAAATTTCTATATAATTTAATAAACAACAAGTCTTACCGTACGGACAAAATAGCTTTTAACGTTTCCATTTGGAGAGAACTCCGCAGCTTCGTTTTTATTAAGCTCACCTGGCTAAACACGCGCTCCACCTCTGCGCTCGACTGTGGCAGCGACAAAATGCTTAGAGCAAACGTTGCAAGCTGGAAAAACGTGTTGTTCCCTGCAGTCTTTAAATTTTTCCACTTCGGCCCAAAACATAAGAGTGTTGTCTATACACTGCCATTTAACCAAATATGTCAGCATATTGAGTGAGAATATTTTCAATGTCGTCAGACTTAACATTAAAAAGTTCTAACACTTAACAAATTGGATTTTTGTGTGCCAAAGCTAAAGCTGCCTTCACACGGTCGGTTTTTCTGTAGCTTTTTTTAACCGACCAAAAATGTTGGCATTCACATTATTCGCATCGGTTAAATCCAAAATCCCATCACTTTTTGTTGTTACACAATCTGGTCGCACTTCTCTATTTAATTCAACTCAAACATATATTGAAAACGTAAACAACCGCAAAATATTGTATGAAAGGTTAAATGTAATACGTTGTATAATATTAAATATTAAACATGTTTATTTTACTTACCTTAAGCGACATATTTTTAAGTTTGTTAACATTATTTTTTGCCAACAATTACTAAAAAACACCAAAAATGCCTTTTTTACGTTAGTGTTAGTGGCACAAATTTGACCGACGCAAAAAAGTGCTGAAATAGAACACGTTCTATTTTTCTCATTTTTCGTCGGTTTTTGACCAGACCTAAAAATGTTGTGTATTCACACGAGAGCGCTGGCTTTTAAAAAAAAAAAGCTACAGAAAAACCGACGAAAACATATCAATATGTTTTAAATTTTCAAAATTTTCGGGCATTTTCGATTATTTTACAAGTGAATAGCATTTATACAATCGATAGACAAGTACAAAAAATTCACTAGAGGTGGCATTATTTTTTTTTAAAAAAAGGACGATGGTACTTTAAGAACGACAAATTTCCGGAGAGCGGATGTTTGGATATTTTTCCGGCTTACGAAGTTTAAACAAGTGGAAACGTTGCAGTCGGACGCAACCGACTGCGATATACTCGATACCAGTATTAAAACCGGTAAAAAGAGGACTGATTACAAAGGGGTACGGATGCAGCCGGGGTGTACGCTGCATCAAAGATTGTCTGATACAGATGGGGATACCACCAGCTATCTTCCTGCTAAATTTGGTGACTCTAGCTCAAAGTTTGTTAAGGGAAGGGGAAGGAGGCTGCGGGCGTTTTTGGTGGGCGTGGATCCAAATTTTTGATGCAGATCTTTGTGGAATGCCAATTGCAATCTTCCTTCCAAATTTGGTGACTCTCGCTCAAAATTTTTAAAAGTTGGGGACGGGGGGCTTGGGGTAGGCGTGGCGACAAGATATCTTTGGGGGTCACTAACAGTTATCTTCCTACCAAGTTTGGAGACTCTAGCTCAAAGTTTTTAAAAGTTGGGGAAGGGGGGCTTGGGGTAGGCGTGGCGCCAAGATATCTTTGGGGGTCACTACCAGTTATCTTCCTACCAAGTTTGGAGACTCTAGCTCAAACACTATGAAAGATACACGCATTCCCGCTTTTAACGAAAAGTTGGGGCGGCTGAGGTGGGCAAGGGCGGTATGGGTGGGTGCTGCATCCAAAAGTTTTTTGAGGATCGTCATCACCTATCTTGGCGTAAAATTTGGTGGCTGTAGCTCAAAAACTGAGGTAGATATAAGCGTTTCTGATTTCAAACTGCGGGAGGGCTGGGGGCGGAATGGGTGAGCGTGGCCCCAAAATTTTTAATGCAGATCTTTGGGGATCGTGACCAGTTATCTTCCTACCGATTTTGGAGACTGTAGCTCAAACACCATGAAATATACACGCATTCCCGTTTTTAACGAAAAGTTGGGGCGGCTCGGGTTGGCAAGGGCGGTATGGCTGGGCGTGGCATCCAAAGTTTTGATGCAGGTTTTTGGGGATCGTCATCACCTATCTTGGCGTAAAATTTGGTGGCTGTAGCTCAAAAACTGAAGTAGAAATAGGCGTTTCTGATTTCAAACTGCGGGGGGCTGGGGGCGGAATGGGTGGGCGTGGCCCCAAAATTTTTGATGCAATTTTTTCGGGGATGCCAGTAGCTATCTTCCTACCAAATTTGGTAGCTCTAACTGTAAGGGTGTGCGGAAACGGTGGATTTATCGATTTTGAGTTATCGAATTTATCGATTTGCCAGCCTCCCAGTTATCGTATAACCCCAATCTTGACACTTTATCTGTCCCGGCCATAGATAAAGACATTTGCAAAGTTTCAAGTCTCTAGCTTGAAGCGTGTGGAAAAAAGTTGCATTCATACAGACGGACAGACACCATTACGGACATTGCACAAACCCAATATACTCTGTACCTTCGGTATCGAGTATAAAAAGGACAGATTTTCCCGGAAAAAGGCTGCTATGGCAGCACTGCAGATAAAGTGTCAAGATTGGGGCTTTACGATAACAGGGAGGCTGGAAAATCGCTAAATCTGATAGAAAGATATTTGAAGCTTTGTAAATAAGTTTGGCTATGAACTGATCAGACAATGAGACAAGATTCGGGGGCTGGGAAATCAATATCAAGTAGATACACTATATAATACGAAATTAAAACATACATTTGTCTGTCTCTCGTGGTGTCCCACAAGGATCTATTTTGGGACCTCTCCTCTTCACGATATATATAAATGACCTGCCTAGTTTATTGTCAAACTGTAATGTTCACTTATATGCTGATGATGTCCAAATGTATGTCAGTCGTCCTGTAAATCTAATCAATGAATGTATCCGTATCTGTAACGATGATTTGTTATGTGTCAGTAAATGGGCGTCTCGTAATGGTCTGTGTATCAACCCGTCAAAGTCTAAGTGTATAGTGATTTACAAAAAGTACCTGAACATTGACAGTTTTATTAAGCTCAGTATTGACAACGTAGAAATAAGTTATGTAGATAAAGCCGAAAACCTAGGAATAACATTTAACAGGACACTATCATGGAGTGACCATATAAATAAAGTTGTGGGTAAATGCTACGGTGTTCTTAGACAACTATCCTTAACCCAACAATTTTAGCTATAGAAATCAGGTCGATGATAGCAAAGGCGCTAGCAATACCAGTACTATTTTATGGAATAGAGATTTTTGCAAAGTGTGATGCAAGCAGCTACAACAAACTCCAAGTTGCATTTAATAGTATAGCTCGATATGTGTTTGGTCTGAAAAGGGGCGACCATATAACCAGCTTTGCTAAGCAACTATTTGGACTAGACCTGTGGTCTTTAATAAATGTCAGAGTCCTCCTCTTCTTACATAAAGTAATTTACACGAAAAAGCCTGAGTACTTGTTTGATCAACTAAAATTCGCCACATCACCCCGAGTCCTTAACCTTACTTGTATAAGAACCAAGCTAGCATGCTCCGATAGGCAATTTTACATCTACGCTGTTCGGCTATGGAATAACCTGCCGTCAGATTTAAAATCCATCTCCAGCGCACATCAATTTAATAATAAGTTAAAAGCACATTTTGGTAATTAAAAACTTAAAACGTAATAATCGTATAATTAATTTAATAGAAATAAAATAAATAAATCATGTTAAAATTATACCTTAAGAATAAAATGTATAGCCTAAGTTGGATTTCAAGAATGTTGACATATAGTGATTAGTGCATTAATTTATAGTAGCGATACTGTAGCACTAAGAATCGTACATGAATAAATAATAATAATAATAATAATAATAATGAATGCCACATTCTTACAGCCAGAGTCACCAAATTTAGTAAAAAAAAAGATCACAACAATATCAGGGGTGCCACAGAAAACGCTAGTAGAATTGAATTTCGCTCGTAGCAATTCCGCCCGAACAATTTCACGGTGCCACAGATTACCGAATGATTTCATTCTTTTAGTTAGCTGCTAAGGGTTGACAACACGCCAGATTAAATTAGCCAAGTGTTTGTTTAGCTACTTTTAAAGGTTTTAACATAGCAGAGTAAAGGATTTTCAACTAGTTTAATATTTTATTTACATTATTAAATCTGTTTGAATAGTAATTGATTATTTTTAGCTTATTTTCATAAAAATAAAACATTTAAACTTTGGCGGGAAAAAAATTAAAAGTTATTCGGCAACTCTTCCATTTATCTGGCAACTATTTTTGACTGGCAGCAATCAGCTGTTCAACTGAAATTGCACCAAAATGCCGTTAGTGACTCTATTTGCCATCAAAAAGCTCCGGCGGCAGAAAATTAGAAAATAAGATGCGCATCTGGTCGGTATTTCTTATTTCTTGGTTTCTTATGGCTCTGTCATTTTCCAGATGATGCCGCTTTTAAGGCGTTGCCACCTGGCACAATTACAGCTGACCACAAATGTTTTCACAAATTGCACAACAAGTACAACAATTTTGCACTTAAAATTGTTCTTACTTCAAATAGGTATTTTCTTAATGCTTAATTAAAGGAAAACCGAAGTGGTTCCATATATATTTTTTTAAAATACATTACTCCGAATTCTATTCAAGAAATGTGGCATTGCTGACTCTGACATCAAAAAATCAGTATCGGACTAGGTGGCAGCATCAGATTTTAGGGTTTTAGCGACGTTTTGTTTCCGCTCAAAACTAGTGAGCGTTTTGGTCTGTGGCACCGTGGAATTAAATTGCTGTGAAACTCGGACGGAAGCGTTTTCTGTGGCACCCCTGTATATGTATTTCACTTTTATATTTTAATTATACTTCTTTTCAATGTGCTGCGGTTGTGTGTATATATAAAAAGAGTGATGAAAGATAAAACAGAGATGATACAATAGTTATCTAGATATGATTCAAAATATCGATTACTAACAAATAAATCATCGGTTAAACTATTTGTTGCTTTTCTATGATTTCTTTGCATATTTCCAATACACCTCCTCAAAGAAAACATAGAAACACAATTTAAAATAAAAAAAAATTTAACTTCAATAATAATATAATGATAATATGACACACCGAGCGTTCTGGGAGTTACATATTGTGGTCCAATATTCATTGCAAAGGATTGGGAAAAACCCAGAAAAACCCAACCAGACCAACATAAAATTATTCTAAATTACATACATACGTTATTCATTTGAAAGTAATACAAAATATAAAAAAAATATTTACTTGGAAATTAAATTAAATTAAAATTTCCAAAGTTGATCCAATTCATTGATCAATTCTGCAGATTTAACTGGTCCCTCAGGTCTTCAAAACGTGGTCCAGGCAATGGCTTAGTTAAAATATCCGCAAGCTGCTTATCTGTAGAAATATACTCAATAGTAATTAGGTTTTGTTCAATCTGTTCTCTTGAAAAATTATATTTAATATCAATATGCTTTGTTATCTTATGGCATGTGGGATTATTAGCAATACTTATACAACCTTGGTTGTCTTCAAAAATTTTTATAGGCTCAACTATTTCTAACTTTATACTTGCTGCTAAGGACTTGAGCCACATAGCTTTTTTTGTGACTTCGAACAATGCCATATACTCAGCCTCAGTAGATGAAGCTGCGACTGAATTCTGCTTTCTTGAATTCCAGCAAATTAAACATGTATCAAACATTTTAAATAGGTAACCATTAGTACTCTTTCTGTCGTTCTCATTTCCAGCCCAATCAGAATCATTTTCGTTTGCAATAACCAGATCATCTACATACAATAGCAAATATACAGGGGTGCCACAGAAAACGCTAGTAGAATTGAATTCCGCTCGTAGCAATTCCGCCCGAACAATTTCACGGTGCCACAGATTACCGAATGATTTCATTCTTTTAGTTAGGACACAAACCTATTCGGTCTTGGCTGCTAAGGGTTGACAGCACGCCAGATTAAATTAGCCAAGTGTTTGTTTAGCACCTTTTGCAGTCTAAACATATCAGAATAAGGGGCTCTCAACTGGTTTCATATTTTATTAACCTTTTTTAATGTTTTTGTACAGAAGTTGATTGCTTTTAGCAAATAAACACACAAGAAAACATTTAAATTTTGGCGGGAAAACAATTAAAAGATATTCGGCAACTCTAGAAGCTATCTGCCAACTGTCTGGCAACAATTTCCGCCTGACAGCAATCAGCTGTTCATAAATCATCCCCAAATTGTTTTAAAAAGAAGTTGTTTTAAATTGAATATGCCGTTAGCGAGATTATTGGCCATAGAAGAGCTCCGGCGGCAGAAAATTAGGAAAGAAACCATGCAGCGAAGGCTTCTCAGATGCGCATCTGATCCGTTTTCGCAATCTGACGATACGTATGTGGTTTTTCTGCCTTTCTTCATTATCTTATGATAATTAATTTAACTTCAATAGTTTCCGGTATAATTATCGTGTTGACAAGAGGACCTTCCGAAAGATCCTCAATATAATCGAGGGAGATATCCCATCTTCTTCGATTTCACCAATCCTGCAATTGGCGACTGCATTGCGTTTTCTAGGAGTTGGGTCGTTTCAACGAGCGATAGGGAAGGACACGGATTTGTCAATGTCGAGGCAATCTGTTGGAAAAACCCTTTGGATTATACTTCCATTGCTGGAAAAAAAACTTTGCCCGCGATTTATTCAATTGAATAGATCGGAGGAAATGCTAACGAAATGCAAACAGCATTTCTACCAAAAGTATAGCATTCCTGGAGTAGTTGGCTGCATCGATGGCACCCACTTCAAGATAATGAAGCCCAGCAGTGCCGAACAGGTTTATTTTAATAGAAAGGGGTATTTTAGCATTAATGCAATGGTAGTAAGTCAGATTTTTTTTATTTGTTTACTTTTAAATGTGTAGAGGTGAGTTGTTAACTCGATTGTCTGTTTTGTTATGTTTGTGTTGTGGAACTCGTTTATGTTAAACTTTTGTTATCCTAAACGCTTAATTAACCATTAAATATTGGTTTCCATAGATATGTGATTACGATCTTAAAGTCCTTTATGTGGATGCTTCGAAGCCTGGAGCAACTCATGACTCTTGCGCTTGGAGTCAAAGCGAAGCCAGGTCTTTTTTCCAGGAGCAGTATGAAAGTGGTTCACGTGGCAATTGGCTCCTTGGGGACTCGGGTTATCCCTTGGAGCACTTTCTGTTAACGCCCTACAGAAATCCAACACAAGGCTCGAACCAACACACTTTCAACCTTCGCCATGCTTCTGCAAGAAATGTAATCGAGAGAACTTTTGGAGTAATTAAAAGCCGATTCCGATTACTCCAAGAGATCCTTTTGTATAGCCCCTTAAGGGTCTCATGCATTATAAATGTTTGCTGTGCTGTTCACAATTTATGCCGCGAACATGAGGATGAGGATTTTGGTATTGCTGAAGTTCCTGAACCACGCGCAGAATTTGATTCTTTATCAAATTCAAATCAGCAGGAAACAACTTCACAAATTCGAGACGACATAGCAGCTTCTTTAAGAATACATTGACGTTTTATTTATGTACTTTGGAATTTTGATTAAAAAATATGCTTTATTTTGTTGTTTCTTAATAATTTTATTTAAATTTTGTTTCCATTGCTAACACCAATCTTTCTAAAATTAAGTTGGTTTTTTTTGCTCCTCCAAAATCTCTTGATTAGTCTTTTTAATTTCTTCCAGCTCGTTTTTCATTTGGCTGAGCAAAATGTGTTCTTCCGCCACCATTGCAGCCAGCCGGTTTTCTGTTGCAGCTTCCTTTTTGCTGGAACTTGCAACATCCATCTTCTGCCTTTTTGGGGTAGTTTCTTAAAGTAAATTGCAAATTAATTCGATAACTTTTAAATAATCAATTAATTAAGAAGGTACCATCGTATTTATCTTCAATTATTTCATCTGTTGGCTGCAAGATGCCAAATGTTATGGCGCCCGTCACCCCATCAACCGCCTCATAAAGATGGCACAGTTCAGCAATTTCCACTTCAATCGCTGGGAGCTGCAACATATTGAAGGGCCCGCCGCCTGTTGCCCTGGTCTCCTTTTTGTTATGGGTTATTTTTTTTTTAATTGCCACCTTCCAGTCTTTCCAAGACTGTTATAAACAATGGTCATTATTGTTGCCTTCTACAAGACAAGCTACTTACTTTTCGCCACTCCTCCGCAGGTTTGATTGGTGGGCCTAGCGTGTTCAGCTGGAGCGCCAAGTTATCCCAAGCTGCCGCTACAGCCACCCTGTCCCCTTTGGTGAAATTGCGGGCAATGTCCGGGTGCTTCTTCATGAAATCACAAAATGTTTTGTCCTGACGTGGGTTGCGATGTTTTCCCCTTGAAAATCACATTGTAAAATAGTTACGAAAACAAATTAAATTTACTTACATGTTGAGCGCGTTTTCTTCTTCTTTCTTTGTTTGTTTTGGCTCTGTCATTTTTCAGATGATGCCGCTTTTAAGGCGTTGCCACATGGCAGAATTACAAATGCCCACAAATGTTTTCACAAATTGCACAACAAGTAAAAGAATTTTGCACTTAAAATTGTTCTAACTTCAAATAGGTATTTTTTTAATGCTTAATTAAAGGAAAACCGAAGTGGTTCCATATATATTTTTTTAAAATACATTACTCCGAATTCTGTTCAAGTAATGTGGCATTGCTGACTCTGACATCAAAAAATCAGTATCGGACTAGGTGGCAGCATCAGATTTTAGGGTTTTTGCGACGTTTTTCTTCCGCTCAAAACTAGTGAGCGTTTTGGTCTGTGGCACCGTGGAATTAAATTGCTGTGAAACTCGGGCGGAAGCGTTTTCTGTGGCACCCCTGATATATTCTTTTTAACATCTCCTTTATCAAAAATGTAAATACAATGATCTACAGGAGAACTAACAAATCCAACAGTTTTTAATATTTTCTCAAACATCTCATACCAGCATCTAGCTGCTTGTTTAAGACCATAAATTGATTTGTTAAGTTTGCAGACTTTGTTATCATTATCACAGACCAGCCCTTGAGGAAGTGTCATTTAAATTTCCTCCTTTAATTGTCCATTTAAAAATGCCGTCTTCACATCCATATGATGTATCTTTAAATTAAATTGATTTGATAAGGATAAAATAAAACGAAAACTAGTTATCCTTGCTACAGGGGTAAAAGTTTCATCGTAATCAATCAAATATTGTTGCGTGAAACCACGTGCCACAAGTCTGGCTTTATATTTAATAGGGTTACCCATTTCATCATGCTTTATTGTAAAAACCCACCTACAATCAACAATATTTTTACTTTCAGGTCTTTCAACAAGGTTCCAAGTATTATTTGAATAATGAGCGTCTAACTCTTCTTTAATAGCTTGTTCCCATTTTAACCTATCATCTCTATCTTTAATATCATTAAATGTATCAGGAGTATCACTAAAAATGGTTTGTGAATATAACAGACAATTGTTTAAAAGTTTATACGGTACTGGGGGCTTATCTCTTAATCTTTCACTTTTTCGAATTTCAAAATTTTCAATTTTTAACGGCAGATCTCTGGTTTTACTCTCATTCGGGAATCTTTGACCATCCGTACTCTCATTCGGGACTCTTTGACCATCCGTACTTCATTCGGGACATTTTGACCATCCGTACTTTCATTCGGGATATTTTGACCATCCGTACTTTCTTTCTGGACATTACAGTAAATAATTTCATTATTTTCATTTTTGGCCATACCCAGTGAACATTTCTCATACTTTCATTCTGAGAATCAAAATTATCCGTACTCTCATTCAGGATACTACTGTGAATATTTATCATACTTTCATTCTGAGAATCAAAATTATCCGTACTCTCATTCAGGATATTTCTTTCATTCTGGATAATTGGCTCATTATTGGGGTGTTCCACTACGAAAGCCGGGGTGTACGCTGCATCAAAGATTGTCTGATACAGATGGGGATACCACCAGCTATCTTCCTGCTAAATTTGGTGACTCTAGCTCAAAGTTTGTTAAGGGAAGGGGAAGGAGGCTGCGGGCGTTTTTGGTGGGCGTGGATCCAAATTTTTGATGCAGATCTTTGTGGAATGCCAATTGCAATCTTCCTTCCAAATTTGGTGACTCTCGCTCAAAATTTTTACACGTGGGGGCAGGGGGGCTTGGGGTAGGCGTGGCGACAAGATATCTTTGGGGGTCACTAACAGTTATCTTCCTACCAAGTTTGGAGACTCTAGCTCAAAGTTTTTAAAAGTTGGGGAAGGGGGGCTTTGGGTAGGCGTGGCGCCAAGATATCTTTGGGGGTCACTACCAGTTATCTTCCTACCAAGTTTGGAGACTCTAGCTCAAACACTATGAAAGATACACGCATTCCCGCTTTTAACGAAAAGTTGGGGCGGCTGAGGTGGGCAAGGGCGGTATGGGTGGGTGCTGCATCCAAAAGTTTTTTGAGGATCGTCATCACCTATCTTGGCGTAAAATTTGGTGGCTGTAGCTCAAAAACTGAGGTAGATATAAGCGTATCTGATTTCAAACTGCGGGAGGGCTGGGGGCGGAATGGGTGAGCGTGGCCCCAAAATTTTTAATGCAGATCTTTGGGGATCGTGACCAGTTATCTTCCTACCGATTTTGGAGACTGTAGCTCAAACACCATGAAATATACACGCATTCCCGTTTTTAACGAAAAGTTGGGGCGGCTCGGGTTGGCAAGGGCGGTATGGCTGGGCGTGGCATCCAAAGTTTTGATGCAGGTTTTTGGGGATCGTCATCACCTATCTTGGCGTAAAATTTGGTGGCTGTAGCTCAAAAACTGAAGTAGATATAGGCGTTTCTGATTTCAAACTGCGGGGGGGCTGGGGGCGGAATGGGTGGGCGTGGCCCCAAAATTTTTGATGCAATTTTTTCGGGGATGCCAGTAGCTATCTTCCTACCAAATTTGGTAGCTCTAACTGTAAGGGTGTGCGGAAACGGTGGATTTATCGATTTTGAGTTATCGAATTTATCGATTTGCCAGCCTCCCAGTTATCGTATAACCCCAATCTTGACACTTTATCTGTCCCGGCCATAGATAAAGACATTTGCAAAGTTTCAAGTCTCTAGCTTGAAGCGTGTGGAAAAAAGTTGCATTCATACAGACGGACAGACACCATTACGGACATTGCACAAACCCAATATACTCTGTACCTTCGGTATCGAGTATAAAAAGGACAGATTTTCCCGGAAAAAGGCTGCTATGGCAGCACTGCAGATAAAGTGTCAAGATTGGGGCTTTACGATAACAGGGAGGCTGGAAAATCGCTAAATCTGATAGAAAGATATTTGAAGCTTTGTAAATAAGTTTGGCTATGAACTGATCAGACAATGAGACAAGATTCGGGGGCTGGGAAATCAATATCAAGTAGATACACTATATAATACGAAATTAAAACATACATTTGTCTGTCTCTCGTGGTGTCCCACAAGGATCTATTTTGGGACCTCTCCTCTTCACGATATATATAAATGACCTGCCTAGTTTATTTTCAAACTGTAATGTTCACTTATATGCTGATGATGTCCAAATGTATGTCAGTCGTCCTGTAAATCTAATCAATGAATGTATCCGTATCTGTAACGATGATTTGTTATGTGTCAGTAAATGGGCGTCTCGTAATGGTCTGTGTATCAACCCGTCAAAGTCTAAGTGTATAGTGATTTACAAAAAGTACCTGAACATTGACAGTTTTATTAAGCTCAGTATTGACAACGTAGAAATAAGTTATGTAGATAAAGCCGAAAACCTAGGAATAACATTTAACAGGACACTATCATGGAGTGACCATATAAATAAAGTTGTGGGTAAATGCTACGGTGTTCTTAGACAACTATCCTTAACCCAACAATTTTTAACTATAGAAATCAGGTCGATGATAGCAAAGGCGCTAGCAATACCAGTACTATTTTATGGAATAGAGATTTTTGCAAAGTGTGATGCAAGCAGCTACAACAAACTCCAAGTTGCATTTAATAGTATAGCTCGATATGTGTTTGGTCTGAAAAGGGGCGACCATATAACCAGCTTTGCTAAGCAACTATTTGGACTAGACCTGTGGTCTTTAATAAATGTCAGAGTCCTCCTCTTCTTACATAAAGTAATTTACACGAAAAAGCCTGAGTACTTGTTTGATCAACTAAAATTCGCCACATCACCCCGAGTCCTTAACCTTACTTGTATAAGAACCAAGCTAGCATGCTCCGATAGGCAATTTTATATCTACGCTGTTCGGCTATGGAATAACCTGCCGTCAGATTTAAAATCCATCTCCAGCGCACATCAATTTAATAATAAGTTAAAAGCACATTTTGGTAATTAAAAACTTAAAACGTAATAATCGTATAATTAATTTAATAGAAATAAAATAAATAAATCATGTTAAAATTATACCTTAAGAATAAAATGTATAGCCTAAGTTGGATTTCAAGAATGTTGACATATAGTGATTAGTGCATTAATTTATAGTAGCGATACTGTAGCACTAAGAATCGTACATGAATAAATAATAATAATAATAATAATAATAATGAATGCCACATTCTTACAGCCAGAGTCACCAAATTTAGTAAAAAAAAAGATCACAACAATATCAGGGGTGCCACAGAAAACGCTAGTAGAATTGAATTTCGCTCGTAGCAATTCCGCCCGAACAATTTCACGGTGCCACAGATTACCGAATGATTTCATTCTTTTAGTTAGCTGCTAAGGGTTGACAACACGCCAGATTAAATTAGCCAAGTGTTTGTTTAGCTACTTTTAAAGGTTTTAACATAGCAGAGTAAAGGATTTTCAACTAGTTTAATATTTTATTTACATTATTAAATCTGTTTGAATAGTAATTGATTATTTTTAGCTTATTTTCATAAAAATAAAACATTTAAACTTTGGCGGGAAAAAAATTAAAAGTTATTCGGCAACTCTTCCATTTATCTGGCAACTATTTTTGACTGGCAGCAATCAGCTGTTCAACTGAAATTGCACCAAAATGCCGTTAGTGACTCTATTTGCCATCAAAAAGCTCCGGCGGCAGAAAATTAGAAAATAAGATGCGCATCTGGTCGGTATTTCTTATTTCTTGGTTTCTTATGGCTCTGTCATTTTCCAGATGATGCCGCTTTTAAGGCGTTGCCACCTGGCACAATTACAGCTGACCACAAATGTTTTCACAAATTGCACAACAAGTACAACAATTTTGCACTTAAAATTGTTCTTACTTCAAATAGGTATTTTCTTAATGCTTAATTAAAGGAAAACCGAAGTGGTTCCATATATATTTTTTTAAAATACATTACTCCGAATTCTATTCAAGAAATGTGGCATTGCTGACTCTGACATCAAAAAATCAGTATCGGACTAGGTGGCAGCATCAGATTTTAGGGTTTTTGCGACGTTTTGTTTCCGCTCAAAACTATTGAGCGTTTTGGTCTGTGGCACCGTGGAATTAAATTGCTGTGAAACTCGGACGGAAGCGTTTTCTGTGGCACCCCTGTATATGTATTTCACTTTTATATTTTAATTATACTTCTTTTCAATGTGCTGCGGTTGTGTGTATATATAAAAAGAGTGATGAAAGATAAAACAGAGATGATACAATAGTTCTCTAGATATGATTCAAAATATCGATAACTTATAAATAAAACATCGGTTAAACTATTTGTTCCTTTTCCATGATTTCTTTGCATATTTCCAATACACCTCCTCAAAGAAAACATAGAAACACAATTTAAAATAAAAATTTAACTTCAATAATAATATAATGATAATATGACACACCGAGCGTTCTGGGAGTTACATATTGTGGTCCAATATTCATTGCAAAGGATTGGGAAAAACCCAGAAAAACCCAACCAGACCAACATAAAATTATTCTAAATTACATACATACGTTATTCATTTTAAAGTAATACAAAATATAAAAAAAATATTTACTTGGTAATTAAATTAAATTAAAATTTCCAAAGTTGATCCAATTCATTGATCAATTCTGCAGATTTAACTGGTCCCTCAGGTCTTCAAAACGTGGTCCAGGCAATGGCTTAGTTAAAATATCCGCAAGCTGCTTATCTGTAGAAATATACTCAATAGTAATTAGGTTTTGTTCAATCTGTTCTCTTGAAAAATTATATTTAATATCAATATGCTTTGTTCTCTTATGGCATATGGGATTATTAGCAATACTTATACAACCTTGGTTGTCTTCAAAAATTTTTATAGGCTCAACTATTTCTAACTTTATACTTGCTGCTAAGGACTTGAGCCACATAGCTTTTTTTGTGGCTTCGAACAATGCCATATACTCAGCCTCAGTAGATGAAGCTGCGACTGAATTCTGCTTTCTTGAATTCCAGCAAATTAAACATGTATCAAACATTTTAAATAGGTAACCATTAGTACTCTTTCTGTCGTTCTCATTTCCAGCCCAATCAGAATCATTTTCGTTTGCAATAACCAGATCATCTACATACAATAGCAAATATACAGGGGTGCCACAGAAAACGCTAGTAGAATTGAATTCCGCTCGTAGCAATTCCGCCCGAACAATTTCACGGTGCCACAGATTACCGAATGATTTCATTCTTTTAGTTAGGACACAAACCTATTCGGTCTTGGCTGCTAAGGGTTGACAGCACGCCAGATTAAATTAGCCAAGTGTTTGTTTAGCACCTTTTGCAGTCTAAACATATCAGAATAAGGGGCTCTCAACTGGTTTCATATTTTATTAACCTTTTTTAATGTTTTTGTACAGAAGTTGATTGCTTTTAGCAAATAAACACACAAGAAAACATTTAAATTTTGGCGGGAAAACAATTAAAAGATATTCGGCAACTCTAGAAGCTATCTGCCAACTGTCTGGCAACAATTTCCGCCTGACAGCAATCAGCTGTTCATAAATCATCCCCAAATTGTTTTAAAAAGAAGTTGTTTTAAATTGAATATGCCGTTAGCGAGATTATTGGCCATAGAAGAGCTCCGGCGGCAGAAAATTAGGAAAGAAACCATGCAGCGAAGGCTTCTCAGATGCGCATCTGATCCGTTTTCGCAATCTGACGATACGTATGTGGTTTTTCTGCCTTTCTTCATTATCTTATGATAATTAATTTAACTTCAATAGTTTCCGGTATAATTATCGTGTTGACAAGAGGACCTTCCGAAAGATCCTCAATATAATCGAGGGAGATATCCCATCTTCTTCGATTTCACCAATCCTGCAATTGGCGACTGCATTGCGTTTTCTAGGAGTTGGGTCGTTTCAACGAGCGATAGGGAAGGACACGGATTTGTCAATGTCGAGGCAATCTGTTGGAAAAACCCTTTGGATTATACTTCCATTGCTGGAAAAAAAACTTTGCCCGCGATTTATTCAATTGAATAGATCGGAGGAAATGCTAACGAAATGCAAACAGCATTTCTACCAAAAGTATAGCATTCCTGGAGTAGTTGGCTGCATCGATGGCACCCACTTCAAGATAATGAAGCCCAGCAGTGCCGAACAGGTTTATTTTAATAGAAAGGGGTATTTTAGCATTAATGCAATGGTAGTAAGTCAGATTTTTTTTATTTGTTTACTTTTAAATGTGTAGAGGTGAGTTGTTAACTCGATTGTCTGTTTTGTTATGTTTGTGTTGTGGAACTCGTTTATGTTAAACTTTTGTTATCCTAAACGCTTAATTAACCATTAAATATTGGTTTCCATAGATATGTGATTACGATCTTAAAGTCCTTTATGTGGATGCTTCGAAGCCTGGAGCAACTCATGACTCTTGCGCTTGGAGTCAAAGCGAAGCCAGGTCTTTTTTCCAGGAGCAGTATGAAAGTGGTTCACGTGGCAATTGGCTCCTTGGGGACTCGGGTTATCCCTTGGAGCACTTTCTGTTAACGCCCTACAGAAATCCACACAAGGCTCGAACCAACACACTTTCAACCTTCGCCATGCTTCTGCAAGAAATGTAATCGAGAGAACTTTTGGAGTAATTAAAAGCCGATTCCGATTACTCCAAGAGATCCTTTTGTATAGCCCCTTAAGGGTCTCATGCATTATAAATGTTTGCTGTGCTGTTCACAATTTATGCCGCGAACATGAGGATGAGGATTTTGGTATTGCTGAAGTTCCTGAACCACGCGCAGAATTTGATTCTTTATCAAATTCAAATCAGCAGGAAACAACTTCACAAATTCGAGACGACATAGCAGCTTCTTTAAGAATACATTGACGTTTTATTTATGTACTTTGGAATTTTGATTAAAAAATATGCTTTATTTTGTTGTTTCTTAATAATTTTATTTAAATTTTGTTTCCATTGCTAACACTAATCTTTCTAAAATTAAGTTGGTTTTTTTTTGCTCCTCCAAAATCTCTTGATTAGTCTTTTTAATTTCTTCCAGCTCGTTTTTCATTTGGCTGAGCAAAATGTGTTCTTCCGCCACCATTGCAGCCAGCCGGTTTTCTGTTGCAGCTTCCTTTTTTCTGGAACTTGCAACATCCATCTTCTGCCTTTTTGGGGTAGTTTCTTAAAGTAAATTGCAAATTAATTCGATAACTTTTAAATAATCAATTAATTAAGAACGTACCATCGTATTTATCTTCAATTATTTCATCTGTTGGCTGCAAGATGCCAAATGTTATGGCGCCCGTCACCCCATCAACCGCCTCATAAAGATGGCACAGTTTAGCAATTTCCACTTCAATCGCTGGGAGCTGCAACATATTGAAGGGCCCGCCGCCTGTTGCCCTGGTCTCCTTTTTGTTATGGGTGATTTTTTTTTTAATTGCCACCTTCCAGTCTTTCCAAGACTGCTATAAACAATGGTCATTATTGTTGCCTTCTACAAGACAAGCTACTTACTTTTCGCCACTCCTCCGCAGGTTTGATTGGTGGGCCTAGCGTGTTCAGCTGGAGCGCCAAGTTATCCCAAGCTGCCGCTACAGCCACCCTGTCCCCTTTGGTGAAATTGCGGGCAATGTCCGGGTGCTTCTTCATGAAATCACAAAATGTTTTGTCCTGACGTGGGTTGCGATGTTTTCCCCTTGAAAAATCACATTGTAAAATAGTTACGAAAACAAATTAAATTTACTTACATGTTGAGCGCGTTTTCTTCTTCTTTCTTTGTTTGTTTTGGCTCTGTCATTTTTCAGATGATGCCGCTTTTAAGGCGTTGCCACATGGCAGAATTACAAATGCCCACAAATGTTTTCACAAATTGCACAACAAGTAAAAGAATTTTGCACTTAAAATTGTTCTAACTTCAAATAGGTATTTTTTTAATGCTTAATTAAAGGAAAACCGAAGTGGTTCCATATATATTTTTTTAAAATACATTACTCCGAATTCTGTTCAAGTAATGTGGCATTGCTGACTCTGACATCAAAAAATCAGTATCGGACTAGGTGGCAGCATCAGATTTTAGGGTTTTTGCGACGTTTTTCTTCCGCTCAAAACTAGTGAGCGTTTTGGTCTGTGGCACCGTGGAATTAAATTGCTGTGAAACTCGGGCGGAAGCGTTTTCTGTGGCACCCCCTGATATATTCTTTTTAACATCTCCTTTATCAAAAATGTAAATACAATGATCTACAGGAGAACTAACAAATCTAACAGTTTTTAATATTTTCTCAAACATCTCATACCAGCATCTAGCTGCTTGTTTAAGACCATAAATTGATTTGTTAAGTTTGCAGACTTTGTTATCATTATCACAGACCAGCCCTTGAGGAAGTGTCATTTAAATTTCCTCCTTTAATTGTCCGTTTAAAAATGCCGTCTTCACATCCATATGATGTATCTTTAAATTAAATTGATTTGATAAGGATAAAATAAAACGAAAACTAGTTATCCTTGCTACAGGGGCAAAAGTTTCATCGTAATCAATCAAATATTGTTGCGTGAAACCACGTGCCACAAGTCTGGCTTTATATTTAATAGGGTTACCCATTTCATCATGCTTTATTGTAAAAACCCACCTACAATCAACAATATTTTTACTTTCAGGTCTTTCAACAAGGTTCCAAGTATTATTTGAATAATGAGCGTCTAACTCTTCTTTAATAGCTTGTTCCCATTTTAACCTATCATCTCTATCTTTAATATCATTAAATGTATTAGGAGTATCACTAAAAATGGTTTGTGAATATAACAGACAATTGTTTAAAAGTTTATACGGTACTGGGGGCTTATCTCTTAATCTTTCACTTTTTCGAATTTCAAAATTTTCAATTTCTAACGGCAGATCTCTGGTTTTACTCTCATTCGGGAATCTTTGACCATCCGTACTCTCATTCGGGACTCTTTGACCATCCGTACTTTCATTCGGGACATTTTGACCATCCGTACTTTCATTCGGGATATTTTGACCATCCGTACTTTCTTTCTGGACATTACAGTAAATAATTTCATTATTTTCATTTTTGGCCATACTCTCCCAGTGAACATTTCTCATACTTTCATTCTGAGAATCAAAATTATCCGTACTCTCATTCAGGATATTATCCATACTTTCATTCTGGATAATTGGATCATTATTGGGGTGTTCCACTACGAAAGTTTGAGGCCTAGAAGTTTCCGTGTTAATTTCGTCTACAACTACGTCACTGGCAACAACAAATTTCTTGTCTTCAATAGCCCATATTTTAAAACCATTTGGCTCATAGCCAACAAGAATTCCTTTAATTGACTTCTCGTCAAATTTTCTTTTCCTTGTTTTGTTATGTATATACACTGTAGAGCCGAACACTTTTAAGTATTTTAAATTTGGCTCTTTTATTATGCCACATTTCAAATGGAGTTTTCTTTTTATTTACTAAAGCGTTAGTTGGACTTCTATTTATCAGATAAGTAGCTGTTAATACAGCTTCACCCCAAAATCGTTTTTCTAATTTAGCTCCATTTATCATAGCCCGCGCCTTTTCTGTTATTGTCCTAATCATACGTTCAGATACACCGTTTAGCTGTGGCGTATGCGGAACTGTCAAATGATAACTAATTCCCTTCTGAACACAATAACTGCGCATTTCATTTGACAGATATTCTCTGCCATTGTCAATGTACAAATTTACGACTTTAAGGTTGAAATGATTTTCACTTTTCGCAACAAAATCTTTGAAAAAGGTAAACACATCAGATTTATGTGTTATTAAATAAGTAACGGAATAATGTGTGAACTCATCAACAAAGACAACATAATAATTTTTACCATCAATTGTAGGAGGAGTAATCGGGCCACAAACATCTGAGTGTATGATGAATAAAGGTCTTTTAATATATTCTTTATTTTTGAATTTTGAGATGGTAGCCTAGCTTGCTTTCTATTTATGCAAGCTTCACATACTTCATCACTATATTGAATACTAGCAGCCCATCCCGGCTTCGCACGGGCATAATAATATAATAATTATTATTGTTATTATTTTTCACTTTTTTTTTTTTTTTGTCATATTTCCATATTTTTTATTTATACTTATACTAATTGTCAAAAGGTCATAACCGCAAAACAAAAGCCATTTAATTTATTGAGTAAGAGCCTCCCCGTAAACAATATTTGATGTGGTTTTATTTTGTGGCAGCAATATAAATTGATTTTCAGGGGCTCCAACCCGCGATAGGCCAACGTATAATTGACCATGAGTAAAACATTTCTTTCGCAGATCAATCCCAACTAATTCGAAGGTTTGACCTTGGAACTTGTTAATTGTTAATGCGAAAGATGTCTTAACCGGAAATTGAAGGCGTTTAAATGGGATTGGCAAATAAGTTGGGATCATCGGTATCCTCGGTATATGTGCTAGTTGACCAGCTGCTGGACCGGTCATAATAGTCGCTACAATTAAATTTTCCTTTAACTCCCTAATGAGCAACCTCGTCCCATTGCACATGCTTGGAGGGCTTAAATTTCTCAACAGCATTATTGGAATTCCAATTTTTAACGTCAATTCGTGCGGTGGTAATCCAGAAGGGTTCAAGGAATTCAAAAATTCTTGTGGATAATGATATCTTCAATATTAGTTACAGTGTCTATCGACTTGTATTTTTTTATCTGACCGCTGACTTTTTGAACAATAATATTGTTTATTTCGTTGACAGCATCATTCTTTGGTGACACTATTGCCCTAGAGCACAACCAATGAAAGTCCTTTTCGTGCAAAATCTCGATATCAGGGTATACTGCATCTATTAAATTTTCCAAATTATGGAGTATTTGGCCTAGAGACTCATCCAGAATAATGTCACTATATCCGCTTAAATTTGGAGCAGGGAAAATTCCTTCCCCAAGTTTAAGCAGCTGTTGTGGGAAATCATTGTCACTTCCATGAAGATGAGCTCTCATATTCGTCCTTAATTTTAATGTTTCAATCGAAGTCCATAAGGGAGACGATTTCAAGCATGCTTTGATGATATCTGCTCGCGTACCTCTGTTTATAACGGGGAGAGTCTGTCGGAAATCTCCAGCAAATACAAAAGTTATCCCGCCCATGACTGCAGAGGAGTTTCTGAGGTCTTTTAAGGTTCTGTTCACGGCCTCTATATGTGCTCTATGGCTCATCGTGCATTCGTCCCACATAACTAATGAGGTGTCTTGTAGTAATTTACCTAGAGGCCCATTTTTCCGGATAGAACTTATAGATTGTTGCTCAAGATTTACAGATAGCGGAAGTTTAAAAGTAGAATGAGCAGTTTTGCCACCTCTCAAGAGAGTTGCAGCAATTCCGGAGGAAGCAACTGCTATTGCTATCTTCCCTGATTCTCTGACCTTAGCAAGTATCAAATTAGCAAGAAACGTCTTTCCTGTTCCGCCTGGCGCATCCGAGAAAAATATTTTTCGTTTGGCATTATTCACGCTGTCAACTATAGTCTCAAAAGCTTGTCTTTGATCTGGGACTAATTTTGGTAGGTTTTCAGTGACGAAAGCGGTGAAATCATTTGTATCGTAGTGATGTGCCAATGTAAAAAAAAATATATATATATATATATATGTATGTAATGTATGTAATAATATCAGCTGTAAAAGATTTGGCAGTAAAGTAGAGTTGTGTCGTTTGCGAGACTTTTTTAGCTTTACTATATTTTTCAATTGAGAAGGTTTCATACAATGCTCAGAAGGATGGAACCAGTTGTGAATTTTAAGCAAGCAAATTTTATTGTTGCAATTAGTTAGCAAGCAGTGGCAAGTAAGCAAGTAGTTGCGGTAAGTTTCGGTCGCAAGCAGTGCAAGCAGTTGAAAGTAGTAAAATATTGCCTCACAAAATTGCTTTTTTAAAGTTTTAGTAAGCATCCCTAATTTTGTTGAAAATGAAACAATGCCCATGTTCAGCGCGAAACGTGTAGCTTGCCAACGGTGAAAGAATTTTTTAAATCGGTCCAGTAGTTTTGGAGCCAAATAGTATCATACAAAAAATCAAACTTTTCCACTTTATATAATAAAATATATAGTATAGTATAGATTATTTAATAAATTTATATCTTCACACATATTATTTCTTTTTAATTCCATTAATTTTCCCTTGCTAATATGTCCCAATCTCTCATGCCATAATTTATACATACTTATGTTATTTTTATTTGTTAGGTATGCCCTTTGGCATAGTTCAAATTTAACCAAAGAAACATCATAAGCATACATACATTTTAAAATGGTTTGGCCGTCTTAAGATACTTCCACACCTCCTGCCGAAAATACAATAACCATCCCAGCATCTTGCATTTTCTTGACCGACAGCAAGTTCTGAGGAATGTTTTCACAGAACAGCACGTCCTTCAGCGTGATTTTTGTTTGGTATCGGTTTCGGACCTCCATAGCACCTTTTGCTGTTGCATATATGTATTCATCGCATTTGGCAGTTGCGATCGCTATGGGTTGCTCCAACTCGTTGCAATTAACAAATAAATTTTTATCATTTATTATGTGATCCGAAGCACCCGAATCCAGTATAAACGATATTCCATTATTATTTGATTCATCCATTACTCTTTTTAGCATAAAGGCAAAACCTGTGTTTGGTTGTGCAGTGGCCGTTTGTGCTTGCTTGTTATTATCTTTATTTTTATTTGCCTTGTTTTTATTTGCAATATTATTGTTATTGTTTTGCTAAAGTCTTTTCAAAAGGAAGCAGTCCCTTTTAATATGCCCCATTTTATTACAGTGGTGACATTTCAGATTAGCATTTCTCTTAATTTTATTTTTAAAATTATTTTTATTTTTGTAATAGTAGATTGCATTTACTTGATTTTCATTTTCATTTCTCACTGCTTGTAAGACTTTAAGACAGGTGTCTTTGCTAGCACTTTTCAATTTTATTTCATAATCTAAAAGTTTAATCTTGACAAAGGCTAACGATAAACTTTCTTCTGATAAAGTTTCGACTGCTGTAATAATTCCATCGTTGGAAGACGGAAGAGTTAAAAGCAGATGTGACACCTTGTCCATCTCCTCAATTTTTGCCCCCGCAGAAATAAGCTCACTAAAAAGATTGTCAAAAATACTAAAATGTTGCATTAAGGCCTGTACGCAGCAGCCCGTACAGCGCCAGTACTGTAAAAACTTCATATAAAAAAAATGGTCTCGTACAGCGCCCGTACAGTAATAACATTTTCAAGTCCGCAGCATTTACTCTCTACGAGCCGTACGTAGTGTTGGATAATGAAACTGTTAAAATCTTATGTTAAATTTGTACGACTGTAAATAGCGTTGAGAAGCTATTTACGGGAGTAAAACAGCGCAAAATGTCTGAACGCAAGTCGCGCTACAAAAGTTTTGAAAATGATGGGGACAAATTCAGCGTCGGCCAGTCTTGTGGGACTTAACCAGCAAGCTGCATTTTAATAATATTTTAATAAGAAGCGTCCCTTTTTTTTTATAAGTGCCAACAGTATGGTGTTGGTTGTGCACATTATTACAAATAAATTTTGTTGTTCGCAATCCATTTTACTTTAATTAATTTATTTGCCCAAATGTAAACAAACGACAAAACACAGTTGCATTTCCGATTTATTTAAATGAAGTAATCAACCTACCGCCACAATATGTGCATTTTTCAACACTTATCGTTACAGCCCGTACAACTCATGTATTACTGTACTGGCGCTGTACGGGGCTGCTGCGTACAGCCCTTTAGAGCAGAGATGGGCACGTCACGACGTTCCAATGCACAAGCAGGCAGCGCGTGCATAGGCCCTGTGCCGCAGCCAACTTCACGAA
The DNA here is from genome assembly GCA_018901835.1 of Scaptomyza graminum. Classification (NCBI taxonomy): domain Eukaryota; kingdom Metazoa; phylum Arthropoda; class Insecta; order Diptera; family Drosophilidae; genus Scaptomyza; species Scaptomyza graminum. Next base: position 308,989 of record JAEIFL010000157.1, on the reverse strand, counting down.
ATCACACGTACACTATAAGCCATGATACAATTACAGAAGGTAGTCTCGTCGTGGGCAGAGGGTAGCTTAACGTATGCTTGCAATAAGTGCGAGTGAAAAGGCACTTTGTAGAGTGTGTTCGAATGGAACGGCAGTATAGCGTGTTGATTAACCCTCTAAAGGCCCGTGTGGTTTAAAATATAATTTTATAAAACAAAGATGAACATTTTTTTTAAAGTTTTATTTTCAATAATTTTGAATGCGAAAGTAATCGTTGTTGCCCTCTGTTGGGTTTAGTCTTCCACTGGGAAACATGAAAATGTGTGTCGCAGATTTGGGAGTTGACACCAAGCTCGCACCCCAGGCTTTCTTCCCATATCTTTCTTTTAATATCACATTTCGGTGCATGAATAACTTTTCCACCCGGTACATGCTTGCGGCAATAATAGCAATAGTTCATTGTTTTGGCACCTTAGGGTTAATGTCAGTGAAAAAAATCAAAAAAAAATCGTCCGCGAACAACCTTCCACATCGACAAGCAAGCATGCACTGTCGATAAGCAACAAAAACGACGAGCCTCTGCCCACGACGAGACTACAGGCTTAATTACTCCAGCGATAAGACGTAAAACGAGAAACATAAAACGAGAGACGTAAGACGTAAATTTTTTTGCAATTACTCTGAACGTAAGACGTAAACAGCTGTGCACATTAAGCAAAGCGAACAAAGGCAACAAGAATTGAAGTGAACGAATTTATTTGGATCTATTTATATTTTATCTTTTCCAAAATGGATATGGAAATGGAGGAAATAGGCACACTGTTTTTTTTTTTTGTCAAAAAGCAAAGGATTTGCCTCAACTAGGGCTATTAACTCATGATCATTTATTTCCATGTTTTATTACTTATTATTAGCGATAAGACGTAAAACGAGAAACATAAAACGAGAGACGTAAACAGCTGTAGCGATCAACCTTACGGCAAACAATGTTAGCGATTACTCCAGACGGAAACGAGAAACGTAAAACGAGAGACGTAAAAATGTTCTGCAGAAAACAGAAACAGACTCTCGTCTTACGTTTCTCGTCAAACAGCTGATATCATTTCTGGTTTTGTTTGGCTTGTTCATTAGTTGTGATACAATTAATAAGTAATAATAAGTAATAAAACATAAAAAATATAAATAGATCCAAATAAATTCGTTCACTTCAATTCTTGTTGCCTTTGTTCGCTTTGCTTTAATGTGCACAGCTGTTTACGTCTTACGTTCAGAGTAATTGCAAACAAATTTACGTCTTACGTCTCTCGTTTTATGTTTCTCGTTTTACGTCTTATCGCTGGAGTAATTAAGCCTTAAGCATTGAAAGCTATTAATAGAACACGAATGTTCGGTCGTCGTCGGTGGTCGTGCCGAAGCATTAGACTTTACAATGTACTTTAGTAGACGGCAAACTATTGAGAAGGCAACACCACGCAGCGCATCAGCAAAAAAAAAATACATTTTAACACCGCGTCAAAATGTTTATGCCCCAATGGGAATATGAATTTTTCTTTATAGAAAATGAAGATGGCAGACCACAATGCTTAATTTGCGATAAAATTTTATGTCGCAATGCTACTTTTTTTTTAAGACGGCATTATTCTTTTTCTCACAAGCAATATGAAATTTATTGAGGAGAGCAGAGAAATTTAATTCTATTGCAATTGCAAGCGGAATATTTTCTGCGTTTCATTTCTGTGGAAAATAATGACAGTAACATAGATATTGATATTAATAATGATAACGATAGTGATGATAATGATGATGATGATAATGATGACCAGCAGATTAACTTGTCTTGCAAAAAAGCATCCTACGAAGTTGCATTAGCTTTAGCAAAACATTGTTGTCCGTTGGAGAATTGTCAGCTATTTTTGCATATGTCTTCAGCCGTATGGAAATGTTTTGGTAAAAAAGGCCAAGATATACTGGAAACCCTAAACAAAATTCCTTTATCGCGACGTACAGTAACACGTAGGACTGAAGACATAAGTAATTTCATCTACATGGAGATGAAAAATAGATTACAAAATTGCAAATATTTTTCTATAAGTTTGGACGAAAGTACGGACATGAACAGCATTTGTCAACTAATCATATGTGTCAAAACTGTTGATAAAGAATTTAATACATTTGAGGAAATCTTAGACGTCGTTGCATTGCATATTTAGTAATGTCACCGGCGCAATTTTATACGACGTTTTAGTTTCAAAAGTGTTTAGTATTGTGGGTAGGGAAAAATTAGCCGGATTATGTACGGATGGGGCAAAGGTGATGGTCGGCACAAAAAATGGCTTAGTTGGTCAACTATTAAAAAACCATATTAAGATACCCACCTTTCACTGCATCATTCACCAGCAGGCACTATTTGCTAAAGGGGAATATTTAAAAGAAGCAATGGATATATCCATTAAAATAATAAATAAGATTAAGGGTGGTCATAATTCCTTGAACCACCGTAAATTTAAAACGCTTCTCGACGAACTTAAAGCAGACTACGGTGATGTTTTATTGTTTACTGAAGTTCGATGGTTGAGTAGAGGTAAAAGCCTTCAGCGGCTTTTCGATCTCAGAAGTGAAATCGCCATGTTCTTCGAACAAAATTTAAAGGCAGATGGGGGAGATTTCGCTAATAAATTAAAAAGCAAAAATTATTTATTTGACCTCGCTTTCTTATGCGATGTAACAGGCATATTTAATGAGCTAAATATAGAACTCCAGGGCAAACACAAAACAATTTCAAACTTATTTACAACAGTTCAATATTTCGGCAGAAAATTAAAAATTCTTACTACCCAAATGGAGAATGACAATATTCAAAATTTTAAAAACACATCAATAGTATTTAGTCAGTTGAAAACATTTGATAAAAAATTAGAGTACAGCTCAATTCTTAAAAATTTATTAGCTGACTATGAAATTCGATTTAAAGATTTTGACGAAATAAATAAAATAATAGTTTTGCATGAAAATCCCTTAGTTTGTGAAGTGGAAAAGCAAGACTCTGATCTACACACTGAATTAGAAAAAATGAAACAAGATTTTTCAATTCCTTTGTTATCTGGCGTTAATTTTTGGAAAGCAATTGATGAAGAAAAATACCCAAAAATAAAAGGCCAAATATATAAATTGTATTCAATGTTTGGGTCAACGTACAATTGCGAATCTGCTTTTTCCACCATGAAAATAATTTTAAACAAACAAAGGAATCGAATTACTGACAAGCATTTAGCCGATCTCCTGCGAATCAAAACGTATGAAGGAGAAATTAATATGGATTCGATAATTTCAATGCAAAATAACGACGTCTAAGATTTCCTCAAATGTATTAAATTCTTTATTTTAAAATAGTTGCAATTTTGTAATCTATTTTTCATTTACATGTAGATGTGAACGTTAACTTGCAGCGTACACTGTACTGAACACACTTCGTTTTTTCGCTGCAGCGCACGAAAATTTTGTTTGTATGCGTGTGAAAATTGAGACAATATGTGTGCGTGCCCATCTCTGCATTAGAGTGATATTTGGTTTTAACTTTAAATTTAATAATTGCTTTCTGATTGAAAGCTGTGAAGCTAAACTCTTCCGTTCATATACGCTATCTAACTTAGCAAGAATTTCTTTTGCTGTGCACCCTGTGGTTACAAAACTAAGGAGAGAATCATCTAAATATTCGATTATAACACCTTTGCAACTTTTTCGGCTTTCTCCCACTGGACTGAAACACTTTCTGGCAATTCATTCTCAATAACTTTTATAGCATCACTTTCTGCTTAAAACTCCTTAACCCTAAATTTCCATATGGAATAATTTTTGCCATCAAATGGTCTTATATTTCTTTTTGCCTTTTCCATAATTTTTATTTTATTTTATTATTTAATATTTATTTTTTTTAGTTGTTTCAATTTTTTTTTTATATATATTAATTTTATAAAGATGTCACTGCGCTGGATGTTTTAATCAGGCCCCGCTTCGATCGAGAAAAATTTGTAGTTTTGTGCGCACAAGTAAAATTTTGGCAGGCCCGCTTCAATCGATGCACACGCACACACAGACAAACAAAAAAATTTTTTTTTTTTTTTCAAGATGCGTCTTTTTTATTATTATTGATTAATTATCGTATTATTGGTGAAAGGGCCCATAACCTGTTAAAGATTACCAGCTCCAATAATAATAAAAACACAACAATATATGTATTTCACTTTTATATTTTAATTATACTTCTTTTCAATGTGCTGCGGTTGTGTGTATATATAAAAAGAGTGATGAAAGATAAAACAGAGATGATACAATAGTTCTCTAGATATGATTCAAAATATAGATTACTAACAAATAAATCATCGGTTAAACTATTTGTTCCTTTTCTATGATTTCTTTGCATATTTCCAATAAAAAGGATAGGCAATGCCCAATTTCTAAGCATCTATTTTTATCAGAGAACTCCGCAGTTGGTCGAGTCTGACAGCAACGTTTTCACTTGTTTTATTAATTTTTTTATACTTTGTAGACGCCACTTGATACTGTCTTGTCAGGGAAGTCTTCACATTTTCCCGTTTGATGATCCAAAATGCTCGTTCTCAATGGAAAGTAGTAAGTACACAGACATCGTATATATCAAAAAATGAATAACATTAAGAAATAAGTTAAAAGAATTTTCATTACAAATTTGCTGTGTAATACCCCAATTCCACTAGGCATTCTTCATTAACAGACAGTCGGGAATGTAGGTGATTCCACTATTCCAATTGCATTTAGCATTCGGCATTACAACAAACACATAGAATCGGCTATGTTAAAGTTCAGTTCAGTGCTCTGTAATGTTAACTTCTAGCATTCCCAGTTGGTCGGTTTCCAACCAAATGGGAATGTAACCAACCAACGGGGAATATTTGAGCCAAATTCCAATTGTGCATAACGGAATCCAATACAAAATAAAGCAACATTCTGCATGTATTCCATTGCATTCTGCTTGTAGTGGAATTGCGATACAAGTATCTTATATTATTATTTTTCAATCAAAACCGAACTAAGATTTTAAATTTTTGACGTAGAATAGTTGTTGTTGTAATATGAGAGTTTCACAAAATCGCTTATTGCTCATGAACTATTGGATCAATTTTCCTCAAATTTATTTCATTTTAAGCCAAGGCTTCAAGTTTACAATAAAATTATATTTATATATGTATTGATTAAATTTTCTGTTAAAAATATGAAACCAAAAATATGTATATTTTTGCTTCATTTTGAAGGCTTTAAACTGCTTTAGCAATCTTAATAACTCATCAATTACTCTGCTTTTTGAAAGAATAAGTCGAGATGAGTTAAACAAACATTCCTACATTTAAATTTTATATACTTTTGCCAAATATATAGCTTTTTATAGCCTTTACACAGCACATATATTTTTAGTTTTCTTAGACCCCTTTTACACGGTGAAACATTATCATGAAACATCTTGTCATTCTGTTTTAGAGTTTCTTCGCAAATCTGGTCGCATTTACACGATGAAATTGTTTCATGAAACATTTTCATGAAATTTTTTTGTAAATGCAAGTCTGATTTATATTTGTGGTCGATAAACATACTTCTTTGCCATCGACTTTTTTTATTTGTTAAAATCTAATTGATTTGATAGAAGTAACAAGTAAATAATTTAATTTAATTTAATAATTTATAAACAATGTTTTTACTATTTGCTTGTACGATATTTTGTATCGATAACTTTATGATTCACATCAAACACTGTGCAACTCTGTGTTTACATGCAATCGGAATAAGGCAAAGCTAAATGAGAAAAATGTTTCACTGTTTCACAAGTCAGTTGCGATCAAACACTCAACGAATGCAGACGTGATTACGGAAGATTATTATCTCGAGTATTATTTCGTTCACCTAGTTTTCGGCTTACTGCTGCAGCTAAGCTTATCGCGCGAGCTTCGCCCTGATTGGTTTAGAAAAACGCGTGATCTCTGCGCAAACGTAAACACTCACCGCTGGCGAGTGCGTTCAGAAAACTGCAAAGTCCCAAAGCCATTTTTTTTTACGTAAATTCAAAAAATCATAATCGTGATTTATGAAAAAAACTCACTAGGGGTCTTCACACACAACGTTGTTATTCGTTATTCGTTAATCGTTAAAGTTTTACATGTATTTTGTTTTTGTAAATTTAACAGAATGCCGGGTTAACGAATAACACTTTAACGAGCTGGCAGCCCCGACAAACTACTTGTTATTCGGTAAAAATGAAAATGTATGAAATGAAATGAAATAAAAGGCAATGCCAGCTGTGTTGAAAATATTTTAACGATTAAAACTGACATAAGCTGTGTTGAAAATATTTTAACGATTAACGATTAACAACTGAAAAAAGGAGTCTTCACAGTTGGCAAGCTTTAACAAATTTAACGAATAACGAATAACAACTTACGTGTGAAAACTCCTACTATCTCCCAATAGCAAATATTCCAATGAACTTATTTTTTTTTTTTTTTTTGATTTTATTTAAATATTTCTAGTGCCACAAGTTTACACTTTTAAATTAATGCACTAGTCACTTTCGGATTTTACATGAAACAGTTTAAACTTAATTAAGTATAAAAATTCTAATTAAAACTTAAAATACTAAACAAATCACATGAAAAAGCAAATAATTTAAAACATTTATACTTATAAAAAAATTTAAAATTATGGTAAATTTAAAAAATATGGAAATACATGCCTATTAAATTTTAGTTAGTGGTATTTTGATTTTTTAAATAGCTCTTCAATTTATTGTTAAACAATGGTACGCTACTAATAGTTTTCAAGTAAGGTGGTAACTGATTCCAAAGTCGGACAGCCCATATTAAGTAGTGTGTATTAGAACAAGAAAGTTTGGTTCTAAAGCAAGCAATATTTTTGGTCCTCTGCGACCGATTGAAACGTAACTTCTCAAAAAGGTAATCTGGAGTCTTAGTAAAAATAATTTTGTGAAACTGTATTAAATTTTTAAAGTTCGTCCAGTTATTTATGTCCAAGTCAAATATTTTATTAGCAAAACTAGTTACGTGATCTGTACGACCTAAAGAAAACACAAACCTAGCTATGCTATTAAAAGCTACTTTCATCTTTTGCAGGCTGGCGGCGTCACACTTACAAAAAATTTCTATACCGTACATTAAAACTGGAATAATTAATGCTTTTGCAACCGTCATTCTAATATTGATTGGCAAAAATGGTTGTGCCAAAGACACTTGGCGTAGGACATGTGTCTTACCTACAGCTTTGTTTGTATGGTCACTCCAGGAGAGAGTATTGTTTATTGTAATGCCTAAGTTATCTGCCTTATACACATAGCTGATTTCTGCATTGTCAATTACAAATTTACTTAAATTGTCCTTGGTCAGGTTCTTTTTATAGATAACTACATTTAGACTTAGTCGGATTTAGACATAAACCATTGTTACTTGCCCACTTGGACACACAGGACAGATCATAATTGCTTAATCTAATACATTCATTTATTTGACTAAGAGGACGACTTACATACATTTGCACATCGTCAGCATACATATGGACATCACACATAGATAGGAATTTAGGCAGATCATCAACATATGTACATTGTAAACAAAAGCGGGCCTAGTACTGATTCCTGAGGAACACCACGTGAATTGACTAGAACATTAGATCTCGACTTATTTGCAATTACTGCTTGTTTTCTATTAGTCAAGTAAGAGGACATCAATTTACTTGCAGTAGAGGAAAAATTAAATAATTTTATTAACTTGGTTAGGAGAATCTCATGGTTAACCGTGTCAAAAGCCTTACTAAAGTCAAGTAGCGTTAAAAAGGTTGCTTCACTATTGTCCATTTTTTTTCTAATATCCTCAACTATTTTAATTATAGCTGTCGTGCAGCTTCTACCTTTTCTGAATCCAGACTGCTTATTATTTAAGAGTTTATTTGCTTCTAGAAAAATTGTTATTTGTTTCGCCATTATATTTTCGAAACCTTTGGAAAAATATGGCAGTATAGAGATTGGTCTATACTCATTATTTAACTTTGGTATTGGGACTATTTTTGCTTCTTTCCACTGATTAGGGAATGTCGAGGAGGTTATTGCAGTATTGATGACATGTGTAATGTGCTGAATAATTGTGGGTAGCAATAATTTTATGAATTTTGGGTCAATTTCGTCGAGCCCGATGGCGTTGGATTTAATTTTAAAGATGGCTTCTAAGACTTCACATTCATTCACAAAGGTAAATTCAAACATATTAACATTCAAAGACGGGACAGAACTAATATACGAATTGTACGTGCTAACAGGAATATTTAAGTTTATAAATTGCTGATTTAAAGCGTTAACATCAAGGTCATCATTTATCACAGATTAAGTTTTACCACTGAGCATATATTAATATAGAGGCAGCACGCCGTGCGGCGAATCTCATCATTCGCCACCCGTACGATTGGATCCAGGCAGACAAAATAGAGCGGAGAGAGTTTGCAGAACTCTCTCATTTCAAAATTTACAGAAAAAATATGCCGCGCATAAACTGCAAGTCATTCCATTTTTTAGTTTGCTTGACAAAAGTGTGCAGCAGAACAGACTCAAGTCTCTGGATCTGACCGTTTTTTATATGTATGCGTTCATATGTGAGCGATTAGGTAGCAAGTGTAGTCTGTGTGAGCTCACATGTTTCAATGTGTGCGTATGCAGCTGCACTTCGATGATTAGAGAGGGGGCGCGCGAGCGGCAAGCAAAAAAAAGGCAAAAATTGTTTCATTTTTTCGTTGGGCTAGCTTTGCCGAGATTTTTGATTTTTTCCCTATGCCGTGCATTTCCTATTCGAACCGGCTCATTTGCTACACTATCATATTTGCCGCTCGACGCGTTACTAACATTGTTATATAATTATAATTATTTTAAGCAATTTCTCAATTGTAAGCCAAGCGCCAACTTATGCTTATCAATATATAAAATTATTACAAATACATTATTAAACTACATATACACAGTAGCACTTATACATTATTAGGGTATCCAACATTCAACATGCGTCAATTCATTTTCCTCCCAGTAGTGTTTTGGAGCAATCCCTGAGAACTCAGGGAGGCCTCCTTTGCGAGGTATGGAGTACTCCCTATTACTCCTGATACTTTAGTGCAAAATACACGTAAAAGCTACTAATGACTTTTTACATTGCGTGTCCTAGGAGGGGAGTAGTCCCATAAACTCCCAAAAGGAGTAATAGGGAGTAGTCCCATAAACTCCCAAAAGGAGTAATAGGGAGTAGTCCCATAAACTCCCAAAAGGAGTAATAGGGAGTAGTCCCATAAACTCCCAAAAGGAGTAATAGGGAGTAGTCCCATAAACTCCCAAAAGGAGTAATAGGGAGTAGTCCCATAAACTCCCAAAAGGAGTAATAGGGAGTAATCCCATAAACTCCCAAAAGGAGTAATAGGGAGTAGTCCCATAAACTCCCAAAAGGAGTAATAGGGAGTAGTCCCATAAACTCCCAAAAGGAGTAATAGGGAGTAGTCCCATAAACTCCCAAAAGGAGTAATAGGGGAGATCTCCTATTTTACGCTAGAAAACAAAATAATATACAAATAAATTTTAATTAAATGTTATTTTATTTATATTTTTTTCATTTTATAAGTTTTGCGATAGAATGCTGCCTTTTTTTTAGCAAAGGCTTTTTTTATGCCATTTACGAAATCTTCGTATGCCGTTCCATCATCTTTAGTTGCCTCTAAAAAGGACAAATATACACATAGATAAAGGAAAAAAAAGGGTAAATTTTATAAGTTACCGAACATAAATTTTGTAAATAAAACAAAATTTTTAACTGCAACCTTGCCCTTTGTGCCATCCCAATTAATTTTTAATATAACGTCTTCCTTAAATATGTCGTCTATTATTGTTGTCATATTTTTATTTGAACATGTTTCTTTCAAATAGAATAGCTGAAAAGACATAAGATTCGTTGCATTTATCGTAAAGTAAACATATTTATTCATAAACAACTTACAATGTCTGATTCCGGCTTAGAGAGAATAATCGCTTCGGCGACCTCAATGTCATTAACTGTGCGAAATGGAAAGAGCTTCAAATCGTTAACAATTTTTGGTTTAATGTACGCAACAACACTATCCAGGAGCACATTTTGTTTTGCAACCATATCCAGTAACAATTTATTTTGCTCTTCCAATTTTGTGAGCCTGGTCAGGATCTCCACATTTTCGGACGTTTGAATGCTGCCTGTTGAAGAAAATAAAATATATGATAATAAATAACACAGTACAGGGAAAATTTAAATATTTTATATTTTACCATTTGGAAATTGAAGTTGGCCTTCAGACTGATTTAGAATAAGGGATGTATTCGCATTGTCTATAAAAGAAAAAATTTAAGTTAACAAACATATTTATAGCATAAGTAGCGTATATTAAACTTACCGTGGCAATTCATCGAATGATCTGCATTTTCGACCAAATTCCTTTGGTGTAGATTCACAAATCGCTTTGATTTTCTTGTTAAGGAGATTTTTATCAAGGATATTGGGTGATTTTTTCAATTGTTTCTTTTTCCATATAAGTATTAACAATTTCTTCGTTACTCCCAAATCTATGAGATGCATGACATCCAAGGGAAATTGAGTTATCATCCGCACACCGCAATTTTCAAGTGGATGTACAGAATTATGAAAGTTTACTTGATGAAAATTAAGGCATTTTCGACTTTTGAAATCTTCATCTGTTCTTAAATTACTAGCTGCAATAGAATACGAAAGCCGTTTATTTATTTTAAAAGCTCTTTGCTCACATTTTGAACAGCCATATGAAGAAGTATGGCCAACAATTCCTGCTAAGAAAGCTTTGGCTGGCGCATCACATATGAACGCTCTTATTTCCGGCTTGAAGACTTTATCAAAAATAGCTAATCCATTGGTTTTAAGCGCAGTATACTCTTCAATAAATGCCTCCAAATATGTTCTAACATCTGGTGGCTTAGAAGGCCCAATGTATGTGCCTATTAAAAAAGGCGATGAATTTTGACAATTTATAATCGAACCCAAAATTGGCCAAATAGTTTTGTTTGAACTTTTGAAGAGAGGCAGTCCATCACAGAAAATATCTAGAATTAAAACATCGCCATGTATATCGATATGTTTTAATTCAACTACCAATGCTTTGCCTAATCCATAGTGAAAATATTCACCGGGTGGCATTTCCACAACACTTATATCCACAGGTTGATATTGTTGTAAAAGACTTTTTCTAGTTTTAGGAATATCATGAATTTCATCACTCAATATGTCCAGAAGTTGGTCGCACGAGTTTCGCGAAACGCCATTTTTTATTGCCCATACTGCTAATTTTTCAGCAATTGTTTGCTTTACAATCACAACACTTTCAGTTTCTGCTGCTCTTTCTTCGCAAACTACTAAATTGTTTGTGCTGTTAGCATCATTTGCATCATCTGCATCATTTTGATCTGTTGAGACTATACATGAATCTAATTTTCTTTTTACAAGGCGTCTTATATGCCTTTTTGAATAAAAATTATCACACATATTACTTTTTGTTAAAACGATGCACTCTGCGCAAAAAATTCACTTCAATTGACAATTATTGAAGCAAAAGAAGCATGAGAAGCCAAACGAAGAAATAGACAAAGAGAAATAACGGCATTTAACAGTTAAAAAAAATATTCTTTTCTCGTTCATTCCTCCGAAATGAGCAATAAAGGAGATTTGTCAGAAATTATGTAGAAACTTTTTAACAAAAAACTCTCTAATTGCTCACTTCGGAGGAATGAAGGAGAAAACTTTTAACTAATCTCTCTTATTGCTCGCTTCGGAGGAATGAACGAGAAACTTTTTAACAAAAAACTCTCTTATTGCTCGCTTCGGAGGAATGAAGGAGAAAATTTTTAACAAATCTCCCTTGTTGCTCGCTTCGGAGGAATGAAGGGGAAAAATATTAGGAAAATCTCCCTTATTGCTCTGAAAAAAGACATAGGCGAGTAATCACTCATTCCTCCTGTAGGGAGGTCTCGCCTTAAAAACTACTGGGCTATTACAGAAGTTCGCTATGTATTCTGTTAGTGTGTGTGTGTGTGTATGCACAAAAGAAGCAAAACAGACTTGCCGCCGTCACAAAATTGGAAATCGACAATGTGCGCTTTCTTGATCTGCTGGTGGCAGTCAAGGTCAGTGCAATACTGTTTTGCTTCTTTTGTGCATACACACACACACACACTAACAGAATACATAGCGAACTTCTGTAATAGGAAAATGAATTGACGCATGTTGAATGTTGGATACCCTAATAATGTATAAGTGCTACTGTGTATATGTAGTTTAATAATGTATTTGTAATAATTTTATATATTGATAAGCATAAGTTGGCGCTTGGCTTACAATTGAGAAATTGCTTAAAATAATTATAATTATATAACAATGTTAGTAACGCGTCGAGCGGCAAATATGATAGTGTAGCAAATGAGCCGGTTCGAATAGGAAATGCACGGCATAGGGAAAAAATCAAAAATCTCGGCAAAGCTAGCCCAACGAAAAAATGAAACAATTTTTGCCTTTTTTTTTGGCTTGCCGCTCGCGCGCCCCCTCTCTAATCATCGAAGTGCAGCTGCATACGCACACATTGAAACATGTGAGCTCACACAGACTACACTTGCTACCTAATCGCTCACATATGAACGCATACATATAAAAAACGGTCAGATCCAGAGACTTGAGTCTGTTCTGCTGCACACTTTTGTCAAGCAAACTAAAAAATGGAATGACTTGCAGTTTATGCGCGGCATATTTTTTCTGTAAATTTTGAAATGAGAGAGTTCTGCAAACTCTCTCCGCTCTATTTTGTCTGCCTGGATCCAATCGTACGGGTGGCGAATGATGAGATTCGCCGCACGGCGTGCTGCCTCTATATTAATATATGCTCAGTGGTTTTACCTATCCCTAAGGTATTTAAAGTTTTCCAAGTTTGTCTTATGTTTATTGCACTTTTGAATTTATTACCGTAATAGTTTCTCTTGGCATTTGCTATTAAAGTATTAACTCTACATCGGGCTGCTTTAATAATAATATTACAACTTTCAGTTTCATAGCGTTTTCACTTGTCATAAGCCTCATTTCTCATTTTAATTGCACTTCTGATTTGACTATTAAACCAAGTCGCGATGACCGGCTTAACAGTGCTAGTTTTAAGTGGTACAAATTTATTGTACAGATAGCCAATATTATAATTCATCGGGAGGGAATATATAATGTTCCAATCACAGAGACGGCAATCTTCAATTCCACTAGTGTAGTCAATGTTTTTGAAGTCTCTGTATTGGATGGTCTGTTTGTTGCTGTCAATTTGCATATCATACGTTAAAAATAAAAGATCATGTTTTGAAAAAGCAGGTACTGAGATTTGATCTTATAGCAAAATGTTTTCTGGTTTGTTGACAAAAATCACATCTAATAAAGTATTAGTGGTCTGCGAGAAATGCGTCGGTAAAATTCTGTTTACAGGGTTCAGTCCTATTGACTCCATTTCATTTAGTAGATGTTGCTCTATTAGTATGTTACTATTTAGGTCACCTGTTAGAATAATGTCCGTGTACGTCAGAGTTATTAAATCTATCAGGTTGGAGTAATCAATATTCTTATGTGGTCTGTATATAGTACAACCGACTAGCATTTTTATATCACAGTTAAGATTCATAAGCTCTAAGAATATATATTCCATTAGGCTGTCGGATGGTTGCTTATATATTATTTTGCATTTCAGTCTTTTAGTTACAAATATTGCCACTCCCCCTGCATGACCAATACGATCTGAACGGAAAACATTATAAACGTCACATAGAATATACGAATCATTCAAATTTGGGACAAACCCCGTTTCGGACACACAAACAACATCTATATTTGAGTTGACAAACATATAACGAAACTCCTTTACCTTATTCATTAAGCTTTGTGCATTGATATGACACATTTTAAGACCAGTTTTCTGCTTGGCCAGAATCCTAACCATTGCATGACTGTTCGCTTCGGTTGAACTTAAGTTACCTACCATTTAATAGAAAATATAAGAGAAAACTAATTAGTTGCGCACTTAATTTACAAGAGATTATTACTAAGAGAACAATTACACTTAAGAGAAATGTATTACACATAACATACATATATATTAGTACTATATATTTGATACATAAACTATCCAGCTGTTCCTCCGAAGCGCTCTCGACGGCCCGTACGCTATGCAGTTGTGAGAGCTTTTGAAAGCTGTCAACGCAGATCACCTCTCCTCTCTCGCTCTGTTTTACGAATACCTCTGCGCGACGACAGAAAACTGCTGTTAGAAGCTTTTGCTTCTTTAATTTCCTTGCCTCTTTAAATATGGCATATCCCTCTTTCGTAAGCTGCTCATTTAAGTAAATTTGAGCAGTTGATTCAAAGCCTAGCATCTGCAGGCTTAAGGCCCAACCAACGATGCTTGCTAGCGCAAAGCATCGAAGTTGGCAAAGTTTGGTCAATTTTGGGGCTGGTACTATCTCCAAGGCAAAGCACAGTAAATTAAACAAAGTTTTGAGTGATTCACCTTCCGTGACCGGAACGCCGTGTAGCCGAAAGTCGTTAGCTACACTAACACGTGCTTGTGCCGAGAGCTTGGCCTCTAACGCGCATACCTGGGATTTGAGCCCATCAATATCATCAACGGTCTGCTCCAACTTCTGTACCCGCTTCATCAGGAGTTTAATTTCGTCGCTCATGCCGTCCAGACGTTCAGAAATGAAATTCTTTTTTTTTTAAACAGCCCTTTAGTTTTTATTTGGCCCTGAAAATAGACTGTTTATTGTGTGCGCACGTGGTTGAGTTTCACACAATATTTTTTTCTCTTTTATTTCCTCTATGAAATAAATACAAAAAGGCCCATAAGTAAAAATAACTATGGAAAACATAGCTCCAGGTTTGTTTTACATGTTTTTATATGTGTTTTGTTTGTAGATGTGTTTTGTTTATTGTTTAATGTGCTTTTGTGCTGTGTTGTTTTAGCAGACCATAACCTCACATAAATTTTGGTTCGTGGAGTAGAAGTAAATATATTGTTGTGTATTGTCCTAGCTATAAATGCAGTCTTGTGTGTCAATGTGTCTTCTTTATAAAACACCAATAATCTTGTCCCCGAATTTCCCCGATTCCATATAATCGCAAATTTCACCAGCCAACTTTGAGTTCGACCATTGCTTGAAGTGTGGCTGCAGAACAAGCAAAAAGCCTCGTCAATTTTTGATTTTATTTGAAAAAAGTTTAATGGAAGGCTTTTGGAAATAAAGGAGACGGATATAGAAAAAAATGTAATAATTTTGCGGCCTACGCTAAAAGAAGCTATGCAAAATGCAACTATATGGTAGAAAGATTCAAAACTGATCCAAAACACAAAAATTGGATGTCTTCAAAAATGGTAATTGGAGTCAGTAAAAGTGAATTGAAACCCTTAAATGCAGGACGTCCACGTATTTTTTATTTTGCTGGAAATGAACGTATAAAGAGAAAATGTGCGGCCGAGCTTTCTGAGAAGTAAAACCACAATACATCCTTTCTTGTCCATGCTGCTTCAGTATCAGCAAAGAAAGTCAAATGTAGCGCTATATAGTTCGAAAAAATAAAAATAAAAAGTAACATCTTTCGGCTGATGTTATAGCGCTCTTGGAAGTGCAACTATTGAAAAAAAAACTTCTACAATTTATTTAAATTTTTCAATTAAAATTATGCTGAAAATGTACATATTTGATATGAGTAAGTTGAATATTATATTGTAGTTTAAGCCTACAAAAAAAAAATTTGGTTCACAAAGCTATGAAATCAAAATATTTGCATTTTAAAATATAAAAAAATGGCGGTGCCACGCCCATTTTCCCTAGTCCAAAATTCAATGGGTATTATTTAGTTGAATGCAGAAAACAAGATTTAAAAATATTGTGTAATTCTCGAGTTATTAATTTATGTAAAAAATAAGGGTTTTGGGACCATAGTGCAGTGCTAGAAAGTTCTATTCATCGAAATGAGTGACGGCGAGCCCGCCACTAACTCGATCACATGGCAGGCACCTGCCAAATGGTTGACTCACCCAGTGAAGCGCAAGAGCACCTCATCAACGCTCTCCAAAAAAAAACCACCCTCAAATACGACCAGGCAATCTTCTAGCTCATCGTCAGAGTCTGACACAAATTCTCTTCAGCTAGATATGTCAGAAATTCGTCGCTTGCGAAATAAACCCAAAAAAATGGATC
Organism: Scaptomyza graminum; assembly: GCA_018901835.1. Taxonomy (NCBI): domain Eukaryota; kingdom Metazoa; phylum Arthropoda; class Insecta; order Diptera; family Drosophilidae; genus Scaptomyza; species Scaptomyza graminum. Next base: position 292,671 of record JAEIFL010000157.1, on the reverse strand, counting down.
AAGACGTAGATGCCAGCAATAGATTTTCCCTACTGGCCCCAGCGGAAAACGATTCAGAACAGGTCCCAGCAGCGCCTGCTGCCAAAACTGCAGAGAAACAAGATGTTCCAGCTCCAGTGGTCCCGAAGCCACCGCCGATCTGTATAGATAATGTCACCAACATCGTTGATATGACAAATTAGTGGAACAAGTCATAGGTAAAGGTACATATACATATTAGTCGGGCACAGATGGCAAAGTTAGAGTGATGACCAATGAAAGTGGAAACTATCGCAAACTTGTGAAGGAACTGACAGCCAATGCAGTAGACTTTCACACTTACCAACTTAAGGAGGAAAGAGCCTACAAAGTTGTACTTAAGGGCATGCACTACTCCACCTCGGTAAAACTTATAACGAACGAGCTTGACGAAATGGGCCACATAGTAAGACACATTGCCACTGCCAAGAAACGCAATACCAAAGAGCCCATGTCAATCTTCTTTATTGACCTAGAACCCAAGAAAAACAAAAGGCGATATTTGAGATTAAGAGATTATGTAACGTTGTGGTCTTCGAACCACCAAAAAAGTCTAACGATCTGGTCCAGTGCTTCAGATGCCAAGATTTTTGACACACGCAGCGGTTTTGCAACAAACCTCATAGATGCGTCAAGTGCGCGCAGAACCACCCAACGTCCGAATGTAAGAAACCAAAGGAAACGGAGGCCTGCTATGCCCATTGTGACAAAGATCACACGGCATCCTATAAAGGTTGCAGAATCTACCAGCTAATGGCCCAACGTCAGACTATAGGCAGAACACATCCAATAAACAGAACCCTGCCCAAATTAACCATGTCAACCCCGACATCAGCTTTCCCAACCATCTGCGCAACCACACCGCCACCCAGGAAACACCACGCTACCTATCCCAGCCCAATCCCACACAAGCCTTTAACGAAGAGGCAATCATGAAAAAGGTGGAGACCCTTATTCAGCAAATGGTAATGCAACTCACAGTCCAGTTTACTCAGATGTTATCCAACTTCACGTCTGCCCTTAATCAATGCAAATAAAATTAAAAATTACCCTTTGGAACGCTAACGGCCTATGCAACAGTAAGGCCGAAGCAGAGCACTACATCAAGACGAACAATATCGATGTGCTCCTTGTAGCTGAAACTCATTTCACTAACCGATCCCACTTTCAAATACATAATTATACAGGGGTGCCACAGAAAACGTCAGTGAAATTTGATTCCGCCAGAAGCAAAATCGTCTTAAAATTTTCACGGTGCCACAGAACTCCGAGTGATTTCATTTACTTAGTGTGTGCACAAACCTTATCGGACTTGGCTGCTAAGGGTTGACACCACGCCAGATTAAATTAGCAAAGTGTTTGTTTAGCACCTTTTGTAGTCTAAACATATCAGAATAAAGGGCTTTCAACTGGTTTCATATTTTATTACTATTTTAAAATGTTTTTGTACAGAAGTTGATTGTTTTTAGCAAATAAACACACAAGAAAACATTTAAATTTTGGCGGGAAAACAATTAAAAGATATTCGGCAACTCTAGAAGCTATCTGCCAACTGTCTGGCAACAATTTCCGCCTGACAGCAATCAGCTGTTCATAAATCATCCCCAAATTGTTTTAAACAGTTGTTTTTAATTGAATATGCCGTTAGCGAGATTATTGGCCATAGAAGAGCTTCAGCGGCAGAAAATTAGGAAAGAAACCATGCAGCGAAGGGTTCTCAGAGCGTTTTCTTCTTCTTTCTTTGTTTGTTTTGGCTCTGCCATTTTCCAGATGATGCCGCTTTTAAGGCGTTGCCACCTGGCACAATTACAGCTGACCACAAATGTTTTCACAAATTGCACAACAAGTAAAACAATTTTGAAGTCAAGTTTGTGTTTACTTCAAAGAGATATTTTTTAATGCTTTATTAAAAGAAAACAGGAGTGGTTCCACAATATTTTTATTAAACACATTACTCCGAATTTATGCTTGAGAAATGTGGCATTACTGCATTGACTGCATTGAATTTGCTTCGGACTAGGTGGCAGCATCAGATTTTAGGGTTTTTGCGACGTTTTGTTTCCGCTCAAAACTAGTGAGCGTTTTGGTCTGTGGCACCGTGAAATAAAAACGGCGTGAAATTCGGGCGGAAGCGTTTTCTGTGGCACCCCTGATAATCTCATTACGGCAAACCACCCCAGCGGTATGGCAAGAGGCGGCTCTGCAATTATTATCAAAACAGGAATCTCCTACGCAGAGCAAGTGCTGATACAGCATGCTTGGGTCCAGGCAGCTATAGTCACCCTCAACAGTCCGCTCGGAAATCTGAAGTTAGCCGCATTATACTTTAAACCGCGACACAACATATCGCAGAACATGTATGAGCAAGTGGTCGATAGTCTCGGCAACAAGTTTATCGCGGGCGGTGATTTCAACGCAAAAAGCACTTGATGGGGCTCGAGGCTGACTAACACCAAAGGCACAGCTCTCTTAAACTGCATTTGGACCGACACTTGACCTGCCATTCCCCTGGTGAGCCTACCTATTGGCCTACTGACCCAAATAAATTGCCAGACGTACTTGACTTTGCGATTGCCAAAGGCTTACACCCCAGACAAATTAGCACAGGCATCAGTCTAGATCTTCACTCCGACCATAGCGCTGTAACGCTAGGTGTAAACACCCCTGTTCTTGCTGTCAGAAAACTTTCGCCTATTCTGGGCAGAGGTGCTAATATAGCTAGATTCCGCTCTTGGCTGGAGCAGCACGTGGACCCAAATGTTGTTCTTCAATCTGGCGCAGACATAGACATTGCTGCAGAGGCTCTAACAAGAAATATCCACAATGCTGCAAGCTTAAGCAATCCGCCAACAAGAGCAGCCCGTGCTCCTCCTAACCGAGACAGACACCTTTGGTCGAATGAGGTATCCATGAAGATAAGAGAAAAAAGGCGCCTTCGGCACATATGGTAAGTAAGCAGCAATCCCCGGGCTCTACTCAATCGTGCACCTAAGGAGTTGAAGGAGACCATGAGGAAGCTGCGAAATGAATCGCTCGAAGCCTATCTCACTGCGGCTGAGCCAGGTGACCCCGTCAACAATCTCTGGAATGCCGCGTGCCAAAAAAAAAAAGCCTGTCGTAAGAAGCTCACGACTACGTGGTGCTAGCGGGTCCTGGTGACGATCCAATGCAGAAAAATTTCAGGAATTTGCAGCTCACCTGCAACTCACTTTCACCCCCTTCGAGCTGAGCGACTCAACCAGCAACACAGAAGTCAGCAACTTTTTGGACGTTGCATGCCAAATGGAGCTGCCAATCGATGAAACTGATGTAGAGGAAGTGCAAGCAGAGGTGTTCTCACTCTCGGATAGGAATTCTCCAGGGTACGATAGAATTGGTGCCAGAACCATGAAAGCACTTCCACCAAATGCACTTCAACTCATTGCCCACATCTTCAATGGTATAATGAGACTCAGCCACTTCCCGTCTCAGTGGAAGTGGGCCGAGATCATTATGATTCCCAAACCGGCCGAACCTGAGCATCTGGCAAGCTCATTCTGAATGCATTGGAGAACAAAAAGTACTGATCAGCAGTCTTCCTAGATGTGAAGCAGGCATTTGACTGAGTGTGGCACCCAGGACTGCTGTATAAGCTAAAAAAGAATCTGCCTTGCCCATTTTACTTGCTGCTCAAGTCATACCTGCAGAGCCGAACATTCTACGTGCGCTACTGTGACGTGGAGTCCGACGTCAAGCCCATAATGGCCGGTATGCCTCAAGGTAGTGTCATGGGTCCCGTGTTGTATACCCTCTACACAGCAGACTTGCCAGCGACAAACTCGGAGGACTTCAGTGCCACATACGCGGATGACACCGCGTTTCTTGCCACAGACGACGACCATCTAGCAGCCTCTAGGAAGCTTCAACAGCACCTGTCCTCCTTGGAGCCTTGGCTCACTAAATGGAACATTGCCATCAATGCCGAGAAGTCCACACAAGTGACCTTCACGCTGAGACACCAAAGTTGCCCAATTGTTACGCTGCTTGGCCAATCGTTGACACGTGCTCGCTCGGTCAAATATCTAGGGCTAACTTTGGACAGAAGGCTCACTTGGAAGAAGCACCTTCGAAACAAACGGACGCCACTCAACATCAGGTTCAGGTCCCTCTACTGGCTCCTAAGTCGTAGGTCACCGCTTAGTCCTTGCAACAAGCTAGTGATATACAAAGCCATATAAAAGCCAATCTGGACCTATGGACCTACCACCAACATCATACAAGCATTCCAATCCAAGATGCTTAGAATTATAGTGAACGCGCCGTTTTACGTCCGCAACGATGTGCTGCACCGAGATCTGAACCTCGCTACAGTCAAGGAGTGCATCCGCGAATTCAGTCGCCGCTATGAGCAACGTCTGGAAAATCATGAAAATCCGCTTGCAGTCCAACTTCTTGACAACAGCCTGCAATGTCGCAGCCTAAAACGCTTCCATCCTCTTGATCTATCTTCCGTTTTACCTGTCCCTCCTACATCATAATGTTATGTACGAAACTTAATGTCAATGTTTCTTTTTTTGTTATGAAATTTAGTTATTGTCTTAGATAGATAGATTCTAAATAAATTACAAGTTAAACAAAACTGTTTCACAAGTCATGAAACATTGCATGAAACATTTACCCCTCTACACCCTTTGCCTACAAACGAATGTTTCAGTGAAATGTTTCATGAAAATGTTTCACCGTGTAAAAGGGGTCCTATATTCGTGTAATTACTCGTTTTTGCTTAAGCTAAACTTGTCTCCTATATAATACGGCGTTTACACTGGCACTGCTTATTTGAGTTAGTGCGTTAAGGGCAAAAAGCAGATTTTTTCCCATACAAAAAGTAGTGGTGACAAAAAGTTGGGTTAAGTTTAGACGCAGTTGCTTGTACTCGATATACATTCGGTTTACTCAAAAGTGCTGCCCATTTGAGTATATTATCGGCTATATTTTTGAACTATCACAAGTATCCACTTGATAAATGACAAGCTTCATAAACAATAGAAATTGTCACAATTATAAAAAAGATGTCTGGACAAAACGGTAAGTTTTTTTTTTTTATGCTATACATTTTGAATAATTTCAACCAAATTATAGGTTCTGATAGGAGATTTGTGTGGTCAACTGCTGCCACACGCACATTGATTGAATTGTGGCAAGAAAACATTGATGGTTTTCGTGGACAACGGAAAAATTCGCATATATATAAGGAAATGGCTGAAAAAATGAAAGAGTTTGGACCGTCTCACTTTGAGATAAAAAACAAATTGGAGAACCTCATGAAGAAGTACAAGTCAATTTGAAATAAAAAAACCATCCTTTAAAAACATATTTATATAATTATTTATATATATTTATAGAGCTGAACGTGCTAAAGTGGGAGTATCAGGTGGCACTTCCTCAATCTGGGAGTATTACGATACTATGGCGAGTGTACTCCACACTTCAAACGCATTTGAATGCAGTCCAATTGATAGCACATTTGATACATTGCATCAAAACAATATTAGATATTTGTATTAATAATCAAAATTTTGCAGACTTCAACCAACTCATTGAAGAAGACCACAGCAGCAACACTGAAACCGACACCTCAACAACAGAGCCTTCACAACCAAAGCGACGAAGAGTGGATAAAATAGAAAAAAATTTTGAATTAGAGAAAGAAAAGATCGAAATTATGAAGAGTATGTCAGAACGCGTTGACAATTTCCAAAAAGAAATCCTTCAAATCCGATCCTTCGGTAACGAGCCTTTAGATGACCAAACGCATTCTCCACCACACGCCTGGTTTTGGACAAATTATAATTAAACGTACGTTCCTGTGGAGTAGCTTCCACGGAGAAGGGATAGGGCTTCATAACTTTTGTTGAAAACTTAAAAGCTGAATCTCCAAGAATTAAAACTGGAACTTCTACACCATTAATTATTTTTGCATTGTCTTCAAGCAAGTCCGTATAAAATAATTTTGTTTTAAGGGTTGAGGTTTCGAAAATCTTTGAATCGTGGCATCGCCCAGGACTACCAATAGGTGAACCTATAACGGTAATCGACCAAGGCAAACAGCACGGTTGAATACCAACCCTTGTAGTTGCGGTAGTCCACGGCATGCTGAGACTTTGGTCGCACTTCAATGTGGCAGCCATCTATGGGTGATATTCAATTAAGTTTTTTTTATAATAACATTTACAAATATCTTACCCATTGCTCCAAAGCATTGCGGAAATCCGAAGGCTTCAAACTCTTTAACGGACTCTACAATCTTATCCTGCGTTAGGAAGTTGGCTGGCAGATAGTCATCTGCAAGTTTGCCAATTACCTCACGGCAGAACTCATAAAGGTTTACGCATACAAATGCTTTGGACACACCAAAGAGTCTTCCCACTGTGCGATACTTTGCAGATGGTATACAGCGCTATTGCAATCCGCTTTTCTAAAGGGATTGCCGCACGCAGAGAAGGGTCCTTCTTTCTCCCGTGAGACGACCAACCAGGATATCAAATGCTTCCCTTTCTAAGCGGAAGCTCTCCTTAAAAAATGCGTCCGGATTATTTGGAACGTCACTCTCCCAAAAACATCCATACCGTGGCTTGAATAAAACCATTAAAATAATAGTTTAATAAACAATGCTTAAGTTGAATCAACTGTTTTTATCTTACAAGTGTCCAAATGTCTCGACTTCATGACTTCCTTAGCAAATAGTATAATGTTCCCGAAGAGATCCCACCCATATTCATTACACTCATCATTGCGTTGTTTTGCTCCATCGCAGATGCAATCATACATAATTTGTTATTATTCAAAACTTTAAAGTTATGTTTTACAAAATTTTTCGACTTTTACAAAACACAGTTGACGCTAACTCAATAACTCACTTTTGTGCCAATGTAAACACCAATTCTGAGTTATTAAGTCGATGACGATATCGATAGCAAACTCACTGTAATGTAAACGCCCTATAAGAATCAGTTTTTATAGTTATTTTAACAAAAATCTAGTGTAAATAAAAACAAGAAAAAACATATCTAATTCTCTGGTTAAACATGACAACTCTTCATTTTGTATAAGACTGATTTCGATCGCTTTGACTTTCCCACCGCACGTAAATTTTAGGTGTACAACTAAAACCAAAAAAAAAAACAAATGAAAAATAATATGAAATCGAAAGAACAGGCCTGATTAACTCTTTTGACGTGATAACGTCTTATAAATTGATGAACACAGGCTGCATGTTCAAAAAAGTCTTCATCATCGTTACAATCATCATCGTTACCATCATCATCGTGGCCATCATTATGGTTACCATCATTATTACCATCAAAACGAAACCTGCAATACAACTAAGCATTAACGCATACGCAAAGTAAAGATAGTTGTAGAGCTGCTGCGTAGACGCTCCGTAATTGCACATTTGATTTTTTACGACCCGAGTTCAACACCGCGTGGTAATTTCTTGAATACTTAATTTTTTATTTTTTTTCAACTAGATTATCGACTAGACGATACCCTGAACTTTAGAAATCACGCGAATAGACATTGTGTGTATGCATTCAATTGAATTTAAATGTTTAATAGTTTGTTGATTACATATTTTGTTGTCAACCGGGCTTGCAGAACAATTTCAAATAAATGATTGTGTTGTTTTTGAACCAACACATTAATATTTATCAAGCCAAGCCAAGCAAAATCAAAATATTTTCATATTTGTAAACAATTTGAGCTGCGTTACAAATATAATTGTAGAAAAATAAATGTGTAGGCAAAAGTCACATTCTATACAATAACATGCATAGCAGATATCAAAGAGGAATAGAGATAGAATATAACGGGACTGTGTAAGAGCCGTTTTGTTTTGTCATTTTTCTTTGTGTTTTGTGTTTTTGCATATACTTGGTTCGCCACTGAGTTGCAGTTGCGATCTAACAGCGAATGGAAAAAATAAGTAATTGGCCTGTTCAACAGTCGTTTCAACATTTCAAAGTTTCAAGTTTGAAACGATTAACTTGTGAACAGGATTTTGCGTTTCAAATCGTTTCAAAGTTGTGAAGTCAGCTGTTGTTTGTTTACATTTCTAGAGTCTAGTAGTCTTAGCTGCGTGGCGGCAGACACGGAAAGGCAATTTTTGTATAAAGTGATGTTTAATTAAAACACCATTTAATAATTATATTGTCATGTTCATTTATTTATTATCTTTAAATCTTAATTCTAGCTCAAGCTAAAGAAAATTAATTTTTTCAAACAAAACTGTTTGGCAGCCATTAATCAAGTAATATCAAAAAATAGCAAAAATTTCGACAGGCAGGCAAAGCAAGAAATGTAAACAACACACACGACACATTTTGACCCTTTTCGGTTGCCGCTGGCCCGCCGCTTGGCAGGCCGCTGAGTGCTAGGGCAACTGAAAGAAGAACGGCTGCACATGCTATCCGCTATCGCGCTCACTCACAGGCAGAACATAGAAAAGTACCGCTATGCCTAGCTCGGGGGCATGGGACTAGGTTTTTCTTACCAATTGCACACTCTTCTAATATTTATGCTCATTGATCGTAGTCGGTTGCGTCCGACTGCAATGTTTCCACTTGTTTTTAAATTGCAAATTGCTTAAAAACTTATCATCGACTATTTTTTAATTTTTTTTCATTATAAAATAGACTTGATTTCCTTTCGTTTGATATACATGCGGTCATGATTGATATCTTCTAAATGTTGAAATTTCATTAAGATATTCGGTCATAATTAAGTTTTTGTCAAATGTGTGTTTTATGTGTATGTTAGTTTAGTGATGTGAGCAATAAGTGTGAGCGAGTGCGATAGCTGATAGCATGTGCATATGGATTTGTTTCACTTTCACTGTGCGTCTCAGCTGAGCAAACAATCGATGGAACTATCGCACAATCGATGGTCTTATACAATTGCTGGCACTATCGAGGGCAGCAGCGGCTATCATATTAAATCATATAAGAAAACGGGAAATAAACTATCGATAGTTCTGACTATAAGAAAAGGGCTAACCAAACGTTGATTTCAACCTTACAGCATCGCAGCACGCAAAAGTTCAACATAGGCTAAGCCGTGTATCCGCCCAAACGATGCTTCGGCACGGCTTCGTTCAGTTTTTTTTTTTAACGAATGCTTGCACCAATAAAGCAAAAGTTCATTCAAATGAAACCATGCGTTCAGGCTATGGGCTATAGAGTTGTCGCTGTTTTTTTTATTTTAGGGAAAATATTTAAAAAAATTGTTATATCTTCATTTTATTGTTTATAAACACATTGATATAATATACCAGATCTATAAAAAATGTGTTGTCTATATTTATAACATAACAATACATTAAATGTTAACATTAATTTTAAATGGAATAAAAAAAGAACACATGGCAAAAATGTATCACTGCTACTGTCATATGGTTTGTTTACATTGTTTCTCTTGTTGTTGTCAAAAAGAAAGAAGAAGAAGAGACAAATCACTTAAGCAACGTATGGCTATAGACGTTGATGCTTCATGCGTAGGAATACTTTTCGTTCAGTCTTGCGACGATGCTGTAAGGTTGAAATCTACGTTTGGTTAGGCCTAAAGTTCGTCTTTACGAAAGAATCAGATCACGCAGTCAGTGGTTTACGTTCTGCGCAGATGACGTCACATGTGACCAATGCTTTCCTGTTTAAGGTGGGTATCCAGCACAGCGAAAAAAAAATTTTTCCATACAAAATCGTCGCAGCGGGAATTTTTTTTTTTGGCTGTGTGTGTTACCCAGCAAAGTAGCAAAAAATACTAAACTGTTATCGATAGTATCGATTTTATACAATACTAGTAAGTGGCCCGCTACTTCGCTGCGCGGATAGTTTACATATATAACTTTTAGCAACAGAAGTTATAAAATAAATAAATTAGAAAATATTTCACAAAATATTAAAGCAAAGTATTTAACATTCTCTTTTCCACGCCACCATTGAGGCGCGTCATTATACTCGATACCGAAGGTAAAGAATATATTAGGAGTATGTCCGTCATGTTGTCTGTCCGTCTGTCTGTATGAACGCAACGTTTTTTCACACAATTCAAGCTAAAGACTTGAAACTTTCCAATTCTCTTTATCTATGGCATAGTAAATTAAAGTGTCAAGATTGGGGCTTTTCAATAACTGGGGGGGCTGGCAAATTGATAAATTCGATAACTCAAAATCGACAATTCCACCTATTCCGCACACCCCTACAGTTAGAGTTACCAAATTTGGTGGGAAATTTTGGCATCCCCGAAAAATTGTGGTGCCACACCAAGTTTTGCTTTGTTGTTTTTTTAAATCAATGACACCAACAAAAAGTATCAGAGCGGGCTCAACAACAGTGATGCCGATTTGGCCTTTTTCCGGACAGATCTGTCCTTTTTTTTAGTGCTTTGTCCGGATAAAATATCAAACATCCCCTATCCGGAAATCTGGCCTTTTTCAGATTTTTTTGATTCATTTATTTCAATCTTTTTTTTCAAAGTTTTCTTTAAAAACATTGTGGCATCCGATCTATTAAAAACAGCGATCTTTTTAAAACGGTGTGGCGCACTTTTTTTTACATACTTTGTATGTATTTTCGATATCATTTGTAGTCAAATGTACAACAAAAGTGAAAAATAAACTTAAATAATGCCGAAAGATTCGTACAAACAAAAATTTGGTGATTGCTGGCTACAGCAGCCAGATTTTAAAGATTGGATAAGCCGCGCACACCAATAAGGCATGCTGCAAATACTGCATATGCAGTCTTAATAGCAAAATAGATCACATTCGCGCGTATATGGCGACAAAAAAACATATGCAAAACGCTTTGTGCCTCGCACAAAAAAGCATAATTTGTTTTAAGCCGGCGGATTGTCCCCAATCTTGTCACCAGGAAGCTGTATTAGCTACATATGTTTATGTTTATTATCACCTCACGGAATTGTGCAAGTTTCATTTTGATGCTAAAAGCTTAAAATTGCACAGAACAATTTTTGTCCTGTTTTCTGTCCTTTTTTATACTCGATACCGAAGGTAAAGAGTATATTGGGTTTGTGCAATGTCCGTCATGATGTCTGTCCGTCCGTCGGTATGTTCGCAAGTTTTTTTCACACCCTTCAAGCTAGAGACTTGAAACTTTTCAAATGTCCTGTTCTACGATAACTGGGGGGCTGGCAAATTGATAAATTCGATAACTAAAAATCGATAAATCCACCTATTCCGCACACCCTTACAGTAAGAGTTACCGAATTTGGTAGGAAGATAGCTACTGGCATCCCCGAAAAAATTGCATACAAATTTTGGAGCCACGCCCACCCATTCAGCCCCCAGCCACCCTGCAATTTTATATCAGAAACGCTTATAACTTCTTCAGTTTTTGAGCTACAGCCACCAAATTTGCGCCAAAATGGGTGATGACGATCCCCAGAAAACTGCATCAAAACTTTGGATGCCATGCCCACCCATACCGCTCTTGTTCACCCCAACCGCCCCAACTTTTCGTTAAAAACGGGAATGCGTGTATCTTTCATAGTGTTTGAGCTAGAGTCTCCAAATTTGGTAGGAAGATAGCTGGTAACGATCTCCAAAAATCAGCATGATCTGTTTTGGAGCCAAGCCCCCCTTACTGCTCACAGGGGAGCTAGTACCAACTTTTTATAAATTTGAGCTAGCCACCAAATTTAGAAGGAAGATAGCAATTGACATCAAACTAAGATCTGCGTCAAAAATTTAAATGCCACGCCCACCACCCCCCTCCCCACTCTTTTTACAACTATGAGCTAGAAGCACCAAAATTGGTAGGAAGTTAGCAATTGACATTCCACAAAGATCTGCATCAAAAATTTGGATGCCATGCCCACCCATACCGCCCTTGTCCACCCCAGCCGCCGAAACTTTCCGTTAATAACGGGAATACGTGTATCTTTCATAGTGTTTGAGCTATAGTCTCCAAATTTGGTAGGAAGACAACTGGTAGCGATCCCCAAATATATTTTGGAGCCAGGACTACCCATACCGCCCCCAGCTCCCCTTCCCCAACCCTTTACAAACTTTGAGCTAGAGTCACCAAATTAGGTAGGAAGATAGCTGGTGGCATCCCCATCTGCATCAGAAAATATTTGCGGCAAATTACACCCCTGCCGCATCCGTACCCCTTTGCAATCCTTTTTTTTATGACTTTGCTTGTGCGACGCGAAGGCGTCACTGCGCATTTGTTTTTGTATTCTCGCTCGCGATCAAACCCTCAGCTTGTGCGACAATCAGGCGCCAGTAGTGGAATGGGTTATGTGTTTTGTGTTTGGAATGGGTCAAAGTGCTCCAAAATGTATGAGAGGTACTCACTTACTACCTGCATGGAATATTGTGTAAAAATTTCATCCATCTAGCTCATTTCGCTTAGGCTGTGGCTCTTCAATTCAGGAATAATTTGAATGCCATACCCACCCATAACTCGCCCAGCCCCCCTTCCCCCACCTTTAACAAACTTTGAGCTAGTGTCAACAAATTTGGAAGGAAGATAGCTGAAACTGTTGCTGCTGTGGCTGCATATAAAACTGTGGCAGGGCCACAGCAGGCAAAGCACCCCAATAATTTTGTAGTTCATTCTTGTATCACTTTTAGAAATGAAATGAAGCAATACGCAAATGGCACACTAAAGTAAAAATTCTAAAATTCCCTGAGATTGAAAGAGTCACTGTTATTAATGTGAGTTGATCTCATCTACAGAACAATATCACATTTTTATGCTCTTAAGCCAATCGCATTCCTCTTAGTCCTCCTTTGTTGTTTCAAATTCGTGTGTGCATACAACGGCTTATAATAAGCCTGAAGCGATCGACAAAAACAGCAACAACAAAACTTTTGCATTCACAGTTATATTTATACCCTGAAATGGGTTAAAAAAGGGTATAATTGTTTTGTGCAAAAGTATTTAACAGGCAAAAAGAAGCATCTCCGACCCCATATAAAGTATATACATTGTTGATCAGCATCAACAGCCATATGCAATATGCAAATCAAACCCAACTGGTCACATGTGACGTCACGCAAAACAGCTGTTTATGCGCAATGCGTTATCAATATTTTTTGTATCATGATTTCGGCTGTCTTATGTATGCGCGCGCTCTGCAAGTCAAACAAAGAGCGTTGTATCGCTGCCTTCTTCGCACGCACTGAATCAAAGCAAAACATATGTATCTAAGAGGCTGCAGTTAAGTGAATTGCATAGCCTAAACTCACACGTACTTTAGCCTTTAGCTTCGATTTAGTGTGTGCGGAGGAGGTAGGGTTATTAAACTTTATGATTGACATGTAAAGCGCGCACATAAAATAGAGAGTGAACGTAAATGAGCAACAACAAAGGAGCATGCTCGGAGCGAGATTTCAAATTATCTAATTATCATAAGAGAGCGCTCTGTTAAGTTTAAAGCGGCTCTTTGAGTTTGGGACAAAGAGCGTGGTTCACACGTACAACGCAGGCATGCATAGATTTGTATACAAACTTATGTGAACGGCCTTTGCTTGTTCGAAATTGTATATTATTAATGTAAGTTTTACGTTTTGTCTAAGTTATATTAGCAGCAAGTAGGCAAATCCACCCCCACAACATATGTATTTTGGTGTGCAAAATTTTTCTACACGGACCAAGTTATGTTTTGTTGTTGTTGTTGTTTTTTTTTTTAATCAACGACACCAACAAAAAGTAGCAGTGCGGGCCCAAGAACAACACTAACAACAACAACAAACGCTACTTGGGTCGTAAATGAATTGTCAAAGGCACACAAATTTGAGAAAAAAAACAATGTGCACTGTGCGAAAAGATTCATGTACATAAAATATTGAAAATTATTTTCAAGCGCATTGTTCACTTATATGTGAATGCACTTATTCATTAAGAAGCGGAAATCCGTTTCTTTTTTGCGAGTGTATGAACCTTTTTTTTATGACTTTGCTTGTGCGACGCGAAGGCGTCACTGCGCATTTGTTTTGTTTTTGTATTCTCGCTCGCGATCAAACTCTCAGCTTGTGCGACAAACAGGCGGCAGTAGTGGAATGGGTAATTTGTTTTGTTTTTGGAGTGGGTAAAAGTGCTCCAAAATGTATGGGAGGTACTCGAAGGAGTTGTCCAAAATAAAATTCCTTTCTTCGGACAAACAGAATACCTGCATAAAAAATTGTGTGAAAATTTCAGCCTTCTAGCTCTTTTCGTTTAGGCTAATATCCTATCCATTTTAACGCGGACGAACTCTTTTATATATAGAGATGTACACACTGGCGCTGGGCACAGGAAATACCAAAACGTATATCTTTTTGTGCCGACTACAGGAAAACGAATAGCAAAATGGAAAAGAAAAGTAAAAAACGTGCGGAAAATTTTAGCCACGAGGGCAAGATTATGTATAATAATAATAATAATAATAAGCATATTCGCACTATTCATATTTTCTTTTTTATTTTGTGTTTGTGGGCTTGTTCACTTTTTGCATATGATGCCTCAGTGTGACCATGTATCTCCTAAGCTATATAAGGCAAAATGCCATATTTTTACCACAAATTAATTGACTATGGTCACACAATAAATTCTTGTGCCCACGCTACCAAAATATATCACACATTCCTGCCAGGAATTTTTTTTTGTGCTATCCAGCTCCTTAATAATAAAAAAAATCACAATGTGAGTCCGATCACACGGGAGATGTGTAAACATCTTGAAATTAAATATTTTGTGTAGTTGCAAATACTTATGCTTTGAATATTTTCTTTACATTTAAATACACTCCAATCTAGCTAATCCGGCTACACTTTTATCCGGCACCTCTACAATCCGACACGTTTTTTCGATTTTTGGGTAATCCGGCAACCGCTCTACAATCCGACAATTTTTTCCGACGTGTTGCAATCCGGCAACCGCTCTTTAGTCCGACATTCTTCACCGCATTTTTATTCATTCATTTTATCATTCTATGCCTGTTCTCTTTTACGTGCCCTGTAGTCGCCAATAAACAATGTGTCGTTAAAATAACACACACATGAGTACACACACATATTGACGTTTGTAATTCTCGATACCGAAGGTAAAGAGTATATTGGGTTTGTGCAATGTCCGTCATGGTGTCTGTCCGTCCGTATGAACCCAACTTTATTCGACAGCCTTCAAGCTAGAGACTTGGAACTTTTCAAATGTCTTTATCTATGGCCGGGACAGATAATGTGTCAAGATTGGGGTTCTACGATAACTGGGAGGCTGGCAAATCGATAAATTCAATAACTCAAAATCGATAAATCCACCTATTCCGCACACCCTTATAGTTAGAGTTACCAAATGTGGTAGGAAGTTAGCTACTGGCATCCCCGATAAAATTGCATCAAAAATTTTGGAGCCACGCCCACCGATTCCGCCCATACATATGGTAGTCATACAATTGGGCAATTCACGAGTCGTTTCAACGTTTCAAAGTTTCAAGTTTGAAACGTCAAGCAACAACAACCACATAGAACAATTTCTTGAAACGTTGAAACACCCCAGCCTATGTATACAAAAAGTGTTTCAAGTTTGAACAAAGTAAAGATGGGAAGAGCACGATATTTAACCGATATTTGCTATCGATGTGCAGTATTTATCAGTATATTTGGTGTTTTTTTGTGCAAAAAAGTATGAGCACACTTGATTAATGGCTGCCAAACAACAGTTTTTTTTGAAAAAATTAATTTTCTTTAGCTTGAGCTAGAATTAAGATTTAAAGATAATAAATAAATGAACATAACACGAATAACTTGGTTTGCTAAAGCATCGCATAACATATCTTTTACACTTTCGAACGACATTTTCAAACAGTGACAAAAATTTAAGTAAAACAAATGTAAACAAACAACAGCTGACAGCGCAACTTTGAAACGATTGAAACGATGAAACGCAAAATCCTGTTCACAAGTTAATCGTTTCAAACTTGAAACTTTGAAATGTTGAAACGACTCGTGAATTGCCCAAATATGGTAGGAAGATAGCAATTGGCATTCCACAAAAATCTGCATCTTTTTACCGGTTTTAATACTGGTAACGAGTATATCGCAGTCGGTTGCGTCCGACTGCAACGTTTCCACTTGTTTTTCTTCTAATTTTTGTCGGATTACAGATGGTTTTTTTCAAATTATCGGACTGTATATTATTCATTTCGCCTCTATAATCCGGAAAACTGGTCAATCCGACAAGCTTGTGCAAATCAATTGTCGGATTAGATTGGAGTTTACATCTAATTTTTTCATATTGGAGTAAAGGAATACTCATGTTTGTTTGTATTATAATTGGTGATAGTATATATTTTCAACCCATTATTCTCTATTATTAATAAATATAATAATGCCGCGCGGAGCCTAATGTGCATAGGCAATGAGGGTAAATATTAGAAAAGTGTGCGATTGCTAAGAAAAACCTAGTCTCATGCCCCCGAGGTAGGCATAGCGGTACTTTTCTATGTTCTGCCTGTGAGTGAGCGCGATAGCGGATAGCATGTGCAGCCGTTCTTCTTTCAGTTGCCCTAGCACTCAGCGGCCTGTCAAGCGGCGGGCCAGCGGCAACCGAAAAGGGTCAAAATGTGTCGTGTGCGTTGTTTACATTTCTTGCTTGGCCTGCTTGTCGAGATTTTTGCTATTTTTTGATATTTCTGTCGTTGTCTGTCCCTTTGACTAGTGCACTACTGAATACACTTTCGAAATTTTTGCATCTTTGCTAAACTGTATGGCATAATTGTTGGCTAGTGTCATAGAACTAAAAATTTCAAAAAGTATGAATGACCAGCAGTTGCCAAAGTGAAATTTGGCTGTTTGTGTACATCTATGCATATCCAAATCAAATATGTGCGTGGCACTTCTATATCGTTTATTGAAATGCCACAACTTTTATGATTTGACAATTAAGGAAACAGCTAGAGAAATTCATAAAAAATGCATTGCTATTATTTCTTTTTTATGTATTTTATTTTTTATAAACTAACAACAAGTTTAAAAGCTAATATAGAAAGCATTAGCAGTAGCGGGTTGATCATAAAGGCTGTAATTTCTGAGCAAAGCTCAACACACGTTAAATGTTGCAATGACATGAACGAATAACGTTGTTGCATTAATATTATTGTTTATTTGAATTGCCTTCGTGGCTGAACTTAAATTATAACTAATATTTAACTATATGTATAACAACCAACCCCTATTTGGGCTGTGCAATGATTAGCGAATGTTCGATTTGTCGCGAAACAGACAAAACGATCGATGAAGAGTTACCGACGAATTATTTGGAACTGAACTGCTGCCCAGCGGCTTGCACTCAGCTGAAGGCCAAGAGCAAACAATTAAATAGGCAAGAGTAATAAAGATGACGAGCATATACAAACAACAATTAGAAATTTACGTTACGCTTGCTTTTATGCTGCGCAGAGCACGCCAGATTAAAGAGATGGTGATTAAAGATTTAAACAATCACTGTCTCAAACCGAGCAAGTGTAGCCAAAGTCGTTGTCGAGAAAAGTGGATTAAAATCTTATGATCGAAGATTTCCATTGAGTGTTCCAAATATATTGTGGATATTGTACTTCAACTCGATCTGAAGAACCTGCTGAGCGAAAAGAGGATGCAGTAGTCGGTTCTAACGAACCACTGGCAATATACAAGATAGCAGTTTTGCGTAGCCTGCAGTTGCGTTGTCTTTGGGTTTCTGTGATCCTCGTAGCTGACTACTGTGCAGGAGTTCTGGATGCGGCAATGCGCTGTCTGTAATCCCGTTGTCTCTCCAGTCTTGATTTATTAGCAGCGATTGTTGGTGACTCAGCCATGGTCGTAAAGCAAATGAAATTTCTTGCAATTATATTTGCAACGCAGCTCAAACTGTTTGCAAATGGGAAATATTTTTTTTTTTTTTGACTTGGCTTGATAAATTATAATGTAATCAAAAACAACACAATAATCTATGTGAAATTGTTCTGCAAGCCTGGTTGACTACACTATTTTTAGAAAAATAATCAACAAACTATTAAACATTTAAATTCACTTGAATGCATACAAACAATATCTATACGAATTCAAGGTATCGTCTAGTCGATAATCTAGGTGAAAAAATAAAGAAAAATGTTGAACTCGGGTCATAAAGCATCAAATGTTTAAATACGGTGCGTCTGCTCAGCAGCACCACAACTATGTTTATATTATGTAGGCATTAATGTTGACCTGTATTGAAAACACGCTACAAATGAGTGTGAAGTGACACATTTTTGAACATGCTGCCTGTGTTTATCGATTTGTTAGACGTTATCACGTCAAAAATTAGGGAGAGGTAAAATAAAAACTATGAAAAGTAGTGAGGTCAATGTTAATGAATTCAACAATAAATGTGTCGAGTTAAATGTACCCGAAACTAATTGTAGCAAGGTTTTGGATTTTATATGTGTTAGTCTTTTTGATGTGTTGTCATCTATGATTTCTAGTGCAATAAATCAAAAGTTTCTTAAAATATTATTACCACATCTAACTAGTCACTAAACACATATATTATATACGGCTATAACCACAAGTCCTTTCCCGGATCATTGGAAAGCGGCAAAAATTCTATCAATACCAAAAAAATGTCACGATTACATACCAATCTTTATTTTGCAATTCTTATCTAAAATTTTGAAGCAGCTAATGGGAGAACGAATTTAATAGTTTCTTGACCTTAATTTCCTTTTAAGCTAAAAACAATCGGAATTTAGATAAAACAGGAGCTGTACAACGGCACTAATAAACAAACGACATATGGATAAAACTGAAGTAACGCTTCTGACCCTTCTTGATTACAGTAAAGATAAACCACGGGATACTCTTGATAAAGTTGCTTAATATCTTTAAATTTTCTTCAGTCAGTATTAAAATAACGATCGCTAAAGTAAAGTTAGGCAAAGGCAATCAAACTAGCCAAAATAAAATAAAGTTGGATTTAACCAAATAGATAGTCACACTAACAAAGTATTTGACTTATTTATTAATTTTTTTCGTTAGCCATAATATTTTAAGTCTTCTTCATAAAATTATTTATGCCAAGCAGACCGAGTATGTTTTGACAATTTTAGATTACCCACGTCCCAAAAAAATATTATTGCAATTTAAAACCTGTGCTACCATAAGAAGCCCACTATAAGTTAAAACCCTTATCAATGTATCTACTACCTTGATCAAAACGTTCGCGGAATTGCGAATAAAAAAAATCTCCATCACACGAAATTCACATTTACTCTTGGCTGCGTATTTTGCAAATTTTAAGCTACAACGCTCAGATTTTGAGAGAAAATCAAAAGTAGATGTAGAAACTCAACAAAAAACAGATCTCAAATCGGAACGATAGGAGCGCCACACGGGGGCAATTCCGCGTACTTTTTGATCAAGATCGTATGTTTAAACGGCTGGACCTATTTTTATTTTTACCGATTGAAATTTTTAGTGTGTGTTCAATTGTGTTTGACAATGGTTTATATTCACAATTCGGTCAGCTAGATAATGTTTTTTGATGTGTCAGCTAGATAATGTTTTTTGAGGTGTCAGCAATTTATGATATGCATTTGAAAGATTATTTAGCTTTAATTAATTTCCATTTTGTTGTTTTTCCCGCCTCCATCTAAAGCATTTTGTAATCGGAAACGCCTTTATTTTTGAAAGTTTTTGAGCTAAAGGCACCAAATTTGGTGAAAAGATTGGTGCTAACATTCCCTAAAAACTGCATCAAAAATTGGTTAGAAAATCAGAATCGCCTATTAATTTAACCGCTTCTAAGCTTGACACCAAATCTGGTAAGAAGATAGCTGTAGCCTGCCCTTAAAATTGAAAACACTCATATCTTCTACAGTTTTTGAGCATGAGTTACCAGCTTTGGTGGAAATATATTACATTGCTACTGACATCCACCAAAGATCTGTATTCAAAATTTAGATGACACGCCCACCCATGTTTCCATGCCTTTAACTAGCAGAATTATCCATTTCTTATAAGAAAAAATTAAGCTGGACTAACTAAATTTGTGGCAATTAAGCTGGCGATGTCCTCCAAGATGTACATCAAACCATTTTTTAGAGCACCGCCCACCTTTGTCTACTTGAACTACTGATTTTCAAGCAGACTTCTTGACACTCGTTTTCATACAGATAACAGCACACCGCTGTCGGTTGCGTCCGACTGCGACGTTTTATTTGTTTTTTCCGGTTGCATAACTGAAAAAAAAAATATATATATATATAAAAATACCATATTCATCACCTCTTTAATTGCATTTCATAGCAATAACTACAGTTTTTTGACTTTTTTTCTTTGTTTTGTGCGTTTCATAAGTTTCCTATGAGGAAGCGCAAATAAAATATGTATGGAAAAATGACGAAGACACACTACGCAAGAGCCCTTCGTTGACTACGCTTAATGCCTATTTAATTAAAAATCAAACCACGCCCTGTGATCAAAATAGTTGGAGAGGTAAGTTCTACGCCATGCTTTTTTGTGTGTCAAAAAAATAACTATGATGTTATGTTTTTTTCTTTGGGTATCATTTATTAGTAATTTTTTAAATTTTCAGGCTGTATACAATGTTTACAGCTACAAATTTTGTTTCTCTCTTTTTTGAATTAAAACCGCCGTTTTTATTTTTTTGTTTGCTTAAAATATTTATATTTATAGCATTGAGCGTTGGGATCTGCTTCTTTGTTTAAAAATTTAAGTTAACATATTACTGACAAATAAATTTCTGCATATCTAATGTGTGTCTAATCTAATCTATGTCTGCCCCTAAACATTTTAAATAATATATAATATGTAACTACAACTACTTGGCCACTTCCTACTTTCTTCAAAAAACAACAATAAAACCCCAATGCAAATTTAATCCATAGGGAACTACAGCTGTCTTAGGGTCGATTTAATCTTTACAAGAGATCGTGCATTCTATTTCACCACCGTTTTTATACCTGGCATTATATTGGTGACGTCATCCTTTATAACATTCTGGCTAGAATGGAATGCCGTGCCTGCTAGATCAATGATAGGTAAAAAAAAAATTACTTAAAATATCACCGATACTAACTATAAAATAACAAAAATACCAAACCATCCATTACATAATATTCATACTATATCAAGTTTATTCATATCAATTTTTACTCAAATTACAAAAAAAACAAAACAAAAACATTTTGTACCTAAAATCTATGAAAATAAATTTTTTGAATTTGTAGCAATTGGTTTCCTATTTTTTGTTTTGCGTAGTTTATAATTCTTTTTTATTTCCTTTCGAAATACTTTTTATTGAATAATTTTAATCATACAGAGTTATATATGGAAACACATTTAGTTCGCAGAGTTTTAATGAAATGAAAACACAGCTTACTAAAATAATCGACACAGCCATTCATGAAGTAATTGCTTTATGTAGGGTTTGAAGCATGGGTCCGTTTTAAATTTTGTATTTTAAATACCTCTAGCAACCTAAATAACAAAAAATCATTTTAAATATTTTTGCATTCCCTCAATTTCATCTCCGAAAAAAAAAAAACATAATTTTGTTTAGTAACAAATCCTGGGTTAGGGCTTTTATTCCGCCTAAGTTGATGTGTGTTTTTGTCTCTGTCTGTGTTTTTGTCCAAGAATTTTGCTGCATCAAGTACTGTTTGCAATTTCAAACAAAAGTTATAATTTCCACAAATTTAACGACTTACTTTAAGGTAATTACAGTTGCCTTCAGGTCGAGTTGACATTTACCCGTGATCGTGCATATTATTTTACAACTGTTTTCATACCTGGCATTATATTGGTCACCTCGTCATTTATTACTTTTTGGCTGGAATGGAATGCAGTGCCAGCCCGTGTAATGATCGGTACGTAAAACAAATTCAAAAAGTACAAATTTTTTTTTTTTTTTTTAATTTAAAGTCGGACAAAACCGACTTTAAAACTCTGATCTCAGTGTAATAAGTGCTTAAGTGTTGATAAAACTAGAAGCCATCTCGAATCTGCGACTTGACTTTAAGGCAGTGGTCGGCCAGCTGCAGGTTATGTCGAAAAACTGAGCATTAATGGACGGATCTCCTGAGAGCTCCCTGCGCTTGGTAATATACAAAAATTCATCTGCATATAATTAATAATACTTATTTTTGTACACTAATTGACCCAAGTTTAAATGACGTTATCGGTTTATTACTGATATTCATTCACTTAATGTAGAAGCAGTTTAGCAGAAGTAGTTCGACAAAATTAAATAGGATGGTGATGAAAAATTTCTTTTGCTTTGAAATGAACATTGTAGCAGCCGACTCTGAGCCAAAGTGCAAAGTGTAATACACTCAAAAGCGGTTTATTAAAATAAAAGGTTAAAACTAGTTAAAGTTAAAAAAATATAATAAAAACCTAATTTTGCATTGCTATAAATATTTAATATATAAGTTACTAGCTGACCCGGTGCACGTTGCTGCACTTTCCACCCCTCTTTTAAATGTTCATTTTTTTTTTCTTTGTATTCGATGTTTTTCGCCCTATTGATGATTTTTTTGGAGTCATTTCGAAAATATCTTTACTGTTTAAATATTTGTGAGGTTATAATGACAGATAAGACAAAGTTAACGAAAAAAATGGGTGTGGACCCTGACCACGCGTTACTGTGGTGCTAAATGACTTCTTCTCTATGAATATAGAAAACAAGATATTCTCGATGATCGTTTGACCTCTTAAAGGTTCACTTGATTGCTTTGCTTTCGATATTTTTCACCGAATTTACGAATTTTTTTGGAGTCAATTCTAACAATTTACAATATTCTATTTGAAAAGGTTAGGTTAGGTTGAACCGGCTGACACTCCAAGGGGAGCACCACACATAGACCGCTGAAGGGTTCTTAGTGAGGCCGGTGGTTGGACATGGTTAGGACTATCTTGATGGACTATCTCGATGCGTGGTAATGCGGAGTATGTGTGCTTCGGGCAAATGCCAGAAGTTTTTTGGGTTCCAGCTTGCTGGCTTCTTCGAGCGAAGCTAGAAAGGGAACTTGGAGGTAGCGTAGTCTTTGTGCTGCCAGAGCGGGGCAGCTGCAAAGGAGGTGCTCAAGCGTTCCCCTGACACCAGGATCTTTGCATTTCCTTCATTCGTCGTAGTTTGTTATGCCTAGCTTTTTTGCGTGTACTGCGACAAGGCAGTGGTCTGTCATTAGACCCACCAGCATTCGGCAGTTATGCCTTTGAAGCTTTAGCATATATTTCGTTAGTTTGTCGTCGTAGGTGCACATTATTTTAGAGATTTTGCAGTCGGAGGTGTTTGTCCACGTTAGTACTGCTGCGTCCCGTGCCTGTGTTTCCATGTAGGTGTGTATCGTTCGCAGAGAGATCGGAACTTCCGCAGTATCGCTGTTGAGTCCCGTTGCACATTGTTTAGCAAGAGTGTCTGCTATTTTGTTGCCCTCGAAGTCCTGCTCCATTGGAATCCAATAGATGCTCACTTTTTTAAGGGTGCTGAGTGCATCTAGCGTTTTCCTTGCTTGCAAGGACATTACAAGAGCTTATGTAGTGGGCTTGTAGGGCTTTGATTGCCGCCTGGCTGTCCACGATTATGTTTACTATGCGTTGTGTTTGTTTGTAAGACTGCTTCAGCTGCTTTACTGATTTTTAATATCTCCGCTTGGAATATGCTGCAGTGGTCCTGGAGATTGTATGACACGTAGCAGTATGGGGCGCATGATCGAGATAAGAATCCTATGTGTCAGTTTTGGTCTGAGTGCCACCCAACATCTTTGGCGATGTATAGAGTGCATTGGTGGCTTTCTTCACCCTTTGGTATCAGTGTCTTATCGTTTATTTTCAGTGGAATCCAGCGAGGTACCTTGTATCTCATAGTGAAAAAAATGAGGTCCGTCTTGTTCGCATTGATACTTAGACCGGCTTCCATGGCCCATTCTAGTATCTCTTTGAGTGTGTGGTCCATGACTAAGCTGATTGTCGATAGACACTTGCCAGTGATCATTATGCTTATGTCGTCCGCATAGGCGGTTATCTTCGGAGCTTTCCGTTCACATTTTTTTAATAGGTTGTTTGCCGTCCTCCAGGCACATACCCACAACTAAGGCATCCCCTAAATATTTCCCTCAGCCATGGAGTGATCATGGGAATATCCCGTCTGGGCCTGGTGACTCTCAAAGGAGTCTATCGCCCACATTATCCGTCGCGTTGCTGTGATACCTTCAGGAATTTACACTCTTGTGGTTGGAGATATCGTTTGTGTGTTTGTATTGGCTACTGAAGTACATTTAGGGAAATGCGCCTCCAGGAGCACATTTGTCGCATCTTCACTGCTTTCCCTCCATCTTCCGTCTTCGGTTTTTAATTGGCTTTGTACTATCTGTTGGCGAGCTAGCAGCTTCCTCCACCTTGCGGTGTCGGTTGTCTTCTCAATGCCTGAACAGAAGTTTTGCCATGCTTGTATTTCAGCTACTCGTACTTTTTTCTTAAAGTCACGAGCCGTTTAGCTCTTCTTCCGCTTGTTTTGCGAGTTTAAAGAGTTCTAGTACGTTTTTTCATAGTCCCTTGAGTTCTGGAGGTCATGGGGACTTGTGTCTCTTCTCCTCTTGGGACGGTCTACATGTTTTATGGTAGGCTGCCATCAGATTTTTATTGAGTGTCTCCAGGGGCTTCTCTAATTTATCTGTGGAGGCTATCTTGGGTCGTGGTAGGTTACTTTCCACCTCTTTACCGATCTGCTCCCAGTCCGTGCTCCACGATTTTCTGTACACCTCCTTCACTATTCGTTCAGAATTAACACGGAATTAAATGTACCTTGGTCCGAGAAGGAATGTCTACTAAAGACTCTCCAATCTTCAAGCATGGTTTCGTTACCAACGCGAGGGTAATATCTAAGACGTTAGATGAGGTATGGCCAACATGTGTTGATTCTTCCCCTTTGTTTGCTATCTTAAGATTTTTGGAAGTATGAAATCAAGCAGTGACTAAATTCTGTCGCTGATGTCCCCGCTTACCCGTGCTAAGGAGGGTATAATTTAACAAAAGCAGTAAGCAATAAGTGTGAGCGAGCAGGAATCGGATTTTTTTTTCAGTTGCCCTAGCACTCAGCGGCCGTCAAGCGGCGGGCCAGAGGCAACCAAAAAGGATCAAAATGTGTCATGTGCCTTTGTTTTACATTTCTTATTGGCGTGCTTGTCGAGATTTTTGTTATTTTTTGATATTTCTTTCTTTGTCTGTGACTTTGACTTGTGCACCACTGAATACACTTTTGAAATTTGTGTGCATCTTTGCTTAACTGTATGGCATAATGGTTGGCTAATGTCATAGAACTAAAGATTTGAAAGAGTATGATGGACCAGCAAAGTTTTGACCGGACTGTCATACGATCAGACCGAACGTTCGAACGGTTCATACGCTTACATTAATAGGAATGCTTGTGTTTGCATTTGAATTCAGTTATGGAGGTCACCTGCGGTAAGCAGACCAATATTGTTGAGTGGTGGAAGGCTCATGGGCAGATTAACCCACACTTGTAACGCCTTGCCAAGTTACTTCTGAACATCCCGGCTACGCAAACTACAAGCGAGCGTCTCTTCTCGACTTGATTATATAGTCCGCGCTGAAAGAGCCAATTTATTATCGTACCACGTAGAGGAGATTGCATTTTTGCATGAAAATATAAGTTAAGAAATAAATAATAAATAAATAAATAAAAAATAAATAATAATAAATTTTGTCATTTTTTACAAAAAAAACAATTATAACATCTATGTAATTGGAATATAGTACTACAGCACATGCATTCAGTATTGTTGCAGCCTCGCGCGCTGCTTTGCTTGCTGACGGTTCGAACAGTTCGAACTTTCGAACCGTTCGACCATTTGTCCGAACGAAAAACATCAAAAATAGCTAACAAATAATTTACCATTGCTAGAAAATTAGCTAATTTTTGATGGTGTAACATCTATAGGCGCGGGTAGCAAAAACCAAGCGGTTCAATACATGCAAACCTCATACCGCGTTATTACACACATGATCAGCGTCGACGCTAGCAGAAAACTTTTCGCAGCGTTATCATAGCAAATAGTATGTGTTTGTTGTAAAAACATTTTCTCTGCTGAAAATAAGTATGATGGTATTGGTGCTTGGTGCAGCGGCAGAGAAGCCCCAGACCGGGACGGTCGAGCCATGCAGCTGTTAAGCAACAAGAATGATGAGTGTTGAATATCCTAATAAATTAAAGTGCTATTGTGGACATGTACTTCAATAATATATTTGCTATAAATGCATACTTTGATTAGTATAAGTTGTCGCTTAAGCCCGCTTCACACGACCGCTTTTTCTGTAGCTTTTTTTTTAAAAAAAGCCAGCGCTCTCGTGTGAACACACAAAATTTTTGTCCGGCCAAAAACCGACGAAAAAATGAGAAAAATAGAACGTGTTCTATTTCAGCACTTTTTTGCGTCGGTCAAATTTGTGCCACTAACATGTTTACGTAAAAAAGGCGTTTTTGGCTTTTTTTTTAGTAATTGTTGGCAAAAAATAATGTAAACAAACTTAAAAATATGTCGCCAAAGGTAAATAATATCAAAATGTTTGATATTTAATATTATACAACGTATTTATTTGTTTTCGTCCGTATACATTTTAAGGTTGCTTACGTTTTTCATATATGTTTGTGTTGAATAAAATAGAGAAGTGTGACCAGATTGTGTAACAACAAAAAGTGATGGGATTTTGGATTTAACCGATGCGAATAATGTGAATGCCAACATTTTTGGTCGGTTAAAAAAAGCTACAGAAAAACCAGTCGTGTAAAGAGGGCTTTACCAAACAATTGAGAAATTAATAAAATAGTTTAATAATATTTATTGATTAATTTATAAATATAGCAAATAAGCTAGTTAGGGTATGCAGCAATCATCATTCGTCCAAGACAATTCTGTTTTGCTTCTTCGTGAATGCACAAACACAAAACACACACACACTTACAGACAAACATAGCCGACTTCTATAATAAGAAAATGAACTGACGAATGATGAGTGTTAGATACTCTAATATTATATAAGTGCTACTGTGGATATAATATATATAGGATATTTATTGGATAATATTAGTTTTAATGTTAATAATACAATGGTTGATCTTGTTTGATTAGTTCGACACCACAACTTAGCATGTTTTTAAATGCCCTTCAGACATACTACAACGCAACAACTTGTTTTAGTATTCCGAACTTGACAATTATTCTTAATGCTTGGGCAACTACAACACGACTATCTTTGTTCCCGTTCTTCGTTCGACTACTTCTGCCACGCTCACTCTCGTAGCGCTGTCCACTTGGCGATGAACATCGATCATCGCCTATCGATACCTATTGTTACATATATATGCAATAATTGCATACTTAATAAGCATAAGTTGGCGCTTAGCAAACAATTGAGAAATTACTAAAAATAGTTTAATAATATTAATTAATTTGCTTAACAGCTGCATGGCTTGACCGTACCGGGCTGGGGTTTCTCTGCCGCTGCACCAAGCACCGATACCATCATACTTATTTTCAGCAGAGAAAATGTTTTTATAACAAACACATACTATTTGCTATGATAACGCTGCGAAAAGTTTTTTTCAAGCGTCGACGCTAAAAACGCTGTGATGCTAACGCGGTGTGAGGTTTGCATGTATTGAACCGCTTGGTTTTTACTACCCCTATAGATGCTAACACATCAAAAACTGAATGAAGCCGTGCCGAAGCATCGTTTGGGCGGATACACGGCGTAGCCTATGTTGAACTTTTGCGTGCTGCGATGCTTCAAGGTTGAAATCAACGTTTGGTTAGCCTTTAAGGTGGCAAATTAACAACTTTTACACTAACAATATCACTTGCCTCACGTTGGGCGCCAAAATGTACGTTCAAGAGCTTTTTCTTGATGCATTTAAAAGTTTATTTGGGGGTGATTTTAATTATTATTATTTTATTTCAATAAGCTGTCGCTGTACAAAAATGTGTTGGTCTTCTTCTTCATATTTCAAGTGATGTGTGTTTCTTACACGATGATTCAATTACATTGATCGAGAATAAAGTTGGTAATTTTAGTTCAATTTGCTGAATAAGTTCAATCGCTCATTTCGTCAGTCATTCTATTCTGAACGATGAACCATAGAATATGAACAGGTCATTTTGTTCAGTTGCTCAGTTGTTCTGAACGATGAACGATAGAATATGAACAGGTCATTTTATTCAGTTGCTCAGTTGTTCTGAACGATGACCGGTAGCACACATGTTGACCATTCAGTTGGTTTGAATGAACATTGTTTTAATTTTTAAATGCAATAAATTCGTTTTGTTACTTTTGAGCCTATTAAATAAAATTTCAATTTTTCATTAGATTGATAACAAATATGCATTATTATTTTGATTTGATTCGGATTACCCTTTGCTATCATCTTAAGCACCTGCCTATCAAGTTGGTCAACTTTTCTGTCAGTTGGTGGTCGCCTGATAAAATTTGTAATCATTTGTTAACCATCAACAATCAAGGGACTTGCCTCAGCCTCAATTGCTGGTGCTGGATCAGCTTCATAGGTTTCCTGAATTTGACCTTAGATTCCCACATTAACTGTTGGATGCTTCAGCTTTAAGTGGCGCGTCAAATAGCTTTGAGACCCGCCAGCTATGCTCAGCACGATTTACAATAAATACACTTCTGGTCTTTTCACCCTCACTTCCAATTAAATGATTCCAAACCTCACTACGTTTCCTCTTAGACATTTTATTTTGGGAAAATTCAACAATAATAAAGTTTAAACAAATTCAGATTGCCGCCAAAAAAAAAAATGAACGATATCATTCACGAATTACTGAATAAGTTCATTCGTTCATTTCGATGACCCGTTCATATGAACTTATTCTGAACGAAACGACCACAACTCTAATCGAGAACAACTCGATAGCTTAAGCATGATACGTTGTTTACAAACGAGTGAAATTATAATCGATACTAATATTCGAATCGATGCTTACTATTATCAATGGGTGCATTCACCAGGAAGTTTTGCTCCACGATTATGAATCAGGGAAGTGTCACTTATCGGATTGTTCTGGTGCACTCTATGCTCCATTTTTGTCCATTTAGTGCCAGTTTTTTTTTTGAACAGTTATTTCAAAGAGCCAATTTGACAGCTCTTTCTGATTTCTAGTATTATTTTTTTTTATATTTTTATTGACTAACATTTCCGCCAGGGCCTGAAATATTCCAGGTGGCATGGCATCATCACAAAAGTAAATGAAATATTATTGTTCAATCCTGATTCTATTTTTACACATTTTATATTTTGTTGTTTACACATGTGATGCTAAAGTCAGTTGTTTTTATCGAATTTCGATAATTGGAGCGATATGTAGCGTTCTTTTTTTAAGCTCCATTCGCTACATTTACGCTCCATAAATTTTGGATCATGATCCAGGAGCAGTGGCGTTCACCAGGAAAATAATCGGTATCATTTATCTGCTACTGGAGCAAAACTTCCTGGTGAATGCAGCCAATAACAATACTAACAGGCAAATATAAATAAATAAATATAAATATACAAAAAATATTTAAAATTGTGGTACTTAGACGCTTATAAACACAATGTTGCATATACGCAACAGCGGGCATGAAAGGGTTAACATAGCATGTAACCTTATAGTTTGATCTTTTCTTCCGCTTCTACACCAAAAAGTATCTCAAAAGCCCAAAGCGCATTGGAGCCCACAATAAAAAGGGAGAAATTGTTTGATAACCTAAAAAGCATTTTTCAAGGAAAAATTATATAACGACACAAAACAAATGAAAATACTGGCCTGTATCATAAATATAGTTTTTTTTTCCCAAATTTTTAATAAAAGAATTAAAAACACGTGTTAAATAAAAAATAGTTAAAAAGAACCCAAATTTGTTTCTCCACCACTTTTGTAGTTAGCTTTTTAGTTTAGCACACATTTTAAAAAACTAAGTTTCCTCGCCTGCGCTGTGATAATATATATTGAATCTTAAACTTGAATCACGCACATTTATAAACATATCTCTGCAAAAAAAATGAATATTCCTTAAACTGCACTGAAAGATACGATCCCGTCTCTCATTTATGTATGCAACGCGATTGTATTTAAGTGTCACATTTCTAATTCAAATGTCTTTGTTTTTCTCAATTTATATCATACTGTGCTCAACTGCTTGCAACAACAAACCACAATATTAAGGCGTGACTACAATGTTGAATTTCTTCACTACCTCAAACGGTTTTCGCAGCACCCTACCCGTTGTCTCCAATCTAACGGCAATGAACGTGTGGGACGGCGTCTGCATGTGCTTTATTTACGCCTCTTTACTCGAGTTCGTATGTGTCAATTATGTGGGTCGCAAGCGTCCTCTCCACAATGTCGTGTACCGTCCCGGCGAAAATCCCGTAACACAGGTAAATTAAATCACTAAACAAAAATTAAAGCCGAAATTAATTCAATTAATGGGAAGAGGTGATACGGGACATCCACTTTGAAAATTGAAAATTTTGTATAAGACTAAAATACGCTAAGCTCTGGAGTAGAGCACAGGTGAACTTACTTATTTTTGTTTTTAAAATTTTCATTATCATCATCAATATTAAACTCTTAGTGCCTTTCCGATAAAACTTCTGGTCCGATCTGGACCAATTCCTGTTGATAAAATTTTTATTATACATAATTTAGCAAGTAATGACATTGAGTTTTTTTTTTCGAGTCCACTCCGAAACTCTCAGCCGACGGCGTAGTAATATGATACCACTGTGGTAAATAGTAAGTGTGTAAAAGGGGTTATGGGGGTGGGAGAAATTTGGATGGACTTGAAAAATTTTTGATTCATATCTTTAGAGAGCTTCACCAGCTGTAAGATTAAAGCATTTCCGGTTTTAAAGTGCGGGGAGGCTGGCGATAAAATTTGTACGCAAATTTTTTTAAAACATCTACAATATTTGGTGACTAGCTCAAAATCTAAGAAACGTATTGACATTTCTGGTTTCGGGTGCTGACCCCTGCAGATCTAAGAAAATTTACTACCCATATTGTCACTACATTTGGTAGCTCAAAATCTGTAGAATACATAGGGGTTTCCGATTTTAAAAGGCAGGCAGCACGGGTGGGCGTGGAATCATAATTTTGGATGCTAGCTGTCATCCAACCAAATTTGTTGACTATAGCTTAAGAACTGTTTAACATGTACGCATTCCCGATTTTTAAAAGATGGTGGAAGTGAACTAGAGGTGGGCGCGGGCCTCAAAAATGAGGCCCGGCCCGGCCCAGGCCCAAATAAAATATTTTAGGCCCGGCACGGCCCGGCCCGGGTTATTTTCAAAAGAGCCCGGCCCGGGCCCGGCCCGCCACAGAAATAAAATATAAAAAAATAATAATATTCAAGAAGAGCAACAATTCGAAAAATTTATTTCAAATAAATTGTATTGTATTTCAAATTACTTATATAATATTTAAATTAAGTACAAAATTTACATATTTTTGTACATAATGTGCCCAGCTCGAGCCTGCCGGGCTTTTTAGGCCCGCCGCTAAGGCCCGGGCCCGCACGTAAAAAGCCCGAAAATGATTTTTAGGCCCGGCCAGGCCCGTGCCCACCTCTAAAGTGAACACATGCAAACCTCACAACACGTTAGCAACACAGCGTTATCAACGTCAAAGCTCTGCAGCGTTGGCAATGAAAATAATATGTGGTTGTTGTTAAACAATAGTCTCTGAATGAAAATGAGTTTGAGGGTACTGGTGTAACGGCAGCGAATAGTTGTCGTAAATGACGAAGTCTCGCTCGTAAATTAACTAACATAACACGATGTGTTTGTTGCTTTGCTTGTTTTTTGTTTTTTTTGCCCTTATATGCAAAGAAGCAGCCGACTGCTACGGTCGAGCCACGCAGCTCTGCTGATTAGCAGCATATTGTCACGAATAAGCTTATTTGCTACAGTAACAAGTTCGCCAATTGACACGTAAATAACATTGGAAGATGATATGTTATTAATCTGTAATTAGCATTTTCTTAAGTGTTAGCTAAGCAATAATAACATGCAATTATTACAAAAACATGCAATTATTAAAAAATAAAAATTGAACTACATATCTACAATAGCATCTATATATTATTAGTATATCCAACATTCATCAACTGACTAAACTAACTGGCCCAGTTACCCGAACTTATCTTGAATTTAACTTGAATTGTGAAAACAGCTGATCCATTCAACTGAACGGAAAACACTGCGAGCTGGTTACCCTCAACTTGAACTGAATTCAATTGAATTGAATTGAATTGTGAACCTGTAGAAAACAGAATTTGAAATTCAGTTCACGACAAATTCAAG
The DNA here is from genome assembly GCA_018901835.1 of Scaptomyza graminum. Taxonomy (NCBI): domain Eukaryota; kingdom Metazoa; phylum Arthropoda; class Insecta; order Diptera; family Drosophilidae; genus Scaptomyza; species Scaptomyza graminum. Next base: position 260,251 of record JAEIFL010000157.1, on the reverse strand, counting down.
TTTCAGTTGAACAGCTGATTTACGGACGAGTATCGACTGCTTCGCTTGGTGCGTTCCGATTTACGGCATTTTCATACTTATTATACCCATATTTATTTATTTATTTATTCAAAATTGTTAACAAATCTAGAGTTAACTTAAGAGTTAAAAAAAAAAAAAAATGTACAATAATATAGATGAAGTAAACAGCCTAAGCAGAGAACAAAAATGTCTAATAACATCATCCGATGGGGGTGTTTTATTTGCCAGTCCGGCCAGCTATGCCCCTTTACACAGCCTAAATTGTCAGTGACATTATAAGACTCTATACTAAGAACAGAGATGTTAGTATAAAATAGAAAAGAAAAACTTAAATATGAAAACTTAAAATAAAAGATAAAAAAAAAAAAAAAAAAAAAAAAAAAAAAATATATAAATATAAATAAATATAAAATAGAAAAGTGTATTAAATAGAGATTGGCTAAGGGGGAAGTTAATGACCCGTTGGGGGAAAAGAATTTAGCCAGTCCAGCAAGCTATGCCCCGTTTCATAGCTGAGAGCGGTCATTAACTTCCCGAAGATATCCTGAAAGCAATAATTTGATTAGGGAGAGAGAGGTCTCATTAGAGAACACGTGGTAAAGGCTATTATATTGAACGCACAAAATACGAAATGGGTTGTGCATAGCGTAATCTGTTGTGCACGTTTTCAAAAATAAAGGGCGAAAGTTTCTAGTGGGTTTGGAAGGAATAGAGAAACGAAGTTGACTTAAAAGAAAAGAAGAATCTATATCGCCAGCAATCAACTTTTGCAGGAAGGCAACACCAAGGACTATCCTACGATTGTTTAACGATGGGAGGCTAAGGAGAAGAAGCCTACTGGAATATGAAGGCAAGCGAAGATTACTATCCCAATTTAAGCCTCGTAAGGCAAAAAGCAGAAACTGCTTCTGAACAGATTCGATACGATCCTGGTTATTTCTATACTGGGGGCTCCATATACAAGAGCAGTATTCTAAGATAGGGCGGACAAGAGAAGTGTACAGAGTTTTCGTAACGTAAGGATCGTTAAACTCTTTAGACCAACGTTTAATGAAACCGAGAACACCTTTGGCTTCATTAACAATAGTAGAAATATGAAGGCCGAATGAGAGTTTCGAGTCAAAAAGAACACCACGGTCCTTGACTGTGAAAATATGTTGCAACGGGGTATTGTCAATTGAGTATCTGGTAATGAAGGGACTATTACGGCTGAAAGACATAAACATACATTTAGAACAATTGAAAAGCAACTGATTAGTAATACACCAAAGTTGCATTGAATTTAAATCATCTTGTTAGCAAGTATGATTTAAGAGAGAATGACAATAAGAGAAAATAAGTTTCACATCGTCCGCGTACATGAGAATGCGAGAATGTGATAAAACAGAGGGAAGATCATTTATAAAAAGAGTAAAGAGTAAAGGACCAAGATGACTACCCTGTGGTACTCCAGAAGTAACCTGGACTTGTTTCGAGGTAGCCCGTCTTAGGAGGACTCTTTGTGTCCTACCCTTTAAATAAGAAGAAATCCAAGCTAAAAGAGAGGGAGGGAAACCAATACGGTCAAGCTTAAGAAGTAAAAGGTCATGGTGTACAGAGTCGAAAGCTTTGCTGAAGTCCGTGTAAATGACGTCCGTTTGCATTTTCGGGAGGAAAGCATGTACCAAGGTTGTAAATTCTAATAAATTGGTCATAGTTGATCGATTTTTTACGAAGCCGTGTAATGTTGCAAAGACGAAGTGAATTTTTTCAAATAATTTAGGGATAGCGGACAATTTTGCAATGCCCCTATAATTTTCAATATTGATAATAAGCGATTCTTTCCAAAGGGATGGAAAGACAGAAGATTCAAGGGATAGATTAAAAAGCTTAAGCAATGGGCGAAGAAGAGAAGCACTACACTCCTTAAGAAGACAACTAGGTATATTGTCAGGCCCAGGAGAGTAAGAAGACTTTAACGAATTTAAAGTAGAAAGCAGAGTGGGCATAGAAATGATAGGGACAGGAATAGAATTTGTAGAAGCAATTTTATGAGGGTAAGGTATATTAATAGAGGATGCAGACGAATACGTTGATTGGAAAAAATTAGCAAAAAAATTTGCGAATTCGCTATCATTGCTAGATTTATCCATTCTAAGCATGAAAGCAGACGGCAAAGTGGAAGATTTTCGCTTCGAATTGACAAAATTATAAAATTGTTTAGGATTTAACGTAAATTGCCGTTTGCAACGAATAAGATAATTCTCATAGCACTGAGAATTCAAGAGAAGAAAGTTTGACTTGGCTATAATGTATTTAGACAAGTCAGCACTCAACCCAGACCTTTTATATTTTTTATAATATTTAGATTTATTATTTTGTAAAGACGATAGTCTTGGAGTGAACCAAGGGGGCTTAGAAGAGACGGAAAACGGAGTAGAGTTAGGGACACATTCGTCCAATAGAGAATTTAAGGTGCTATAAAAAAATTTCAGGACAATATTTATATCAACCGCATCATATAGAAAAGACCACTCAGTTGCCAGAATACGATGATTTAACAATGAGTAATTTCCTTTGCGAAAGCAACGGCGGGGCAAGTTAGACACTAAAGGAGAAGACATAACAGGATTGCTAACAGACAATGTAACTTCTAAGGTAGGATGATATGCATCCTCTGGGACAGACAGAGGGGATGACCTAGAGACATTGGCAATACAGTCGTTGTTAATAAATACAAGATCGAGAGTTCTACTCAAATAATTAGAAATTGAATTAATCTGAAATAATGGAAGGTCAAGCATGGCTTCTAAGAAGTCATGCCGGGCAGATGGCACAAGATAATTTATATTGTCGGATGAAGACCAGATTATGATGGGTAAATTAAAATCACCCATTACGATAAAAATATCATTGTCACGGACATGAGTAGAGACTTCTTTGATATAGGTAAGGTGTTGAAAATAAACTTGAATATCAGAAGAAGGAGGAATATAGGAGAAAGTGATAAAAACAGCATGTGAGGAGAGAGTTACTTTAACAGAGATTATCTCAGCATCACTAACAGAAGTAAAACAGAACAGTTCCGACTGGAGAGTAGCTTTGACAGCAATTAATACACCACCACCTCGGCGAGACGGTCGATCAGATCTATAGACAATAAAATTTATTGAAAAAAGTTCACAATTAGATATACATGGATTTAACCACGTTTCAGTAAAACAAATTATATCTGAATGGAGTGAAAAGCTACTCAAAAACAAGTTTTTAAGTTTTGAAACCAGACCCCTAACATTCTGATAAATAATAGATATTTCGTCAGAATTTAGTTTTTTGGATCGACAGAATTATTCGTTGAAAAGGATACAGCTTGGAGGTTAACAGGTACAGGCAAATTTATTTTTTTTGGCAAAAACTCATGAACAACCGTATGAGGGGGCCAAAATTTGGGATCGCAGATATTTGGAAACAAATCTTGAGAAACATTAATTTTAAAAGAAGATATTTCGCGAGGAGAAGAAAAGTTAAATTTCGTAATAGAAACACTTGCTGTAGTTTTGCTAGCAATATAAGCAGCAACTGAGTCACAAGTAGTTTCAGCGGAAAGTCGCGACACAAAAACTTGCTTGCGAGGAGCCACTACTGTTAAAATAGGAGGTGGCTGGGATACCGGGACAGATATATCAATATTTATCGTGATGATCTGGGCAGGATCCAAAACCGGAACAATAGTATTAATAACAGGGGAATCAACAGGAGAAATATTCAGACAATCGCTTGGATTTGGAGACAAGGATAGCATTGGAGACAGTTCCACATTACCAGGCATGAATGAAGATGAAGAGGCTGAAGGGGCAGACATTAAAGGAACATTCAAAAATTATAAATACATATATATATTTTAAATAAATATAATATATTGCCAACATATTTCCATTTTTAATTAATTTATTATTTTTTTGGAAAGAAATTGTGTGAATGTCAAAAACGTCGGCAGAAACTGGCGCTTAATTGTGAGAATGTCAAAAAAAAAATACAAACAGCTGTTCATTCAGTTCAAGTTTTGGGTAATCGTTTTTTTTTTTTTTTTTTTTATTTTTTTTTTTTTTTTTTTTTTTTATTTTTTTTTTAATAAATTTTTTTATTTTTAAAAAAAAATATTTAAAAAAATTTTTTTATTTTTTTTTTATTTTTTTCCCCCACTTTTAAACAAATTTTATTTATTTTTTTTTTTTTTTTTTTTTTTTTTTTTTTTTTTTTTTTTTTTTTTTTTTTTTTTTTTTTTTTTTTTTTTTTTTTTTTAAAAAATAATTTAGGGGTTTTTTTTTTTTTTTTTTTTTTTTTTTATTTTTTTTTTTTTTTTTTTTTTTTTTTTTTTTTTTTTTTTTTTTTTTTTTTTTTTATTTAAAACCCAACCCCCCCCTTTTTTTTTTTTTTTTTTAGGAATTTTTTTTTTTTTTTTTTTTTTTTTTTTTTTTTTTTTTTTTTTTTTTTTTTTTTTTTTTCCCCCCTTTTTTTTTTTTTTTTTTTTTTTTTTTTTTTTTTTTTTTTTTTAAAAACCATTTATAAATTTTTTTTTTTTTTTTTTTTATATAAAAAAAAATTTTTTTTTTTTTTTTTTTTTTTTTTTTTTTTTTTTAAAATTATTTTTTTTTTTTTTTTTTTTTTTTTTTTTTTTTTTTTTTTTTTTTTTTTTTTTTTTTTTTTTTTTTTTTTTTTTTTTTTTTTTTTTTTTTTTTTTTTTTTTAAAAATTTTTTTTTTTTTTTTTTTTTTTTTTTTTTTTTTTTTTTTTTTTTTTTTTTTATAAAAAAAAAAAAAAAATTATAAAAAATTTTTTTTTTTTTTTATAAAATTTTTTGTTTTTTTTTCCCCTTTTTTTTTTTTTTAAAGTTCAATATATCGCATAAGGTAAACGAAATTATTCTTAAAAACTAACAATTTATTTATTTAGAGGACTTCCTAAATTTTTTTGACGTAGAATACGTCTTACCTTTCGTAAATGAGGTCTCAATCTAAAAAAGTTGTTGTTGTAATATGAGAGTTTCACAAAATCGCTTATTGCTCATGAACTAATGGATCAATTTTCCTCAAAATAATTTCATTTTAAAGCCAAGGCTTCAAACTTACAATAAAATAATACTTATGTATGTATTGATTACATTTTCTGTTAAAACAAGTGGACACGTTGCAGTCGGACGGAGCCGACTGCGATATACTCGATACCAGTACTAAAACCGGTAAAAAGAGGCCTGATTGCAAAGGGGTACGGATGCGGCAAGGGTGTAAGCTGCCTCATAGATTGTCTGATACAGATGCCACCAGCTATCTTCCTTCCAAATTTGGTGACTCTAGCTTAAAGTTTGTTAAGGGTGGGGGAAGGGAGCTGTGGGCGTTTTGGGTGGGCGTGGCATCCAAATTTTTGATGCAGATCTTTGTGGAATGCTAATTACAATCTTCTTACCAAATTTTTGTTTTAACGTAGATTGTAGATCAACTCGAATGTTTCAATCTTGTTTCCTTTTATATTAATTGCACCGCGTGCTTCCTAGAGGTTAAGAAACTAAATGGGAATCGCCTAAGGTTTCTTCTCCTACTATGCTGGTCCAAAATAAATAAGATCGAATCTCGCTACCCTGCTCCTTTTATACCCCCTTTTACCCGGATATCGCCGTCTGTTACCTGTCAAACTCTCTCTCGCAAACAAACTCACCACTACCATGGTTGCTACCTTCGTTAAGTGCACGGTTGCAATTACCATCGATAAGCAGTGTCTGCGTACCAAGAATACAAATTTTGAATACATGCTTTGATTTAATTAAAATTTTTTTTTTTTAGTTTAATGTGCCACTTACACAACATTATGCATTCACACAGCCTTCTCCTCCTTTCACCCCATCCCTAATGGCATTCCTCAGGGATCACCGCTCTCGGTAGTTCTATTTGTAGAAGAATGCCACAAACTCACCGAAATGCTCACCAAACATCCAAACATCAGTCTAAGCGCGTACGCGGACGACTTTAACCTAATATTAAAATTAAAAACAGGAAAAGCATAAACATAAATCTAGTCCCCATTCTTAAAACAGTAACAAACTGGGGCGATTATTCTGGCGCCATGCTTTCCAGTACAAAATGCAAACACATGCATGTCTGCAGAAAAACGAGACATCATTAAAAATACACTTCAACAAATACAGAGGGAATCTCACACAGAACAACTCACATATAATCTTAAACAAGCAATTAACATAATCAAATGCCTTTCAAGCCTTAAATTCAACTGCAAGACATCCACCCTGCTAACTGTCCTTTAAGATGATTCCAGCCACATATACCCTGAAAACTTCTAATGAAAAGCTCAGCGGCTCCTGTTAAAAGTTGTTTGCCATATATATACATTTGAACGTCATTCCAGCCAACAGTGCTTGCGATCTCTTCGAACTCAGTGATCCACTGATAGACGTCAGGTTGATCACTTCCAGAAAAGTTTGAAACACTATCCTGTACGTCACGTAGCGTAAAATGCGAATTTGATCTCGAATCTTCATATACGCTTCCTGTTTCACTACTGCCTGCTACATGGTCATTGGCATTATCTGTAAGCTGATCATCCTCTTCATCTATATTTTCAATACTATAGTGGTCAAAAAGCCTGTCCTGCAAAACACTTTTTCTTCTACTAGTTTCTAGCTTAAGCTGTCTTAACTTTTCTTTCAGCTCAACAACCTTAAGCTGTAAAATTGCTGTAGCATCCATGATTAAGACAATCTCAAAATAAGATTGAAGTGAACATAGAAAAAATATGTTTCATTCTCAAAACGTTCTTAACTTAAGAATGAGCGATCTTAACATTTAAGAATGGTTTATACTTGATTCAAGATTTTTCGGTTTTACACGAGAAACAAGACCGATAAGTTTTGATTCAAAACGGAAAATCTTGATTAATTTTTTCAGTGTGGACATTACAAAGCCACTCTTATCTCCAAAGCAGACTACGGACTTTAAAACCACCCCCATCTAAAACATCCTCTATGAAGCACGAGGACAGAAGAGCATTTCTAACAGCCAACCTCCACCACTCCAAAAAACTCACCTATCATCAGAATGCTATGAACATACCGACCGGGCAAAAGGACAAAAACACAACTGCCCCATACAAAACATCGAGCCTTATTTGCGAAAATAACGTATGCGCCAAAAAGCAATTTTACAGGAGAGGGTTTTTTCTTTTTTATTTTACAATTCGTTATGTAAATATGTGTCGCTTACGTTATAATTGACAGGCCAATATCTCCATAAATATATAAAATTGAAATGTAATATTTTGGGTGCAGATGAGGAAGTTGTTTATAAACACATTTGCGTTTAAAAAAAATTTCGAAAAATGGCGCATACGTGTGGGTTACACAAAATAGTTTTATTTAATATGGATTGATGATATACATGTTTGCTTAATTTGACAAAAGTAAATAAATTATTGGTATACTTAAACTACGGCTGCTTCACTCTACGCAAACGTCTTACTTCTTCGCGTTCTACTCTACGACTCACTATACTCTTTTTATCGGTGTGCCCAGCTTTCTCAGGGCTTTGTCTGACAAATAACTTAAAACTATAGCACTCAACTCTGCCAACCTATCCCAATCCTACATACAAATAAGGATCGACATAACAGAATATAGCAAAGCCCACAATCCATACCACCCTGAAACACAAACCAATTAAACATTGACACAACATTTAGAACACTTAACAAAAAGAACAGAAAAACATCGCGTAGAGTTTAACTTCAAAAAAGCAGAAGACAATAACAAATACACATATATATATATATATACTGACGGTTCCCAAGCCCACTTAACCACAACCCTCGCCATCACATATGAAACAGAGCACATAAACTCAAGCCTTCTGCCTCACTACTCATTGGTCTTTTCTGAAGAAATTATTGCAATAGCAGAAAACCATAGAGAAATTTAAAAACAACAAGTGGAAACGTTTCAGTCGGACGCAACCGACTGCGATATACTCAAAGTACTTTTAGTACTCAGTATTAAAACCGGTAAAAAGAGGCCTGATTGCAAAGGGGTACGGATGCGACAGGGGTGTAAGTTGCCTCAAAAGTTTTCTGATGCAGATGGGGATGCCACCAGCTATCTTCCTACATAATTTGGTGACTCTAGATCAAAGTTTGTAAAAGGTTGGGGAAGGTTGGCTGGGGGATGTATGGGTGTGCTTGGCTCCAAAATATCTTTGGGGGTCGCTATCAGTTATCTTTCTACCAAATTTGGAGACTCTAGCTCAAACACTATGAAAGATACACGCATTCCCGTTTTTAACGAAAAGTTGGGGCGGCTGGGGTGGGAAAGGGCGGTATGGGTGGGCGTGGCATCCAAAGTTTTGTTGCAGATCTTTGTGAATGTCAATTGCTATCTTTCTACCAAATTTGGTGACTCTAGCTCAAAGTTGTAAAAAGTGTAAGGAAGGGGGGCTGGGGGAGTTATGGGTGTGCGTGGCATACAAATTTTTGATGCAGATTTTTGTTTGATGTTAATTGCTATCTTCCTACCAAATTTGGTGACTAGCTCATAATTTATAAAAAGTTGATACTAGCTCCCCTGTTGGGGGTAAGGGGGCTTGGCTCCAAAACTTTCATGCAGAGCTTTTGGGATCGTTACCAGCTATCTTCCTACCAAAGTTGGAGACTCTAGCTCAAACACTATGAAAGATACATTTTTTGGGGACGCCAGTAGCTCTCTTCCTACCAAATTAGGTACCTTTAGCTGTAAGGGTGTACGGAATAGGTAGATTTATCGATTTTGAGTTATCGAATTTATCGACTTGCCAGCCCCCCAGTTATCGTAGAACCCCAATCTTGATTGCTTCGTGTGACTGCGAAGTGTAATCGCTTTCTGCAATTGTATACATTTCGATTCTGAAAGTTCATTGATTGCATGAAAAAATTGCTTCGTCTGATGGCACCTCAAGCCCTATGCAAATGACAAGGCTCTTCGTTCGTGCTCTTCACTTATTCGCTGTAAAATTTAATGTTATGACAGCCGGCGTCAGTAATATTTGATGTCGGTTAGTTTTAAGGTCAGCACTTAAGAAAGAACCTAGGCGACTTTCAAACTTCACCGTTATTTATTTATTTATTTATTGTCAGCTATGAGCAGCTGACATAAAAAAATTAATTCAAATTAAAAATGAAATTAAAATAATGAAATTAAAATTACAATATAAAATTATATATAAAACTGAAAGTAAATAAAATAAAAAAAAAAATTTAAAAAGTTAACTTTAAGCTCTGGGAAGTTCAACAAGAAAATGAGTGGTCCAACATTTGTTGCGTGGATTGGGAAAAACCCAGAAAAACCCAATCAGACCAACGTAAGATTAGTGATTAGTGGTTACGATTAGATAAAGCGAAAAGAATCGATCTTTTTAGTACTGGAATTGAGGCCTCCAAGGAGACAAGGTAAAAAAGCTTGTTATAGTCAGAACATATAACACGAAATGGTTCATGAGTTAAATAGTTGCTCAAGCAACGATCAAGGCTGAGGGGTAAAAAGTTACGTGTAGATCTAATTGGGACATTTAATTTAATTCGACTCAAAAGAACTGGTGCGTCGATTTCAAAATTAAGTAGATTAGTAATAAATAATACTCCATGCAAGTTTAGTGTTAAGGCCCCTAACATTTTGATAGGCCAAGCTAATTACATGTGTTAGTTTTTTGCCGCCGACGTGGAGGCAACAGGGTGGCTAACAGAATGGCTTACAGGCGGTGCACTACCAATCCTTATACCAATATTATTATTACTATTTCGCCTGTTCACATACTCCTTCACGACAAGCTGTGGCGGCCAAAACTTTTCAGAACAAATTGTCGAGAAAAGTTCGGGCGGAACGCTCAATTTGAAAGAAGATATGCTACGGGCATGTTTAAATTTAAATTTTTCAGCAACAATACGAAGAGAATCAATTTTACTTTTTATATAGGCGCAAACATCATCCGATGAAGTATTAGATGCAAGCCTAGACACAAATATAAGTTTATTTAGAGGCACCACAACAAGAGGCTTGTGAGCCCCAGATGAACCTACATTAGGATTAATAGGCACACACACTGTTGCACCGGACTCATGATCGGAAGTAAAGTTATTAGTGGGGTTTCTTGCCGGCGAGTTAAATAGCATTAACGGGCTAGCAATAGGACCCGTTGAGATATTATTACTGGGCATCAGAAGGGGCTTGGTGGGCAGGACAGGGGGGACAGTCAGCGGGTTAGGACCCGAAGTCTTTTTCGCTTCGGAGATTCGGTAATCACCTTGCCATTTTTGAAATTTAACTCAAGCTCAGTAAAAGACGCTTGCAGGTTATTAAAAGCAACATGCAACGCTTTGAAGGCAACATGAGTTTGCCTCAAGAATTTGGAAGATTCCTTTGCCGCCTCCTTGCAGGACTCACAGTACCATTTAAGGCCTGAGTCAGCAAGTAAACAATCCCTAATTTTGGCAGTAAAGCCAGCACATTTCATGTGGATCATGTTGTCACACAATCCACAAACAATAAAATCTTGGTTGGTTGTTCCAACCATTTTGCAAATGTTGCTGCAGCAATTAAGCATTTTTAAATTTATTTATAGTTTTAACAAGTAATTGATATGCAATTGATATGCAATAAGAAAATAATGTAGGGTGCACGTATGTAAGAATAAACGTATCAATGCAATAAGCACGATAAAACAGTAAAGATCAAGAGAGCGCTAAGTGAGAGAGCGTGAGCGCGTAGGCAGATACAACTGTAATAACGTCGGATAAGAGCGGACGAAAGCGGGAGCGATGCTGTAGAGCGAGAGCAAGAGCAAGAGCACGAAAAAAGACAAGCTTTTTGTTGTTAGTAAACACAGAATATACGAAACTGCAAATATATGTATATGTTTGTACGTATGTTCGTTTCTTGATTTGAGGCACTGCAGCGTCAATTTGACTGCAAATTAAATAAAATGAGTATTAAAAAGGCAAATTTAATTATGCACACGTAAAAACATACAACGTATATTAGCAATCACTGTTAGAATCGATCATGATGAAACAATACAAGGTGTTCTATTCCGCATTCCTGCTCTCTTTGGACGTACTTATTTTTTTACAGTGCGGTATATAAAGTCATAGCTGTCTCTTTCTTATCTCTCTCTTGCTCACTGCTCTCTTCGTAAAATAAGTACGTCGCCACAGCGGAATAGAACACCTTGTTATTGTTTCACCATGGAATCGATTTCCAAAATAAACCAAGTTAAACTCCGTACACAAGCACAAGAAAACAATAAATTTTTGAGAGCACTCAAAAAACACAACCGTCACCAACGAAAGACAAAGCAGCATTGTTATTATTTTGTTTTTGCTTTATTTTTCCATTTGCCACGTTCGATCTTATTCTTCTTTGAAGTTGTTTACCGGATCAAACGTAACTCTATTAAGAGTAGTTTGAAAACGAACGCTGGCCGGCCGCCAGCAAAGTCAAAATTTTTGCGAACGCCTTTGTAGAGAGCATTACTGCACGAAAAAACCAAGGGAGTCGCGGTATCAAACCCCGCATATTTGTAAGAGCATTGACCTGCTCAATCGTTCTTTACTAACGGAAGCATATGTATTTCTAAGTCTAGCTTTGTTTACCTCTGGTAGCCATTGGCGCAGATCAGAATGAATATCAGCTACAAAATGCGTTAAATATTTAGTTTTAATGCTTTAATGAACCTGTCATGTATAATCAGATTTATAATTACACAACCTTATACTCCTTCATACCTTCACAAAATATGTAAACATTGCACTACTATTCATACTATCTGGCAACCTTGTACTTCTCTCAACTATGTTATGACTCTCATGAATAAAGTAGTCTGAAACCAGCACTCAATGTGATCGCTTCTGCTCTCCCAAACGTAACAATTGGCGACGAGGTAAAAAGAAGAATAATCAGCCGCAAGAATACAACATTCTTGTGTATAAAAACAATCCGCCGCGAGAATACAACATTCTCATTTAAAACAGTAAAAATCGCCGCGAGAATACAACATTCTCGTGTAAAACAGTAAGCCGCCGCGAAAATACAACATTCTCGTGTAAAATAGTGAAATACCGCCGCATTATTGTGTGATATTGTGTCGCGTAGTCGTTGATTTTCATCAAGATGGCGGCAAACGAAAACGCAAACGAAAGTTTAATACAGACAATACTTGCGCAACAGCAAGAATTTACAAAGGCTATGTTAGAACAACAACAAAACTGGATGCAAGCAATAATCGAAAAAAACGCTTCAACAGCAGCTAATTCACCAGTTAATCAAAGTGAATTATCAATGTGTCCACCGTTTCATAAATTCGACAAAGACAATCAAAATTGGGAATCGTACATTGAACAATTGTCGCAGCACTTTAACGCATATTCGGTTGGTGCAGATCAAAAACAAAAAGCCTATTTTCTTTCGTGGTGTGGTGTAAATATATTCGAGCTATTAAAAAATCTATTCGGTAGTAACAATTTAAACGTATATACATACAAAGAGCTCACAGACAAACTAACGGAACATTTCACGACAAAACGGCATGTTGTCGCGGCTCGCTACGAATTTTTCAAAAGAGAAATGAAGCAAACACAAACACACAGAGAGTGGGTAGCCGACTTGCGCGGGATCGCTCGTGAGTGTCAGTTTGTGTGTAACGTTAACGGTTGTTTGTCACAATATGTAGATGAAATGATACGTGATCAGATCATAGTACATACGCCTTATGACGCCGTTCGTGCGTCTGCTCTTCAAAAGTCACAGCCAACTCTTGAAGATGTGCTCATAGTTGCAGAAACCTATGAGACAACAACAAAAACCGTAGCAGCCCTGAAAGAGAGCATACCGAGACAGGATCCAATCAATGCGATCCACACATATACAAAAAAGCCAGCAAGCAGTGGAAGTGTTGCCAGACCATACAAAAATGACTTAAAGTCTTGCTCTGGCTGTGGTGAATCTCATCAAAGAGAAAAATGCAAATTTCGCGACGCAGTATGTCGCAAGTGCGGAAAAAAAGGGCATATAGCTATAGTGTGCATGTCAAAGCATGTCAAGTCAAACAATACGCAGTATAAAAAAGCAAGCAAGAACGAAGCAAATGAAATAGAAAACATCGAAGCAGTGCACAGTGTCACAGGACTGGTAAAAAGTCAACAGAACAAAAAAGTAATTGATCTCGAAATACTGAACCAAGTGATTTCATTTCAAATGGATTCCGGAGCAACAGCATCTGTGATAAACTCCAATACATACACGCTGTTGAATAAGCCAAAATTGCAAAAGTGTTCCCGAGTATTACATGCGTTTGGTCATACACCAATCCCATTAGACTATGGGTCAAATGACCACTTTTTCTGTGCGAAATTAATTAAGGCAACAAAATCACGGTATTCAAATCAAAACTTGTAAGCATTTCAAGAGTAAGAATAATTCTGTTAAGAAAATGGAAACTAACCCATTAAACACCAAAAATCAATATTAACCCTTTTGCAACCATAAATCCAAACATGAAATTCATTCGTTTATTTTAATTAAAGTAAAACATTTAGTACTTGATTACATCTAATTCAATATCTAAATTTAAATCATAAAGAGACTCTTCACATTCATTAATTTTATCGTCTTCGTGGCCAGGTTCAAATTCCTCTATCGTTTCGCAGCTACATAATAGGTCAATTACTTCAGGTGGAAGTGTCGAACGCTTCCGCTTTTGTAATCGTCTCTTTAAAAATGTTGTAGAAATTAATGGGTCTGATGTATCCACGGCTCTATTAAATACGTCTAACATGTTATTGATGCGGTTGTTTCTGCGGGCGTGATGCAATCTATCGGATTTGTATATATTATGTCACGATTCAGCAGCCTGTTCTGCAAAAAAACCTATCGGGAGCGCCTTTTTTTCTATTATTTGTTTTGAATGCATGAGGACTTTATGTACCGTAGAAGTCATTGGCAACCAGCAATATAGCTCCTGGAAATGTTTTGCTGTCTCAAAGCAATATATATCAAATTTACTTGAGTTTATTTCGAATTGGCAGGATAAACAAATCAAAATTATTTTAAATCGAAAAATAAGCTCTTTGTCAACACCAGTTATTTCAGAAAAAATGTCATGATCACTAAACGCTCGACGAGCAGTGTTTCCGTCATTTGTGGAACCGGATCCACCTACTCTGGGCATGTCCACGCAAAGTCCGCGTTTTTTCCAAAAATCGTTTTATATTTCTGTTTTTCTTTTTAAGATGATTGACTTATCATCTCCTCTTATCTGCCACTTTTTCAATTTGCATTTATAGCCTAAATGAAAGCTAAATTCAAATTCATTCGAAATTGTACTGTCTTTAATTTTGCCAACAACGTGTTTCCAAACGGCATCAAATTGTCCTTTTTTTGGACTTTCTTTTCGTCATATTTCAAACAACTCAACTTTTTTTATACCGAGGTAACCTAAAGAAAAGATGTTTTTCACGTAAATCGCAAGATATCGCAGTTTGAAATTAGTTGCAAACGACACATTATCTATTAGTTAATCTACTTTTTAAATTTGAAAGAGGTCAAATGTGGTCAAAATTTTATAGAGCTTACAGAAAGTCAAATTTTGAGATAAATTTTATCGTTTGAAGGTTTTGTAATAATTAGTTTAGTTACATATTTAGTTTTTTAAAAAGTATACGACAAATAAATAAACAAAGCCTATTAAATTAAAATAATTACTTATTTGTGCCTTTATTTTCCATTTAAAAAAATTCCAACTAATGTTACATTTAACACAATTCGAGAAACACGATCTAGAAGTTTACCAAATTTACTGAACTTGCAAGCACATTTGTATAACAAATTGCATTGGTTGACTTTGGCGCACAGCTGTGTAACGGTACTTTATATTTAGCATAAACAAAATTCACGTGGCTTTTTTTTGGAAGTAATTCCAATGGAAAAACAACAACAACAAATTTAAAACGGCACTTTCATTCTTATCACTTTTGCACAGCAAAAGCTGCCTTTGACCTATAGTCAAATGCATTACTAGGGGAATTGCACACTGTCGCAAAGTGTGGTGAAAAGGAAAAACAAGTAATCATAATCGTGGCAAATATCGAAACATCAACCAATCTCTTTGGTATCGACTTATTTAACATATTTGGATTCGATATTATACAAGTGTCAAACATTTATGATGTGCACGATAAGAACGTAAGTGACCTCTGCAACAAATACAATGAAGTGTTTGAATCAGCCATGGGTGTCATAAAAGACTTCAAAGCCAGCGTATTTTTAAAATCTTCGGCAACACCAAAGTTTTATAAAAGCCGTCAAATTCCGTTCGCACAGATGGACAAGTTTAAAGCAGAAGCTGACAGACTCACTCAAGCCGGAATTTGGAAACCAATAAAATTCAGCAATTGGGCATCCCCAATCGTGCTCGCACCTAAGCCAGGTGGCGACATTCGTATTTGTGGCGATTTCAAGCAAGCTGTTAACGCACAAATCGACATCGAACAGTATCCGTTACCGACGAAAGAAGCACTGTTCCACATCATACGTCATGGGAAGCAGTTCAGCAAAATAGATCTGAAGGATGCCTATCTTCAGATGGAATTGGATGAAGCTGCAAAACAAATAATGGTCGTGAACACACCATTGGGCCTATTTCAATATCAGCGCCTTCCATACGGAATTGCCAGCGCACCAGCAATCTTTCAGAGATATCTCGAGCAACTTCTAAAAGGGATAGAAGGTTGTGGCAACTACTTAGATGACATCATCATCTCAGCACCTACAAGCGAAGAACATTTAAATCGAATCGACCAAGTTCTCAACACTCTTCAGGAGAACGGCATTAAATGTAAAAGGCAAAAATGTTTCTTTTTCAAAGACGAAATTGAATATTTAGGGCGAAGAATTAGCGCAAACGGAATTCTTCCAGACAGCTCAGGCTTACAGGCAGTTAAGCTTTTGAGTCCGCCTGCTAATTTACAACAATTGGAAGCATTCATGGGTAAAGTAAATTATTATTGTAACTTTATTCCGAACTATTCGCAGTTGGCTGCTCCCTTGAATCAACTTCGAAGGAAAGACGTAGACTACTATTTTGGTCCACAGCAGCAACAAGCTTTTACAGCACTGAAGTCTCACATCATCAACGCAACGCAGCTAGCTCACTTTGATGAAAACTTGCCGGTAGTCCTTGCAACAGATGCCTCATCCTTTGGCATCGGGGTAGTCCTTTCGCATCTTCAGCCAGATGGCGGAGAGAGACCCATCGTGTTCGCATCAAAAACGCTAGACAAGCATCAGGCTAAGTACAGCCAGATCGAAAAGGAAGCACTTTCCATAATATTCGGTGTCAAACGTTTCCACCAATATCTTTACGGAAGAAAGTTCATTCTACTTACAGACCACAAGCCGCTTGTAACTATTTTCAATCCAGGCAAGCACCTTCCGTTAATGACATCAAACAGGCTACAACGTTGGGCTATCATTCTCATGGCCTACAATTTCGATATCCAGTATCGATCAACATCTGCTCATGGAAACGCAGATGCTCTTTCGCGCCTTCCAGTGGGTACAGATCCAGACTTTGACCAGAAAGAGGAAGCCTGTCACTCTGTAATTGAATTGGCACCACCAATTAATTCAGAAACCATCCGCAACCACGTGGATAAAGACAAAACTCTTAAACGAGTCCTGCAATATGTCTCTACAGGATGGCCAGAAAATCTTCAGCAAGGCAACGAAGCCTTATTGCCTTACTTCAACCGGAAGTTTGCGCTCACTATCAACAAACAGTTGCTTTGCTTACACAAAGACGCAAACCGTGTAGTAATTCCAGCCAGTCTACGTGCCCATATCCTTAAACTTTTACACGAAGGTCATTGGGGCATTGTTCGTATGAAGCAGCTAGCTAGGCAACATGTTTGGTGGCCTACCATAGACGAGGACATAAAAAACCTTGCTCTGTCATGCGACATCTGCAAATGCAACAATCCAGCACCGCCAAGAGAGTTCCAGAGTTGGCCAGCAGCAACAACAGCATGGGAGCGAATTCATGTCGATTTCGCAGGCCCAATTTTCGACGCTATGTGGCTTATATGCGTAGACGCCTACTCGCAATTTCCATTTGTAGTTCAAATGTCTTCTACGACTACAAATAACACAATCGCTGCATTATCCTCAATTTTTGCCATTGAAGGATACCCAAAAACCTTGGTTAGCGACAACGGTCCACAGCTTACAGCTGAAGCTTTCAAAGAATTTTGCAAGCTAAACGGGATAAAACATATCACAACAGCACCGTTCCACCCAGCATCCAACGGATTAGCAGAACGTTTCGTACAATCGTTTAAATCCTCAGTCAAGAAGAACCTGCAAGACGGTATACCAGTACGAGTGGCAGTAACTAAATATCTTGCTTCTTACAGGTTCACTCCAAATGCACAAGGCAAAACTCCTGCCGAGTTAATTCACGGCCGACCAGTCCGTACCGTGCTAAGTCAACTTTTCGAGCAGCCTATAGAAGCCAAGCAGCCAGTAACAAAGTACGTTGCAAATCAAACGGTCTACGCTCGAAATTTCTCAAGGGGAGAAAAGTGGATTGAAGGCATTATCGACCGTTCCATTGGCAAAATGCTTTTCATCGTTAAAACCAAAAATGGTTTTTTCAAGCGCCATTTCAACCAGTTAAAACCAAAGTTGTCAACAAACAACGACACCAGGAGTTCGCCAGAGTTTTTATGGATTCCTGAACTCCCACAACCAGCTTCCTGCCAAGCACCCCAACGACAAGATCAACCGCCTACTACGCCAGCTGTTTAGCAACCTGATCCTGTCCCTGGTCCTACGGAGAACAACGCAGCGCCCAACCAACAAGCGATGCAGATACAAAAAACACGACGTTCGTTCCTGTATACCCATACGTCAAAGCACCCGGGTTCGCCAAGAAGTCGATCGTTACAAGCCTAAGGACTTCAGGAAAGCAAAACAATAGCATCATTCATCAATTAAAGGAGATGTGTCATGTATAATCAGATTTTTAATTACACAACCTTATTCTTCTTCATACCTTCACAAAATATGTAAACATTGCACTACTATTCATACTATTTGGCAACCTTGTAACCTTCTCTCCCAACTATGTTATAGAACATCGTTTTTTTTCTTAAATTTATTTTATTTTTTTTTTTTTTTTCTTTTTTTTTTTATTTATATTTTTTTTTTTACACGAAAATAAATTTTTTTTTTTCTTTTTTAAAAAAAAACGGCAATTATTAAGTGTTTAATGTTGATAAGTGTTAAGATTCAAAGGCGTCATCGATATTGTGGAAACTAATGAAATCTTACTTTATTTTTATTTATTTATTTATTGTCAGCTAAGAGCAGCTGACATTAAAATGAAATCAAAATTAACTTAAATTAAAATTGAAAAATAGTGAAAATAATTAATTAATTAATATAGAATTAAATAAAAATCTGAAAATAAATTTTGGTAAAAAATAATTAAAAAGTTAACGTTAAGGCTCTGGGAAATTCAATAAAAAATTTAGTAGTCCAACATTTGTTGCGTGGATTGGGGAAAACCCAGAAAAACCCAATCAGACCAGTGTTAGATTAGTAGTTAGTGGTTACGATTAGATAAAGCAAAAAGGATCGATATTTTTAGTACTGGAATTGAGGCCTCCAAGGAGACAAGAGAATAAAGTTTGTTATAGTCAGAACATATAACACGAAATGGTTCGTGAGTTAAATAGTTGCTCAAGCAACGATCCAGGCTAAGGGGTAAAAAGTTACGTGAAGATCTAATTGGTACATTTAATTTAATTCGACTCAAAAGAACTGATGAGTCGATTTCACCATTAAGTAGGTTAGTAACAAATAATACTCCATGCATAGTTCTACGGTTTAACAGGGAGGGAAGATTAATCAAAAGGAGTCTACTTGAGTAAGAGGGTAAGTCAACTCCAGGAACCCAGTTAAAACTTCTAAGGGCAAAGAGAAGAAATTTCTTCTGCACAGATTCAATTCTATCCTGGTGAATCGAGTATTGTGGGGACCACACACAAGATCCATACTCCAGGATGGGACGTACTAGGGATGTATAAAGCGTTTTCGTGGTATAGGGATCATTAAACTCTTTCGACCACCGCTTGATGAAGCCAATGACACTAATGGCCTTATTAACCATAAACGAAATATGAGAGTCAAACTTTAATTTAGGATCAAGAATAATGCCTAAATCTTTAATTTCAAACACGCGGTCAAGTGGTGAAGCATCAAGCAAGTAGTGAGCAGTATGAGGGGTACTTCTACAAAAAGACATGACTTTACATTTAGAACAATTTAAATTGAGTAAATTAAAACGACACCAGGCCGACAATGCACCCAAATCCGACTGTAGCAAGTTACAAAGAGAAGCATCATTGTAGGTTAAACATAGTTTTACATCATCAGCAAACATATATACATACGAGTTAGTAATAACATCTGGGAGATCGTTAATAAACAAATTGAATAGCAAAGGACCAAGGTGGCTACCTTGGGGAACACCAGAGGTAATATAAATAGGTTTAGATACAGACGATTTAAAAACAACTTTTTGTGTTCGACCACACAAGTACTCCGAAAGCCACAATAAGAGTTTTGATGGAAATCCAATAATATTTAATTTTTTAAGCAACAGAGAATGACTAACAGAATCAAATGCCTTACTAAAATCGGTGTAAACAACGTCAGTTTGCATTTTTTCCTGAAACCCTTTGATAACAAGCGAAGTGAATTCAAGAAGGTTAGTGGTAGTAGATCTACGCCTAACAAAACCGTGTTGATAAGGCGATAAAATCGAACAACATGTGTGTTGCAATTGAGAACATATAATTTTTTCAAAGACTTTAGGAATGGCGGACAACTTGGATATACCCCTATAATTTTTAACGTTAGACTTCGATGAATTTTTATGAAGTGGAATGATAAAAGATTCCTTCCATATAGCAGGAAACACAGTTGAGTCAACTGACAAGTTAAACAATTTATGTAAGGGTTTACAAAGTGAATCCGCACAGTATGTAAGTATACAACCTGGCACTCCATCAGGACCAGGCAAGTAGCCGGGCTTGATAGAGTTAAGGTCACTTAGGAGCGTACACTCATTTATAACTGGGACATTTATGCAATTTGACGTTTGAACTTGAAAAGGATAGGAATTACTGCAACTATATAAACTCGATGAGTATACCGATTGAAAATACTCAGCAAAAAGATCGGCGACTGCCTGATCAGAACTTGCTTTCGTATTATCCAGGTAAACCGAGGATGGCAAGCAAGAAGATTTACGTTTTGAATTTACAAATTTATAAAACTGTTTAGGATCACGTGAAAAGTTTAATCTACAACGATTAAGATAATTATTATAACAAGATGTGTTGACAGAAAGAAAATTAGATTTTGCTATTAAATACTAAGACAAATCTATAGTAGATCCCGATTTTTTAAATTTTTTATAAGTTCTTGACTTCACGTTTTTCAATTTTGAAAGTTCCCTCGTAAACCAAGGTGGTTTATTATCACTTGAAGAACAAGTGAGGGGAACACAGATATCCAAAAGCGAATTCAAGGTCCCATAAAATATGGCAATAGCAGTTTTTATATCACTACAAGAATAAAGGTGAGACCAATTAGTATGTTGAAGAAGATAATTTAATTTAGTAAAGTTAGTTTTACGAAAACAACGGGTTTTCAAAGAACTTATAGATGGTGGATAAGAGTTAAGAATTTCAAAGGATAGTTCTAAGGTTGGATGGTAGATATCTTCCGGAAGCACCAAAGGGGGTACTCTACAAACATTACTACAATCCGTATCAGACACAAATATTAAATCCAACAATCTACCACTACAGTTATGCACCCAGTTAACTTGCGATAGGCCTAACTCCAGTAGGCCATCGATAAAATCATCAGAAGTGACTGGTGTTGCCGCCGAAGATGTGTCATTCACAGACCATACAACATGCGGCAGATTAAAATCACCAACCACTATCAGATTATCCATATCTGTCAACAATGACGAAACAAGTTGCAGGGCACTCAAATGGGTTGAGTAAATGTTAATATCAGAATGAGGAGGAATATAAGAACAAGTAACATAAAGTGAACGACCACTAAGTAATAATTTAACACATAAAAACTCTAAGTCCGGAAAATCATGAAAATAAATCTGTTCAGAGGAAATACAAGAATCAACAGCAATGAGAACGCCGCCCCCCTTGCGGGAGGCACGATCACATCTGTACAAGTTATACCTAGAAGGAAAAACGGTATAATCGGAAATATCGGGTTTTAGCCAGGTTTCTGTGAATGCAATTATTTGTGACTCAAACGATAAACTGTTAACATATAATTTAGCAAGTTTAGTGTTGAGGCCTCTAACGTTTTGATAGGCCAAACTAATTACGTTTGTTAGTTTTTTGCCACCGAGGTAGAGGCAACAGGGAGGCCAACAGACGGTGCGCTACTGATCCTAACACCATTATTGTTATTGCTTCGCCTATTTACATACTCTTTCACGACGAGCTGTGGCGGCCAAAACTTTTCAGAACAAATGGTTGAGAAAAGTTCAGGTGAAACACCCAACTTGAAAGAAGATATACTTCAGCTCTGATTAAATTTAAATTTTTCCACAAAAATACGTGGAGAATCAATTTTACCTTTAATGTAGGCACCTACATCATCCGATAACGTATCGTATGCTAGCCTAGACACGAAAATAAATTTATTAAGAGGCACAACAACAAGAGGCTTGTGAGCACGGTTGCCACAATTGGTGTTTTGGCACCAAAACTTGCTCTTTTTTTTCCTGATGGTGCAATGGCACTTTTTTTTTCAGTTTGGCTCTTTTTTTTGTGATTGTCTTCAGAAAATATACCTTTAAACATTACTCAGCACACAATAAGTATCGTTTATAGCACTGAAAATTTTCGATACATCGGCGTACCAAAATAAAAAAGCAATTCTGTAAACAATCGTCGCATAGGCCCATCGCCAAACCCGGTTTTAAGTTGATGAAAAATACATACAGTAGTACTGTAACAGTACGACCTCGCCAACTCCGGTTTTAAGTTGGTGAAAAATACATACAGTAGTACTGTAACAGTGCGACCTCGGTTAACGCAACCCTCGATTCACGCAACTCCTTGAAAATTGCAACACCCAAATTCCAGATTTTCACGAAACTGCTGTTCAGAAAAGTATAAATTGAAAAAAATGACAGTTTTCGCAACTGGCCAAATTTTAATAGGTTACGTTAACCGAGGTCGTACTGTATTTGTTTTTATTTAATATCATTCATCATCACTAAATAAAGGTGAAAATGTGATATACTTTGGAGTTATAACGTATTACAGCTTCAAGATTTTGTGAAAAAATATTATTTTAATTTAATTGCAAAAAAAATTGGTTCTTTTTTAGTGAATTTGACACTTTTTTTTTTTTTTTGTCTCTATCTATAATTTTTAATTGGCAACCGTGCTTGTGAGCCACAGTTGTACCTGCATTGGGATCAATAGGCGCACAGTCAGTTGAACAGATTTCGTGCAAAGGATCAGAAGAAAGGTTATTAGTAATAGGTCTAGCCAGCGAATTTAATAACATTAATGGGCTAGCCGTAGGTAGATTAATGGTGGGTACCAGAAGGGGCTTTGTGGGCATGATAGGTGGAATAGTAGGCGGATTAGGGCCCAAAGTCTTTTTACGCTTCGGAGATTCAGTCGCTACCTTGCCATTTTTGAAATTTGTATCAAGCTCAATAAAAGAATTATGCATAGCATTAAATGCAGCATGCATAGCTTTGAAGCCTGCCTGAGTCTGCCTCATGAATTTTGAATTCTCTTTCACCACCTCATTACAAGACTCACAATACTAGTGTTGGGTTGCTCATGAGTGAGTGAGCAAGAATGAGCTGTTCACCCTACTGAACAAGTGAGCAATGTTCTGTACTAATTGTTCTTTTTTGCTCACTTGCTCTTGTTCTTTTTTGCTCACTTGCTCACTTGCTCTTTTGTTCTTGTTCTTGTTCCTACTGCTCATTTGCTCACAGCTCACTTGCTTCTTTAACTCATTTGTTCTATTTGCTGAGCTGTTCATGTAGTTCATTTAGATCATTTTTCCACAGAGGTTCTTTTATCGTTATATCAAGCAAATTAATAAATAAAATAAATGTCTCTTATACGCAAACATAGTGACAAATGGATTCATTTTAATGATTTGGGCAACGCGCAAGCAAAATGCAAGTACTGCAAATCAACTCTAAGCTATAAGTCGCAAAGCAACTTGTCTTTATAATTGTTATAGTAATGTGGTTTTGATTAAGTGATAAATTAATTTAAAATGCAAAAGAACAACGGCCGGTTTAATGCAAATGAACAACAGAAAGAGCAAAAAGACTGAACAAGGAGCAACTGAGCAAGTTGAGTGAACAAAAGAGCAATGTGAGCCAGTTGAGTGAAAAAAAGAGCAATGTGAGCAAGTTGAGTGAACAAAAGAGCAATGTGAGCGAGTTGACTCACTTAAAAAAAAGAACAAGTGAACATGTTCTTCAAAAAGAGCAGTGTTTACCCAACTCTACACAATACCAAAGACCATTAAAAGAAAAGACGCTGCAATTGGTAACACGAAGAAGAACAGTTATTTCGTCTCAGGCCCCGGGACCTAGGCATAGCGGTTCTTTTCTGTGTTCTGCCTGTGGCGTGAGCGCGATAGCGGATAGCATGTGCAGCCGTTCTTGTTTCAGCACTCAGCGGCCTGCCAAGCGGCGGGCCAGCGGCAACCGAAAAGGGTCAAAATGTGCGTTTTTTACATTTCTTGCTTTGCCTGCCTGCCGAGATTTTTTCTATTTTTTGATATTTCTGTCGTTGTCTGTCTCTTTCACAAGTGAACTACTGAATACACTTTCGGAATTTGTATGCATCTCTGCTAAACTGTGTGGCATAATTGTTGGCTAGTGTCATAGAACTAAAAACATGAAAGAGTATGAATGACCAGCAATTGTCAAACTGAAATTTGGCTGTTTGTGTACATACACATACATACATACGTATATGCATATCCAAATTCAATGTGTGTGTGTGGCAATTGTACTTATATCATTTGCCATATGCCACAACTTTAATGATTTTCAATTTAGGAAACAGCTAGAGATATTAATAAAAAATGCATTGCTATTATTTCATTTATTTTATTTTTAAAATATTTTTAAATTATACAAAATACTTTTTTTAAACTATAAAATTAATGTATGGCTGTTTCCTAAATTGTCAAATCAAAAAATTAAAGTTGTGGCAAGTCAATAAATGATATACAATTGCCACACACACACATTGAATTTGGATATGCATAGATGTACACAAACAGCCAAATTTCAGTTTGAAAATTGCTGGTCATTCATACTCTTTCATGTTTTTAGTTCTATGACACTAGCCAACAATTATGCCACACAGTTTAGCAAAGATGCATACAAATTCCGAAAGTGTATTCAGTAGTTCACTTGTGAAAGAGACAGACAACGACAGAAATATCAAAAAATAGCAAAAATCTCGGCAGCAAGAAATGTAAAAAACGCACATTTTGACCCTTTTCGGTTCGCTGGCCCGCCGCTTGGCAGGCCGCTGAGTGCTGAAACAAGAACGGCTGCACATGCTATCCGCTATCGCGCTCACGCACAGGCAGACCATAGAAAAGTACAGCTATGCCTAGCTCGGGGGCCTGGGACTAGGTTTGTCTTACCCATTGCAATATCTATACTTTAAACTGTCTATGACAATACCAATTAAGGCCTGTGTCTGCATGTAAGCAGTCCCTGATTATGGCAGTGAAGCCAACACATTTCATGTGGATCATGTTGTCGCACAAACAGCAGCAAACAAGCATTATAAAATATGTTAATAACTTTTCTAAGAAAAAAGATATGCGGGAACAAAACAAGGTAGAGCGCAAGTAGCGATGAGCACTTTACAACGGAGCGCTTGAGTGAGAGAGCGTGAGACGTAGGAGAAATAACCGCAATTACATCGGATAAGAGCGGACAAAGCGGGAGAGGTGCTGGGGAGCGAGATCAAGAAAATAGACAAGATGTTTGTTGTTAGTAAACACAGAATATATGTTGTTAGTAAACACAGAATATATGAAACACGAAATATATGAAACCTCAAATATATGAGTGTATGTATGTAAGTACGTATGTTCGTATTCTTTGTTTTTAAGCACTGCAGCGGCAATTCGATTGCAAATTAAGTTAAAATGAATATTTAACAAGCAAATTCAATCAAAGCACACGTAAATACATTCAACGTACACTTGCGATCACTGTTAGAGTTGTTAACCAGAATAAACTGAATTAAACACAGTACACAAACACAAGAAAACAATAAATTATTGAGAGCACTTCAAAACACAACCGTCACCAACGAAAGACAATGACAATATGAGATTTTTTATTTTGTTGTATTGTTATTGTTACTGTTTATATTATATTATTGTTAATTTTGGCAAGGTTCCTTATTGTGCTATTAAACCATTTTTGAAAAAAGAATTTTGTGTATTGGTTGTGACTTTGCAGCATCTTTAAGTATGCATAGGCTTGAAATTCTACTGACGTCTCTGCAACCGATGCCTACTTCAGCTTTATACACATTTTTTTTTTTTTAGTTTTGCTGGGCTTATTTATTGAATCTTTTCTAGTGAATAAGAAATCTAACAAAAAGTATACAAATCTTATTAATAAATCTTAACTAACAGTAACATATTTTGACTGTAATCTGGTTAAGCGTCCCTAAAGTTCAACGCTGGGTTGGTAAGTCTTTACGTCGAAGACAGGATCGACAGCGCAGCCTTGTAAGACCTCTCGCGAGATTAGTGTGCGATGAGAGCTTGCTTATGTATTTCACTTTTTGTTCTGCTATTTCCTCCTTGACTGTTAGGATGTTTAAGTCTTTGTGAATGTTTTCGTTCCGAACATACCACGGTGCCCCGGTGATGGTTCTCAGGATTTTTGTCTGGGCTCTCTGGACAATGTCGATGCTGCTGTTGCAAGCGTTCCCCCATTACTCGGAGCCATAGGTCCAGATTGGTTAGAGCACAGAGTTGTAGAGGAGGACCTTGTAGTCCAAACTAAGGGAAGAGCGAGCATTGATGAGCCAGTGGAGGCTATTGGCTTTCAGTTTGAGGTGATTTCTTTTGGCTTCAATGTGTCGGCGCCATGTAAGTCTTCTGTCTAGATGTACGCCTAGGTACGTTACTTCTTTTGCTATCGTTATGGCGGTGTTGTTTAACGTAATTGGTGGGCAGTCTTGCCTGTTAAGGGTGAAAGTTACTTGCTTACACTTTTGTTCGTTTACCTTAATTCGCCAGTCGGATAACCATTTTTCCACTTTGACCAGATGAACGGCTAGTTGGGCAGCTGCTTGTGTTGGGCATTTGGAGCGGCTGAGAATAGCTGTATCATCAGCGAAGGTAGAGGTTGTCAATCGGCTACTTATGGGGATGTCTGCTGTGAACAGCACGTATAGTGTTGGTGCAAGTACGCTGCCTTGTGGAACTCCAGCATCAATTCTGTGTTCGTCAGACATTGTAATGTTGCATCTTACTGCAAACTTCCTGTCGTAGAGGTACGATTTAAGCAGTTTGTGTGTGTTGTTTGGGAGTATTGTCTTGATCTTATGCATCAGACCTTCCAACCAGACTTTGTCGAATGCCTGAGCAACATCCAGAAATATAGCAGTGCAGTATTCTCTATTTTCGAACGCGCTTCGTATTTCTGATGTTATACGGTTGACCTGCTCAATTGTTCCGTGCTTTTCACAAAAGCCAAATTGGTGTGATGGGATTATGTTATGAAGATTCAGGAATGGATTAATCCGGGACAGCAGACATTTTTCAAAAAGTTTTGACAGACACGATAGTAAACTTATAGGTCTATACGACGCGGGAACTGTGTGATCTTTTCCAGGCTTTGGTATCATAATGATGATTGACTTTTTCCATCTGTTCGGATAGTGGCCAAGTTTTGTGATAGTATTGAAGAGCTGGGCAATTATGCAGACCACACAGTAAGGCAGCTCAATGATCATCTTTGGGGTTATTAGGTCACCGCCTGGAGTTTTTTTTGCGTTCAATTGCTCTTTAATGATTCTAACTATTTCATTCGGGCGAAACTTGATTGGCTCATGTTGAAGCTGAGAGTCGTTCGATGCAGTCGGTAGTGCAAACGTAGTTGTTGCAGGATTAGGTTGGCCCGCGTGGTTGCTTAAAGGCATTACTGTTTTTGTCGGTGAGCTTAGAAATTGGTGTGCTCTCCAAAGTGAGTTTTTCGTACTGGTGGTTGATAATTGCTCGATGTAACGGCGTTGAGCGTGTTCTTCCTCGTTTTTAAACGCTTTGGTGAGTTTACGTGAAGCGTCTTTTAGTTTTTGCTTTGCCGATGGCGATCTGTTCGATTGCCAGTCTCGTCGTAAGTGCCGCTTTTCAAGAACCAGCTGTTCAACTTGTAGATTTGTTGTCTTTTGGTTGTGTGTTGTTTTTGCTGTTTGAGGCGTTGCGGTGCGAGCTTCGGCGACGACGACCGACTCCAGAGTGTTAACAAAACTATCAATGTCAGCTTCATCTTCGAGGCGTGGCTTAAGCTCAATGTGTGAGCTTATATATTTTTTGTATCTGAGCCAGTTAGTTTTATTTGAAGTTAATTGACCGGGTCGATTTATGGATTCTGGGTGTCGTAGTAGATTTATTAGAACAGGCGAGTGATCAGATGATAGATCCGAAATGCACTCTGCGCTTATCAGTCTACGCAAAATGTTTCTGGTAACTGCAAAGTCAATCAAATCGGGTAGTTTTTTAGGATCTGTCGGCCAGTATGTAGGTTTGCCAGGAGAAACGTAGTCGAGTTTGTTGTTTGCTTTTATAATTGCATTGAAGAGCTGCTTTCCTTTTGGAGTCACGAGACGAGATCCGCAGTGTGTGTGCTTGGCATTATAGTCTCCTGCTGCTATAAAACATTCTCCTAGTGAGTTAAAAAATTCCATAAATTGGTCTTCCGATATGGTATAACGCGGGGGGCAGTATACAGCGGCTAGAGTAAGTTGGTTACCATTGTCTAAATATATTTTTAGAGATGTGGCCTGTAAAAAGTTTTCAGCAAACTCTTTAAAGTAGTGGTGCTTGAGACGGCTTCTGATCAAAATACCAGTTCCACCGTGCGCCTTTCCATCGGGATGATTTGTACCGTAGAATACGTATCCGTTTATATTAAAGCTATATTTGTTTGTAAGGTGTGTTTCGGAAAGTAGTATTACATCGATGTGCTTGTCGAGTAGGAATTGAGCTAACTCAAGTTTATGCTGTGAGACGCCATTAGCATTCCACTTAGATATTCGTAGCGCAGCCATTGATTATTTTGACTGTTGTGATACAATCATTTGTATCAAAAGATTTTGATTACGCATTAAATCTTGCATAGCTGATTGCATGAATGACTTAAACTCTTTCATGCTCTGCTGCAGAGTACATATTAGTGCTGCGAGGCTGCTTTGTTGCTGCTCCTGTGCAGCGTTTGTGCTCACTTGTTTTGGTTGTAAATACGGTGTGTTTGAGGCAGGAAGAGAAAGTCCTGATCTTAAAGCGCTTGCGTACGTTGTGTTTTTGGTTGCGAAGTCGGGGTCAAGTGAGGATCGAGCTGCGGATGAAAAGAACACGTCTGGGTTGTGTTTCGATGAAGTAAAGGTAATCGGTGCGTGTTGCGAGCGTACAGTTGAGACGCGCTGATGGATTCGGCTTTTAAGTACCTTATAAACTTCACAGCCTCTGTAGTTGGCTGTGTGCTTTTCTTTGCAGTTGTTACAAAATTTTTGGCTGGAGTCTTCTTTGCTTGCTGGGCAACTTGCGGAGTTATGCGGTTCCCCACAAAATACGCATACCGAGCGCAATGTACAATACGACTTTGTATGGCCGTACTCTTGGCAGTTCATACATTGTATCGGACCGTTTCGTTTGTGCGGTTCTTCTACGGTGATTCTGCGGTGAAGTAAAAGCTGAAGTTTGTATATTGGGTGCACCTCGTTTTTTTTAAGCATCTTCGTTTCTGGCACGAGTTCTATTTTAAAAAGTGGTTGCGGCATCCTGTTTTTGTTTAAGATGTTAAAGACTGTTTTTGCCCGAAATCCTTTCTCCTGGAGCGCCTGTTTTATTTCTTCTGGCTTAACATCGGATTCTATACCTTTTATTACGACCTGCAGGCCCTTGGAGCTTTTCAGTTGGTACGTATAATAATTCATTTTTTGGTCATTTAGATGCTTTATCAAAACTCTGTAATTATCTTCCAACTTTGTCTGGACTTTAATTTCATGAATATTTCCCACTACGAGAGGAACTATGTGGAAATTATCTTTGCCTATGAGCTCAATAACTTTGTTAACAAAGGCACTTGAGCTTTTCTCACGTATATAAATTGGGGGGTGGCTTTGGCTTTTTTGTGTCAACCCCAACGGCTACTACAGGCGGATCCTCAGTGTTTTCTGCTAAGATGTGAAACCTATTGGTATTGTTTGTAGTTTCATGTGAAGGTGTATTTAAATTGCTACGGGTAATTTTTGGTTTATTCGTAGAATTTTGCGGACTCAGCTTTCGCTTGACATAAATATAGCGATCCATACCAGTCTGCGTAGTCGGCTTAACATTTTTGCTGTTTGCAGTTTGATTTGCTGACGGCGCAGCAGTCGTTGTGCTTGTTGAACGGAAAGTAGGTATCGGTGCAGTTGTTGTTGTATTGGCTGTTGAGATACCTAAAGAGGGCGCAGCACTTGCAGTCGTAGTTAAGAGAGACGGGGAGCACGAAAACTTTCGGTCGCGCGCTTTTTGCAAGAATTCGTTTGTTGGGTTGGGTGTTGTCGACCGCGCGTGGTCAGATTGCGTTGACCTGATAGATATCATAGACGGAGACGGTGAGCAAGAACGTTCACTGTCTCTGGAGGTAATTGACCGCTCGGGCTGTTCTGAAACTATAGAGAAGTACGCGTTGCTCTGCCGACGACGCTCGTCTTGCTCGCGTTGTCGCTGGCCACAATTCTCGCTTTGACTCATTGTCTTAAGCGAGGTGGAGCTTTTGTGTTTGTCTTTTGTTTTATATATTATTTGTTATAAGTCAATTGTTTTGTTTAAATTTAAATTGCAATTTGTGCACATACATTAAACTAAGCATCTTTTCACATAAAATATATATTTTTATTATTTAAGTTTATCACTGCACTTTTGCTTTAGTAATTAATGAACCGGATCGCAAGTAAACACGTCTGCATGCGACGACAGTTGAAACTGAACTGAAGCCAAAGAAATATTTAAAGAATTCCAAATATCCATTATATTTGAGTAAAAAAAAGAAGAAAAGTAAACGAAATGAATATTTTATATAATAGCGACTTAGCTATGCAAATATAACGCAGGATGCAAGAGAGCTTAAATTAATAACATCAATAATCAAACTTAAAGTGTGTTTTAAGTATCAACATTATTTTATGTACATTTTTGCAGCGTCTTCCAGCGGTACTAAGCAGGATCGGAGTAATTCTTGCAAGTCCTTCGGTAAGCTTTCAACCACAAATCGTACACCTTCCCTATACCAAAAGTCAAATAATCCAAAATACAAACACAAATATCTCAGGCCCAGATCCTTAAAAGTTAACCAAAAAAGTTAACGTTTTCGGTTTTACATTATGCGCATTAAAAAATGTTAGCTTTGGATTTTATGATTATTTGTGTTTCAGACGAATTTTGATTGTTTTATATGGCATTAAAATAATTACTTAGTATATAAATAAATAATTTAAATATCATAATAATTTAGATACACGCTTACATGGGTCAATTACATGTATGTAAAATATTTTGTCACATATAATTCTTTTACTGAGGTATTATGTATAATCACGTCTTTTCTGCAAATATCTGGATATAACCAGCTATCTTCCAACCAAACTTGCTGACTTCCAAAGTGAATCGTCTTGTTATCGATTTACCAGCCATTCAGTGTACGTAGCGCCCCAATTTGTCAATTTTTCTGACAAGATAGTTGCACAGTTTCAAGTCTCTAAACTTAAAGCTAGGTACACACGATGTAAACAATTTGCAGCAAGTTGGTTGGTGCAATCAAATTTGCACATGAGTGCAAACAATTTGCTGCAAATTTCCGGCAACAATTTTTGCTTGTTGTCTGGATACGCTAAAATACTGTGATCTTGATTGCAGTACTTGTTTGCTTGTTTACATTTGCTGTTTGAATTCAGTTGCAATATTGCAGCAAACAAGAAAACATAATCATTATGTAGAATCCTTATTTAACGAAAAAATTAATTGTAAAATATGAAAATTATGCCGTTTTATGGGATGTCTAGTCAACAGACAAAAATCAAAATCGCAGAAAAATTAGGAAAAAAAATTTAAAAAAAACTAGGTGGAAACGTTGCAGTCGGACGCAACCGACTGCGATATACTCGATACCAGTATTAAAACCGGTAAGAAGAGGCGTGATTGCAAAGGGTTACAGATGCGGCAGGGGTGTAAGTTGCCTCAAAAGTTCGGATACAGATGGGGATGCCACCAGTTATCTTCCTACCAAATTTGGAGACTCTAGCTCAAACACTATGAAAGATACACGCATTCCCGTTTTTAACGAAAAGTTGGGGCGGCTGGGGTGGGCAAGGGCGGTATGGGTGGGCGTGGCATCCAAAGTTTTGGTGCAGCTTTTTGGGGATCGTCATCGCCTATCTTGGCTCAGAATTTGGTGACTCAAGCTCAAAAACTGAGGAAGATATAGGGGTTTCTGATTTAAAAGGCTGGGGGCGGAATATGAAGGCGTGGCACCAAAATATTGTATGCAGTTTTTTCGGGGGGGAGATATAGGGGTTTCTGATTTAAAAGGCTGGGGCCGGAATAAGTAGGCGTGGCACCAAAATTCTTTCGGGGGTGCCAGTAGCTATCTTCCTACCACATTTGGTAACTGTAACTGGAAGGGTGTGGATCTATCGATTTTGAGTTATCGAATTTATCAATTTGCCAGCCCACCAGTTATCGTAGAGCCCCGATCTGTCCCAGCCATAGATAAAGTAATTTGCAAAGTTTCAAGTCTCTAGCTTGAATTGTGTGGAAAAAAGTTGCGAACATACAGACGGACAGACAAACCAAATATACTCTTTACCTTCGGTATAATAAAATTCGAGTATAATAAAAACAAAAATTCATCATTTGCGCAGAGTGCAGCAAAGACAGAGTCCCTGGCAACTCTCCTCGGATACAGCAGCTCTTGATTTTTGTGCATACATAATATAGACACGTCGTTATTGCGGGAAAACACACTCAATTCTGTTTTTTATCTATGTGTGGAATGCTCAAGCAAATACCGTTTTGTTTGGTTTTCGTTTTGCTCGACACAGAGAGGACAAGAAAACCGAAAAATAAGTGTTTTGCTGCAAAAAAAAAAACGGAAATCACGTGTAAACATCAACAAACACTGCACGAAATAACGATTCAACGGTTTTCGTGTAAAACAAAAAAAGGTTACAGCAAGAAATTTGCATGCAATATTTGCATTGGTGTGCATATTTGTGCAAACTTTTGCTGCAAATTATTTTCAACTTGCTGAAAATTGTTTGCATCGTGTGTACTGCATTGGTTTTAATTTACAGTGTGTTTTGCTATCCATAAAATTTTTTTTTATAGCAAATATATTGCGACCTTGTTCAACGCAACTCCGCGATAATTGCAACACCCGATTTCTTAACATTGCATAACAGCTGTTCAGAAATGTTTAATTTGTTACAAAAACGTACCACAATTTTTTTGAAGCTCGAACATTTATAACGAATTTATTTTTATACAGGATACCGAAGATAAAGATTATATTGGGTTTGTGCAATGTTCGTCATGGTGTCGGTCTATATTTTCGCAACTTTTCTCCACACCCTTTAAGCTAGAGACTTGAAACTTCTCAAATGTCTTTATCTATGGCCGGGACAGATAAATGTCAAGATTGGGGTTCTACGATAACTGTGGGGATGGCAAATCGATAAATTCGATAACTCAAAATCGATAGATCCACATAATTCTTACATCCTTACAGCATGGACTACCAAATTTTGTGAGAGTATAGCTAGTAGTATTCCCAAGAAAACGGCATCAAAAGCTTTGGAGCCACGCCCACCTGTTCCGCCCCCAGCCACCCCACAATTAGAAATCAGAAACGCCTATAACTCTCACTTTTTGAGCTTGAGCCACCACCCTTCCGCCTCTAAACCGACCCACCTCTAAACTGGAAACGGGAGAGTTTACCGCTCATAGTGTTTGAGCTTGAGAAAAATGCTGGTAACAACCCTCAAATATCTGCATAAAAAATTGAAATGATACGCCCACTCATGCAGTCCCCAGCCCCAATTCTCACAAAATGTTCAATGTTTTGAGCAAGAGTTCGGTCACCAAATTCGGTCACCAAATTTGGTACCTTTTACAAACTTTGAGTTCGAGTCACCAAATTTGATAGGAAGATTGCATTTTACATCCCAAAATTATCTGCAGAAACAATTTGGATGCCACGTCCACCCAACCCGCCCCCAGCCCCAAATCCCACAACATTTACAAACTTTGAGCAAGAGTCACCAAATTCGGTAGGAAATAGCATTTGACACGCCACAAAGATCTGCATCAAAAATTTGGATGCCATGCCATCTCATAACGCCCCCATTTGTCCAAACCTTTTACAAATTTGAGCTAGAGTCACCAAATTTGGTTGGAAGATAGCAATTGAGATTACACAAAGATCTGCATCAAAAATTTGATTGCCACGCCCAGCCCCCTTCCACACCTTTTAATATCTTTGAGCTAGAGTCACCAAATTTTGAAGTATACTTCAAAATCTTATAAGATAGCTGGTGGCATTCTCATTTTTATCAAAAAATCGGTCTTTACCGGTTTTTTTTATTTATTTATCTATTTATTTATTTATTGTCAGCTAAGAGCAGCAGACATTAAAATGAAATCAAAATTAAAAAAAAAATTAAAATATATAATATAAATTAAGTATAATATAGAACCCTACTAATATTATAAAGAGTATGTTTGTGTGGACCTTCGTTACTCTTTCACGTAAAAACCACTCAATGGATTTTAATGAAACTTTGCAAAAATATAGCTTATACATCA
Organism: Scaptomyza graminum; assembly: GCA_018901835.1. Taxonomy (NCBI): domain Eukaryota; kingdom Metazoa; phylum Arthropoda; class Insecta; order Diptera; family Drosophilidae; genus Scaptomyza; species Scaptomyza graminum. The sequence continues at coordinate 225,958 of JAEIFL010000157.1, read as the reverse complement.
GAATAACACATAGGGTACAATTTATAAAGATAAACGCGCCAATCTTATCCGCCCAATTTATCCAAAAATTTAATCCCAATCATACCCAACAACTTGCCATTCAATTTTGAAGCCTGCAGTTTGCATTAAAAGTCGCGGGCACCAGCGACATATACAAAAACGGTATTTGGATCTAAACATTTAACGTTTTAATTTGTGTTATCTGTTCATAGAGTAAAAATCAAAGAGCGCCACAGTAACGCGTGGGTGGGTTTTCCTAGTTCTATATAAATCTGAAAATAAATTTAGATAAATAATTTAAAAGTTAACGTTAAGGCTCTGGGAAATTCCATAAAAAATTTAGTAGTCCAACATTTGTTTTGTGGATTGGGAAATGAAATGGATTTAAGGTTGAATTTGGATGAGTGAACATAAATAGGCAATGCGTAAACTATTTTTGAAAAGATGAGGGCCTGCGTGACTCTGATCATTATGGTTCTGTGTGATTCAGTGCGTTGCGAGGAAAGATATTTTATGATAAATCGTGCAGCTAGGCTCGTTTTCAGATATTTACAGTGTTCTGTTGTCTGGACTATAATTTCATGAATGTCTTAACGACAGGAACAATGTGAAAATTGTCGTTGCCTATGAGTTCGATAACTTTGCGTCTCCATGCACTAATCGTCTGTTCGCATAAAATATATATATTTTTTGACGTGATAACGTCTTATAAATTGATGAACACAGGCTGCATGTTCAAAAAAGTCTTCATCATAGTTACAATCATCATAGTTATCATTATTATTACCATCAAAACGTAACCTGCAATACAAATAAGCATTAACGCATACATAATGAAAACATAGTTGTGGCGCTGCTGCGTAGACGCTCCGTAATTGCACAATTGATTTTTTACGACCCGAGTTCAACACCGCGTGGCAATTTCTTGAATATTTATTTTATTTTTTTTCAACTAAGTAGATTATCGACTAGACGATACCCTGAACTTTAGAAATCACGTGAATAGACATTGTTTGTATGCATTCAATTGAATTTAAATGTTTAATTACATTTTTTATGAAAAATTGTTGTCAACCGGGCTTGCAGAACAATTTCAAATAGATGATTGTGTTGTTTTTGAACCAACACATTAATATTTATCAAGCCAAGCCAAGCCAAATCAAAATATTTTCATATTTGTAAACAATTTGAGCTGCGTTACAAATATAATTGTAGAAAAATAAATGTGTAGGCAAAAGTCACATTCCATACAATAACATGCATAGCAGATATCAAAAAGGAATAGAGATAGAATATAACGGGACTGTGTAAGAGCCGTTATGTTTTGTTATTTTTCCTAGTGTTTTGTGTTTTTGCATATACATGGTTCGCCACTGAGTTGCAGTTGCGATCTAACAGCGAGTGCGTACAAATAAAATAAAATAAATCGAAGCGTCTGTCGGTTTCTGTTTCCATAATAATTGCAACACATTTAATTTGCAAAAGTATGAAATCATTTTATCAGTGTTCTCTTATGACGTTGTCACGTGAGACTATCGTCCGTAAACAAACTTAACAGACACCCATCTTTTTTTTTTGAGTTTTTATGTCACTATACTTTTGCGTCCGGGTAATTACCGAAGCACAATATATAAAAAAGTTAAGGGTGTGTAGAGCACACTCTTTAAAAGTTATACTTCTGATATTGTAAATTGTTATTTTGTATAATTCAAATATTTGTACAGGCAATACAGTATGTTTTATACCCCGATTCCACTACAGCAAGATGCAAGTATGTAATTGGAATTCGAAGATGTTGCATCTTTTTGTATTAGATTCACATATGCACAATGGGAATCTTATTCAAATATTCCCCGTTGGTTGGCTGCATTCCCAGTTAGTTCGAAACTGACCAAGTGGGAATGCTAGAAGTTAACATTACAGAGCACTGAACAGAACTTTAACATAGTCGATACTATAAATTTGTAATCGATACTTGGTTTAAACAGTGCCAATTTGAGTAAATCAGCTTGTCATCCAGTGCAATAAAAACACACATACAAAATCATGCTTGTATTTTGCGCACAAATTAAAGCAATTATTTTTGCTTTTTGGGCTTCACTTATTTTGTTGCGTGTTTTCCAATTAAATACATACACACAGCAGTCAGCTGTCACTTAACAGACCCTGTTAAATCAAGATGCAACTATGCAATTGGATTTATAGTGGAATCGCCTACATCTTCGACTCGCTGTTAATGAAAGATGCAGCCTAATGGAATTGGGGTATTATACCCCGGGGTCGGTTTCGAACCAACTGGGAATGCAGGCAACCAACGGGGAATATTTGAATAATACCCCGATTCCATTAGGCTGCATCTTTCATTAACAGCTAGTCGAAGATGTAGGCGATTCCATTATAAATCCAATTGCATAGTTGCATCTTGATTTAACAGGGTCTGTTAAGTGACAGCTGACTGCTGTATGTATTGGTACTTAATTGGAAAAAATGAGCTCGAACGTAAACAACATAAGTGAAGCCAAAAAAGCAAAAATTTTTGCTTTAATTTGTGCGCAAAATGCAAACATGATTAAATAAGTAATTATTCAATTTAATTTGCAGAAAATTTAACTTACCTTTACAATATTACAAATCTGTTTGAATTTTGTTTGTATGTGTGTTTTTATTGCACTGGATGGCAAGCTGTTTTACTCAAATTGGCACTGTTTTACTCAAATTGGCACTGTTTAAACTCAAATTGGCACTGTTTACACCAAGTATCGACTACAAATTTCATAGTATCGACTATGTTAAAGTTCTGATAAGTGCTCTGTAATGTTAACTTCTTGCATTCCCACTTGGTCGGTTTCGAACCAACTGGGAATGCAGCCAACCAACGGGGAATATTTGAATAAGATTCCCATTGTGCATATGTGAATCTAATACATAAAGATGCAACATTTTCAAATTCCAATTACATAGTTGCATCTTGCTGTAGTGGAATCGGGGTATTAATTGCAAAAGGTTAGAATTTACAACCCATTATTCTCTATTATTACTAAATATATATAAATATAAACAAAACAAGAAGAATGCTATTCAATAGACACATGTACCAGTGCTGTCATAATTTTTTGAGCAAAAGAGCTAGATAGGTAAAATATAACGCTAAAAATAGCTTTTTAACTATAAATTTAGACATCCCAATACCAGTTGCCTCATGCAGAAAGAAGCTATATTTTGATGATCCTATAAAAGTTTGTCCCACAATCGCGTTTTAAAAACAGTCAGATCTAACGGTAAATAAATATAGTTTGAAAAAACTAAAAAATACGCTTTTTAAAAACATTGAATTAAAAACTTAAAAAATAATTTCTAATCGTGTATCGAGCGCCAGACGCTTTTTCACAATAATTCAAGAATTTTTCGATGTTTTAAGCTTACATTAGAAATTATTTTTTAAGTTTTTAGTTAAATGTTTTTAAAAAGCGTATTTTTTAGTTTTTTCAAACTATATTTATTTTATACTTTTTAGTAAGATGTTCTTCAAAAGCCGCTTCATGTATGCTTTATATTAATTTTCGCTTCTCTGAGAGTTATTAACAAACAAACAAACATTCAAGAGAAACTTTTTAGTTTCGATTTGCTATAAAACCGTCTTTATTATGTATTTCGTATCGAATCATTTCATCTAATGCTTTTTTGTTACATGGGGTTTTTCCTGTTAGTTTTGAGCAATCAAGTTCTGCAATTCAAATACCGTCCAAGGATTTAACACGACGAAAGGCCCAACCAAACGATGCTTGCTTGCTTCGCGTCTCGGAACAAGACTGAACGAAAAGCATCGCCCATGAAAAGGCCCAACCAAACGATGCTTAAGTGCTTGCTCAAAAATGTGTTGACTGGCAAAGAAAGAAGAACAAGAGTCAAAGCATTTATTTTGGAATATCATTACCATCATTATCATCATCAAAATTGTCGTTATCCATTTAAATGAGAAACAACCACCAAAGTGAAATAATGTAAACAAAACAATGGTACAGTGTTGCCATATGCTCTTGTTTTATTCCATTTAAAATAAATGTTAACATTAAATGTAATATAGTGTTAAAAATAAGGAAAACACATTTTATTTAGATAATGTGTATTATATCAATATGTTTCAAACCATTAAAAAGAACATTTAACAATTTTTTAAAATATTTTCCGTATAACAAAAAAACAGCGACAGCTCTAGAGCGCAAAGCATCGAAGCATGTTTTCACGGAGTGAAACTTTGTCACGGCGTCAAAGCATTCGTTAAAAAAAAAAACTGAACGAATTCGTGCGTAAGCATCGTTTGGGCAGATACACGACGTAGCATATGTTGAAACTTTGCCAACTTCGATGCTTTGAGCTAGCAAGCATCGTTTGGTTGGGCCTTAAGTGCTACATAAGCTTGTCCATCAGCAAACAGTTGTGACGCTAAATAAATGAATGCATGATCAACTGTACAACCTTGCACCTTATGGACAGTCGATGCCCAACTTAGGATTAGCGGCAACATTCGTCTCTCAGCAGTTCCATAGCTGTATTTTGCAGGAAACTGTATCGATATTGGTTTAATTGCGTGTACACCATCTGAACCGAAATCGATACGAACTGACGGAATGTCTTCAGCATATACTTGGTCCCTGCGAAAATTTGGCCAGATAATTTCTGATATACCCATATTACCGTTTATTAAACCTTTCGACACGTCAATGTTCAATTCTTTAGGAAGACCTCCTGTTTTATTGATATCATTTGGTATCACAGAACCTAAGTCCTTATTACCTAAATTTCGAGTAGCATCAATGAGTTGGTCGTGTGCTTTTATTGTATAAATAACGGTCCCTTTATCCTCAAAACTCTGGAGAACCTTTTCGTTATGTCTAACAACTTGGTTATTCGTTGGATAGATCCTTAATGCTTTCTCAATCGAAAACTCATTAGATGTATCAGTTGACACTTTTCCAAGAAGAATTTCAAGATGTAAAGACGTCAATTCTCCAACTCTTAGGGCGTTAAGCACATCTATAAATGTCGTATCTCCTTGTTGGCGCATGTTTTGTTTGAGCTCAGCCAGACGGAACTGCCGCCACAAATGTGTAGCGGGCTTAATGTGTTCTGGCTGTTGGAAAACTTGATGTCCTCGAACAGGTGGTAACTGCATTAGATCACCAAAAAGCAAAACATTTATGCCTCCAAAACAAGAGTTGGGGCTTTTCAGCTGCCGCAGACGGGAGTCGATCATGCAAAGCATCTCATAAGGTACCATAGAAATTTCGTCTATGAACAGAAACTCAACATTTTGCCATAATTGACGCATAACTTTTAAATAGATACCAGTAAGAAGTGGCATGCTAACAATAACTCCATCTTTTTGTACTGGTAGTTTTAGTAGACGGTGTAGCGTAGACCCACCAATCAACCGTGCTGCAACTCCAGTGAGAGCACTAACTTTCACCACCGATTTTCCATAACATCGGTTTACTTGATTTTTTAACAGATTAAAGAGGAAAGTTTTTCCGGTGCCTGCTTCACCAGTTACAAAATTTTTATCTCGTTCAGTGACTCCAACTGCAGGGTTGACCAAAGGATTCTGCACTGATAGTCTTTGAAAACCTACTTCAATCGCTTGGGACAAAAGTTGGGTGTGTTGAGCCATTGCTGCAGCCATTGAACTAACTATAGTTTGTTGCAAATTGTTAGCAATCAGACTCGGATCGTTATTTGTTTTTAAAACTAGGGGAGGGCGTTGAGACGCTACCTGGTTAGCACTTAATCCTGTGCTATTACTAGCTATAACATCGTCAGGGTTGCTCTGAGGTACTGATGAAGACTCAGTTCCCTGCCTCACTCCTAATTGAGAGCTTGATCCCGCATTCGTGCTCTGCATTTCCTGATTGTAGTCGTTGATTGATTTGAAGACTAAGCGGCTCTAGACTTAGACCGCGTTATAATTTCACTGGGCTTTAATAGAAACCTAGCAGGCTGGCATGCAGCTAATTCAACTGCTAAATTCTGATTTGATACGCTAAGTTCTACAAATAGGACAGACTCGTTTTTTACCTTTTCTATTGTCAAAACAAGTGTGGTGAAAATAATGATTACAATGTGTCGCAAGGAGTTGTGTCGGATGTTCTACTTCTAATGTACAAACGCAGCAACTCACAATTTCAAAACTAGTCTGAGAGTTTAATTTAAATTAAAACTTCGACTTTTTGACATTAGGGGTGTTCAACAGTCGTTTCAACGTTTCAAAGTTTCAAGTTTCAAATGTCAAGCAACAACAACCACATAGAACAATTTCTTGAAACGTTGAAACACACCAGCCTATGTATACAAAAAGTGTTTCAAGTTTGAACAAAGTAAAGATGGGAAGAGCACGATATTTAACCGATATTTGCTATCGATGTGCAGTATTTATCAGTATATTTGGTTTTTTTTTGTGCAAAAAAGTATGAGCACACTTGATTAATGGCTGCCAAACAACAGTTTTGTTTGAAAAAATTAATTTTCTTTAGCTTGAGCTAGAATTAAGATTTAAAGATAATAAATAAATGAACATAACAATATAATTATTAAATGGTGTTTTAATTAAACATCATTTCATACAAAAATTGCCTTTTCGTGTCTGCCGCCACGCAGCTAAGACTACTAGACTCTAGAAATGTAAACAAACAACAGCTGACTGCTCAAGTTTGAAACGATTGTCACACAAAATCCTGTTCACAAGTTAATCGTTTCAAACTTGAAACTTTGATATGTTGAAATGACTGTTGAACACCCCTATAGCCTTTGTAACATAGCCGACTATTAAGCTACTTAAGGGCTGTACGCAGCAGCCCCGTACAGCGCCAGTACAGTAATACATGAGTTGTACGGGCTGTAACGATAAGTGTTGAAAAATGCACATATTGTGGCGGTAGGTTGATTACTTCATTTAAATAAATCGGAAATGCAACTGTGTTTTGTCGTTTGTTTACATTTGGGCAAATAAATTAATTAAAGTAAAATGGATTGCGAACAACAAAATTTATTTGTAATAATGTGCACAACCAACACCATACTGTTGGCACTTATAAAAAAAAGGGACGCTTCTTATTAAAATATTATTAAAATGCAGCTTGCTGGTTAAGTCCCACAAGACTGGCCGACGCTGAATTTGTCCCCATCATTTTCAAAACTTTTGTAGCGCGACTTGCGTTCAGACATTTTGCGCTGTTTTACTCCCGTAAATAGCTTCTCAACGCTATTTACAGTCGTACAAATTTAACATAAGATTTTAACAGTTTCATTATCCAACACTACGTACGGCTCGTAGAGAGTAAATGCTGCGGACTTGAAAATGTTATTACTGTACGGGCGCTGTACGAGACCATTTTTTTTATATGAAGTTTTTACAGTACTGGCGCTGTACGGGCTGCTGCGTACAGGCCTTTACAAAGAAAAATTATACTAACAGAATATCTTATGATTACTTCAAACAAAGCTCAATTTAAAAATGATAAACGAGAAATAAGCAATTCATTAAATATGTGTGTGGATAACAATACAACCTCCTTCCTGAGAATATGCTGACCTTTTTTTGATCTACTTGATAAAAGAATAATAAAAGGATAGATGAAGTAACTATCTGTAAAGGTTCGACGAGCTGTAGCTCTAAGCCACTAGCTCTCATCCAAAAACCTACACCAATAATGACTAAGTTTGCTAGACTGACATTCCATTCAGCGCTAGGATAGAAAGAAACCGAAAGTGTAATTGCCTCAATGATTACATCTTCGTTTGCAAACATGGCAGCTATTGTTCTCGGCAGGAGTATAATTTAAAATAATTTCTACTCTGTGGCGGATCGTAGCTTAATTATCCACGAATCGGCGAATCGTCCGGCGAAACACAAGGAGGAATTTACGTTTGTGTTTCTGAAACTGTTGTTGTTCATAAGAACTCACACGCGCGCAATATTGTTGGGTCTTCTGAGACGGTCATTATCAATATTTGAATTGAATAATGTTTCTACATCTCACTTATAATACAAGGACAAAAGTATGAGGATATGAAGATATTCGTGTTAGCAGATAAATGCTAAATCAGATGGTAGGTGACTTCGAAATTTGTAAGCCTGTACAGCTGAAAAATACAAGTAGTGTTTCTTTTCCTCTATCAATAATGCTACCCTTCGGATGAATAATGATTGGCCAAACCATCAAACTTCCCTTAGCTTATTTATAACTAATATAATTAACAGAAACAGTTGGGCGCCAAAAATAATATAAATAATGTGGTAGACAAATGTTTGTCGTTAAATATTAAAACACAGCAGTTTCACGTACACAAGTCTATTTTATTTCGCAGCTCGATCAAGACTGCCCCTCGGTTTCTTTCTTACAAGCAACAAAACCACAATGTATGCGACAGCGGGGCTTGCACTCACACCAGAACATGTAGAATAGTAAAACATAAAGTAATTGACAATAAAGGGATCATGTACAAGTCTGTAAAGCTGATGTTAATGTTGACATTAACGTTGATGTTAATGTTAACATTAATGTAGATATCGATAGTAATACTTATGTTAATCTTAGTTTATGCATGCTATGTATGTATCGGTCCGACTACAACTCGGCCATCCTGACGATTAAGATCCCCTAATCTTAGGTATTGTACAATTGTTTTACAAAAGCTTAAATTATTTTTTTTTTTTACAAAAATTAGCCTAGGGATACAAATATAATTATCGCTTAAATTACAAACTTATTACTAATGTATGTACAATTTATAATATAATGAGTGGTTTTAAACCAGATTATCTTTTGTTTGCCACCCAATGTCGCATGTTTTGAGCACTCCAGAAACCCTTGTAAGGTTTCTCGAAACTTGAAACTCTTCCACGTCTTTTAAAAGGTATCTGTCATTTCGTAACACCTTTTCAACAACATAAGGGCCTTTATTTCTAGGAATTAATTTTCTGGCTGCCCCAAATGTGCTGTCAAAGTTTTTCACCATTACGTAGTCTCCTTTTTCATAAACTTTAGCTTTCCGTTTTTTTTTATTATAATTTGTTTCATTTTTCGATTGTGCTTGTTACTGTTTCTCTTCTCCTTCTTTTCTTAATTTACTTAAATCTCTAGTATTCTCTGTATTCATTATTTCTTCTAATTTTTCTCTCAAATTGTCGATGACTTCGCCCTTTTGCTCTACGCCAAAAAGTAGTTTACTAGGGGTTTGCTTGACACTCCGATGTAATGTGTTGTTTAAAGAATATTCTACTTGTTCTATAACTGTGTCCCAATGTTTTCCATTTTCCGCTTCTGTGGACCCAAATTTCTGTTTATTCGCTCTACCTGTCCGTTGGCCTATGGACACCCTGTTGCAATTTTTATATGTTTTATGTTGTAATCTAACATAAACTGTTCATAGTCTTTGGATGTGAAACAACTGCCTCTGTCTGACACTATGCATTTGGGTCTGCTGTACGCCTTAAAATAATCTTTTAATGCTTTGATCACCTCTTTTGTGTTCGTAGACTTTGTGGCATATAATCGAACAAACTTGGTAAAACCGTCAACAATTAAAAATATGTGTTTGTTTGCCCTTCCTACAGCTACCGCCCCATAATGGTCTATATGTATTAATTCGAACGGTTTATTTCCCTTAGGAATGCTGTTGTGCTGTGCTGCCCCTTTGCCAGCTGTTGGGGAAAATGCAACACATTTTAAACAATTCCCTATATGATTTATACACTTTTCTTTTAAATTAGCAATCCAATAACTTTTTGATGTACTGTCCATCATTTTGTCCCTGCCTAGGTGCCCCAGCTCATTGTGATATTTGTGTAAGACATGGTTTTCCATGTCATCTGGTACGTAAAAAAGTAATCTATTGTCGTTTGTTTTTCTATAAACTACTATGTTTCTCATTTCGAAAATTTGTGTTCATTTTTCTCTAACAGCATTTTAATCTTTTGAATCTTAATGTCTTTTTCTTGGCAGATAATTAAATTATCTTCAAAACTGTTTGTGTCTATGATTAAAATATTTGTACACCTACTTAAAGCGTCGACATGCTGCATCTTGTTTCCCGATCTATGCAATAGCTCATAGTCATAGTTTTGTAATTCTAAAGCCCATCTAGCTGTTCTCGGATTTAACTCTATTTTGTTCAACGTAAGGGTTGGCGAGTTGCAATCTGTAATTATTTTAAATCTTTTCCCTTGCAGATAAATTCTAAATCTACGAAGTGCATAAATTATTGCTAATGTCTCTAGCTCAAAACTGTGGTACTTTGACTCTGTTTCTGTTGTTCGATTTCAGAAATAAAAGATTGGATGTGATTTTCCATCTTTTTTCTTTTGCATCAAAACATTACCAAAACCAAACGAACTCGCATCGCAATGTAATTCAATTTCATCCTTGTAATCATAAATAGCTAAAACTGGCAATTGAACTAGTTTTTCTTTAAGAAAAAGGAAACACTCTAATTCTTTTTCGTTAAACTCAAATTGTTTTTCTTTCTTTAAAAGGTCATACAGTGGTTTATCTTGTATTGAAAAATCTTTAATGAATCGCCTTAAGTATGAACATAAACCCAAAAATCTGTGAACCGCTATTGTCCGATCTGGAATCGGAAAATCTTTTGCTGCTTCTATACCTTTGTCGTCTGCTCTTATGCCTTTGTCTGTTATGAGAAATCCTAAATATTTAACGCTCGACTGTAAAAATTCACATTTATCTAAACGTAATACTAGTTTGCATGTACACAATAACCTTATCTTGTCTTATCAAATCTGCAAACATTTTATTTACGAATCTTTAGAACACAGCTGATGCGTTTTTAATGCCCATTGGCATTCTTAAAAATTCAAACTGCCCTAACGGAGGTTACGAATGAAGTGTACTTTATGGAATCTTCATTGACATAGACATGAAAGTATCCATTTTTTAAATCCAGTTTAGTGAATACTGTTTTATTAACTAACTTGTCTAAAAGATCTTCAATTAATGGTAACGGGTAATTGTCTTTTATTAAAACTTTGTTTAGTTTCCTAAAATCGATGCATAAACGCAGATCACCGGTTTTCTTTTTAACGAGCACAATTGGTGAAGCGTATTCTGAGTCACTATTCCGTATTATGCCGTCCTTTAGATAATCGTCTAACATTTTCTGTAATTTTTCTTTTTCATTGTAAGACAGTCGTCTGGGTGAGCAGCTAAATGGTTTACTTTTTTCTAACGATATCTTCATTTCACATCTAATAAGTGGATCAGTTGGTTTTTTCGCATTAACATAGGTTTTCTCAAACATCTCAATAAATTCACATTTCGTTCTTTATAGTACATTTTTCCCACAATTATAATCTGACATTTCACTGTCTACCAGGTTTATACATAACATTGATTTGTCGAAATCGTCATAATCTGTGATGCAATTGTTATCTGTGTAGCTTTTTCTGTGTAGCAATGACGCTGCCTGCTTTCATTTTCTTTGAACACTTTTCTGCTAACCGTTTTAACCTCTGATTCAGTAATAGCTTCACTACTTAATAATTGTATCCTATCATCTTTATCGTGTTGCTCCTTAACGGTTTCAGTATTTCTTTTCATAATATTATCTAAAATTTGTCCATTTTCAGTTTCGTTCTTTAATAGTCGCTCACTAACAGTTGTGTTTGTAAACAGTAAGTCACTAACCGTCTCGTTTGTAAATATTTGATCATTAATACTTTTACTTCCTAATATTTTATTAATAACAGTTTCCTTTCGTAACAATTGCTCAAAATTATAAATTTATTTATTTTTATTTTTATAGTTATAATATAATATAATATATTATAATATTTATAATTATATTATTAAGTTTGCTTTGTTCAATAACAGTCTCACTCCCTAACAGTCGATCACTAACAGTTGTACTCTTTAACATTTGCTTGTAATTTTCCCGGTTTAACAATGGCTCTGTAACAGCATTGGCGTTTACAGCTGGTTTACTACATAATTTATTTATACAATTTAATTTGGTCGATTCTTCTGCAAATTTACAATCAGCTTTCATTTGGTCGTTTGAATTATTCGGAACATTGTTCGACTTAAATTCCTTAACTTTGTCAACGTTAATTAGCGCAACCATTTTAAGGGTATCGAGATTTATACTTAAATTGCATGCAGACATAAAATCTCTACTTAGTACTACATCATGACACATGGATTCATCGGCAACCACAACTAATTCAAAATAAACATTTACAGATTCTTTAATAATGTAACATAAAGTTTTTCCAAAAATATTTAGTCGGCTTCTATTAAGACCAAAATAAGAATTGATTACAAAATTTAGCGGAATTCTAATCGGCATACACGATTTTTTGATAAACGAAATTGCGCTGCCTGAATCAATGATGCATTCTGCATCAATCGGTGAAAAAGGGTTGCACTCAAAATAAATTTTGAAATACCTTACATAATTGTCGTTGCTGTTGCCTGCGCTTTTCTTCTTCAGGCATTGCGCAACAAAGTGTCCCATTTCGCCACAAGAGAAACACGAACCAGGTTCTCTTTTCGGCTTTCGGCATTCCTTATAGAAATGGCCTCTCGCGGCATCGTAGATCGCTGGTGTTCTTAGTTGCTGTCGATGTCTTCGTGTTCCTCAGCGTTGATGTTGGTTCCGGCAAAGAAACGTCGCTAAATGCCAGCCTCATCTCTTCCGGATCGCTAAAACGTTGAATACGCGCTTGATCGCGCAAGGACGTTGAAGTTATTCCCTCGATGATTTGCTCCAGAAGCTCATCAGTGTTAACGTTAATGTCCTGGGCTAGCGTCATCTTTTCTTCAAAGTACATTACGAACTTCTCACCCGGTTGCCATTTGCGTTGCTTAAATTTACGTCTCATTTCAGCCTTAGAAACTCTGTCTCCAAAAGCCAGTATCAATTGGTCGTACAATTTCGCGGTCGTGGTTTTAACATGTGCGCTGAATTACTATGTAGCCAATTCTGAGCTTTTCCTTTGAGTTTAAAGGCGGGTTTACAATGTCAGCGTGAGATTGGAAAATGTTTTGTTTTAGTCTGACACACCTATTTTTCACATAAGTTTGTCTCCCTCATTTGCAATCTGAAACCGGTTTCATATGCATCTCAGCAAAAAGCAATTCGAAAATGGAGTTTTAAAAGCTGTCAATAGGTGTCGCATTTTCGAAATTAGCAAAGCACTAACCTCTATTTTACTCAAAATGGCTGGCAATAGGTGTCGCATCTTCGTTAGCTCCAATGTTTTTACCTCAATTTTACTCAATACAGAGGTAAATGTTAATAGAATTCACTTTTTAATATTTATTTAGTACATATTAACAAATATATATCAATAAAATCCTTGTTATGTAAAAAAAGCAAATCGTTTAATTTTCGCGCCATTTCACGTGTGTCAGCTGTGTTCGAATCAGCTGATTGCATTGTGCGCATTGTTCGAATTGCGTTTATTTAATTTTATTGAAATGGATGAAGAAACAACAGCACGTTTCATTGAAGTGGTGCAAGGGCATGATTGCTTGTGGAGCGTAACCTCCAAAGCGTACAAGAACAAGCTGTTCACAGCTCATAGACGGCTAACAGCTGATTTCGAAAATTCGAACATACTTTCACGCTGACATTGTAAACTACCAGCGTACGTCTCAGATTGGTAAAAGCTTTAATCCAATCTCACGCTGACATTGTAAACCCGCCTTAACACTAAAAGCATGTGTTTGCATCTATCATCTAGTTCACAAATTTGTGCGATGTTTCTCAGCAGATTTATCCAGTTTCGTGCACACATTTGCCCACTGTACTCTGTTGTCGCTTCTTTCGCGAAGGCGAGCGCCGTAGTCCCGCCGATGTTCTTAAACTGCACTTTTCTTTCGACTGTCTGCTGTATTTTTCCATTTGCGGCCAACGCGCTCTCTCCGTATATTAATTTGCTGCTAACAATGCCGCCGGCGTCGTCGTTGTCTGTCTTTGCTGCGTTTATAACGGCCTTTCTCGCTTGTTGTTTTATTGCGCTGACTTCAGCTTGCAAATTCTGTATAGCCTTGAATACTTCGGATATCTGTTGCTGCGCTGCTGCTCGTTGGTGCGACACTGTGGTGCCACCCATGTTGCTTTGTGCGTTTTGGTGATCGATGCTTATGATTTCTGGTTGAGATTTCTGATCCTCTTGTAGACGCCGCTCCGAATCACCATCGCTGTCATTGTTGAAGATTTGGGCATCGCTATAAATATCTTGCGAAATCTCAACAAGTCGTTTTATTAGTTCGGTTTAAGTACCGATTGTCGAATTGTTAAACACAGCCAGCCAATTTTTTAATTGGTGTATTGAAAAATCGTTGAAATTTATATTGTTCATTTTGGCACGAGGTTCTATGACCACTTCTGAATTTGTGGTAGACAAATGTTTGTCGTTAAATATTAAAACACAGCAGTTTCACGTACACAAGTCTATTTTATTTCGCAGCTCGATCAAGACTGCCCCTCGGTTTCTTTCTTACAAGCTACAAAACCACAATGTATGCGACAGCGGGGCTTGCACTCACACCAGTGCATGTAGAAAAGTAAAACATAAAGTAATTGACAATAAAAGGATCATGTACAAGTCTGTAAAGCTGATGTTAATGTTGACATTAACGTTGATGTTAATGTTAACATTAATGTAGATATCGATAGTAATACTTATGTTAATCTTAGTTTATGCATGCTATGTATGTATCGGTCCGACTACAATAACTAATTAATAATAACTGTAATGAACAACGTGAAGCAGATGGGCTATTAATTGCGATCGAAGTACGCGCTTGCTTTGGCTGAAGCTAGCCGGCAATTGGGGTGGGTGATGTTTAAATGTACGACGCATTAAAATCGCTTCGTTATTAGCTATAGAATTATTTTAATATTCGCGTTCTGAAATTTTGACAAAAAGGACGAACGAACGACTACGGCATGAGATAGAAGAAAAAAATTAGAAGTAAGAAGAGAACCAAGTAAATCGAGTAATAGGGACAGTCCTTATTCGGTGCTACCGATCGGTGCACTCGCCCACCCTGCCATGATCCTGCGAGCCAAATAAACAAAACAGGATCCCTTTTTTTTTATCAATTTTTGGGGAGCTCAAGCTTTTTACCCACAGGCGGCGCACTATGGTCCAGCCGACCAGTTTTTTTGGCCAAAACCTATTTTTTAAAAGTTAAAAAAATAAAGTACTTTTGATCCATCTAAGTTAGAAAAAGAGTGACCAACACATCTGCGTACCAGAAATTCCCGTAGATGGCGCCACTTTCGAGAAATCAACTGTCAAACCTGGCGGAAGTTTTTGTGGAAGCACGTGGTTTGAAGTGTGAAAATTTAATAATAACTTACAATATCTTGCAAGTGATATAAAAAACTGTTTAAAGCCAAAATTAGCTATGCAATCTTTTAATTGGGGTATGTACTTCGTGCTTTGTAATGTGTTTTGTTTGTATTAGCTGTGGTGTCTTCGTAATTTTATGTTAAAGCGTGTCGTCTTACATGTGTCGATTTGTAATTCAATCCAATTTTTAAAAAGGTATATAAAACGATTCCGACCTATTCCGGTCTTGCGACAAATTGCGTATCGTAGATTAACAAATTCCTGTTGTAATGCATGTTTCAAGTTGACTTGGTTTCACTTGGTTCTCTTTTAATTTGCATTAATAGATCATAACCTCAAATTCAGCAATACGGAATTGTTTGTTTTGTGGAGGTCAGAGTAAACCAAAGCATCCAAAAAAAATTTATGAAATCAAAACTTTGTGGCGACATTTCAGATGAAATGACTAAAGCTGTGACAGATGCTTCAAGGACATTTTTTTTAATTTTTGCTAAGCGATTTTCTACTAGCAACAATAAATTTTTTTTTTTTTTTGATGAAATGAATTATTATTTAAGAAAAGTTTAATAAAAAAAAATTGCTCAATACTTGTGGTGTTATTCCTTATTAATTATACCTTTACTCTGCATAATTAAAATATAGGCGGTGCCACACCCATTTTTTTTGGAAATAAACTTCCTACTGATTATATATATCGAATGCAAAAAACCAAATCAAAATATCTTGCTTCGTTCGCGAGTTATTAATTTTGGCCAAAAAAACTGGTCGGCTGGACCATAGTGCGGCGGTAGGAGCGAAATGCAACAAATTATTGCCTACTTTTAGGAGAAAATTAAATTCTATTTGAATCTCGACAAGCGAATAACCAGGATCGGCAAACTGAGATGGCTCCTTGCGAGTAAGAGGCTGTCTTTGGATAACAAAGTCAAAGTTTACAAGACGTGCATTTCTCCCTCCTGGCGATATGGCTTGCAAGTATACGGAATAGCTGCCAAGACCCACCTGGGCAAAATCCGCATTCTGCAAGCCAAAACACTTCGGCTAATATGTGCTGCTCCGTGGTACGTAAGGACTGCACGTATTGAAACCGATCTGCGAGTGCCAAAGGTTGGGGATGTTATACAAAATCAGTCTTCGCAGTACATACAGAGATTGGAAAATCATGTTAACCATCTCGCACGTCGGCTTCTACACTTGCCCACTATAAGGGGAAGGCCGATGAGCAGACGACTAAGGCGTCATCACCCAATCGATCTTGCCACTAGGATAATACATTAGAACTTATTGTAAATATTTAGAATCACTTAGCCTGTAGTCAAAGTTGTCTTAGAAGTTTTAATATAAGTTTAATTCAAGTTGTTTTAATAATAATAACAGTATAATTAAATAAAGAAGAATTAAATAAAAAAAAAAAAAAAAAAAAAAAACACCACAAGCGAATTATTTCAAGGCATATATTCAACCAGTAAGATGTAGAAAAAGTTTTCTGGATCCGATGTTGCTATAAAGTATGGAGCCCTGACAACTGCAGGAACATTCCTTACAAACATTTTGCTCCCTTCTGACAGCATGATAAAAGTACGACGTATGTTTGGTTGTTCTGCATAGGCATCATGATCTATACTTTCCTCAGTTTCACTTACCTTTTTCGGATGGAAAGGTTCAAACAAAATCAAAGCAAAATCTGTAAGGCTCATGTCCGCAAAATTGTAGTCAGGATGTTGTAACGGACGTTTTTCATATCTTTCAAAGATATTATTATAATATCCAGTTACATGCCCGCTTTTGTCGAATTGCAATACTCTGTAACGCTGTTCTAGCTTTCTTGTGTTCAGGATTGTATTGCTTGCGCAATTCCAGATTCTACGCCTTCAAGTTCCGCTCTTGATAAGTACTTTGCAATATAGTACGCTATCGCTTCGTTGGATCCGCATGGCTGAATATCCATGTTACCTGTCCACAGTCTCAATAACTGTGGGTGGAAATTATTTACCCAAGCATCCTCTTTTCGACGCCTTAGTAAACAAATTCTGCCTCCATTACGGATAAAATCATCCGAAGAATGTGACACTATTCGTGTCTCGTCACATTCTTGACGTGGAAAGTTGAATCGACATCTTACAGAGGTATTTTTTTTTTAACAAGTTTGTGTATGTCGATGAATTTGACACTTCTTAACAAGTTCATAGAGATCTGGATCTTTTTCTTCTGTAGGCATCTTACAGCTACAGTTACGATCAAGGATAAGTTTCCCTTCCTCTGTGTCAAACTCTGGGTGGTTTTCAATCCAAATTAACATATAAAGATGAGGACTGCCACGATTCTGAAACTCAATACGCCACCAATGGTCTATCACTTTTCTGCCAAATACTTCATCATTGTTCTAAATAATTTTGATTAGAGCATTAACTCTTACCATGAAATATCGACTCAAAATTACTGGGTACTTTTCTATAAGTTGTTGAGTCTCATAAATGTCAAGAGTACTTGGATCAACATCAGGCCTACAATCAGCAATTAACAAAGCTTTTCGTTGATCTAGCCAATTCAGATCATTTAGTTCAAAATGTAACAAAGTAGGTTGGAGCTCCTAAACATCTGATTTGAGCTAATAGCTCGTTCAAACCTCTCAAATTCTTGACATAAAGATGGACATCTTCGACTGCTCCTTCTTGATTAACAATTTTCTTGCCGCATGCTGATATAGTGTTTTTAATAAGCAAGTAAAACTAATCACGTCGGGGTCACCAATGTTTAGAGGAAGAACTATATCCACCTTTGCACAATTTGCCCACAAAAATATTTGGGCAATTCACCAGTCGTTTCAACGTTTCAAAGTTTCAAGTTTGAAACGTCAAGCAACAACAACCACATAGAACAATTTCTTGAAACGTTGAAACACCCCAGCCTATGTATACAAAAAGTGTTTCAAGTTTGAACAAAGTAAAGATGGGAAGAGCACGATACTTAACCGATATTTGCTATCGATGTGCAGTATCAGTATATCATCAGTATATTTGGTGTTTTTTTGTGCAAAAATGTATGAGCACACTTGATTAATGGCTGCCAAACAACAGTTTTGTTTGAAAAAATTAATTTTCTTTAGCTTGAGCTAGAATTAAGATTTAAAGATAATAAATAAATGAACATAACAATATAATTATTAAATGGTGTTTTAATTAAACATCATTTTATACAAAAATTGCCTTTTCGTGTCTGCTGCCACGCAGCTAAGACTACTAGACTCTAGAAATGTAAACAAACAACAGCTGACTTCACAACTTTGAAACGATATGAAACGCAAAATCCTGTTCACAAGTTAATCGTTTCAAACTTGAAACTTTGAAATGTTGAAACGACTGGTGAATTGCCCAATAGTTTGTTCGTTTTAACTTAACTTTATTAATTAGTTGCACCGACTGCTATTTATGCGTCTGTTTGCATGTGATAATCGAACGAGAGTGATCTAAGCCGATTTTACAAGAGACGTACAAAAGGTGTAAAGCATACAATAGATTATTCTCACATTTTGTTTTGGTTAAGAGAGCGCATAAGCTTTTAAATGTGCCAACATGCGAGCTTTAAGAGCATGAATTATGATAACATTACGAATATGATAAGAGCAAGCAAACATTAGCGGAAGGCATTTACATTTAATACTATTTGAATAACAACAGAGTATAATTTTTCAAACAGATTTCTATTGATCGACACCGGTTGTGACCTTTGTCTGATGCGTGCTGATGTGTTCGAAAAGATAGGAAATATCGAACTGGACGAGGAAAAGCATTGCTTAGTCGGAATTTGCAACAGCGAGTTAAGTACATTGGGTAGCTTTGTGGTTCCAATTGAAGTGGACGGAATATTTTTGTCAGTCCGTTTTCATGCTGTTAGAAGCTGCGATGTTAAATATTCGGCAGTAATTGGAAATACAGTGCTTGAATTTGTGGATATGATATTTTCCAAAAATTATGTAGAGTTTCGTCCAAAGTTGTCCGTTAAGGCAAACAAAGATGTAAATGAACAAAGTAAGCTGCCTATCAGTGAAGAAGCCAACCAAAAGGAAGAAAAAGAGTTCGAGTTTTTTGAGGAGTTCAAAGATATTTGTTTGTACGCGGCAGAACTTGACTCTATCATAGATTTGTCACACCTAGAGGGTCCGATCGCGGGAACAGTAAAATCACTGATCAACGATTTTACGCCAGAAATGAAACACAAATGTCCCATCGAAATGAAAATGTTGTTGAACGATAAGTATCCAGTTTTTGAACGTCCGAAACGCATTTCACATGCCGACAGGTCCACTGTAGACCTGCAAATTGAGAAGTGTTTTAAGGAAGGGATTGTTCAGCCAAGCATTTCAGAGTACGCGTCACCAGTTGTTCTTGTTTCCAAGAAAGATGGTAGCAAAAGATTGTGTTGCGACTATAGACATCTGAATGCGAAGATTGCTAGGGATAATTTTCCAATGCCCTTGTTGGATGATGTTATTGAAAAATTACAGGGACATAATGTTTTTACAACACTTGATCTCGAAAATGGTTTCTTTCACGTCCCAGTGGAGCCTGGTTCGAGAAAGTATAAGTCCTTCGTGACGAACGTAGGCCAGTACGAGTTTTTATACGTACCTTTTGGGATATCCAACTCCCCGGCCGTGTTTTCACGATATATTCTTGCAGTTTTGGTAGATCTCGTGCGAGATGGTACTGTTGTGACTTATATGGATGACCTTATTATCCCCGCCAAGGATATTAATGAAGGCATTCAAAAGTTTAAACAAGTTTTAAAAAGAGGTTCCGAGTATAACTTACGATTTAAGTGGAGCAAGTGTCAGTTTCTCAAGACGACAATTGAATTTTTGGGATATGTTGTAGAAAATAGTGAAATAAAACCGTCTAAAGAAAAAACTAAATCTGTCCGAAATTATCCAATACCACATGACCCAAAGAGTTTACAGCGTTTTCTAGGATTAACATTCTACTTTAGAAGATTCGTAAAAGATTATGCATTGGTAGCTAAACCACTCACTGATCTTCTTCGAAAAGACTCTAAGTTTCAGTTGGGTGGAGAGCAGCTTTTCACGTTTGAGCAGTTGATGAGATGGCCTTGATGAACGCCCCAGTGTTACGTTTATACAACCCGAATGCTCAAAAGGAAGTTCACACAGACGATTCAAAGTATGGATATGGCGGTATGCTCTTGCAGAAAAATTCTGAAGATCAACAATTCCATCCAGTCCAATATTTGAGCCGAAAAACTAAGCCTGCAGAAGAAAAATATCATTCTTATGAGCTTGAGGTTCTGCCAATAGTGGAAGCATTGAAAAAATGGCGAGTGTATTTAATTGGTGTTAAATTTAAAATAGGTACCGATTGCAACGCCTTTGCAATGACTTTGCAAAAGCGTGGTGATATTCCGTTAAGAGTTTCACGTTGGGTACTATTTTTACAGGATTTTGATTATAGCATTGAGCATGTTGATGCGTTAAGTCGTATATTCTGCTTTATGCTGGAAGACTCACTTCACCATAGATTGCAGCAAGCACAAGCTAAAGACCCTTGGATTAAGGGGGTGTTAGCCGTTTTGGAGAATAGCACATATGATGATTTTTATGTGATGCAAGGTATTTTTTACAAGGATCCCTTTAAGTAACTTGTTGTAGTACCTTTGATGAAGGAAGAGGAAATAATGCGAATGGCACATAAGCAGGAACATTTTTCAGCAAAGCGTACTCAGACGGCGATTGACAAAACATTCTATATTCCGCAGCTATCAGTGAAATTGCCTAAAATTGTTCAGAGTTGTATTGAATGCATTGTTTCGGTAGGCAAAGCGGGGAAGAAAGAAGGCTTTTTGACGCCAATTAGCAAGGAAGGGCAACCACTGGGAACTTACGATGTTGATCATGTTGGCCCAATGACCCAGACAGCTAAGGCCTACAGTTATATTTTTGTTGTAGTCGATGCCTTCTCGAAATTTGTTTGGCTTTATCCAACAAAAAATACCACTGCAGAAGGAGTAGTAGATCGGCTTGAAAAGCAATCAGCTGTATTCGGAAATCCGAAGCGCATAATTTCAGATAGAGGAGCAGCGTTTATTTCTAATATATTTAAGGAATATTGTGAGGTTGAGGGTATTCAGCATTTGATGATAGCGACAGGCGTTCCACGAGGCAATGGTCAGGTTGAACGAATGCATAAAATTATTATACCTATGCTATCGAAGTTATGCTATGAAAGCCCAAATCAATGGTATAAGCATGTTGATGTAGTGCAACAGTCAATTAACGGCACACCATCTAGAAGCACTAAAGTTTCTCCATTTAGATTGCTAACCGGAGTTGAGATGAGGATCAACCAGATATCTGTTTTGCGTGAACTTTTGGATGAATCGCATATAAACGAACTAGATAGTTAGAGAGAAGTTTTGCGTAAGGAAGCGCAAGAAAATATAAATGCGCTACAACAAGAGAATCGCAAAACGTTTAATAAGAATCGAAAAGCCGAAGTTAAATACAAGGTCGATGATTTAGTCATCAAGCGAACGCAGTATGGCACAGGGATGAAGCTCAGGAGTAAATTCTTTGGTCCCTGTAAGGTAATTAAAGTTCAATCTCACGGGAGATACGTAGAGAAAGTTGGCGATCGTGAAGGTCCTGGAAAGACTAACACAGTGGCAGAGTATATGGAAAGATGGGAGCATTAGATATAGCATTAAGAATGATGATCATTCGAGACGAATGAAGGTCCAGGATGACCGATTGTGGGAGTTAGATTAAGACAAGTTGAATTGTTACGTTTTAAGTTAAATCGATTATCATTTGTTATTTGTTATTATTATTTTTATTTGAATGCTAAGCTGAATAATGCAGCACTGAATTATTATTTCGATAAAAGTGGCGGTGTAGCCGATATAAAAAACTGATAATGAGAGTGCTTCTTCTTGGTCGAGCTGAACAAGCTGGTTCACCGACGTTGCTCGCGAGTTGAAATATTATATTAAAACAAATATAATATATAAAAATATGCAAGAATTCATTATAAATATGTTAAACTACAATAAGTTAAAGAAACATTAAATGTACTTAAACCATTTAACACTCGGAAATCCTACATATGTAAATGTAAGCGCTAGCATCGCCTATAGGTTCTTCATTGGTCTCTACAGCAATCACTGCTGGTACTTCTTTCACTATTATGATATCCTCTTCATTAAAACAACGTTCTGATCGATAGTGACGTCTTTGTAAAGTGGATTGTTAGCAATTAACCAATACAGTGCATTATATAATTGTGGCCTAGATACTGAAGCCTGTTATTTTATTTTATTTATTTAATTATGGAACGATTCTTAATGCTACAGTATTGCTACTATAAATTAAAGCATTAATCACAAATATTTAAATGTAAAATGGTAAAAGTATTAATCTTAATTATATATTTTAAACAATTATTTATATTTATAAAATGGAACCTGTTATATATGTACTAATATATTCATTATCAATCGATTGCACACAAATATCGCATATATCGCATAGCTTTAAGAACCGATAACTACTCATATTCAATGTATCAAAGTAATGAAATAAACAGTCGTATACCTACACTCAAGGCCTATTTACATTGGCGCGAGGACGCGAGGCGAGTTTCGAAAGCGAGTGTCGCAACCATTTTCATTTCATGAGAGTCAATGTGTCTGTTTACATTGACGCTAGATGTCGCGCGTTTCTCGCTTTCAATTTCGAAATTATGAAAAAACCTCGCGTTGGTGAAGCGTGAAAAGCAGCTGATCAGGCCAATCAGCTGCTGTTAATGTGAAATATTTTGTGTAGCACAATGCAAAAATTAAATTGCGAGAAAATTTAATGTCTTATTAATTTAATAAGAGATAAGACAATTCTATATGATAAAAGTGAAAGATTATATAGAAACAATGAGGAGATGTTTGCTTTTTTGTTAAGTGTTGCCATATTATGGTGAACAGGGTTGCCACGTTTTATTGCACAGGGTTGCAAATTTAAACAAAAATAAATAAAAACACGCCCGACGTATCGCGTCAATGTAAATAGACATGCGATTTTCTGAAGCGAGTGTCCACGCTATCGAATTCGAACGCGAGTCTCGCCTCGCGTCTCGCGCCAATGTAAATAGGCCTTCAAGCGAGTCACTACATGACTCTCCGCATACACAATAGAGGTCTGCATGAATACAGTCAAAGCAGCATTTGGTACTATCACTCAAAGTTCTGACTGACTGAGTGAGACATTGAGTAAAACGGATTTGGCAAATGTGGTGAAGGTATGAGTAGAAAATTAACCATATCCGAACGGCGAAGCAATGCACGAATGAGTTTCGCGACCGAGTACTCGGTTAGTCGTGCTCAGCATTAGCGACCTCAAATTTATTGCGTGTTTGTTTTTTCGTTTTTGTTTTGCAATACAAGACATAGAAAAATGAAAAGACATGGATTAAATGCTATTTATATGTATTTAATATATTTATTTTATTTTTCAATTACAGAATGCAGAAACATAATTTTGTTTATTGTACTCGAGTACTCCGAGTACTCGAAACATTTACTCTGCATTCACTCATTCTATCCATTACGCTTTGGTTTAAATTTCACTCATTTCGCTTACAACGAAAACAACCCTAACCAATGCGCAATTCACTTTGTTGAAACCGGTTTGGCACGCCGAATTGCGACTCAGGCTTGTTGTACTCAAATAACCGAAAAATTTGAGTGCATTCGTGCAGACCTCTAATACACAACAACTGGCGACGAGGATAAAACGGAATAACGGAATAAAGAAAAAAAAATTATCTACAGCGTTCTTGTATTTGTGTCGTGTCGCGTCAGTTTTAACATCTAAAATGCCGGACGAACAAAACGAAATTGAAAAATTGTTGGCTCTTCAGCAACAATTTGCCAAGAACAACAGCAACAATGGATGCAAACGATCCTCGATCGGAGTGTACTCCAAAGTGGAAATTCAAGCCAACTGGGTGAATTAACCATATGCCCTCCGTTTCCAAGTTTTAAAAAAGAACAGCAAAATTGGGAATCATACAGCTAACACAACATTTCGTGGCGTATTCAGTGTCTGCTCCAGTGAAGCAAAAATCCTATTTTCTATCCTGGATCGGCGCAGACATGTTTGAACTGTTGAAAAACCTATTTGGTGAAGACAATTTAAACGACAAAACATACAGTGATCTAACAAAAAAGTTAACGGAACACTTTATAGCCAAGCGTCACGTAGTAGCCGCTCGATACTAATTCTTTAAACGAGAGATGCGGAACTCACAGTCACATCGTGATTGGGTTGCCGATCTGCGTGGAATTGCGCGCGAGTGTCAATTTGTATGCAAAGCCGAAGGATGCTCAAGCAACTTCGTAGATGAGATGATCCGCGATCAAATCATAGTCCACACGCCTTTTGATGCTGTCCGTGCAGCAGCATTGCAAAAAGTACAGCCGTCCCTAAATGACGTATTAATAATTGCAGAAACGTTCGAAACGACAACTAAAACAGTAGCTGCGTTAAAAGAGAACGTCAAAAAAAACATTCCGGTAAATTCAACGGTAAACGCGACGGTAAACGCAAAGTATACCAAAAACCAAAGCAAAGCTAAAGAAACACGCGCGAGACAAATGCAAGTTTCGCTCTGCCATATGCAACAAATGTGGTAGAAAAGGCCACATAGCATATGTCTGCATGACAAAGAAACCGAAAAGTGACAATAGTGAAAACAAAAGCAATTACCAAAACGCCGCACAATCGAACAGTGTGTACACTATTATGGAAATAGATGGCAATAAAAACATTATTGATCTGGCTATTTTCAATCAAAACATTCCATTCGAAATAGATTCGGGTTCTTCGGTGTCAATAATAAATGTAACAACATATAAAATGCTTAACCCTCTAACTGGCAAAACTGTAATAGTGAAGCAAAAACATCCATATTTATTTTTTAGCGTGATTTTGTCCACCTAAACTCGAATTTGAAGTCAGATTTGTGATTGGTTGCGTCAGGTTGCGCACAGGTAAAAAATTAAAATGACCGCCTCAAGACTGTCATGCCGGTTAGAGTCAACATAAATTTTGGTATAAATTAAATTTTTTTTTTTTTTTTTTATACTTTAAACTCTATATTTAGTTAAATTATTACATATTGTGATCTAAATTTCATAATAATAATAATACGTTCAAATTTTTATTGATAAAACGGTTGTTTTTTTTAAGTTATATTACATTTATGGTTTTTATGGATAATCTAAAAAACGCAAAATTATCACATTTTTTTTACAAAGATTGCAAGCATAAACAGCATAAAAAAAATAAATATAAATAAATACTGTTTATAAATTCGCATATTTCGTGAAAAAAGCAAAAAGCATTAAAAAAAAATTTGTGTCAGAGCGGACTTGCAAATGTTTGCACCTTTTTTTATTGCTAATTCCTTTTCTATAGAAACTAGCCAAACATAAACCAGTGGTTAAGCCCATAAACAAAACAAAACATCAGTTTTAAAGATTTTATTTATTTTCAAATTAAAAACAAAACTAAATTGATTACGATCTGTCAACATAAATAAAAGTTGAGCATGATTTGTGTGTAAATAATGCATTTACGATAGCTCGATATACGTAAAATATAGCACAAATAAACACAAAACACGGACAATAGACCGCCTTAAAGAGACGGTCTTTATAAAATTGTGGTTAGTAACCTAGTTATTAAAAATTACATAAATCATAAAAAAATAAAGTTCAATTAAAGTACTTACAGCACTACTATACAAACGGCCGACAAGAACTTTACCACAAATTTATATTTTAAGTGTAATGGATCCAAATGCAAATGCTGTAAAACAAACCCAGCAAAAAAAAAAAAAAAAAAAAAAAAAAAAAAAAAAAAAAAAAAAAAAAATAAAAAATTAAAAAAAAAAAAAATATTTTTTTTTTTTTTTTTTTTTTTTTTTTTTTTTTTTATATTTTTTTTTTTTTTTTTTTTTTTTATTTTTTTTTTTTTTTTTTTTTTATAATTTTTTTTTTTTTTTTTTTTTTTTTTTTTTTTTTTTTTTTTTTTCCCTTTTTTTTTTTTAAAAAAAAAAAAAATTTTTTAACCCCAAAAAAACAAAAATTATTAATATGTTAATTTTTTAAATAATAAAGCTTTTTTTCCTTAAACCCGCATGACCCCCTTGGGAGGGTATTTTTTTTTTTTCTTACACATCATTTAAAATTTTTTTTAAAGTTTCAAGTGCATTTCTCAGAAAAACAGTTCTATAAACATTCCTGCAAATATTTAGACACTTTGAAAATCGTTGACATTATTTTTTTCGCACTACAAAATTTTTTTTTGTCGTGTTTACTTCTGACGCTTGTTTACAATGCTTTATGTCAATCAAATGTCAACTAAAAGTGCAAATGATAAAAGAACTCTACCAAAATTTTTACAAATGATAAATACTATATTTATAAGGTATTCCCATTCATACTTTTTTAAAAAATTTTGACAGAAAGAATAAAAAAAATCAGAAAGGATGACCGTCTGGAGACGGTCTTACCAGTTAGAGGGTTAACAGTCCAAAAATAATGAAGTGCAGTAAAAAGTTAAAAGCATTCGGACATACGCCAATTCCAATATTGGGTGAACTGCATACTGTGGCAAAGTATAACAACAAAGAAGCGAATGTTAATTGTAGCAAACGTAAAAAACTCAAATAACTTATTCGGAAGAGACTTGTTTAAAACATTCAATTTAAAAATTGAACAAATCCAAAATATAAGTGCACAATTCGACGGGCAAATAGCTAATCTTTGTGACAAATTCAAAGAAGTATTTGAGCCAGTTATCGGAGCAATAAAAAACTTCCAAGCATCAGTGTACTTAATGCCAAACGCCACACCAAAACAATTTAAAAGCCGTCCATACCGTTTGCTCAACTAGCAAAATTTAAGGAGGAAGCAGAACGCCTCACGCAAGCCGGTATCTGGAAGCCCATTAAGTTCAGCAACTGGGCATCGCCGATTGTTCTCGCACCCAAGCCAGGTGGAGCAATTCGTATCTGCGGGGATTTCAAACAAGGCGTCAACACGCAACTCAACATTGAGCAGTATCCCCTGCCTACACGTGAATCACTTTTACACGTTATTCGCCATGGTCAACATTTTACAAAAATTGATCTAAAAGATGCTTATTTGCAGATGCAGCTAGATGAAGCTTCAAAACAAATTATGGTCGTCAATACCCCGTTAGGTCTTTTTCAGTACCAACGTCTGCCGTATGGAATAGCTAGCGCGCCTGCTATATTCCAGCGTTACTTACAGCAACTTATTAGTGGCATCCCAGGATGTGGCAACTATCTGGACGACATAATTATATCAGCACCAACAAGCGACGAACACATTGCCCGCGTCGAACAAATCTTAACTATTCTACAGGAGAATGGCATAAGATGCAAAAAGGAGAAACGCTCATTTTTCCAATCGGAAATAGAGTATTTAGGGAGAAGAGTCAGTGCTTCAGGCATCCTACCTGACACATCGGGTTTGCAAGCTGTCAAAGAGTTGCAACCACTCAAAAACATTCAGCAACTAGACGCGTTTATGGGAAAGGTAAACTACTACTGCAATTTTATACCTAATTATTCTCAGTTAGCAGCTCCGCTAAATCAACTCCGACGCAAAAACGTACAATTCAAATTTGGTACAGATCAGCAGCAGGCGTTTACTGCATTAAAAACGCACATTATAAATGCAACAAAATTGGCACATTTTAATGAACAGCTACCGCTCGTTCTAGCCACTGATGCATCGTCTTATTGCATTGGTGTTGTGTTATCACACATTCAAACAGATGGAAAAGAAAGGCTAATAGCATTTGCATCAAAAACACTTGACAAGCATCAAGTCAAATACAGCCAAATCGAGAAAGAAGCACTTTCTGTTATATTTGGGGTAAAGAAGTTTCATCAATATTTGTACGGACGTAAATTTATACTGGTAACAGATCACAATCCGTTAATTACAATATTTAATCCGAGCAAGCATCTTCCTACAATGACTTCGCATAGACTTCAACGCTGGGCTATAATCCTTATGGCCTATACCTTTGAGATCAGGTTCCGTGCAACGACTCAGCACGGAAACGCTGATGCTTTATCTCGCTTGCCCTTGCCTACAGATGAGGAGTTCGACAAAACTGAAGCATGCTATAACGAAGTAGAAATATCGACTCCAATAAATGCCGACATAATAGTCAAGCACACGGAAAAAGACACCATTCTGAAAAAAGTACGATACTTTGTTTCAAATGGCTGGCCAGAAAAGCCAAGCGATCCGGAAATATTGCCCTATTTCAATCGCCGATTCGCCATAACAGTCAACAAGCAATTGCTATGTTTACACACCGAGATAAGTCGCATCATCATACCGAAAGCATTACGAAATGACATCATTAGGCTCTTACATGATGGTCATTGGGGCATCGTAAGGATGAAACAACTAGCACGCCAACATGTATGGTGGCCTGGCATTGATGAGGATATCGCCCATATTGCCAAGTCATGCAACATTTGTAAAACTAATAATCCTTCTCCAGTTAAAGAATTTCAGAGTTGGCCGCAAGCAACTTCAGCCTGGGAGAGGATCCATATCGACTTTGCTGGTCCGATATTTGATTCAATGTGGCTCATCTGCGTAGATGCATACTCTCAGTTCCCGTTCGTCACACAAATGTCATCCACAACAACAGCCAACACTATAGCAGCATTGACAGCAATCTTTGCCATCGAAGGTTTTCCAAAAACCTTGGTCAGCGACAATGGCCCACAACTAACAGCAGACGCATTCAAACAGTTTTGCGTGGCAAACGGTATCAATCACATCACAGCACCTTTTCATCCTGCATCGAATGGACTTGCAGAGCGATTTGTACAGTCATTTAAATACTCAGTAAGCAAAAATGTTACTGATGGGTTCACAGCAAAAGCAGCAGTCCTGAAGTATCTAGCTTCATATCGCTGCACACCAAACGCCCAAGGAAAAACGCCTGCAGAACTAATCCATGGTCGCCCTGTTCGCACAATTTTAAGCCAACTTTTCGAGCAGTCAACTGATCGTCAAAACAAGCAGCCGTCACAAAAGTTCTCGCCAAACCAGAAGGTATATGCTCGAAACTACGCCAAAGGAGAAAAGTGGATCGAAGCCATAATCGATCGTCCACTAGGCCGAATTTTATTCATCGTTCGTTCGCAATATTGTTACATAAAACGCCATATTAATCAGTTAAAACCAAGGTCAAATGATAACAAGGAATCATTCAGCACCTATAACGGCTTTAATCCTTTCTGGTTCACAGCTGACTCAAACCAATCGTCAGCCAGCTCGCTACCATCAAGCAATGATGGGAATCTGCAAAAAATCACTCCTCAAAATACGACAAGTATTGCTCAGCCCAACATCGCTCCTACAGCACCACTGGCAGAAGTCTCATCTCAGCCGACAACGCAGTTCGGGTATTCCAGTCCGCACGCCAAGCTGTCAATCGGTTCACGCCTCCTAACTTCAAAAAGTTAAAAGCCACTACCCGTTTATAAATTCAGGGAGATGTGTTATATATGTACTAATATATTCATTATCAATCGATTGCACACAAATATCGCATATATCGCATAGCATTAAGAACCGATAACTACTCATATTCAATGTATCAAAGTAATGAAATAAACAGTCGTATACCTACACTCAAGCGAGTCACTACATGACTCTCCGCATACACAACAGAACTTAAAGAATTACATATTAAAGTTATGCGTAAGTTGGACTGTAATGCAGTTTCAAGCGTTAAAATTGAGTTTTTAAATAGGATTTTAAATTAATTTTAAAATGGTGTGCGCTGCGTATAGATTTAATGTTGGGAGGAAGATTGTTCCACAGTCGAACAGCAAAGATAAGTAACTGCCTATCAGAACATGACAGTTTGGTTCTCAAGCAAACGAGGTTATTAACACGTTGGGACGATGTAAACTTTATGTTGCCATACAAATACTCAGGTTCTTGTGTATATATAATTTTGTGTAGGAAGAGAAGAATTCTAAAATAATTAAAGACGTTAGATCTAGGTCAAACAATCTATTAGCATAACCCGTTACGTGGTCTGCCCTCTTGAGGCCAAACACGTAACGGGCTACATTATTAAACGCTACCCTCAACTTTCTAAGGCTTGCAGCGCACAGTGGTTCCTCCCATAGGCCAAAAATAAAAAAGTCAAAGTTAAAATTTTGACTTTAAATTCATCAACACTTTTTCATAATTGGTCTAGCTATTAAACTGTATACTTGTTTTTGTTTTATTCTAACTGTCCTCTTCAAGAATAGCATCAAAAGAGAGAGCATAAAATCATTTTCGTGTTGCAGCTTGAGCAAGTTGCAAGTAGAGCTCGTACGAAAAAAGCTAAAAAAACATTTAATACAAAGCTATTGTCCGATGGAAGGGTTTATTATTATTAATAAAGGTATTAACCATATTTGTACAACAAAAAATATATATATTTCCCGCTGTGTGTTGTGTAAATCGTTATTTTGTTAAGTACGTTTTTGTTTACGTTCTGTGTTTGTCTTTGCTGTGTTTCGTTAGAGTTTTAGTTATGACTGCCCCCTCGCGCCCCAATAATTTTTTTTGTATAATGTTTATTAACGTCTTAAGATTATGTGGTGTTAAATGCAAGTGCCCGTAGGTGCCCGTGCTCTTGCTTTATTCAAAAAAGTAAACTAACCTCAAATTTGAAAAAGCACATGTGACTTGCGAAAAAAATTCAAAGAAAAATGCTAGACAAAGACGAAAGATAGAGACGACTAGTTTCTATGTGTCTTATTAGTGTAAAGAAAAGAGAGAGTCCAAGATTTTTTTTTTGGTTGTTGATGTTTATTGTTGTTGTTTTTTGTTGTAGTTGTTGGTTTTTGTTGTAGTTGTTGTTGTTCTTGCTTTTATTACATGTTTTGAGTTTATTTTCTGTTTTTCCATGCTAAGAGATCCTTATTTTCATAGGGACAGAATATGAATGCCAATTTTCAAGATTATCTGCTTTTGATATATGGTGTGGAAGAGCAGGTTCACTCAAAGAAAAAAGTAATAATACACAGGATGCCATTTTCAAGCATGCCAATCATTTGGGTTATCAGCTGGACCAGGATGAGTTAAACAAATGCATAAATAACGTTTGCATAAAGTTTTCAAAGTTTTGGAACAAGTGCAAGCGTACACGTTTAAACGTTTTGAAGAGCTATTCTGATTATCTGGCTATAATCGAATCCATTTCTGCGAAACAATGCGATGTGCAAGAAACAAACTCGAATTTGACTCGTGGTCGTCCAAAGAAAGATTTTGCGGAGTGTTCAAAAAGGACGAAGCGTCGACGAATAGCCGAGGTCGCAAAACATGATGAATCTGCTGCTTCTGATATGCGATCATTTGGAGTCAAATCAGAACTTGAGCGTTCCCAAGCTTTTGGTGAAGAAGTCTTGTCTCTTTTGATAGAAGCAAATTTAACAAAACATCAATATTTATTGATTCGTACATTTGTAAATTCAAAAGCCGCATATGATTTACTACCTAGCTACAAAAATCTTCTGGTGACTAAAACTAAAAGCTATCCAGATAATATAATAGTAGACGAATCCCACGCTGAAGTTGAACTTCAAAATTTGCTGGATCATGCAGCTTCAGAGTGAAGTTGTTGATAATATAGAAGATGATTCGCTTAATAATCTAATTTTAATAGGAAAGTGGGGATTTGATGGTAGCACTGGCCATGCGGAATATAAACAAAAGGTTGTAAATAAAGACCTGGCAGACAACAGCTTGTTTGTAACATCGTACGTTCCCCTTAGACTCATTACGAATTCAAACAATTCCTTATGTGTGTGGAAAAATCCTCGGCCATCGTCGACCCGGTACTGCAGACCTATTAGATTTCAATTTAAGAAAGAAACTACTGAGCTGTCCGTTGCCGAAGAGGAATACTTTGAAAATAAAATTGAGCAGCTTAGACCCACAACATTACAAATAGGAAATCAGCAAATTGAAATAAAACATTCTTTGCAACTCACGATGGTTGACGGCAAAATATGTATTGCTTTGAGCGATACGTCTTCTTCGAAATGCTACATTTGCGAAGCTACTCCAACTGAAATGAATAGCTTAGATGTATGCCTCCAAAGAGCAGTTCATGAGGAACGATATGAGTTTGGGCTGTCACCATTACATTCATACATAAGATTTTTTGAATATTTTCTTCATATTGCATACAGATTAGACCAACAAATTTGACAAATACGCTCCGAACAAGCTAAACAAAAATTTTGTATTCGAAAAAAAACTATTCAGTTAGAGTTTCGAACAAAAATGGGTTTAATAGTCGACAAACCTAAGACAGGCGGAAGTGGGTCATCTAACGATGGAAATACCGCAAGAAAATTTTTTGGCAATCCTGATATGACTGCCAATATAACAGGCCTTGACAAAAACATAATTATCAGATGCTCAACCATTTTGCAAGCCATGTCTTCAGGCTACGATATAAATCCTACAAAATTCGGAGATTATGCTTTAGAAACTGCAAAGCTTCTGATAAGTTATTATCCTTGGTACTACCTTCCTCCTTCGGTGCATAAAGTTTTAATACATGGTCCTGATGTCATACGAAATTGCTTAGTGTCAATTGGAGAGCTATCAGAAGAAGCTGCAGAAGCAAAAAACAAGGACATAAAACTGTTCAGGCTGAAACATACACGCAAAATGTCAAGAGTCTTGACAAATACTGATTTGTTCAACAGATTGCTTTTAACCTCTGATCCCTTCATCACGGGTCAAAGAAAACTTCTTTGTAAGCCGAAATCAAAGCTTATGAAATCAACAATTGATTTATTAGAATGTACATGACTTTTTGTTTTCTTTCTTACATATGTACCTATATTTGTTGAATTTTGTTATTTATATTTGTTGAATTTTGTTATTTATATTTGTTGAATTTTTACTTTATAATTAAAACGAGTACATACAAAACTATGAAAAAATCTTTAATAATATTGTGTTTGTTGTTATTTATTTATTGTAACATTTTCGCCGTTTGTCGTTTAAAACAAATTATTTTTCCCAACTACAATTCGATTTTAGACTGATTGTTCCTATGGCAGCTATATGATATAGTAACCCGATTTTCACTAAGCTCGCCCTGGTTAAGCAAAATAGTTTTTAATTAAGTATTTTAAGGGTGCGTTGCAATATAATGGAAAAGTAAACAGTTTTCCATACAAAAACTTAATTTCAGAAAGATCGTTCATATGGCAGCTATATGATATAGTGGTCCGATCCGCCTGAATTTTTAATATGATCTTACTATAAATTTATAAGAATTTTGTGTTAAGTTTAAAACCCCTAGCTCAACTAGAAGTATTTATGGCCGCCCTCCCCATACAACAGGAACCAGTGTGCAGCGTCGCATTTTCCAAAAATTTCAATGCCATACAAAAGCTTTGGCAATAGTAAAGATTTTGCGATCAATATTCTTTAACCTCGCTTAAGACAATGAGTCAAAGCGAGAATTGTGGCCAGCGACAACGCGAGCAAGACGAGCGTCGCCGGCAGAGCAACGCGTACTTCTCTATAGTTTCGGAACAGCCCGAGCGGTCAATTACCTCCAGAGACAGTGAACGTTCTTGCTCACCGTCCCCGTCTATGATATCTATCGGATCAACGCAATCTGACCGCGCGCGGTCGACAACACCCAACCCAACAACAAACGAATTCTTGCAAAAAGCGCGCGACCGAAAGTTTTCGTGCTCCCCGTCTCTCTTAACTATGA
The DNA here is from genome assembly GCA_018901835.1 of Scaptomyza graminum. Lineage (NCBI taxonomy): Eukaryota > Metazoa > Arthropoda > Insecta > Diptera > Drosophilidae > Scaptomyza > Scaptomyza graminum. The sequence goes on along the minus strand of JAEIFL010000157.1, from coordinate 191,705 downwards.
CTGCAAGTGCTGCGCCCTCTTTAGGTACCGCAACAGTGAATACAATAACAACTGCACCGATACCTACTTCCCGTTCAACAAGCACAACGACTGCTGCGTCGTCAGCAAATCAAACTGCAAACAGCAAAAATGTTAAACCGACTACGCAGACTGGTATGGATCGCTATATTTATGTCAAGCGAAAGCTGAGTCCGCAAAATTCTACGAATAAACCAAAAATTACCCGTAGCAATTTAAATACACCTTCACATGAAACTACAAACAATACCAATAGGTTTCACATCTTAGCAGAAAACACTGAGGATCCGCCTATAGTAGCCGTTGGGGTTGACACAAAAAAGCCAAAGCCACCCCCAATTTATATACGTGAGAAAAGCTCAAGTGCCTTTGTTAACAAAGTTATTGAGCTCATAGGCAAAGATAATTTCCACATAGTTCCTCTCGTAGTGGGTAAAATTCATGAAATTAAAGTCCAGACAAAGTTGGAAGATAATTACAGAGTTTTGATAAAGCATCTAAATGACCAAAAAAAATCCGATGTTAAGCCAGAAGAAATAAAACAGGCGCTCCAGGAGAAAGGATTTCGGGCAAAAACAGTCTTTAACATCTTAAACAAAAACAGGATGCCGCAACCACTTTTTAAAATAGAACTCGAGCCAGAAACGAAGATGCTTAAAAAAAACGAGGTGCACCCAATATACAAACTTCAGCTTTTACTTCACCGCAGAATCACCGTAGAAGAACCGCACAAACGAAACGGTCCGATACAATGTATGAACTGCCAAGAGTACGGCCATACAAAGTCGTATTGTACATTGCGCTCGGTATGCGTATTTTGTGGGGAACCGCATAACTCCGCAAGTTGCCCAGCAAGCAAAGAAGACTCCAGCCAAAAATTTTGTAACAACTGCAAAGAAAATCACACAGCCAACTATAGAGGCTGTGAAGTTTATAAGGTACTTAAAAGCCGAATCCATCAGCGCGTCTCAACTGTACGCTCGCAACACGCACCGATTACCTTTACTTCATCGAAACACAACCCAGACGTGTTCTTTTCATCCGCAGCTAGATCCTCACTTGGCCCCGACTTCGCAACCAAAAACACAACGTACGCAAGCGCTTTAAGATCAGGACTTTCTCTTCCTGCCTCAAACACACCGTATTTACAACCAAAACAAGTGAGCACAAACGCTGCACAGGAGCAGCAACAAAGCAGCCTCGAAGCACTAATATGTACTCTGCAGCAGAGCATGAAAGAGTTTATGTCATTCATGCAATCAGCTATGCAAGATTTAATGCGTAATCAAAATCTTTTGATACAAATGATTGTATCACAACAGTCAAAATAATCAATGGCTGCGCTACGAATATCTACGTGGAACGCTAATGGCGTCTCACAGCATAAACTTGAGTTAGCTCAATTCCTACTCGACAAGCACATCGATGTAATACTACTTTCCGAAACACACCTTACAAACAAATATAACTTTAATATAAACGGATACGTATTCTATGGTACAAATCATCCCGATGGAAAGGCGCACGGTGGAACTGGTATTTTGATCAGAAGCCGTCTCAAGCACCACTACTTTAAAGAGTTTGCTGAAAACTTTTTACAGGCCACATCTCTAAAAATATATTTAGACAATGGTAACCAACTTACTCTAGCCGCTGTATACTGCCCCCCGCGTTATACCATATCGGAAGACCAATTTATGGAATTTTTTAACTCACTAGGAGAATGTTTTATAGCAGCAGGAGACTATAATGCCAAGCACACACACTGGGGATCTCGTCTCGTGACTCCAAAAGGAAAGACTGCCCACCATCACGTTAAACAACACCGCCATGCCGATAGCAAAAGAAGTAACGTACCTAGGCGTACATCTAGACAGAAGACTTACATGGCGCCGACACATTGAAGCTAAAAGAAATCACCTCAAACTGAAAGCCATTAGCCTCCATTGGCTCATAAATGCTCGCTCTTCCCTTAGTTTGGACTACAAGGTCCTCCTCTACAACTCTGTGCTCAAACCAATGGCTCCGAGTTATGGGGGAACGCTTGCAACAGCAGCATCGACATTGTCCAGAGAGCCCAGACAAAAATCCTGAGAACCATCACCGGGGCACCGTGGTATGTTCGGAACGAAAACATTCACAAAGACTTAAACATCCTAACAGTCAAGGAGGAAATAGCAGAACAAAAAAAAAATACATAACCAAGCTCTCATCGCACACTAATCTTCTCGCGAGAGGTCTTACAAGGCTGCGCAGTCGATCCCGTCTTCGACGTAAAGACTTACCAACCCAGCGTTGAACTTTAGGGAAGCTTAACCAGATTACAGTAAAAATATGCACTGTTAGCTAAGATTTATTAATAAGATTTGTATACTTATTGTTAGTTTTCTTATTCACTAGAAAAGATTCAATAAAATAAGCCCAGCAAAACTAAAAAAAAAAAAAAAAAAAAAAAAAATATTCTTATGTTAAGGGGTAGGAATTTCTGGGTGCGCCAAAGTTGCCTTAAAACGCCACACGTTTTTCCCACAGCTTTATTCACCTGACTATCCCATGATAAGGTCCTATTCAAGGTGATCCCTAAGCTTTCGGCTTTATCTACGTAATGAATAGCTGAGGAATCTATATGTAGCTTAGGAAAGTTGTCAGTATTCAGGTACTTTTTGTAAATTAAGATACATTTGGATTTAGACGGGTCAATACACAAACCATTAACATTGACCCATTGACTAACACGCAACAAGTCTTCATTACTGTAAAGTAGCGATCTAAGGCTGAGGTAGAACTCAGCTCAGGCCAGGATCATTTTACAATAAATTTATAAAATACCGAGACTCTAAGAGTATTTCGGCAATCCTCATACAAATCAAAAACCCGCGCACCTCGAGAAACGCTCGAAAGGTGCTCGAAAGTAGCCGGCAGGCCACCCACAAGACCCACCACAACGCGTGGAGAAACCCTCGGGACGCGCTGTGCTGGGCCTCGCGGTGCCCCGGGCTATGCCGGATAACCGCAAAACATGCCGAGAAACGCTCGGTACACGTGTCGCGGCCATACGGCACGCCCCTAGCCGCCTAGCGAAACCAATACCAACGGACGGGACTGTAGGACACCTACGAGACCCACCACAACGCGCAGAGAAACCCTCGGAACGCGCTGTGTTGGGGCTCGTGGTGCCCCGGGCTATACCGGATAGCCGCAAAACGTGCAGAGAATCGCTCGGAACCCGTGTTGCGGCCATACGGCACGCCGTTTAACAGCGAAGCGGGGGGGGCACTGGCAAAACGCACTTGTTTTTATAATTTTCCACTTCTTTAATTTATTATTTTCTCATTTCACCTTTACAACCTAACACCACACCGCAACAAAGACAATTGCCCGCCCAGTTAAATCCCCGCAGACCGAAGGTCAGCTTACCCCTGCTCCATCTCTATCCTTCGCCTACGGCTCCGCTGCAGTTTAAAATATCGTGCTTCGCACACGTTAGCCGCTTTCCGCTGTCGTTGTTGTTCTTGTCGCTGCCGCTGTGTTGCTTTTCCGCGATCTTGCGTACTTGACTTTCGCACTTTTGTTCTTGAGCGCGGCCCGATCGAGACTAAAAACCCGGCGTTTTGCATTTTTCTGCATGGGCGATCTTCGGCCGCTCAGGCCTCTGCCATGGCTTCGGCTGTAGCCGCCCTTCGCGGCTTTTGCTCTGCCGTTGCCTCGGCTGCGCTGCTCTCTGCCGTTGCCTCGGCTGCGCTGTGCTCTGTCGTTGCCTCGGCTGCGCTGCGCTCTGCCGTTGTTTCGGCTGCGTTGCCTCTGCGCTGCTCTCTGCCGTTGCCTCGGCTGCGCTGTGCTCTGTCGTTGCCTCGGCTGCGCTGCGCTCTGCCGTTGTTTCGGCTGTGCTGCGCTCTGCCGTTGCCTCGGCTGCGCTGCGCTCTGCTGTTGCCTCGGTTGTGCTGCGCTCTGCCGTTGCCTCGGCTGTGCTGCTGTTGTAGTTTTGTTGCTGATGTTTCTTTGCTGCCGTGTTATCTGTAACGGCTCCTGTGCCGTTGCTTCGCGGCTGCTGTTGCTTTGTCCGTTGGCGGCCAGTGCTGCTCATCGCTGTTAGTGTTGGCCTTTTCTGGTTCGTGAACCTGTAACCCGGTTCCCACGCCTTAAATATGAATACTTGATTTGTACCTCTTATTAGTATTACCTTTATGATTCAGGGTGCCTTCGTGGCCTTAAAACTAAAATAATTCATGGCTTAAAAAGATAATAACGTTTAACTAAAGTAAAATTATGTGGAGGAGTTATTTAGCTCCTTCACATTACATAACTGGACACATTCGTTAATTTTACTGAGCGGACGACTTACATACATTTGGACATCATCAGCATATAAATGGATGTTACATTTAGACAAAACACTAGGTAAATCATTGATATACATATATACTAAAAAGCAGTGGACCTAAAATTGATCCTTGCGGGACCCCACGAGAGACAACAAGGAATTCGGACGTTTTAGAAGGGATAACAACGGCTTGTCTACGATTGCTTAAGTAAGAGGATAGAAGTTTAGTAGCAGTTTGGCTAAAATTATACATAGTTTTGAGCTTAGTCAGTAGAATATCGTGGTTAACCGTGTCAAATGCTTTACTAAAATCAAGAAGCGTCAATAGTAAAACCTCACTGTTATCCATCTTTGATCTTATATCCTCGACCACTTTGATTATCGCCGTAGTACAACTTCGGCCAGTCCTAAATCCTGATTGTTTATCATTTAATAGTCGATTTATTGTGAGGAACTTGTTTATTTGAGAGGCCAATAGGTGCTCAAATATTTTAGATAAATATGGCAAAATCGAGATTGGCCTAAACTCGTGATTAGATTTAGGGATTGGTAATACCTTTGCAATTTTCCATTCGTCGGGAAAAGTGGACGTTGTGATGGCGGTATTGAATATGTAGGTTACATAGCCAATGATTAGCGGCAGAAGAATTTTAAAAAACTTTGGATTGAAACCATCCATGCCAGTTGCGTTAGACTTAATTTTACTTATAGACAGATACACATCACATTGATTGACACAAATAAAATCAAAACTATTACAACAATTATTAAGTGTTTGCGAACACAAATACGGATTGCACACAGACACTGGAACATTAAGGTTAACAAATTTATTGTTGAGATCATTAACATCAACATCTTCACTAACTACACCACGTACTTTGCCGATTCCCATTTTATTAATTTCTTTCCACGTTTGACTGGCGGATATTGCATTTTTAAACCTATCATTAAAATATTCGCGTTTGGCTCTTTGTATCAGGAAGTTAACATGCCGTCTGGTAGTTAGGAATATATATATCCTATATCTTTTCCATCTCTGATAGGCCGCGTCCCTAATATTTATTACACACTTTATATCTTGATTAAACCAGGATTTTATAGATGGCCTGACCAATTTGCTTTTAATTGGCACGTATTTATTGTACATATACTCCGAGATTTATTTGGGAGTCAACAGTAGGGAGAGAATATATGAGGTCTAGTTCAGCTATACAGCTATCTGCATGTAATCCAGCGAGGTCTATGTTCATAAAGTCACGGTATGTTATTTTAAGATTGCAATAATTGGGTTAAATGTCATAGGTCAGAAATATAAGATCATGTTTGGAGAAGGCCGGGATGGGAATCTGGTCATAAAGTAGTGTGCATTCTTTTTTGTTTACAAATATTAGGTCAAGTAAAGTACTTAAATTCTTTGTAAAGTGCGTCGGTAATTTAGAGTTCACTGGTTCTAAGCCAAGAGACTCCATGTCGTCCAGAAGCAGTGATGTCATTTTTTTCTGAGCAAAAAAAGCTGGATCAGCGAAAAAAAAAAGCTAAAAAAAAGCGGAATCTGAGTAAAAAAAAGTTAAGAAAAAAGCTGATGTTTGTTTTTCATCAATAAAGACAAACTTTCTTATATAACAAAAAATTAAATTTACTAGGGGCGATTGCGCTATGCTGAGCAACAAATAGGCAAAGCGCTGCCTCCTGCTCAATTGTTTTTGTAGGCAATAGAACAAAATTTATTTTATTCTTTTGCACAAAGCCCTTCATTGAGCTGGTGTGCTTTTTTTCACTATGTGCACGCAAATCACTCAATTTTGCAGTTATGCTGCATTTACAATAACTGCAAAAAACCCTAGTTAAGTCTGTGGGATCCTTCCTCATCCACTCCTTAAACTCCGTGCTCTGCAGCCAGACATCTCGGACTTTTTGTTTATACACTTCTTTTGGCATCGTCAATTTATTTTCTTTTCTTTCGCAAACGAATTTCACAATGTTAGCGATGGAAGACGCGCCAATTTAGGTGCGAATATTTGAGGGAAATTATTCGATAAAAGTAAATATCGATACTTTGCCGATGGGAATACATTTTTAACATTTCAGCATTTTTCAATTAAAACAACTCTCAAAGTTAAGCAGAAGTAAAATTTAAAAAAAGCTGCTTAATTTTGCTACAAAAAAAATCTAGAATTCCCGCTGCCCGCTGTTTTCAAATTTTACCCGCAATCGCGTTTTGAAAAAAGCCAGATCTGACGGGAAAAAAGCGGAAATGACATCACTGTCCAGAAGGTGTCGTTCAGTAAGTATATTGCTATTAAAGTCTCCTGTCAGTATAATGTCAGTGTACCTCATTGTAAGATTTGCGATTACATCTATTATGTGAGAGTAGTTTATATTTTTGTGAGGTCTATATAAGCAGCCAATGAGCATTTTTGTATTACCATTGAGGCTGAGAATTTCTATAAATATATATTCTATAGGACTTCATTAGGCTGCTTTAATATTACCCTTCAATTCAGTCTTTTGGTTACATATATTGCAACACCCCCAGCATGACGGACACGGTCAGAACGAAACACATTATACCCTGCACACTCAATCAACGAACTACAAAGATCTTGGTTAAACCACGTTTCGGACACACAAACAACATCAATATTTGAATTTACAAACAGAAAACGAAACTCCTCAATCTTTTTCATTAGACTCTGAGCATTTATATGACAGACCGTCAAACCAGCTTTTCGCTTGCTTAGAATCCTAACCATCGCATGGCTATTCGACTTGGGAATATTAATATCAAGGGACATAAATTATCACAGAAAGTTTTACATACCGATACACACCAATTAAAATTAACATACGTAAATAGTACGCATTAACAATGCACACTTTCAAAACAGTTCACTTACTTGTAGCATGAAATAAACAGAGTAACTTAAAAAGAGAAATAAACATAACATATAAACATAGTAATTTATAAAGAGAAATACAGTAAGTTAAGAACGAAAAAGATCATTGGCATCGGTAGCCACTGCAAAAGAGCTATACTGGCTCTATTTAACCTTCTGAGCTTGGTATTTTGTTGCCACTTTTGCTGCAAGCGAGCTTCGCTGGCGTGTTCTAATTCTGTGCCTCGAATTTCAGCTGCATGCTGACGCTTTTGCTGCAAGCGATCTTCTCTGGCATATTCTGATTCTGTACCTCGAATTTCAGCTGCATTCTGACGCTTTTGCTGCAAGCGATCTTCTCTGGCTTGTTTTGACTGTTTGGCTCTTTAATTTTTCATATAAAGATTTCTTTTCTTCTTTCTCTCTTCTAATTCTTCGCTTGAGAGTTTTGATTTTCTTGTCATTGTTATTGAAAGCTAACTGTAGCTAATTTTTGTTTTTTATTTTATTTATTGTTCTTAGACAGCTTAATCTTATTATTAGTAAATAAATTAAAACTATGGCTATGTCAAAAGACAAATTATAATAAATTAAATGTTTGTTGCAGTTTGGGTTTTATTTCTCATGAGCTCAATACAAGTTTGAGCTTCGACCGTTTGATCAGAATTCTGGCTATGAAATAAGTCAGCTGAACACATTTGAGAAGCCGCGTTGAATTTAGGCCAGGTATACCATCTTATCAAAGCTAGAATCATTTGGGAATTATAAGTGAAGGGTTAGCTTAAGTCTACTTCTTACACCTTGAACCATTTGGGAATTACATGTGAAGGGTTGGCTAAAATTAACTCCTTGCGCCCTGAGAGTATGCTGCACTTTTCGGAGAGATGCAAGCTCCGTTACAAGTGAAGCCAATAAAATTAAAAATCATTGTTAACAAAACTAAATTTGGCTAAAAGATTAAAACATCCATATGCCCATACTGGGAATTAAACCCGGAACCCCCGGGTAAAATAAAAAAGAAAAACTTAAAAATTGGCTAAAACATTAAAATCATTCATACTGGGGTTTGAATCCGGAACCTTCGGGTGAGAGTCTGGCACCCTTACCACTAGACTATATGAGAGCGTACCCTACGTGGCACGTAGTACGTGCCTTTGAATACTTTTTTTTTGAGTTACTCACTCCATGATGAAATAACATAAGGTGGTCCCGTCGGCAACAGACATCCACTTATTGTATGCTTGCAATAAGTGCGAGTGAAAAGAACATAGTATAGTATGTCGTATTGAGTGTGAGTGAGGCGGCAATGTAATTGTTCTCGTCAACAAGCAAACGTGCACTGAAATAAGTGTATACTTCGTAAAACTTCGGCTGCCGATGGGACCACCTTATGTTATTTCATCATGACTCACTCCGCCTCAAGTGAAGCTAATAAAAAGCTATTAAAAAGAAACAGTGTTACGTAACTTCTTGAAAGAAAGACTATTAAAAAAAGACTAAATCTGCAAAAAAAAAAAATCATCTATATTTCCACGCCGGTATTTGATCCCGGACCTCCCGGTTATGAGTCGGATATCCTGACCAACAGGCCGTATAAGTGTGATGCTGAGAAACCCAATATCAAATCAAGCTAATAAAAAGCTATTAAAAATAACATTGTTGTGCCGCCTGCTTGGTTACGGTTCGCACTCACAAGTTCAACGGTAACGATATAAATTTATATATTTTCATTTTATGACAACACTTACAGCTGAAAATAATATACATGTAGTTGTCTCACTCTTTCTTGCAGTCTAGTCTTCACACAAATATAGCCATTCTTTCTCTCTTATGTATATGCACCTTTCTGTCCACTTTTTATGTCGTTTTTTGTATGCCGTTTTTTTGGGTTACTACCCTGCGGTATTAGAAGTATAACTTCAAAAAAACACGTATGCATGCGACTACAGTGAATACTGCTCTCCATATGAAAAAGGATTTATTCCTTTAAGTTGTCCCGTGACGTTGGTAAAGTATGCAGACAGCATTAAAATAAATTTATGACAAATATTCTTAAACAAGTGTAAAGATTTCAGTCAGTGGATGGCAGCGGTGGGCGTGGTATCAAAATTTTTGATGCAAATCTTTGAGAGGTATCATCATTTATCTTCATTACAAATTTGGTAACTCTGTAGATAGATTGGCTAAGATTTTTTTTATGTGTTAACATCTATAGGCGCGGGTAGAGCAAAGTGAACACATGCAAACCTCACACCGCGTTAGCATCACAGCATCACAGCGTATTCAGCGTCGAAGCTCCGCAGCTTTAAAATTGAGAAAAATATGTAGTTTTTGTACAGTTAGTTTGATGGTAAAAGACGAAATCTTGGTCGTAAATTAACGATATGTCTGCTGCTTTGTTTTCGCTTTGGTTTGTTTGTGCAGTGAACTGGCACGGTGTGTTTCACACCGTTGTGGGAATACAAATATGCGTTCACAGATTTCTGGGTGGTGCTACATTGTTGTTGCTGCTTGTTAGAAATACTTGATCTCACAAGGATTGTTTTGATATGACTTGATTAAAACATTAGATTAGGTTGGACCGGCTGACACTCCTAGGGGAGTGTTGTTGCTGCTTGTTAGAAATACTTGATCTCACAAGGATTGTTTTGATATGACTTGATTAAAACATAAGATTAGGTTGGACCGGCTGACACTCCTAGGGGAGTGCCACACATATACCGTTAAAGGGTCCTTAGTGGGGCCGGTGGTTGGAGATGGTTAGGACTATATCGATGGACTATCTCGAAGTGTGGTAATGTGGATTATGTTTGCTTCAAGCAAACGCCAGAAGCTTGCTGGGTTCCAGCTTGCTGGCTTCTTCGAGCGAAGCTAGAAAGGGAACTTGGAGGTAGCGTTGTCTTTGTGCTGCCAGTGCTGGGCAGCTGCAAAGGAGGTGCTCTAGCGTTTCCTTGACACCAGGATCCATGCATTTCTTGCATTCGTCCTTGTTTGTTATGCTTAGGCAGTGGCCTGTCAGGAGACATTCCAGCCTTCGGCAGTCATGCCTTTGTAGCTTCAGCATATATTTCGTTCCTTTATCGTCGTAGGTTTTGCACATTATTTTTGAGATTTTGCAGTCAGAGGTGTTTGTCCACCTTAGTACCAGTGCTGCCAACCATCAATTACAAAAAAAGGATAGATCGACCAAAAAAATAGGACAAAAATCGGATACAAATAATGTAATAAGGACAGAAAAAGAGGACAGAAAATTACATCGCTTTTCGTACGAAGTTTATGTTTCGATTAATAAATATAATAATAATTTCATAGCTGCGTCGATTATATCTTCGTCTTCAGCGTCTTTTTCTTCTTCAGCGTACGCTGCACTTGTGCCAATCATTTTCAAAAATTTCTTTATAATTTTCCATTTTGGCCCAAAGCATAAGAGTGTTGTCTATACACTGCCATTTCACCAAATATATGTTTGCATATTGTGTGAGAATTTTTTCAATGTCGTCAGACTTAACATTGAAAACTTCTAACACTTAACAAATTGGATTTTTGTGTGCTGCTAAGCAATTTTCCACTGAAAACATATCAATGGGGGTGTTCACTTGTCCTCGTAAAATCGTAAAGCGTAAAATCGTAAACACAAAAGTGTAAAAAGAACAACAAAATACATGAGAAATAATTTACGATACCCCTGGGTATGTCTAAAAAAATTACAAAAACTGTGCTGTAAAATTTTCCAAAGAATCGAGTAAAAATACTTGGTATCGAGCATATATCGATATTTTTGTCATAAAAAAAATTGGTCACATTGTAAGATACAGCGTGCATCTGGCTAATTAGGTAACAAACATGAGATTCTATTTCAACTGCACTCTCAGTTGGTCTACCTGTTTGACCCTAAATGCGCATATATTTCATGATTTAATATTTGGAATTTCCCTGCATTTATATAACAGCTTTTCAAAACAGCTGTTTTACGACGACAATTACAACTGTCAATCAAAAAAGGGTGCTCATTAGCTCGTGTGTCGTTAAATTACGCTTTACGATTTTACGAGGACAAGTAAACACCCCCCATTTGTTTTAAGTTTTCAAAATGTTCGGGCTTTTCCGATTTTTTTACAAGTGAATAGCATTTATACAATCGATAGACAAGTACAAAAAATGCATGGTTAGTTCATATGAGAGGTGGCCCTATTTTAATTCACCGTAATATTGGCAATATTGTGTTAATTAAAAAAAAGGACAATGGTACTTAAACAAGGACAGATTTCCGGATAGGGGATGTTTGAATACTTTTCCGGCTGACGAAGTTTAACAAAGGACAGATTCGTCCGGAAAAAGGCTGCTATGGCAGCACTGCTTAGTACTGCTGCGTCCCGTACTTGTGTTTAGGAGTGTAGCGTTCGCAGGGAGATCAGAACTTCCGCAGTATCACTGTTGTATGAGTTTGTATGACAAGCTCATGGTTGGTTCGGAGCAGTACACTGCTCCGATATCTTTTGGTATTACTATTACCATTACTATTCCCAGGTATTTGATACATTTCTTTTGGTATCAGTGCCTTATCGTTTATTTTCGGTGGAGTCCAGCAAGGTACCTTGTATCTCTTTGTAAAGATAATGAGGTCCGTCTTGTCCGCGTTGATACTGAGACCGGCTTTCATGGCCCAATCTAGTATCTCAATGAGTGTGCGGTCCATGATGCCCGTGATAATTATGCTTATGTCGCCCGCATAGACGGATATCTTCGGGGCTTTCCATTTAAATTTCCTTAGTAGTTCGTTTACCACCAAGATCCGCAGTTGGGGTGAGAGCACTCCTCTTTGGGGAGTGCCTCACTTGGATTCTCTGACTTCGGTAGTGAATCCCCATTCCGCTAGTATTCTCCTGCTGCTCAGTAGGTTCTGAACCCAAGAGTATACTGCTTCTGTTGGGGTCACAGCTCTTAGGTTGGGCATTATTGCTTCTGTTGAGATGTTCAGAAATGCGCCTAGGGCGTATTTTCTGATACAATTGAGTGTAGCGCTGTTTCCACGGACTTGCCTTTTGTGTATGCGTGTTGGTTCTGTTCTAGAATCATTTCTGTATTCTCTCTGATGTGGAGATCTATCAGTTTTTCTAAAGTTTTTAGCAGGAACGAAGTCAGGCTAATGGGTCTGTAGTCTTTCGGTAGCAAGTAGCTACATTTTCCTGCTTTTGGCAGGAAAATTACCCGCGCTGTCCTCCAGGCCACAGGCACATAGCAATAACTAACTAATAATTTTCCTCAGCCATGGAATGAATTCTGCACCATGGCCGGGAATATCCCGTCTGGGCCTGGTGAAGCTTTCAAAGGAGTCTATAGCCCACATTATCCGTCGCGTTGTTGTACCTTCAGGAATTTCCACCCTTGTGGTTGGAGATATCTCTTGTGTGTTTGTATTGACTTCAGTGCAGTTAGGGAAATGCGCCTCCGGGAACACATTTGCCGCATCTTCACTGCTTTCCCTCCATCTTCCGTCTTCGGTTTTTGATTGGCTTTATACTATCTGTTGCCGAGCTAGCAGCTTTCTTCACCTTGCGGTGTCGGCTGTCTTCTCAATGCCTGAACAGAAGTTTTGCCATGCTTATATTTTAGTTACTCGTACTTTTTTCTTAAAGAAATGGAGCCGAATTCTATATTCGGTCCATACTAGTTCTTCTTCCGCTTGCTTTACGAGTTTGAAGAGTTCTAGTACGTCTATCCATATTCCCTTGGGTTCAGGAGTCCATCATGGGGACTTGTGTCTCTTATTCTCTTGGAATGGTCTACATGTTCTGTGATAGGCCATCAGCAGATTTTTATTGGGTGTCTCCGGGGACTTCTCTAATTTATCTGTGGAGGCTATCTTGGGGGGTCGTGGTAGGCTACTTCCGACTTCTCTACCGAACTGCTCCCAGTCCGTGTTCCGAGGGTTTCTTCACAATTTGTTGAAAATTCTCTAATTTACCTGTGGAGGCTATCTTGGGTGGTCGTGGTAGGTTACTTTTGACTTCTCTAACGAACTGCTTCCAGTCCGTGTTCCGAGGGTTTCTTCACAATTTGTTGAAAATTAACACGGAATTGAATGTACCTGTGGTCCGAGAAGGAATGTCTACTGAGGACTCTCCAATCTTTTACCAAGGTATTCGTTACCGACGCGAGGGTAATATCTAAGACGTTTGACGAGGTAGGGCCAACATATGTTGGTTCTTCCTCCTATCTTAAGATTAGTTTGAAGTATGAAATCAAGCAGTGACTAACCTCTGTCGTTGATGTCCCTGCTTCCCCATACTGTGTGATGCGCGTTGGCGTCTGCTCCGATGATGAGGGGCTGCTTCTTGGATTTAGCAGTCGAGTGAGCTCTTAGGGGTGCGTCCGTGTCATGCGCCATATAGCAGGATACCATCAGTATTGGCTCGTCTCTGCCACCTTCTAGTGCGACCACTGTGAGGTCGTCAGTACTGTAAATAGACAATAAGTAATTCATACTAGGATCACGGTCCTCACTCTACTCACTGTTGTCGGGCATAATTTGTTGTATTCCGGATTTTTCAGTCCAGAAACCTTGTTCTCCGACGCTATCCAAGGCTCCTGGACTAATGCGGTGTCGACGAGCCCTGTCTCTAGGGTTAACAAGAGCTCCGCCGAGGCCAACTTGCTCTTATTTAAGTTGACCTATATGACCCTCAGCTGCATGCTTGGCTGTGGTGTCCTCCACGGATGGGACTTCCTCTATAGTATCGTCCGCATCCTCGTCGTCCTCGATTTCTAGGCTCTTGGTGGCTTTGGAGACCCCCACGCCATCTTCCTGAATCTCTCGAACAGCAGATCGTCTGCCTCCTTGTTGATTTGAATCACCATTTGCTGACCCTTGTTATCAGGCTTCGCAACATGGATCATCTTCCAATTAACCGTAGGCACGTCCGGGCTCTGCCATTTTAGTAGGTGCAGCGCCTGGTCCACTAATACGACCCGCGGGAAAAGTACTTTTGCCTTCGGTATGGACGGAATGCAAGTTATATCCACTACCTCCAGCTTGGCACCCTCCCACGGAGCGTTCAGAGCAGCCACGACGCCGGTGACCCACTTCAGGGTGTGGTCATCCTTGCAGCTTAAAATATTAACGCCCGAGAGCCAGCCCGCTCCATCAAAACAGCAGGGAAGCGAGTCTGGTTCGCCCATACGTCTCAGAAGCGCATCGAACAGCAGCGCCTCCACCTTCTTCCACTGTTCCGGCTTCATCTTGCCGTTTGGGTCGCTCCGGTCGATCAGCACGACGACTAGGTGATAGCTCGCCACATCGCTGACCGTCGGCTTTTCTTGCGTCGCTAATTTTTTGCAGGGCCGCTTGCTGGCTGGCACCTCTGCTTTAGCGGTTACCGCTTGTTTTAATAACTTTTCCGCATAAATTACACTTGGCTGTGCCATTTTTGGAGCTTACTACTTAAGAATCAATTCTTAGGCACGGTATTTAAACACAAAATTGTGTATGGCAGGTCCAACAAACGACTGGAGTTTACTCTAGATGGAGCTAATCATAACCTATGTTGGCACAACATTTTTTGTCTCAAGCTCATAAACTGTAGAAAATATGGGCGTTTCCGATTTCGAAATGGAAGCGATAGCGATAGGCGTGGCATTAAAATTTTTAATGCAGTTTTTGAGAGATGCCAGTAGCTATTCTCTCGTTAAGTTTGGTGACTCTAGCTTAAAAGATGTTGAAAATATTAAACAAAGATAATTGCAAAATTTCAAGGCTCTAGCTTTACAGGTGTCAAATACATATATTCGTTACCTTCGTTACCAGAGTATTAAAAAAGCAACAGTGAACGTCGAATTTACGAAAGTTACCGGTCTAGGGATAGAAACGTTGATACAATGCTTATCGTCTGTAAGAATTTCATCGAAATCAGTTGGAAAGCACTAAAGATATCGAAGAAGAACGTTAAGTTCACTACAGCATGCAGAAGCTAATTGATTGCTGTTCTTGAACTTATAAATCCTGCATCGTTTTATTAAAAATTTGAATTTTAACAGCAAAATAAAGAATAAATTTTAATATATTGATGCACATTTAAGTATATAACATGCCCAGATTGCAGTCAATTCCAAAAGCCATTATACGAACTGCTGCCAGTTGTTTCACCATGTGTTTGGGATTGTTTCAGTTGAAATATTAATAGATGGCGCAGCAATATTTGCGTTCAGTCATATTTTTTTTTACTTGTATTGTTTATTTATTTAAAAGCTGTCCTCTAGATATATATTGTCGTATTAGGAATTTAATCATAATCTTTATGCAATTTTTCGAAATGTGGTACTGCGATTGGAAAGGCTAGCGTTGCCCCACAATTGGATCCCGTACTTTTAAAAAATATGGACCTGGTTTTATAATAGTTTTATAACCCAGCAGTTTTAGCCGAGCTCTCATCTTAGAGCACCAGCCAAGCATGCAAAAAGCATGAAGATATCTCCAAGTCAAGCTCATAAGCGTTCTGAAACCCATGTATTGAAATTTTTGGTAAACGTCTTTAAAAATATTAAAAATATTCATAACCAATGGGCATAATTCTGAATTAATTTCTTATACCAGCAGGTTAAAATGCTTATTTCGTGCCAGCCACGAAACTTTTAAATACATTAATAAAACAAATTTTTCGGCTATCGGCTGCTTTATTTAGAAAATACTTCCTACATCGTTCTTGTATATTACGAACGAGCGAATACGGTTATTTAATTGTATTGCTTCTCACGTCTGATGATGACCCGACAATTACAAAAACTATATATATATTCGCTATACAAGTACATTGAGTATTTTTTTAAGTGGGTATTTGAAGCACATTTCGAGCTGAGATCAGAGCCCAGAGCCACCAAATTGTAATACATACTAAGTGAGACAATTAAATTCAGATTTTTGAATTCTCCAGCACCAATCTTTAAATCTTATAAAATAAATTCATATTTTCGATTGTTTGCTCATATCTTCTAAACTACTGACCACATAAAGTTCTGACTTGTTTCAGTTTGTAAGGATTTTCTCACACAAGGTTTATAATCGAAATGACCATGGGTCTTCTGGTTATTACAAAAATACGCAAGCCGCACTACAAATTTTTCCTCCGCTCTGTGCAAAATT
The DNA here is from genome assembly GCA_018901835.1 of Scaptomyza graminum. Taxonomy (NCBI): domain Eukaryota; kingdom Metazoa; phylum Arthropoda; class Insecta; order Diptera; family Drosophilidae; genus Scaptomyza; species Scaptomyza graminum. The sequence continues at coordinate 175,351 of JAEIFL010000157.1, read as the reverse complement.
CGTAAAGTTACTTGCTTCAAGAAGAAGCACGTCTATCAATGTTTTCTTCACTTAAGCAGAAGAAGATAAGGTTTTGCAAAGAGAAACACAAAATCAATGATGGTGAGTAATGCTCTCTTTGCTTTATCTCTGTTTTCTTTTTTTTTATATCTATATATAAAAATTTGTTGCAAGAGTGTTGTTAGTTTACAACTCACGAACGGTCCAACCGAATTCGATAAAATTTTTAGAGTTTGTTTGTACGGTCGTGTAGATGGTTTATGTTTTAGTTCTCACATTATCGGTCGACACGTTCGTGAGTTAACGACAACTTTGTCTTATCTGTCATTATTTTCTCGCAAATATTTGAACAGTAAAGATATTTTCTTACTTTGTCTTATTTGTCGTTCTTACCTTACAGTTAAAATATTTTCGTAAAGATTTTTTAAAATTGAACTTTGTAAATTGTTCGAAATGCCTCCAAAAAAATCACCGATTGCGAGAAAAACATCAAAAGCATAGAATTCAGGTGAATATTTGAGAGGAGGAACAGACGATCAACGAGAAAATCATGTGTTGTATATTCATAGAGCAGACGTTAAACCAGAAACGCGTAGTCAGGAACCACTAGTATACATATATTTTATAGTATGCTGTGGTTTTCCTGTATTTCGTTTAATTATTAGGTATAGTACGAACGATGTCAGTCTGATATATCACGACGTGTGATTTTAATAGCTTTGTTACCAACTGGATCGCTGACCATAATAATAGCAAGTTCTTCTAGGTAGGCGCGTTGATCCTGCCAGCGTGTTCTCCTGGTGGTGTTTTGTCAGCCCTGATGACAATTCGCAAGTAGTTCTTTCGAATTTGTTTTGACACTCTTTTAAATACATAATTGAAAAAGTAAGTTATGATTTTCTAAAAGATTTTCCAACAATTCTACAATAGCTCTTTGTACTGCCTGTTCGATAAAATTGTACCGACAGCAAGTTATCACACATTATCAAGTCATGAGTCTTCAGAACTGCCCATAAAATAAATTTGATGAAATTTTGACCCTTCATTAGGTATTGGCATCTTATGGTACACCTGACCTTGTATTTTAAATGTGCTTTCAATTCGTCCATCGGATGATAACTTGCAAATTTTAGATGGACCAATTGACGTAATTTGAAAGCAATAATTAAACTTGCGTGTCATGCGTTAGAGTGATTTTTAATCATCTGATTCACCAGCGAGAAGAGACTGTAGAGGCTCCGGCGGACTGAGAAGAGGTAACAAAACCACTTTACATAATGAGCAACACATGCACTGTGGTTCATTGCAGAATTTTAAAGCCTAACTGTATCGGCATATTTGATCCATTGAAGCGATGGTGATTTTTGAATGCGCAAAATAATTGATGTGTAGGGAATACTCAAACGCAAAACGAAACAAGTGGAAACGTTGCAGTCGGGCGCAACCGACTGCGATACACTCGATACCAGTTTCAAACCGGTAAAAAGAGGCCTTATGGCAAAGGGGTAAGGATGCGGCAGGGGTGTAAGCTGCCTCTAAAATTTTCTGATACAGATGGGGGTGCCACCATCTTCCTTCAAAATTTGGTGACACTAGCTCAAAGTTTGTTAAAGATGGTGGAAAGGGAGCTGGGAGTAGTATGGGTGGACGTGGCATCCAAATTTTTGATGCAGATCTTTTTGGGATGTCGATTGCTATCTTCCTACCAAATTTGGTGACTCTAGCTCAAACACTATGAAAGATTATCGCATTCCCGTTTTTAACGAAAAGTTAGCGCGTTTCGGGTGGGCAAGGGCGGTATGGGTGGGTGGGAAGTGGCATCTAAAGTTTTGATGCACATTTTTGGGAGTCATCATCACCTATCTTACCACCAAACTTGGTAGCTCTATCTCAAAAGCTGTGGGAGATATAGGCATTTCTGATTTCAAAATGCGGGGGCTGTTGGCGGAATGGGAGGGCGTGGCTCCAAAATTATTGATGCAGTTTTTTTTGGCAATTGCCAGTAGCTATCTTTCTACCAATTTTGGTAACTCTAACTGTAAAAGTGTGCGAAATATGCGAATTTATCGATTTTGAGTTATCGAATTTATCGTAGAGCCCCAATCTTGACACTTTAATTTACTCGGCCATAGATAAAGACACTTGCAAAGTTGCAAGTCTCTAGCTTGAACACGCGCTTTAACACGTACGTCTTTTTTATACTCGATACCGAAGGTAAAGAGTATATTGGGCTTGTGCAATGTCCGTCATGGTGTCTGTCCGTAGCTCTGTCCGTTTGTCCGTCTGTATGAACGCAACTTTTTTCCACACAATTCAAGCTAAAGACTTGAAACTTTCCAATTCTCTTTATCTATGGCATATTAAATTAACCCTCATCGGTACCTCGAGAAATACATCTAATCGATCCCATTGTATGTGCGCGCATACACATATAGTTTTTATTGTAAAAAATGTTAAAAAAAATTAACAAAAATTTATGTTTTTTGATTATTCATGTTTATTATATCTTAATACATTTCAAGTGCTTGGTAGATTTAAAATAAAATAATTCTACTTTACAAAATACAAGGTCATTCATTGAGGCCCTCAATATCAAATTTAAAAGACGGGAATTTATTAATGTTAGTCCACTCAATCCACGATGCCAACAAATTTATCAACACAACCGAACTCCCAGGTATATGCAAAATAGAATGCCAACTTCACCAAGCCCTTAATTCGGTCAAGGGGACCATTTATGCACCCTACCTTATTAATGTTTCTGAAGACGAAATAGTCAAAGAGCTCTCCTCCCAAAAAGTTATATCCATTTACAAGTTCACCAAGCAAGTTGAGGGTGTAGCAAAACCGTCGGGGGTTATGCTACTCACTTTTGAGCTTTACAACCTTCCATCCAAAATCGACATATGCTGGCACTCTGTAAAGGTATCCGAATTTATACCTAATCCTATGCGGTGCAAAAAATGCCAAAAACTCGGACATACCCAAAAATATTGTAAAAACGAGGAAGCATGCTCCAACTGCGGTCTCGCACCCCACTCTGGTAATTGTTCACCAAAGTTAACCATTCTGCCTCAGATAAAAATTGTAATGCATTCATCCAACAAAAAGAAATATTAAAAATAAAAACCACGAAGAAGTGTACAATGAGGGAAGCAAAGATTTATTACAAAGCCGCCCTGCCCAAGCCGCTTGGATGGCGACAGCTACGCAGCAGTCACAGCCAACATAGAAAACGAAAAAAGCACAACACAAAAAGTAAAATACAACAACAACCGCAATACTGATAAGAGCAACATTGGCGGCTCTGACGACTGTCTCTCGTCGGCCGACTCGCTCCCAAAAAAAACCACTCAATCTTCATCTACTCTCTCTGCATCACTTCCCTCTTTATCCAAACCTTGCACTAATTTATCCGAATTCTTAACAAAAACACTCGAAAATCAAACAAAAATAGAAACTCATACAGAGTTAAAAAAAAAACTAACTACTCACTCACACTTAACACAAAACAACACCATGGACCTTGACTCAATTGAATCAATGTCCGACTCAACACCACACAACACCACGGATACTGACCCAATTGAGTCAATATCCGACTAAATAAAATAATAAAAACAATTATAAATAACAATTACAAACACGTTTACTGTAGACATACATATATATCATTTAACATTTTAATTAACAATGTCAATTAAAGTTATTCAATGGAATCTAAAAGGATATATAAATAACTACGACGAACTTAAGATATTAATAACTAGAAATAGCCCTGATATTGTATGTCTCCAGGAAACACACTTACCTTATAATTCTAAAAACATAATTTGCCCAAAACAATACACTGGTTACTTTACCAATATGCCATTCAATTTAAATGCCAAGCAAGGAGTAGGAATTCTTGTTAAAAGACACCTACCCCACTCGCTTCTTCAATCTACACCAAACCCAAACATTTTGCATATTGCTATTCAGCTAGACTTTAACCAAAAAATAACAATTTTAAATACATATATTCCACCAGATCAATCCTTTTCTGGCAGTGAATTATTTTTAACAATAAATTATATGAGCCGGCCCTTGTTGCTTTCGGGTGATTTCAATGCCTGGGGCTCCGCATGGGGCTCCAGCTGCACAAATACCAGAGGTAAAAAAGTGTTGCTCAGTCTAACTTAGTGCTTCTAAACGATGGAGCCGCAACACATTTTTCTACCCACAAAACCTTCACACATGTAGATTTAACTTTTATTTCTCCCGCGCTCTACCCCTTCTGCAAATGGGCAGTCCTGCCCGACCTATACGGCAGTGACCATTATCCGATAGTCACACATTTGCCCCACCAACACAAATTCGAAAAGGCTACATTCTCCCCGAAATACAAAACTGAGTTAGCCAACTGGGATTTGTTCAGTTCGATTTGCAAAGAACACTCCCAATTCGCCTCCGATTCGGATATTCAACTTCAAGTTGCCAAACTAACACGATGTATTAGAACAGCAGCCAATATTGCAATACCACAAACTAAGCCGCATACTTATAAAAAAAAGATATGCTGGTGGAACAAAGATCTTGGCAGTTTACGGTACAAAAAACAACACCTTTGGGAAATATACAAACACCAAATGACCGATGCTAATCTCTTATCCTATAAAAAAGCTAATGCACATTTCAAGCGTTCAGTTAAGGCAGCCAAGAGGGAGTGCTTTGGTGTATTTACATCAAATATAACACCCCAGTCTACAACAAAAAAGATCTGGTCCGATATAAAAACACTTGTGGGGGCCCCAGCCCCTGTAATAAAATGCATCAAGTCACAAAACAGTTTGCTAACATCACCCCTGGATATTGCAAACGAATTCGTCAAAACTTGGTCAGAATATTCCAGAGATAACAATTTTAGCACAGAATATGCCCGGCACAAGAAAACTCTACTCGAATATGTATAAGTTATCCCATAACGAATACCCACTGTTTGGATACGCCGCGCCAAGCGACTGTCTGCTGATAAAATGCTGATCTAGGCAAATTATCGGTCAGCAACAACGAGCGCAGCGCATGATCACGCCAGCCACACAGGATGTAACCGGACACCATGCGCGACTGCAACTTTGTAACCGACTGCGCGGCCAAGCTTATTGTAGGGATAGCTTAAGCTTATTCACATTTGTCAAATCAGTTTATAAGTTGTATTTCGTTGAGGCACTTCGGCCCAACGTATAATTATATCAGAGCTCACTCATGCTGCTTTCAGCACATGTTTTAAATCCAATAAAATCCAATTATAAATCAAACAATAATTTACAATTAAAAAGTGTATTTACTAATTGATTCATTGGCGCCCAACTAATGGTCAGACTCACTCCCGAAATAAGGAGTCGATAATAAAGTTAAAGTGCGGAAGTAAAGATAGTCGACAGACATCATTGTGCGTACGTTAAAAAAAAAAAAAAAAAAAAAAAAAAAAAACTGCGAAAGTACTTCTTGTGAAACAAACTTAAAATTTTTTCTAATAAATTACTTAAAAAAAAAAAAAAGAAAGTACAAACAATTACGAACGCTACAAGTTAGTGAAACCAAGATACAAATCAAAAGCGAGACACAAACCTCAGTGAAACCAAGATAAGGAACCCAAGTTCCAAACCCAGATCAAAGGCGAGACACGAACCTCAGTGAAACCAAGATAAGGAACCCAAGTTCCAGACCCAAAGCAAAAGCGAGACACGAACCTCAGTGAAACCAAGATAAGGAACCCAAGTTCCAAACCCAGTCAAAACAGGAACGAGCAAACCGACTTTAAAACAGGATCACCCGAGTCAAACCGGCACTATTCACAGCAACGAACGAGAGAGGGAGCTATCACCGTCAACCTACACACCAACTACAAGCCCACGGGGATAATCGTTAAGGAAATGTTTTTCATGTGAGTAGTTTGATTATTGAGAATAAAAAAAAATATAACAAAGAAAAAACAAATTTAAAGAAAAAAAAAATAAAAGCACAGATCATTTCCAAGGTGTAGATTGAGCAAGAGGATAGTTATTTTGGGTATCAGCTTTAGAAAGAAAAAAAATATAAATATAAAAAAAAAAAAAAAGAAAAATTTTCATTTTTCTTTTTTCCCCCTCGCACCACATGACGTGCGATATTGTTCGAATATTTTGTTTACGGTCGAATGAGTGACTGCGACAGCGACGATAGTGTGCTAAGGGGCTTAATAGGGAACTTTGACGTTTTGCAAGTCTCACAGCAAGAAATTCGAACTGAACCAAAAATGGATCCGAACCAATTACGCGATGCGATACAGGCCGCCATACAGACCGCGCTCGCGGCACAGGCACAAGAGTTTGCCATAAGAGAGGGCATGCTCAAGGCAGAATTAGAGAAACAAATCTTACAAATTTCTTCGAAGCTCAAAAGTACTCAGCTTACGGTGCCTGAGTTGAAGGTTTACGAAGACGCACAGATCAGCGATGATACAGTGTGCAATGAGCCCCTTGATGTAGTAAAATGCATGCCTGAGTTCAATGGGACTCAGGAGACGTACGTGTCATGGAGGCAAGCCGCGCACGCGTCTTACAAAATTTTTAGAAGATACGATGGCAGTTCCCGCCACTATCAAGCCATAGTAATCCTGAGAAGCAAGATCCGAGGCCCGGCAGATGCAGTCTTAGCATCGTTTAACACCCCTCTAAACTTCGACGCTATCATAGCTAGGCTGGACTTCACGTACAGCGACAAGAGGCCGATGCACGTCATCGAGCAGGAGATGGGAACACTAAGGCAGGGTAGCTTGTCTATTTTGCAATATTACGATGAAGTGGAGAAAAAGCTCACACTTCTGACCAACAAGGCCCATATGACCTATGACAATAGTCTGGCCATGGGCATGTGTGAAAAATTCAGGGGTGACGCACTTCGTGTGTTCATCTCAGGATTAAAGCGCAACTTGACCGATGTACTGTTTGCAGCCCTTCCCCCAGATTTGCCTTCGGCACTTGCGTTGGCCCAGGAGATTGAAGCAAACCACGAGAGGTACGCTTTCGCGGCAAGTTTCGCAAAAGGGCAAGAGGAAAAAAAGAATGCTGACCAACGTCAGCAGGGCAAACAGCAGCAGTCTCACCAGGTCCCTCAGGGTGGTCAAGGAAAAAACCCTCATTTTAAAAGACAAAACGGCCAATGGTCGGACAAACAACAGCAAAAGGCCGGAGCTCAGAGTGCTTCGGAACCCATGGAGGTTGATCCGTCTTCCTCCAAATTCAGGCAGCCTACGAACTTTCAGCAAGCCCAAGGCTCCGCGAAATATAATAACGGCCAGGGTCAGGGCAACAAACGCCCTGCGAACTCAGATAGACAAACAGGTCAGCGTCGCCAAAGAGTCGACCATGTCCAAGCACGCGCAGAAGAAAGCGCAAATTATGAAGAACTGGCGAAGACAGTAGTAGCGGAGATAGAAGAAGAGAATGGCGTAGACTACGAGAGCGATAGCGCCAATTTTTTAGGAGTAGGTCCCTACTGCCGTTCATTCGGCGGAGAGTAGCGGGGATAGATATGAAGTTTTTAATCGACACGGGATCGGCAAAAAACTACATCAAGCCACTCAAACGCCTAAAGGGCGTAATCCCGGTCGAATCCCCTTTCGTTGTCCACTCCATCCACGGGTCCAATAACATCGCAGAGAAATGCAAGTTACCCATGTTTGGATGCGACACATTCTTCTTCCTCCTTGATTCCCTTTCCACGTTTGATGGAATCATAGGGCTGGACCTACTCAAACAAGTGGGTGCAGTCTTATGCCTTAAAGAGGGAATAATAAAAATCGGTGCAACTTCGGAGGCATTGCAGTACTATACTTGTACCAATGTCAACCACACAAACAATAAAGAAATCGACGCACCTCCTGCGGTGAAGGCAGACTTTCTGCAAATGCTTCACCGAAACAACATGGCTTTTGCGGACTCTAACGAGTCGCTGCCTTACAACACGGCCGTCGTTGCAACGATACGAACGACCGATGAAAATGCCATTTACTCCAAATGGTACCCTTATAATAGGGGAGTTGAGGATTTCGTCAATACGGAGATTAAAGACCTCCTAAAAAATGGCATAATCCAAAAGTCACGATCGCCTTACAATAGTCCGTTGTGGGTGGTAGACAAAAAAGGCGTAGACAGCAATAGAAATAAACGTCTGGTAATTGACTTTAGGAAGCTCAACGCTAAAACTATTGCCGACAAATACCCGATGCCGAACATCTCAATGATTTTGGCAAATCTGGGTAAAGCCAAATTTTTCACAACACTCGACCTGAAAGCAGGTTATCACCAGATCATTCTGGCAGAGCGAGACCGTGAAAAAACGGCTTTTTCCATTAATGGCGGGAAGTACGAATTCTCTCGACTTCCATTCGGCTTAAAAAACGCCGCCAGCATATTCCAGAGAGCAATTGACGATGTTCTTCGGGAGCAGATCGGAAAGTCATGCTTCGTGTATGTAGATGACGTGATCATCTTTTCCGAAAGTGAATCGGAACACGTTAAGCACGTAGACTGGGTCTTGAAGAACTTGTACGACGCAAACATGCGCGTGGCTTACGAAAAGTCACAGTTCTTTAAAGAGAGTGTAGGTTACCTCGGTTTCATCGTGTCCAAAGACGGTGCGAGAACCGACCCAGAGAAAGTCAGAGCAATCCAGCAATATGCTGAGCCGACCTCTGTATTTGGCGTCAGGTCCTTCATGGGATTGGCGAATTACTACCGATGTTTCATCAAAGACTTTGCTGCAATAGCGAAGCCAGTCTCTGACATCCTTAAAGGGGAAAACGGTTCTATCAGCAAATACAAGTCGAAGAAAGTACCAGTAAACTTTGACGAAACTCAGCGCAACGCGTTCGAGAAATTAAGAAGCATTTTAGCGTCCGAAGACGTTATTTTAATGTACCCAGATTTTCACAAGCCATTCGACCTGACGACAGACGCATCAGCATATGGCATTGGCGCGGTTTTGTCACAGAACGGCCGCCCAATAACCATGATTTCCAGGGGTCTGAAAGACAGGGAGATTAATTACGCGACCAATGAGCGCGAATTGCTTGCCATAGTCTGGGCCCTTGGAAAATTACGGCATTACCTGTATGGTGTCCGCGACATCAACATATTCACGGACCACCAACCGCTTACGTTCTCGGTATCCGAGAGTAACCCCAATGCAAAAATCAAGCGCTGGAAGGCGCGCATTGATGAAACGGGGGCTAAACTTTTTTACAAACCCGGAAAAGAGAATCATGTTGCGGACGCGCTTTCGCGACAGAATGTGAACGCCCTCGAAGGTAACCACAACGAGCCAGAATCCGACGCGGCTACGATTCATAGCGAGTTGTCCCTTACCTACACGGTCGATTCCACGGACAAGCCTTTAAACTGCTTCCGGAATCAGATCGTGTTAGAGGAAGCACGTTTTCCATTCAAAAGGTGCTCGATTCTTTTTAAGGAAAAGACTCGGCATCAAATAAACTTCACCAATAAGGATATGCTTGTGGGAATAGTTAAGTCAGTCGTTAACCCGAACGTCGTTAACGCAATTCACTGTAGCCTCCCCGGCATTAGCTAGTTTCCAGCATGAGCTGATAAGAGCATTTCCAACCACCAAGTTTTGGCATTGCAAAAATGTCGTGGCCGATGTGTTCAACGTCAGTGACAGAAGAGAAATCGTCACTAAGGAACATAATCGGGCCCATAGGGCAGCGCAGGAGAACGTCAAGCAAGTATTGACGGAATACTATTTCCCACAAATGACCAAACTTGCGAACGAGGTAGTCTTAAATTGTAAAATCTGCTCACAAGCAAAATACGATAGACACCCGAAAAAACAAGAGCTCGGACAAACACCAGTCCCTGCGCAAACAGGAGAAATGTTACACATTGACATTTTCTCCACGGACAAAAAGCACTTCCTCACTTGCGTCGACAAGTTTTCCAAATTCGCAGTGGTCCAGCCGATTGCATCTCGGACAATAGAGGACACGAAACCACCTCTATTGGTGCTAATGAACATATTTCCGCGGGCAAAACAAGTGTACTGTGACAATGAACTCGCGTTCAAGTCAGAGACCATCAAGTCTTTACTGCTGAACAATTATGGCGTTAGTGTTGTAAACGCGCCTCCCCTCCACAGCACGTCCAATGGACAAGTAGAGCGCTTTCATAGCACCCTTTTGGAGATATCCAGGTGCTTGAAGCTGCAAAGAGGAATAATTGACACGGTCGACTTGATTTTACAGGCAACGATTGAGTATAATGGTTCTATCCACTCAGTCGTCAAAGAAAGGCCAAAGGACATTGTGGTCTCCGCTTCGCCGGAGTGCATCCGCAATGTTGGGAAACAGTTGGAGAAAGCACAACTCAGCAAAATGAAAGGGAAAACAAAAATCGACAAAACAGGGTCTTTGAGGTAGGCGAAAAGATCTTGGTAAAGACAAACCGCAGACTAGGGAACAAACTGACTCCGCTCTGCGTAGAGAAGAAAGTCGAAGCGGACCTGGGGACAACGGTCCTCGTTGAGGGAGGGTGGTCCACAAGGACAACCTCCGTTGAAAATGTCGCCTACATATTTTTTAATCAAATTTAATGTTTTTACTTTTTTTAGAATTATATTGCACGTACTTTTAATACTGGTAACGACGACTGCACGAGTGACTGACTACACGCACGCGGACTACATACCTATTGAAGACGGAGACATCTTACTTTGGGACAAATACGGGTACTTGAGACACACTACCAACCTGACGGACTACAGAACAATGTTGGACGAGGCAGGGAGACTGACGAATCTGTTTCCGCAATCCCATATGAGGAAATTGCTGGAAATCGACACCGGACACGCACTAGACATGTTGTCCGCTCTCGATGTGCATCATCGCAAGGTAAGAAGCCTTGAATTCTTGGGAACAGCCCTTAAGGCCATTGCGGGCACCCCGGACGCAGACGACTTTAGGAGACTGGACGTAACGCAAACGCAGTTGATCACTGCAAGCAATAGGCAGATTAAAATCAACTCAAAGTTACAAGAGAAAATAAACCAGCTCACCGACACCGTAAACAAAATTCTGAATTCCACTAACGTTAAACAGGCTGACACTGGTCGCCTTTTCGAAACACTTACTACACGAAATAGAATGCTGATAACCGAAATAGGAAACTTAATGCTTGCCTTAACTTTGGAAAAAATTAACGTAATAAACCCAGCAATTATGGATCATTCGGATCTATTAAATATTCTCACTGATCAAATTACAGGGACTACAGTTACCGATATTTTAGAAGTATCTAGCATTAGGGTAGATCGTAAGGATAATATAATTAGCTTTATAATCCGTTTCCCTGTAGTAAGCAAGCTATGCAAAAAAATCACAATATTCCCGGTCGCTCACAATGGCTCAGTTCTGCAGCTGGACGACAACCTGGTAGCCGACTGCGATGGCCAAATTCTGGCCGTGACAAGCTGCTCACTAACTGCGACGGCGACACAACCAAGTCACCTCGACCCCGTCACCATAGTGGATGATGGCATCGTGATCATAAACGATCGCAGTGCAGTGGTTGCGTACGACGATATAGCTGCATCTGAAGTTGAAGGAACGAACCTGGTCACCTTCAAGACGTACGCTGTCGTTAACGGCACGCGTTATTTCAACCGCAACAGTGTGCAGAACCGGTTCCCGGCGGTTGCAGCGTCCCCATTGCTGAACATCAGCGGGCACAGCACAGTGCTCAGCCTTCCGTACGTCCATCGTCTAAGTGAAGATAACCTCAATTACATCAGAGAGGTTAGAGACAGCGTCAAGGCGGGAAGCATAACATCGTTTTCCATGGGCGCTATACTGTTGGTTTGCATCATCGGAGCAGGGGTTTTCTGGCTCTACAAGCTAACTACGTCCCGTCGCAACGCGAGAAGAATCTCGGAGATAATCAAAGATCTAAAAACGACCGAGGACGATCTGACTTCGGGAGGGGGAGTAGTTATCCCATAACGAATACCCACTGTTTGGATACGCCGCGCCAAGCGACTGTCTGCTGATAAAATGCTGATCTAGGCAAATTATCGGTCAGCAACAACGAGCGCAGCGCATGATCACGCCAGCCACACAGGATGTAACCGGACACCATGCGCGACTGCAACTTTGTAACCGACTGCGCGGCCAAGCTTATTGTAGGGATAGCTTAAGCTTATTCACATTTGTCAAATCAGTTTATAAGTTGTATTTCGTTGAGGCACTTCGGCCCAACGTATAATTATATCAGAGCTCACTCATGCTGCTTTCAGCACATGTTTTAAATCCAATAAAATCCAATTATAAATCAAACAATAATTAACAATTAAAGAGTGTATTTACTAATTGATTCTTTTTTTTATTTTTTCCAACCTACCTTTTTTTTTTCACAAAACACCTAAAATTTATTTAAAAAGGGAGAAATTTGAAGTTGCCCAAAAAAGGCGAAAGGTAAAACACCAGGTCACGACCGCATATCCTACCCGATGCTAAAGCACTTGCCATCTTCTGCCAAGGCTAGGCTCTTGGGAATATATAATTTGATTTTAAACCAAGGTCGATATCCCCATGTGTGGAAATCGGCGATTGTAGTGCCTATACCTAAGCCCAACATGCCAGTCTCAGAAGTCACCAGTTTTCGCCCCATCTCACTTTTTTCATGCCTTAGCAAAACACTCGAAAAAATGATTGCTCGTAGACTCATGTGGTACATAACTAAAAACAAATTCCTTAGCTCCAATCAAGTGGGATTTAAACCCCAGCACAGCACGATGGACTCCTTGCTACACCTGCAGCATTTCGTGTCGGATGCTTTTTCGAGTAAAAATCATGTCACCCTTCTGGCGACTGATTTCGAAAAAGCATTTGATCGCGTGGGCGTTCATACTGTTCTTCAACAGCTTGTAACATGGGGGGTAGGTACGAAAGTCTTCAACTTAGTGAAGACTTTTATGACTCAGCGCTCATTTCGAGCTAGGTTTAACAACGTGTTTTCCGCTTATCAAAAATTATACAACGGCATCCCCCAAGGATCGCCGTTATCAGTGGTTTTGTTTATTATTGCATTCGAGCAAATCAACCCAATTATTTCGAAATATAAACATGTACAACTTTTAATGTATGCCGACGATGCCATCATTGTTAGCAAAATCAAAGATTTAGTAAAACTTAATATAATTTTCAATAAAATCTTAGATGACATACACAAATGGGGTCTGAGCTCCGGTTCAACCCTATCTCCTAGCAAATGTAAAATACTACACATCTGTAAAAAAAACCCGGTGTACATATCCTAGTTTAAATTTTAATACTTTTCACATAGAATGCGTCGAGGCTCTTAGGATACTTGGTATATATTTTGATAAGAAAATGACATTTAAAAAACACTGTTTATTTTTAAGGGACAGCCTTGAAAAAAAACTAAATGTAATAAAATACCTAACATCCAAACACTCTCTTATAAATGTAAATTCATTATTCAATGTCACTAGGGCCCTGATACTCGCCAAAATCGAATACGCGCTTCCAATATTTGGATGGTGTGCAAAGACACATTTAAAGCTGTTTAAACCTGCCTGCATTCCCAACATCACCAACAAAATGCATTTTGGCCGAAGCTGGCCTTCCATCTATAGAGTTCAAAATCACAGAAGCCACAGCTAAACTTATCCCTAAACTCTTTTGCTCTCCGAACAAACTCCTGCAAAACGGAATGCGGAAAGCGGTAAAACAACGTAGGAAATACAAGTGCCTTTCCACACTGCGTCGATGCGCCTCCCTTTCAAAAGAATATAACATCTGTCCGCCACCAGTCATGTACAAATCAAAAGCAGCACCGTGGCTCCTCCGGCCATCGTCTATCCATACATCACTCCGGGAGTTCAAGGACAACACCAGTGGAGATTCTTTCCGCAAACTTTTTGCCGAAGAGTCGGCCAAGCCAATATTTAAAAATAAAACCTGGTTGTTTACTGATGGAACGAAAACACAGCACAATACTGCGTTTGCGTGTGTTGATCAGGAAGGGAGTACAGTTGCATCAGGCTGGCTCCCGGAATATTGCTCAATATTCACAGCTGAAGCAGTAGCTATAAAAAAAGCCATAACCTACGCACAAGGAAGACCCGGTAACTACGTTATATGTAGTGACAGCTTATCTGCAATGGATGCCATACTCAACATTGGAAACATGGATCCAACTATATGCGAAATAAGAGACGCCCTAATCAAGACTCCAGTTAAATTACAACTGTTTTGGGTCCCAAGTCATAAAGGGATCAAAGGGAATGAACAAGCGGATGATGCAGCAAAAATAACATCAAAATCACCAACAATAACAGTTATCCCTTCTGTCCAAAAAGACATAAAGAAAGCTATATACCCACACCTTCAATCCCAGATGATTGACAACTGGGCATCTTTTCAGCACAGGTATAAGACAGTCAACCCAAACCTGGAAATGATTCGATATCCGATAAACTGTCACCCAACAAAATCTCGCGTCTTTATCCGTCTCCGAATTGGACACTGCACTGCCACCCATGCCCACCTACTCACTGGAGGCACCAAACCCCCTTGCCATCTATGTGGACAAGAATTAACAACCACTCATATTTTGGATACTTGCCCGACTTTGGAGAATATCAGGAAAGCTCATTTCCCAAATTCTCTTCCATCTTCATTTCTCTTCTCAGTTTCTTCTGTCAACATAAATAGAATCTATGAATTTATAAAAAAGACCAATTTAATAGACCATATTTAGAATAAGTAACTTTGTTAATTAGAGCTGAAGGCCTCGACGCTAGCGCTCAAATCCATACAATTAATTAGAATATTATTAGTAAATAATGTATTTTAGTTAATTTTAATAAATAAAATAAATAACATGCACACAAAACATAACTAAAAATAACATAGCTTGCAAATAATCTAAAATTGAAACAGTTTCATGGTTCAACCAATTCTTCGTCTCGCTTGCCCGCATGCGCTGACATTCTTGATTAGATTCCACTAAAATATTTGTTTACAATTGCTTAAACGGATTTTTTTTTTTTCTGTTTACTTTTTTTTTGTCCGTATACTCAAATTGCTGGTGCTGCCACCCTGTTAAAATGCGGTATTTTCAGTATATTTCATAAATTTAACAGAATTATTTGATAATCTTTCAACACTGTTTCAACACTGTTTGCTTAAGCGCAAGCAGATAATTTTGTGAGCAAAGGCTGGGCTGTTTACGTTTGCTTACTTCTCGGCAGTGCAATTTGTTGTTGGAGAGTAAGCAGCTAAGCAGATAAAGCAGCTAAGCAAAGTGGCGTGAATCCCCTTATTGAAAACTTATTAGATCAAAACTTACCGAATACGAAATATGATGGCCTTCAGCGGGATTCGAACTCGAGTTCTCTTGTTTACTGAGCGGACGCCTTAGCCACTGCGCTGTTGCCGAACATATTTTGTATGCAGTTAGTTTTGAAATAAAAGGAAAAGCTTCAGGACGAAAGTAAGATGTCTGCTCTTTAATTTAAATACGGAACATGCTTCATGTTAATATCAAGAATGTTTGAATTAACTATGGTGGTATTAAATGGATCATTTTATTATAAGTATTATTTTTCAAAATGTGTGTGTATTTGAATTAAATACATATATTCCATTGAACATGGAATGTCATTTTGAAATGCAAACATGTTGTTTTAAAGTGCACGCACTTTGATGGCTCTTCAATTCAGGAATAATTTGGATGCCATACCCACCCATAACGCACCCAGCCCCCCTTCCCCCATCTTTAACAAACTTTGAGCTAAGTAGTGTCACCAAATTTGGAAGGAAGATAGCTGAAACTGTTGCTGCTGTGGCTGCAGCGGCTGCATATAAAACTGTGGCAGGGCCACAGCAGGCAAAGCACCCGAAAATCTTTTGCATTCACAGTTATAGTTATACCCTGAAATGGGTAAAAAAGGGTATAATTGTTTTGTGCAGAAGTATGTAACAGGCAAAAAAAAGCATCTCCGACCCCATATAAAGTATATATGTATATTCTTGATCAGCATCAACAGCCATATGCAATATGAAAATCATACCCAACCGGTCACATGTGACGTCACGCAACACAGCTTTTTATGCGCAATGGCTTATCGGTATTTTGTATCATGGTTTCGGATCACTCTCTTATGTATACGCGCGCTCTGCAAGTCAAACAAAGAGCGTAGTATCGCTGCCTTCTTCGCACGCACTGAATCCAAGCAAAATATAGCCTAAACTCACACGTACTTTAGCCTTTAGCTCTGATTTAGTGTGTGCGGAAGAGGTAGGGTTATTGAACTTTAAACGTAACGGTATAATTGTTTTTTACAAAAGTATGTAACAGGCAAAAAGAAGCATCTCTGACCCCATATAAAGTATATATATTCTTGATCAGCATCAACAGCCGAGTCGATACAGCCATGTGCGTCTGTCCTTCTGTCCGTCCGTCCGTATGTATGAACTATAAGAGCTAGAGACTTCAAATTTGGAACATAACTAAGCCATAGGCAGATTAACTTTATTTCAAACAATCGATAACTATTCTGGTTTCCGATATACATATGGAATCGATAACGAAAAAATCTCGAATTGAGAAAATATAAAAATAGAAGTTGAAACTATGGATAACTTTATTACTTCTGTGAAAATTTGATCCAAATCGGTTAAGAAACACCGGAGATATTTTATATTAAAGTTCATTCAAGAAAAACTGCACTACTGCAAGTCATTTTATACACGGGTTCAGGGTATCTTTTAGCCTTCCTACTTGTTCTCAGATTCGCTCATTCTCGTGTTGTGGTGAATTGAGCGCAATTGGTCCCAAACCCAAAGAGGCAGCTTAAACTTGAACACGCTCGCGCATCGCTCTTCATGTTCGACGCTGGATTACAAATTATTTCTCGGAGCAAAGGAGTATGATCGGAGCGAGATTTCAAATTATCTAATCATCATAAGAGCGACGCGCGCGCTCTGTTAAGTTTTAAGCGGCTCTTTGAGTTTGGGACGAAGAGCGTGGTTCACACGTACAACGCAGGCTTGCTCGAAGTTGTATATTATTAATGTAAGTGTGTTACGTTTTGTCTAAGTTATATTAGCAGCAATTAGGCAAATCCACCCCCACAACATATTCTGGTGTGCCAAATTTTTCTAGAGTCTAGACGCACCAAGTTTTGCTTTGTTGTTGTTTTTGATGTGTTTACATCTATAGGCACGGCCCTGCAGTTCGATGGATCGATGAATCAACTGTTGATTCATCGATCCATTTTCACTACCATCGCTTCCCGCCTGGAAGACAACGCGTGTAAAATATCAGTGAATTTAACATTGGCATGTCATTGGACGGTATGAATTGATTCCGCTCTGCATTTCTTGTACCCATTCCCGTCCAGGTTACAGGGAATCGATTCCTTGTCCCCATTTGGGAATCGATTTCTTGTACCCATTCTCGTACAGGGTACAGGGAATCGATTCCTTGTCCCCATTTGGGAATCGATTCCTTGTACACATTCGGGAATCGATTCTTCTGTAATTCCTAGTAATTGATTTAAAAATAAATTTGTTGTATATAAAAATATTTTTATTTGAAAAATTTTTAAATTAATTTTTGTTTATAAATTATATATGTACTTACTTATTTATAAATATTGTTCAATTTTTTGCTCAGAAGTAGCCTTATTTATCCTATTTTTTTGAAGCTGCAATGCCCAATGCTGCTTCTCCGCCGGTGTATTTTGGTCGACTGCCTGGATGGCATCTGAAAAATAATATTATTTTGATTAGATATTGTTTGAATTTATTGTGTATGTATTTGTTGCTTACCTCTATACGCAGAGCATGTAAAGCAAAACGGTACGCGCTAATATTTTGTTTATGTTTTGTTCTTGCTTGTTTGTTTTTCACATGCCAATTTTTCTGCATTGCCCTTTTTATTATACATACACTAAATGCGCGCTTTGCTCGCTCTCTCACAGCGTCTTAGAGAAAGAGAGCGAGAGATCAATAAATTTAATATGTTGATTGCATTGATATGTACATCTGTACATGCGTAATAGACATCTGCATGAATGTATTCATATGACGCATCATAGTAG
Source organism: Scaptomyza graminum (assembly GCA_018901835.1). Taxonomy (NCBI): domain Eukaryota; kingdom Metazoa; phylum Arthropoda; class Insecta; order Diptera; family Drosophilidae; genus Scaptomyza; species Scaptomyza graminum. The sequence goes on along the minus strand of JAEIFL010000157.1, from coordinate 157,186 downwards.
TGTACACTAATATGGTATAGCAAAAATGGTGTACACATTCTCTTACTGTACTGTGTATACAAAAGTGACAGGGGAATGGAACTCTAAAATAGGAACACTATGCGTGTGCTGTACTGGTTTTTGCTATACACCAGAATTCATGTATAGCATTTGAAACGTGGTGTACATGGACTGAAATGAAGTGCATGCGAAATGAAACGAAGTGTATAGCGAAACGGAATGAGTGAAGTAAATATAAAACGAGCTGCAAAATTTTATCAGCTCCGGCAAGCAGCGCGGCATCGGAAAGGGCATTTTCCGTGGCAAAAAATTTAATTACCGAAAAACGATGTAAAATTGCCCAACAGGAAGATATGGTTAACAAAATAATGTTTTTACATTCAAATATTGATAATATTGATGTTAGCTTCTTAGAATTAATTAAGATATTAAGTTATAATAATAAAAATGAATTAAATATAATATTATTTTTGTTTAAGTAATTTAAAATATTTTTCTATTTTATTAAATAATTATATATTAAACGAACAAAATTGTTTTTAATTTTTGCAATTTTATTCTAATACATTTGTTTTACATTAGACCTCATTAGCAAACGACAGTGAATAAAATACACACTTCCTTTTTTCGCTGCAGCGCACGAAAAGTGTTTTTTTTGTATACATGTGAAAACTGTGACGATATGTGTGCAATGCCCTAAGTGTTGTACAGAACGTGTACACATGTCATAGCATACGATTTTGTGTGTATCGTGTGTTGGAATAGGAACATTGCTGTTCCAATTTCAATGAATGCATAAAAATTGGCATTCACTATGCTGTGTGACAATAAATTTGGCATTCACTATGCGGTGTGACGAAAAAACGTGCATAACGTTTCAGAATGAATGATTCATTTGCCGTTTTGATTACATTCATGCAGATGTCTAATGCGTATGCAAGTATTTTGGCAGAAACTAACCCAAAAACAAATACATAAACATTTTAATCAAATATTTATTTTCAAACTTATTATGGTTTAAGCAAAAACAATAGCAACTTAAAAACATATGCGTCCGCGGATATGCGTCTTTTATAAGGGTTAAATGAAAACTAAAATTTAGCAAGGCTTGCATGCTAAGTATGTATGTATATCTTGCCGCGTACAAACGATCCATTCTCTTCTGCATTCTTTTGGACCGATTCTGGAATCATTCCAAAGAATCGATGATTCATCAAAGACAAGGAACGAATTCATACCAGTCGAACTGCAGGGGGGTAGCAAAAACCAAGCGGTTCAATACATGCAAACCTCACACCGCGTTATCTCACACATGATCAGCGTCGACGCTTTCAAAAAAATTTTCGCAGCGTAAGCATAGCAAATAGTATGTGTTTGTTGTAAAAACATTTTCTCTGCTCAAAATAAGTATGATGGTATCGGTGCTTGGTGCAGCGGCAGAGAAGCCCCAGCCCGGGACGGTCGAGCAATGCAGCTGTTAAGCAACAAGAAAGATGAGTGTTGAATACCCTAATAAATTATAAGTGCTATTGTGGACGTGTACTTTGTTGGAATATTGATCAAAATTAACATAACTAAATATGAATACGGTCACACTGCCCTGCTCTTTACTTGAGTTAAAGTTATCGATAAATCTCTTCCTATTCTTTTGCTGTTCTCTCCGAGGCTGGTTGTGCTAGTGCGAAAATATAAATTCTTATAAAAGAAATATAAAGCTAAATTAAAACTAAACAACACAAACGGACTTTTTATTTAAAACAATTTAGTTAAAATTACAATAGGTTATGGGCCCAGACATTGCTAAAACAAATTAAATTGAAATATTAGAAAATAAAAAGTTCTTGTGAAATTCACACATACATGCATAGATCTTCTTGTGAAATTCACACACGCATACATACATAGATCGTGTTGTGAAATTCACGTATATACAATATATGTAATTCAAAAGGCATTGTACTTACATACTTTAAAATAAAATGGAAAAGGTAAAACATAATATAAAACCTTTTGCCGGACGGAATTGACGACAACTGGAAAAAGGCAGACAGACGTGCAAAAAGCATTTTATTTGAACATCTTAGTGACTCGTTTCTTAATTTCGCGACTGGCGATAGCACGACGCGACAAATTTTCGCGAAATTAGACGCCACATACGAACGAAAAAGTCTTGCTTCGCAGTTGTCGCTTCGAAAAAAATTGTTGTCCCTAAAACTTAAAAGTGAGATGACACTAACGAATCATTTTTTAGTGTTTGACGATCTAATGAGCGAATTATTAGCCTCAGGTGCCCGTATGGATGAGATGGACAAAGTATCGCACCTATTGCTGACTTTGCCATACTCATATAACGGAGTAATTACTGCCATAGAAACTTTGGCAGAAGAAAATCTGACATTAGCTTTTGTGAAAAACAGATTATTAGATCACGAGATAAAAATAAAGAGTGATTCTAACGATACCAGTAAAAAGGTAATGAAAGCAGTGACGTACAACAATGGAAAAAATGTTAGAAGTGGACAGTATAGAAATAATTACAAGAAAGGAAATGATAATAACGGACGTAAGATGTTTAAGGGAAAAGACAGAATTACTATAAAATGTCACCATTGCGGGAAAGAGGGACATATTAAGAAGGACTGCTACAGTTATAAACGCTTAATAAATGATAAAAATAAAGAAAATGAAAAGCAAGCACAAGTTGCAACAACCCAGCCTGGATTTGCATTTATGCTTAAACGTGCAAATAAAAATCGAATTGATTCCGATAAGAATGTCAGCTTCATACTGGATTCCGGCGCCAGTGATCATATTGTGAATGACGAAAATCTTTTTATTGACTCTGTCCAATTGGAGCCTTCTATTCAAATTGCGGTGGCGAAACAAGGACAATACATATATGCGACGAAGCGTGGAATTGTGCGTCTGCATAATGGTCGTCATATAACACTGGAAGATGTCCTTTTTTGTCAAGATGTTCCTGACAATTTAATTTCGGTAAAGCGACTGCAAGAGGCTGGTATGACAGTCGAGTTCAATGCAAATGGATTGAAAATATCAAAGAATGGTTTGATTGTTGCTGAGAATACTGGTATGTATAATATACCTATTATCAAATTCACAGCGTATTAAATATGCAAAACAAAAACATAAATCAACTATGACATGAGAGGCTAGGGCATATAGGTCGAGGGAAAATGTTAGACATCAAAAGAAAACAATTCTTTAATGATAATAAGCTTCTAGATAAAGTCCAACCTGTTAATGAAATATGTGAAGCCTGTCTTAACGGAAAGCAAGCTAGATTACCTTTTGAGAAATCTAAAAATAAAGATTACATAAAAAGACCACTCTTTGTAATACATTCAGATGTTTGTGGCCCTATAACACCAACTTCAATTGATGATAAAAATTATTATGTAATTTTTGTGGATCAATTTACACATTATTGTGTAACGTATCTAATGAAACATAAGTCTGATGTATTCAACATGTTCAGAGATTTCGTAGCAAAAAGCGAAGCGCATTTCAACCTTAAGGTTGTTAATTTATATATAGATAATGGAAGGGAATATTTGTCAACTGATATGCAAGAATTCTGTGTCCAAAGAGGTATTAGTTACCATTTAACTGTACCATACACATCACAGTTAAATGGAGTTTCGGAGAGAATGATAAGAACACTCACCGGAAAAGCGCGTGCTATGGTAAATGGTGCCAAATTAGATAAAGCCTTCTGGGGTGAAGCTGTGTTGACAGCCACTTATCTGACTAACAGAATTCCAAGTAGAGCCCTTGGTAATTGCACAAAAACACCATATGAGATGTGGCATGACAGAAAGCCAAATTTAAAACATCTAAGAATATTTGGTTCATGATAAAACTAGAAAGAGAAAATTCGATGAAAAGTCATTTAAAACAATAATGGTTGGCTATGAACCAAATGGTTTTAAATTATGGGATTCAAATAATGAAAAATTTATTGTTGCAAGAGATGTAATAATAGATGAATCCAATATGGTAAATTCTAGAGCTGTGGTTAAGAATTTAGAACTCCTGAATGAGAGTAAGGATTGTGATCAATCGAACTGCCTGAATGATAGTAAGGGAAGTGAACATAAAGAAGTCCTGAATGAGAGTAAAGAAAATGATAAATCTGATGAATTGAACTTCCTGAATGATAGTAAGGAAGATGACCAAACAGATGTTCTGAATGAGAGTAAGAATGGTGATCATGTAGAAGTCCTGAAGTAAGGAAAAATATTGTGAAAATAGCCGGAATGAGAGTACGGAATCCAGTAACGAAAATCTCTTTAATATTAATGACAATGAACAACCTATTGAAAGTGCAACTAGAAAGAGTAATAGATTGAGGAACTTGCCAAAAGATCTTAATAATTATGTATTAAATGCTTACACCATCCTCAGCGATATTCCCAGCTCCTTTGATGAAATACAAAGTAGGAGTGATAAGCATTCATGGGAAGAAGCTATCAGAATAGAATTAAATGCCCATGAATTAAATAACACCTGGTGTATAGTTAAAAGGCCCGAAAACAAAAACATTGTTGACAGCAAATGGGTATTTACTTTGAAAAATGATGAATTGGGAAATCCTGTAAAATATAAGGCAAGATAAGTTGCGCGTGGGTTTACGCAACAATATCAAATTGATTATGAAGAAACATTTGCACCGGTTGCCCGAATTTCAAGTTTTCGTTTTATAATGTCAATATCAAATCAATATGGTTTCAAAGTACATCACATGGATGTGAAAACTGCCTTCCTGAATGGTATATTAAAGGAAGAAATATACATGAGAATTCCTGAAGGAGTGTCATGCAGTAAGGACAACGTATGTAAATTGAATAAAGCAATTTACGGACTTAAGCAAGCAGCAAGATGCTGGTTCGAAGTGTTCGAGAAAACACTTAAAGAATGGGGATTTGTAAATTCACCCGTTGACCGCTGCATATATATTCTTGATAAAAACGATATCAAGAAAAATATATATGTACTATACGTAGATGACTTGGTGATAGCAACATCAGATATAGAGAGGATGAATAGTTTTAAAATATATTTAACGAACAAATTCAGAATGACTGATATGGACCAAATAAAGTATTTTATTGGAATGAGAATAGAGATTTGTAAAGATAAAATATATTTGAGTCAATCTGCATATATAAAAAAGGTTTTAAGTAAATTTAAAATGGAGGATTGTAAAGCAGTCAGTACTCCGCTCCCAACTAAACTTAATTATGAATTGTTAAATTCAGATGAAAATTATGATGCACCTTGTCGCAACTTAGTTGGTTGCCTAATGTACATCATGTTATGTACACGACCAGATATAACTACTGCAGTCAACATTTTAAGTCGTTACACTACTAAAAATAATGCCGAATTATGGCAATGTTTAAAAAGGATTTTAAGATACCTTAAAGGAACCATTGATTTAAAATTAGTCTACGAGAAAAATACGAATTATGAAAATATATTTACGGGATATGTTGACTCTGATTGGGGTGGGAATGAAAATGATAGAAAGAGTACAAGCGGGTTCATGTTTAAAATGTTTAACTCCAACTTAATCTGTTGGAATACAAGAAGGCAAAATTCTGTAGCAGCTTCATCAACTGAAGCAGAATACATGGCTTTGTTCGAAGCTGTAAGAGAAGCCTTATGGTTAAAGTCACTTTTAGAAAGCGTTAATATTAAACTTGAAAGACCTATAAAAATTTATGAAGACAATCAAGGCTGTATAAGTATAGCTAGTAATCCCTCATGTCATAAAAGATCCAAGCATATTGATATAAAATATCATTTCTCTAGGGAACAGATTGAAAATAATAACGTTTCCATTGAGTATATATCCACAGAAAATCAACTCGCTGACATTCTCACAAAGCCGTTGCCTGCAGGAAGATTCATTGCCCTAAGGAACCAGATGGGATTGATATAATTTTTTTTATTATTTGAAAACGTACTGATATTAGAAAACTTAAATGAAGTTTATACTTATAGTTTAACGTAATTTAAATAATCAATAATGAAGTCTGAAAATTATGTGATTTAAATGAAATGTTACCAAAATTGAATTATTAATTTCTAAATCTTAATGGTAAACATATGATGTTATTATGCATATATATATATTAAGAATGATCTGATTGGGTTTTTCTGGGTTTTCCCCATATCTACACAGCGAATGCTGGATCATCATATTGTAACTCCCCAGAATGCACACTAGTGATGTAAAAAAACATCGATGCATCGATGATTTTTGGGCGATGTTTTTCGATGTTTTCCGATGTTTTGTGTCATATCGATGCTTATCGATGCATCGATGTTTGACAAAACATCGGGCGTTAAGTTTCGTAACATTGCAGAACATATGGTTTCAGTGCCACACGGACAAATTCGCGGTTTTTGTAATTGTTTTAATTTCCCCTGTGTTTGCAATGCCAAAGTAAGTAAATTGTGGAAAATATATATAAATATAGTTATTTGCAATTACAAATGTATATATTCTAGAATAACAACAAAGACAACCTTTTGCTGGAGGCACTTCACTAAAATTGACGGAATAGCGCAAAATGCAAAATTTGCGCCAAAGTTCTGAAGACTGCGGGTAACACGACCAACATGAAGATATTATTATTTAATCACAAGATAACGAAAAAATCATGAAATGATATAGTTTAAAGTTCTGTTTGTTATATTGTTAAGTAAACTATTCAATGAAGAAATATAAAAGAAAAAACTAAGAAAGGATTTATTTAATATTGAATTAACGAAAACTAACGGGTTGGGTTGAAAACATCGATGCATCGATGTTTCTGGCCGATGTTTCACACAACATCGATTTATCATTTTGCAAACATCAATGAACATCGACATCGAAGTTTCGACCAAAATTTACATCACTAATGCACACCAGTACTCACTAAACTAGTTAATACTATTATGTAAGTTTTCTAAATGAATATGAATTTTTGTAATGTTATTTTTGAGGGGGCGTGTTGGAATATTGATCAAAATTAACATAACTGAATATGAATACGGTCACACTGCCCTGCTCTTTACTTGAGTTAAAGTTATCGATAAATCTCTTCCTATTCTTTTGCTGTTCTCTCCGAGGCTGGTTGTGCTAGTGCGAAAATATAAATTCTTATAAAAGAAATATAAAGCTAAATTAAAACCAGGGCTGTTAAGTAATGATTACTAATCGTAATCATTAGTAGTTAGATTATTCAGTTTTTTTTGACAAAATAATCAATTGATTACGATTGTTTTGTCAAATGTCATGACTACTTACTAATTGATTACGATTAGAAACAATCAAAATTTTGACAGGATTTTTTGACGACTAAAAATATAATCAGAAAAAATCTAACAAAATCAAAATATAATCAAACTACTTTTTATGATTTTTTTTTGATTTTTTTTTTGATTATTTTCCCTTTTATAAAAGGCAGGCAGACTGTTCGGATGACAGTTACGTCAATTAACTGTCAAACGCAGGGTTGCTAGTACAAAGTGAAAATTTATTATTGCACTTTTGTGAACTTGTGTAACTGGTGCAGTTCTGTTTTGTGCAAAGTTGAAAAAAAATATCCAAAAAAAAAAATGTCTGACCCAATGTTCGACAGCGACTTCTCCGCGGACGATATTTTCGAACTTACGAAAACGGCTGGGTTAAGCAAAAGCTTGGATGCATGTGAGCCGCATCCAAATCACGCAAAACAAAAAAGACCACTGTCGAACAATCAAAGTTTGGTACTGAAAAAAGAGGATGCTGAGGATGATGTTATCAATCCATCGGAACCAAAAAAAATATGCTTTAATTTACAAAAACTAATCTCTTAAAGATTGAATTTTATTCTGATGTAACACAGGTTGGTTTTTTGTATTTTGCGAATTTTTTCGTTGCTAATTTTATATTCAGGTTTCAGATAAAACCACTTCTGCCAAGTGCGTTGCGTGTCAGCGCGTAATAAGAGGTTGCAGCGGCATCACGTCAAATTTTATCAAACACCTACAAGTGAAGCACAACGAGGTTTACAATAAATATAAAAACCTAAAAATGAACTGCCCCTATGGTGAAAATGCGCAAGTGGTGTTCGATCAAAAAATTTTATTGGCCATTGTGGACTCCGCGTTGCCCTTGTCTATTGTGGATAAAAAATCGTTCACAAATCTATTTGAGGATGTCGTGACACCTCCACCTTCGCAAGGATCACAGAGCGCCATGATCAAAAACGAATTTTTTAGCTTTCTAAATGACAGTTCCAGTATTGAAAAGACTTGGCAAAAGTATGGGTTGCTGAAGGAAGCCTTTATCTTTTTCAACACGCCGCTAACATCATCGGCTCCAGTTGAGCGGTTATTTTCCTTTGCTGGGATAATAAACAATTCCAGACGGCAATCTTTATCAGATTTCTCGTTTGAAAAATTAGTACTTCTTAAGTCCAACGCCACATACTTATATATTAAATAAAATTAAAAAAATATTAAAAATATTGTTTTTATTAATTTTAAAATAGATTTCACAAAGGAAATAATATTTTAGTTCGATTTCACAGTTCTTGTTAAATTGGGCAGCCTCTGTAGTTAGCCTTATCAAAGCCTTGGATGTAGAAAGCTCGTACTAGTATGCGGCCAGCTTTGCATTTTTGTTGAATGTTTTGTCATAAAAAAATGTATTTCATTTAAACTTTTTTTTTAGTAATTTATGTGCAACTTTCTTCCCCTCGAGCCGGAAAACACACCCTTTAATTTAAATTGCACTAAGAAAACCCCAACTACTTAGTGAACGACCCAATAGCAATATCAACAACAACACACAGATACAATTATATACAAATTCGTTTAAAACTAGGTGTTAATACACAAATAATCAAAAAAAATCAAAAAAAAATCATAAAAAGTAGTTTGATTATATTTTGATTTTGTTAGATTTTTTCTGATTATATTTTTAGTCGTCAAAAAATCCTGTCAAAATTTTGATTGTTTCTAATCGTAATCAATTAGTAGTCATGACATTTGACAAAACAATCGTAATCAATTGACTATTTGTTTTTTTTTTAAGTAGTCAATTGATTACTAATCGTAATCGAAATTTAACAGCTCTGATTAAAACTAAACAACACAAACGGACTTTTTATTTAAAACAATTTAGTTAAAATTACAATATACTTCAATAATATATTTGCTATAAATGCATACTTTGATTAGTATAAGTTGGCGCTTAGCAAACAATTGAGAAATTACTAAAATAGTTTAATAATATTAATTGATTAATTGATAAATATGGCAAATAAGCTAGTTAGGGTATGCAGCAACATCATTCGTCCAAGGCAATTCTGTTTTGCTTCTTCGGGAATGCACAGACACAAAACACACACATACTTACAGACAAACATAGCGGACTTCTATAATAAGAAAATGAACTGACGAATGATGAGTGTTAGATACCCTAATATTATATAAGTGCTGATGTGGATATAATATAAATGCAATAATTGCATACTTAATAAGCATAAGTTGGCGCTTAGCAAACAATTGAGAAATTACTAAAAATAGTTTAATAATATTAATTAATTAATCAATTAATATAGCAAATAAACTAGGTAGGGTATCCCACACCATCATTCACTTATTAAAGAAGTTCGCTATGTTTGTCTGTAAGTGTTTGTGTGTGTCTGTGCGTATTTATGCGTATGCATGTGCGCGCTTTGTTGTTCTGCTGGTGGCGGTCAAAAGCAAAACAAAAAGTAAATTGGATGGTTTTGCAATTGTTAACACATCGCTAGTGAGTTCGAACACTCATTAATTTAAAAAAAAAAAAAAAAAAACAATCACAAGAAAGATTTTTTTTTTTTTTGCTGTATTCAACTGTCGTTTTAAAGTTTCAAAGTTTCAAGTTTGAAACGATTAACATGTGAACAGGATTTTGTGTGACAATCGTTTCAAACTTGGGCAGTCAGCTGTTGTTTGCTTACATTTATTTGAAACGACTGTTGAATACAACAAGTATTTATATGATTTGAAATTTAAATATATTACACATATAAAATAGCTGAAGTGCATATTTATGACTAACATAACAAAATGAGGTAATATAAGTTATTCAAGACAGATGACGCATTGCGCATCAACAGCTGTTGAAACGTCAATGTGACCCATTTTTACAGATTTTTTTTAACAAAAATTAATTATTATTGTTTAAAAAGTGCTTCTCTTATTATATTATTATTATTAAATGTTATTAAAAGCCAATAAAAACATAGTAATAGAACGGTAATATACCATGTAAACATGAAAGCATTGGTCGCATGTGACGTCATCTGCGCAGAACGTAAACCACTGACTGCGTGATCTGAGTTTTATTATTCTTGCGTAAAGACGAACTTTCTTATAGTCAGATCTCAGATCAGACTATCGATAGTTTATTTCCCGTTTGCTTATATAATTTTTTATGATAGCCGCTTCTGCCCTCCATCAATTGTCCGATAGTATAAACCATCGATTGTCCGATAGCTTCATCGATTGTTTGCTCAGCTGAGACGCACAGCGTAAGTGAAACAAATAAATATGCACATGCTATTAGATATCGCACTCGCTCACACTTATTACTCACATACACATAAAACACACATTTGACAAAAATTTAATTATGACCGAATATCTTAATGAAATTTCAACATTTAAAATATAACAATCATGACTTCTTATATATCAAACGAAAGGAAATAAAGTCCATTTTATAATGAAAAAAAAATTAAAAAATATTCATAAAGTATTGATTTTTGCGCTGGTTTTTTGTCTTATATATTTGGCAAAAATAAATAAAATTTGAATGTAGGAATGTTTGACTCATCTCAATTATTATTTTTTCAAAAAGCAGAGTAATTGATGAATTGTTGAGATTGCTAGAGCAATTTAAAGCCTGCGAAATGATGCAAAAATATACATATTTTTCGTTTCATTTTTTTAAAAGAGAAAATGTAGTCAATACATATATGTATAAGTATAACTTTATTGTAAGTTTGAAGGCTTGGCTTTAAAATTAAATTAATTTGAGAAAATTGATCCATTAGTTCATGAGCAATAAGCGATTTTGTGAAACTTTTTTAGATTGAGACCTCATTTACGAAAGGTCTGATTGCAAAGGGGTACGGATAAGGCAGGGTTGTAAGCTGCCTCAAAAATGTTCTGATAAATATGGGGATGCCACCAGCTATCCTCCTACCAAATTTGATGACTCTAGCTCAAAGTTTGTAAAAGGTGGGAGATGGGGGGCTGCGGGAGTTATGGGTGGGCGTAGCCTCCAAATTTTTGGTTCAGATCTTTGTAGAAGTTAATTGCTATCTTCCTACCAAATGGCATGACTCTAGCTCAAAATCTATAAAAAGTATGTACTAGCTCCCCTGCGAGCGGTAAGAGGGGCGTGGCTCCAAAACTTGGTGCAGATCTTTGGGGATCGCTACAAGCTTTCTTCCTACCAAAGTTGGTGACTCTAGCTCAAATACTCTGAAAGATACACGCATTCCCGTTTTTGACGAAGCGTTGGGGTGGCCAGTACAGTATGGGTGGGCGTGGCATCCAAAGTTTTGATGCAGTTTTTTTGAAGTTATCATCAACTATCTTTGCCAAAAATTTGCTGGCTCTAGCTCAAAAACTAGGGTAGATATAGCCGATTATGATTTAAAAAGAGGGGGGACTGGGGGCGGAATGGTTGTGCGTGTCTGCAAAATTTTGGATGCCGTTTTTTAGGGGATGCCAGTAGCTATGTATCTTCATACAACATTTGGTAACTCAATATGTAAGAGTGTGCGAAATAGGTGGATTTATCGAATTTGAGTTATCAAATTTATCGATTTGCCAGCCCCCCAGTTGTCGTAGAACCCCAATCTTGACACTTTAACTTACTCGGCCAAGACATTTGCAAAGTTACCTTCGGTAACTAGTATAATAAATTAAGATATTTAAATGATTTTGAATCTATTATAAATTATTGATGCCCAGATGTTAGACATAAAAATAATTTTCATTCATTTTAATATCAATAAGTACCATACAAAAAATGTTCTCCCTGCAAATCCAATAAGAGACGCGCAGCATCTAACATTTTCGAAAATATGTATCACCATGAATGAAACTAATGAAAATAAAAAGATAAATTAGATATTCTGTAATCGACTAATCCTGACTAAAAATAAAACTGTAACTCCAATCTTTGTTCTGAATTTTTTTTTAATATGTGTACAAAATGCACAAAAAAAAAAACAGAAAAAGATTAAAATTATACCTCCCAGCTGTCCTTTTCACTTATTCACAATATAAAAATATCGATCAAGAATTTTATGATGATTTGTCATTCAACCAAAGGCAAGCAACGTCGCCATGACTGCCAGAAAGTCGCTCTCAACGGGTGAAGCCTCCTTAGCTACGACAGACACCCTGAAGCAAACAAAGGAGGAGATTCTTGGCAGCGGTATAAGGTGGCAAGAGGCGCATGGTGGCATCATTGGTGCGGCTGTGCAAAATTTTCATGCACGTTCAATTAAACGTAAAACCTTTCGAGCAGCCACAAGATGCGATTCATCCACAGGTTTTAAGCAGCCCACTACAAATACAGAACATATCTATCAGAGGCCAGGTATGGGTGAAATTGATATAACGAACGTGCCAGTCGGAAGAGTAATAGATGCGAACGAGGAAGATAGCTCAGAAAAAAGCTCAAACGTATTGCGTCACTCAGTTGCCACAAGCACGCCAGCATTGGTAGTGCACATCGAAAGCGAAATAAATAGACCAGAAATAAGAGACGAGATCAAGAATAACCTAGGGCAGAAAGAATTGTCATCTATTCAATTAACCAAACATAAGGGCCCGTCTAGATTTCCGTTAAAACCGCCACGCAGAAAATGCTCGCCCTCCAACTCACCAAGCAGTGCCAACGCTGCTGATGCAAAATCAGTTATAACGAGCAAATCAACTTCAGCTGTAGCCGGAGCTTCGGTAGAAACTGTGAGTAGCTGAGAGAAAACAACCCATTCTGCCTAACAATTTATCTTAGACGCTACTTTTTTTTAACCTGTAAAACTGTATACTGTTTGAATTAAATCAAGTGGATACGTTGCAGTCGGACGCAACCGACTGCGATATACTCGATACCTGTATTAAAACCGTTAAAAAGAGGCATGATTTCAAAATGGTACGGATGCGGCTGGGGTGTACGCTGCCTTAAATAGGGATGCAACCAGCTATCTTCCAACCATATTTTGTGACTCTAGCTCAAAGTTTGTAAAATATGGGGAAAGAGGGGCTGGGTGCAAAACGGGTAGGCGTGGCATCCAAATTTTTGCTGCATATCTTTGTGATATTTCAAATGATATCTTCCTTCCAAATTTGGTGGCTCTAGATCGAAGATTGTAAGAGGTGTGGGAAGGGGTGCTGGGGACGGTATGGGTGGGCGTGGCATAACATTTTTTGCTGCAGATCTTTGTGGGATGTCAATTGCTATCTTCCCCACCAAATTTTATCACTATTGTACAAAGGTGTTGGATGGTGGGCTGAAGGTGGTATGGGTCGACGTGGCATCTAAAACTTTTGGTGCAGTTTTTTGGGGGTAGCTAGTATCTACCTTCTCACCAAAGTTGGTAATTCTAGCTGTAAGCGTCTGCTAAAGTGGTGGATTTATCGATTTTGAGCTATCGAATTTATCGATTTGCCAGCTGCCCAGTAATCGTTAGGCCCCAATCTTGACACTTTATCTTTCCCGCCCATAAAAAAAGATATTTGCAAAGTTTCAAGTCTCTAGCTGGAAGAGTGTCGAAAATAGTTGCGAACATACGGCAGGACGGACAGACACCATAACGGGCATTGCATGATCATCGGATTTACAAAAAAGATTTACAGCATTCGAAAATTAGATATCATTAGGTATATTGATATTTAACTGAAAAAAATAGCATTAATGGCTTATTTTACTACCGAAGAACTGGATTATGTAAAGAGAGTAGTGGTCAATGAAAATCAGGCAAATCAATTCAGCAAATAGAGACAAAACCTAAGAATTTAAGCTTAACCTGTTTCTCAGACAAGAATATTTAGAGTTTAGCCCGAATCTTCTACAAGACTCAGAAACAGAGTTTAAGGAAAAGGGTTCTTTTATCTTGAGCAGATGATATTTTTCATCATTGATTATAAAATAAACTTATAAAGAAACTTTACATGGTGGCCCTATTCAGATGAGAACCCCAATCCAAAGGCAATTTAAAAATGGCTTAGCCCGTGCGTTACAAGTATCTTATATTGGCAGGTTACAGCTTATCAAATAATGGTGCTCCTGGCAATCTAAGATATAGAAGTTAATCCGTTTGTAAACATAGAAGTCGATTACGCAGTACCTTATTAAATAAAGTGCTCGAAATATCGAGGGCAAATTGTTTGTTTGTTTGTACGGCAACTAAGGCAGTATATCTCGGAATGGTTAGTGATTTGAGAAAAAAGGCCCTTTTTGGAAGATTCACAAGACGTTAGCGCAAAAAAAAATTTGGAAAGTTGTGAATGACATCAGGCAGATAGTTCCAGTAGTAGAAAAGTAGAAAATAAAATAACATTTTGTTCCAGCTTCAAGACCTGATTTCGGAGATATTTGGGAAGCTGAGATAAAATCCTCGAAGTATCATTTAAAACGTGCTATAAGCGTAACCAACCTGACATATAAAGTAATGGCGACCTTTTTAATGTCAGATAGAGGCTTTATTAAATTCTCGATCTTTACATTGGTCAGGCGAAAAGATTGATGATAAGTAATGCGCTGTTAACACCCGGTCATTTCTTAACATGAAAGCCAACAGTTGGGATAGTGGAATCCACCGGCGAAGAAAATATAGAAAAACTAGATTTATGGAGAATAATTTAAAAACATCGAAGTATTTTTGGAAAAAATGGAAGGACAGTTATCTACTTACACATCAGCAAAAAATAAGTGAAAGGTTTAAGGCGCGATGACAGTACAGCTCTCGTACCGTAAAAACTTCATATAAAAAAAATGGTCTCGTACAGCGCCCGTACAGTTCTACGAGACCCTTGTACGGAGTATGTTAGTTACTGGCCTTTAAAAAGTGTTGAACAATGAAAATGTTAAATAACAGTGTGGCTGTGTACGGCCAGTAAAGAATGCTGAGCATATCTTCACGGCTCGTAAAAAGTGACAAAAAGTAAACAACATGTCGGGCAAGAGCCGGCTTATACATATTTCGGAAAATATTGACAAAATTGAACTCCAATAGCGCCATACTTATTGTTTTGGCAGTCAATGCTGCACAACAAGAAATTAATAAAAAAAAATTAATGAGTGTTCGAACTCACTAACGATGTGTTAACAATTGCAAAATTAATTTACTTTTTGTTTTGCTTTTGACCGCCACCAGCAGAACAACAAAGCGCGCACATGCATACGCATAAATACGCACAGACACACACAAACACTTACAAACAAACATAACGAACTTCTTTAATAAGTGAATGATGGTGTGGGATACCCTACCTAGTTCATTTGCTATATTAATTGATCAATTAATTAATATTATAAAACTATTTTTAGTAATTTCTCAATTGTTTGCTAAGCGCCAACTTATACTAATAAAAGTATGCATTTATAGCAAATATATTATTGAAGTACACGTCCTCAATAACACTTATAATTTATTAGGGTATTCAACAGTCATCATTCTCTTTGCTTAACAGCTGCATGGCTCGACCGTCCCGGGCTGGGGCGCTCTGCCGCTGCACAAAGCACTAATACCATCATACTTATTTTGAGCAGAGAAAAATTTTTTACAACAAACACATACTATTTGCTATACTAACGCTTAATAACGCGTAACGCTTTTTTTGAAAGCGTCGACGCTGATCATGTGTGAGGTAACGCGGTGTGAGGTTTGCATGTATTGTACCGAGATAGTTGCGCTACCCGCGCCTATAGATGTTAACACATCAAAAATATATAATTTAATTCATATGATACAATTTAAATAACATATGAATTTTTATTCTTCAACTCAAGCCGACCCGTACTGCCCGGGTAAAGATCTGTAAGGTGAATTTGCTTTGAGTCTTTTGAGTGGTTTCGGTTATGTTAATCATAATCTCTGGTAATTTCAGATGTGCCCATCAAACATGGGTTTACTAAAATGCTACCATTTTTTTTATGCATTTGCAGCCTGATTTTTTTTTTATAGCCGCCAGTAGCAATTCTTTTGTTGTACAGAAACACAAAAGTAGCGTACGTTGTTCGTTAATCATTATTTAAAATTCAGTTAAATTTAAAAAAACACAGTTGCATTTCCGATTTATTTCAAGAAAGTAGTCAAACGACCGCCACGGTACGGTACGAGAGCTGTACTGTCATCTGCGTAGGGCCCTTAAGGTAAAATCTCGAAATAAGGCAAATAGTATTATTAAAGGACATAGACTGTCCTCCTGCAAGATGGCCGCTAGGAAACGTCTATTCAGGCCAGGACCAGGTCAGGTAGCTAAGGTGAAAACTAAAGACGGAGAAATTACGAGGCCTATTAGTAAGGTGTGGTTTTATTCGGAAAATGAGAATGACAATAGAAGATCTTGAATATATAAAGAAGGAGCTACGATGACGATGATGATACTATTGCTGTGCCACCGATTCTCCAGAACACATCTATTTTTGAATGAAACACAAAAATGGAAAGTGGAGAACATGAATAGCTCATCAGCAATTAATTTGGACTCAATGGTAGCTAATAATATTACAGTCGACTCTCGATAATTCGAAATTGGAGGGACTCTAATGCCATGTTCACACATGAAAAATTAATCTCGTGATTACGATAATCTCCCTGCGATAATCTTATGCGTTCACACAACAAAAAGCTGATTAAGTTTGACAGTTGTTTGTTTACATTTATAAATTAACAAAATTACAAACAGCAGAAATTAACCATTAGTGAATAAAAATTAACCATTAGTGAACAAAAATGCCGCCAAATATTATTAAAATCATTTTTGTTATGATAAAAATGCTGGATAATGCCATAACTTACAAATTGCAAATAAAACAACAATAAAATATCAGCTGTTCGTTTAAGTTTTCATAGCAATCAGCTTTAAAATGCAAAAAACAGCGCCATCTGTCGTTAATGTTGCACAAACACAGGGTTGCATTGACGCTAATCAACTAGATTAGAAGTTAATCTCGTCAATGAGAGGATTACGTTTGACAGTTTTTGTATGAGTTAATCACACGATTATATGAAGATTAGTGCTTTAATCTCGTTAATGACACTAATCGCACGATTAAGTGCTATGTGTGAACAAGGCATTAAAATATTTCGATTTATCGAGAGTTCGAATTATTGAATGGTTCGAAATTTTTGAGAGAAAATAAATAAAGCTTCGAATTATCAAGTGTTTTTATTTAACTGGTTCTGTTATTGATCATTGAGTGGAATGCTCAAGCAAAGACAGTTTGTTTCCTTTTCGTTTTGCTCGTGTCTTCCAAAGAACGTTTTGGGTGAGCACAAACGCAAAAAGTGTCTTTTGCGTATGTTACGTGTTTCTATAGTACACAGAAATTACACAAATACATGCATACAGAAAGACACTTCTAGCTTCCACTTTTAATATTTTTCTCTTCTGCAGACACTCATTTGATGAGAGATCGACCATTTTTATCTCTTGAAGTTGTTATTGCAAGACTAGTCAGCGCTGATTCGTGTGTTTGGTCAATAGAAAACACGAAACAGAGAACACAAGAAAAACTAAAAAAAATGTTTTGCTCTGAGAGACAGAAACAGCTGTTTGTATTTTTTTGACATTCTTACAACTAAACGCCAGTTTCTGCTGACGTTTTTGACCTTCTCACAATTTCTTACAAAAAAAATAATTAATTAATTAAAAATGAATGATATGTTGGCAATATATTATATGTATTTAATACATGCGAACGCACCAAGCAAATCAGTCGATGCTCGTCCGTTTTTCAATCAGCTGTTCAACTGGAACTTGAACTTGTCGGGAACTGAATTTCAAATTCTGTTTTCTGCAGGTTCTCAATTCAATTCAGTTCAAGTTGAGGGTAACCAGCAGGCAGTGTTTTCTGTTCAGTTGAATGGAGCAGCTGTTTTCACAATTCAAGTTAAATTCAAGATTAGTTCGGGTAACTGGACCTTAACTGAGCCCTTAACGCTCTGAGAATTCAACAAGTGATTCACAATTTTTTGTGTGAATTGTGAAAAACGCAAACACCCAAAAACAATTCAATCAGACCAAAGTAAGATTAGAGTAGTTAGTGGTTTCGATTAGATATGGAAAAAAGGATTGATCAAATACTGGAATTGAGGCCCACAAGGAGACAACGAAATAGAGCACATAGTCAGCGAATTTAGTCATAGCATTTAACACGAAATGGTTTATGAATTAAATAGTTGCTTGAGCAGCGATCAAGGTTTAGTTGTAAAAAGTTACGGGATGATCTAATTAGGACAGTTAATTTTATTCGACTTTAATGAGTCGATTTTACCGTTAAGTAGATTAGTAATTAATATACTCACGTCACAGCTTTACGGTTTAAGAGGGAGGGAAGATTATTTATAAAGAGTCTAGTTGAATACGGGGGTAAGTGAACTCCAGGAACCTAGTCTTCTAAACTTCAAAAAGCAAATTGAAGAAATTTCTTCTGAATAGATTCAATTATATCCTGGTGAATCCCGTAATGCGGGGACCAACCACAACATCCATACTCCAGGATGGGACGTACTAGGGATGTATAAAGCGTTTTAGTGGTTTACAGATCATTAAACTCTTTCGGCCACCGCTTGATGATGACAATGACATTCATCGCCTTTTTGACCATCGACAAAACGGTTAAGAATAATGCCTAAGTCAATAATTTCAAGGATGCCTCAAGTGGTGAACCATCAAGCAAGTAGTGAGTAGTATGAGGGGTGCTTTTAAGAAAAGACATGACTTTACATTTTGAAAAATATAAATTGAGTAAGTTATAGCGTCACCAGGCTAACAACGCACACAAATCTGTAGTTAGTTACACAAAGAAGCATTGTAATAAGTGAAACAAACAAAAGACACATCATCAGAAAACTTATAAACCCGAGAGGTCGTAATGGGTTAGATTAGGTTAGGGCGGTAGTGGGTAGCTCGAAAAACCCCCACCAAAAAACCGTCTACCCAGACACTGAGTGTGTTACACAGCTTTGGAGGGCGTGGTCCGAGCCGCTAGTTGAGGGAGGTCCGATAGAAAGAAAGAGCCAAGGTAGCGATTTCTGTTTTTGCAGAGTAACGAACTCGCAGAAAAGGTGGGAAACCCTTTCCTCCTCCTCCTCGTCTCGACAGCTTCTGCAGAAACCGTTAAAAAAGGCTAGAAGTATCACTGCGTGAGTCCCCACTTGCCAGTGCCCCGTAATGGCCCTGATTACGGCAGCACAGCCTAATCTGTTTAGAGGTATTAGGCTTGAGGAGCGCTTTTTGCATCGCGTTGGCCAGGTTTGCCTAGCAATCCAACCCGTTTCGGTGGTAAGCTGTCACCTCTTGTTAGCCTCGTGTTCAAGGTGCGCTCGAACTCTTAGCTTGCAGCTGGCCATGGGAATACCCAAGTTATCGTTATCGGTGAGGAGAGGCATGGTAATACCATGCCTTGCCAACTCGTCTGCGTTGCAGTTGCCCTCGATGCCTTTATGTCCGGGCACCCAAAAGAGGTATATTTCGAACAGCTCTGCCATCTCCAGCTTTTAGAGCTTTGATAGCCGCCTGGCTATCGTCGTCTAGCTTTGAGCCATCGGTGGAAATTTTAATTGAGTCTGTCGGCCTAGGGCACCAATCGTCCCGTGGGGTAGAGATCGTAATAACAGCTGGAAGATAGTCAATAAACAGGTCTAAATTAAGAAATCAAGTTAAAGGAGTAAGCTTAGGAGCAGACCTCAATTACTGATTTTACGCTAAAAGGCAAATTGCCTGAAAAATAAATTCATATCTGACAAGTAGTAAATTTTTCCGTTAGAGTGACCAGCTGTGCCAAATATTTATGTTTGGCAAAATATAATTATTTGTTGGTCACCTTGTTTGATAAAATTGTTCATTAATTATAGGCTCAGCCGAGGTCGCCGCTGCATAGAAAATTAATTTGGCAATTTGACCGCCAAATGGATGGCTGTGCAAAGGACTTTGAGGTGTCACCCTGAAAGAGCACAAAAAAATACCTTCAGCGTGCTGTTATCTGCACAACTTACTAATGCGCCTTAATCCAATTGATTATAGGGCTCAGGATCAAAAGGCGTATCAAGTTGAAAGCACTCCTGATCTTGGGTCGGATAGTATTATCCAAAGTTTACTAGAATAAAGGCGCGTTTACAATGTCAGCTTGGCTTAGATTGAAGCTTTAAAAAATTTGAAATTCACGTTGCTAGTTTACATTGGCAGCGTGTACAATCGGTGAACAATGGATTGGAACTTGGCTACAATATGTGAACAATGCAATCAGCTGATTGAAACTCGGCTAACATATGTGCAATGGCACAAAAAATAACGATTTGTTTCTTAATATAACAATGATTTTATTGTTATTTATTCGTTAATATGTACTTGGGTATCCCACACTCATCATTCACTTATTAAAGAAGTTCGCTATGTTTGTCTGTAAGTGTTTGTGTGTGTCTGTGCGTATTTATGCGTAAGCATGTGCGCGCTTTGTTGTTCTGCTGGTGACGGTCAAAAGCAAAACAAAAAGTAAATTTGAATGGTTTTGCAATTGTTAAATTACACACATTGGAAAAAATAAATAATGTATTCACAAAAGTATGAAATCATTTTATCAGTGTTCTCTTATGACGTTGTCACGTGAGACTATCGTCCGTAAACAAACTTTACAGACACCCATCTTTTTTTTCCACACCCTTCAAGCTAGAGACTTGAAACTTTGCAAATGTCTTTATCTATGGAAGGGACAGATCAAGTTCTAAGATTGGGGTTCTACGATAACTGGGGGGCTGGCAAATCGATAAATTCGATAACTCAAAATCGATAAATCTACCTATTCCGCACACCCTTAGAGTTAGAGCTACTGGTAGGACGATAGCTACTGGCATCCCCGAAAAAATTGCATCAAAATTTGTGGTGCCACGCCCACCTATTCCGCCCCCAGCCCCCCCGCAGTTTTAAATCAGAAACGCCTATATCTTCCTCAGTTTTCGAGCTGGAGCCACCAAATTTTGCACCAAGATGATGACAATCCCCAAAAATCTACATCAAAACTTTGGATGCCACGCCCACCCCAGCCCCTCCCCCCCAACTTTTCGTTAAAAACGGGAATGCGTGTATCTTTCATAGTGTTTGAGCTAGAGTCACCAAATTTGGTAGGAAGATAACTGATGGCCAGGCCCACCATACCGCCCCAGCCCCCCTTCCCCAACCTTTTACAAACTTTGAGCTAGAGTCACCAAATTAGGTGGGAAGATAGAAATTGACATCCCAAAAAATCTGCAGGAATAATTTGGATGCTACGCCGACCCATAACGCCCCCAGCCCCCTTCCCCCATCTTTTACAAACTTTAAGCTAGTGTCACCAAATTTTGAAGGAAGATAGCTGTGGGCATCCTCATCTGTTTTAGAGGCAGCTTACACCTCTTCCGCATCTGTACCCCTTTGCAATTAGGCCTCTTTTTACCGGTTTTAATACTGGTATCGAGTATATTGCAGTCGGTTTCGTCCGACTGCAACGTTGCAACTTGTTTTGATATAGAGTTGCACACAAAAATTCCGTTTCGGAGCTGCTTAACATCCTAAAAACAACAGCAGCCGAAATTTATGAAAAAAATTTAGAAATACATTTCAAAATAGATGGTTTTTCTAGTGAACATGCCCTTTCCAAAGCAAAATGAAGTCTACACTCTGTTATCTTCAAGATATATAGATCGTGGACAAGAAATAAGTCTTAAATGCATAGACACATACCTCTGTTTTGCAGACGTTCGTCCCAGTTATACCGTGTGATTCCAATCCCAGTAGAAAGTGAGTATGATTTCTTAATGGTGCACGCAAGTACCAAGTAACTGTTATTCAATTTTGCAATGGGTTCGTATCATTTAGTGCTAGAATTAAAACTAAGCAAGTGGTAACGTTGCAGTCGGTCGCAACCGACTGCGGTATACCCGATAACTGTACAATAATGGGAAAAAAAGCCCCGTCTGCAAAGGTAGGGATGCGGCAGAGGTGTACACTGCGTTCAAGGATTGGCTGACGCAGATTTTTTTTTGGTTGGGGGGCTGGGGGCGATATGGATGGCCGTAGCAGCCAAAGTTTTGATGAAGATCTTTATGGGTTGTTACCAGCTATCTTCCTACCAAATTTGGTGACTCTTAATTCAAAACTGAGAGAGACACACGCATTCTCGATTTTAAAGAGGTGGTTGGGTAACTGTGGGGGGGGGAGGTTTGGAGAAAAATGGGTGGGCGTGGCAACAAAATTGATTTGATCAAGTTTTTTGTACGAAGCCAGTAGCTATCTTTTTAACATCGATTTTCGGCTATCGAATTAACCAATTTCCCAGCCCCCCAGTAGGCGTACAACTACACTCTTGACATTCTGTCCCGGCCATAGAAAAAGATATTTGCAAAGTTGTAAGTCTCTATCTTTACGGATGTCGAAAAAAGTTACGTTCGTATAGACAGAGAGACACTATGACGGATAGTACACAGAACCATTGAATTCGTTATCTTCGCTATCGCGCATAAAAATTATAATTATCAACCAAATAAAATCTAAATCTTAATAGAAAACAAAAACTCAACAAATTTTAATTGCTGTGTATAGTCGAGCTTCATTGTTACAAATTTCAAGGGTGCAAGAAAAAACTTGGTAAAATGTAAAATTCGTTTCATAGAAATGTTTGAAAACTTTTACAGTCCAGTTTTATTTTATATATTCAGTAACTTTTGTTTGTGTAACTCACGTTACGTAAAGCAAATACATTTTCGGTCACGTTATTTTTCCCTCCACAGTTCTTTAACTGCTGATTAAGTCACCAAAGCGGGTGCACTGAGCAAAATCTTAACATGTGAAAACGTTACAGTCGGAAGCAACCGACTGCGGTATACTGCATAAAAACGGGTTAAAAAAAGGCTCAGTTGCAAAGAGGTATGGATGCGGTTGTGGTGTAAGATGCGTTCAAAGATTGGCTATTGTAGATCTTTTTGGGAGATGCCTTAGATATTTTATGCAAATCTTTGAGGGATGTCACCTATCTTGGCACCAAATTTGGTTGCTCTTGCTCAAAACTGTAGAATATATTGAAACTATTGTAAGCTGTCTTATAATCTGGCAACACTATTATAATAATATCGTATTATATATCGATAAGATCATTTTATGTAAATGCATTGTACTCGATATAAGTTTCAGTTCTCATTAAATGCAGCGATCGAACGCACGCTTACTTATTATTTGCTGCGCCGATTTATTTTTTGGAAACAACCTCAACATTGGTTATGGGCCCAGGCAGACCAGACGGATAAAAGAAATAATAAGTGTTAGCAAATCGCGTCGGTTGTACTATAAAGATAGCAAATATGAGCATCAGTAACCAAATAGAAAAACTTGGCGAGGAGAACTACGATGCGTGGTGTATGACCATGAGAAGCATATTGGTCACAGCGGACCTATGGAATGTCACATGCGGAAAGTATGTAAGATCGGCAGAAAACGTGGCAGAAGCAGCAAAATGGGAAACGGCGGATCAGAAGGCTTTGGCACACATTATACTGAATGTAAAGCCAACACAGTTGATGCACATTAAGTCGTGCACATCATCAGCGTTAGCATGGAATAAATTTAAGGAGATTAACATGCCGGTCGGGCCTATCAAAAAAGTCCAGTTATACCAAAAATTGGCGCGTTTAAAAATGCAGCAAGACGACAATGTAGTCGCGTACGTTAATTATTTTGTTGAGACAGTTGAAAAGTTAGCAGAGTTGGACATCAAAATAAATGATGAATTAATGGTTATTATGATATTGAGTAGCTTGCCAGAAACATGGGAAAGTTTCGTCGTCGCTATTGAAACGCGCGACGAGCTGCCTAAATTTGATGTAATGAAAATAAAAATATTAGAAGAAAGAAAGAGAAATAATAGAGCGAGACGGCAATACAGCAGCGCAAGCTGTATATGCACATCTTCAAGGCAAATAAAAATATGCAAACGAGGGAAAAGAAAGACAGCGAAACAAAGACTGTACACCAAAATTCAAAGGCAAATGTTACAATTGCGAAAAATACGGACATAGAGCAAGTGAATGTCGCACTAAGAAAAAGAATGTTGAAGAAGAGAACAAACCAGAAAAGTCTAGTTGTATACAAGTATGCCAAGTAAAAGAGCAACAATGCGATATGTGGTGCATTGACAGTGGAGCAACTGCTCACATGTGTTGTGAGATCAGTTTTTTAAATAAATATGTTGAGAAAGAAATTTGTAAAATCACCTGGTATTGGAAGCGTGAAGTTGTACTGCGAAAGTACGAAAACAAATATTAACTTAGAAAAAGTATATTATGTGCCGGATTTACAAATGAATTTTTTCTCAGTGAGCGCAGCAGCTGATTTTGGAAATTCCACGACATTTATTGGAAACGTCGCACTGATAAAATGTAAACAAGGAAAAGTATTTTTAAAGCCAAGGCAAGAAAATAGTTTGTATGTGTTCAAACAACGCTTAGAAAAAAGTGCGGTTCATATGTTGAACAATATTTCGTCTGCAATGAAGTGGCACTACAGATTTGGCCACCTGAATATTAAAGATTTAAAAATGTTGAATGATAAGAAGATGGTACAAGGTATGTGTGTTCAAGAAATAACTAATGAAAATTGTGACACATGCAATAAGGCAAAAATTTGTGCATTACCATTTCCCAAGAAAGCGGAACGAGTGACAAATCAAGTGTTAGAATTAGTGCACACAGACGTATGTGAGCGAAGTATTTGATAAATTGAAAATGTTCAAAAGTTATGTGGAATCAGTGGCGTAGCGACGGGATGGCGGAGGGGGCGATCGCCCCGGCGGCAAATTTTGAGTGGCGGCAAATTTGAGGTGTATTCATTGCTCTCTTGAAATTATATATTTGTATTCATTTTACATTAATGTTTAGGGACAAACTGAAAATTTCATTGGCAATCTGTAGCCAGCGTATTAATAACTTAGCAAAATCTGGCCACACTGGTGTCATAAGTGTACAGTAATTTTAAAAGCGTTGCAACTTGCAACGTAGTGATAATATAAAGTGAATATCAATATTAAGCGCGGTGCTCGTTCATCCGTCGTTTATTTAAGTTTAATTTCTTCAAACTGCCAAATAACTCGAGGTTTGTACATGTTCAAATTTGTTTTATTGTTTACTAGTTTTTGTTTACATGTTTGTGTCAGTGTGTTATGTTGGTTTACATTTTATTTATGAGTGTGTCCGTCCAAAAACTTGCTTGGAGGGTAAGAGGTAATACTGCTGGCGGCAAATTTGGCTTCCGCCCCCAGGGGCACAACCATACGCTACGCCACTGTGTGGAATGCCAAACTGGAAAAAGAATAAAAATATTGCGAAGCGATAACGGCAAGGAATACGTGAATAGAAATTTCAAAGAATATATAATCAATAATGGCATAAAAAGGCAATTGACCGTCCCTTATACACCTCAGCAAAACAGTGTGAGTGAAAGAGCCAATCGAACGATCGTTTAAATGGCTAAGAGTTTGCTGATTCATGCAAATCTCAATGAATTTTTGTGGGCTGAAGCAGTTAATACGGCAGTTTATTTGCGCAACAGGTGCCCAACAAGTGCGTTGAATGGGAAGACACCATTTGAAGTATGGAAGAACCGAAAGCCCTCGGTTAAACATATACGTACATTTGGATCGCGCGCATTTGCGCTGGACAAAACTAGAAAGAGTAAGTTCCAGGCAGAAGGAAGAGAGTACATTTTTGTGGGATACTCCTTCGAATGCAAGGCGTACAGGCTGTATGATTCAGAAAAACGGATTATAATTGCGCGACGTGACGTAAAATTTGTTGAAGGTGAGTTTGACACAAATACAACGAAAAACTGTAACTCGTCAAACAGAATTAATGATTTTTTCACAAACATTATTCGCCTTGAGTCTGACCCTGAGATTCCAGAAGAAGATCCATCAGTATCGTCTCCAGAAGTAGTTCAACCTCAAAGCACTATAAGCGACTCCAGCGGCGAAGAGGAGGAGGAGTTTGTAAGCGCAAGCGATGCAGAAGTTGACAGCGATAATGAGAGTGGTAATGCAGAGCCGCCTCAAGTAGATGCTGCACCTAAGCGCGGGCGCGGTAGACCTAAAACTGTTCGCAGTGGTCACCCAGGCAGGCCCAGGAAGCAGTATCAGGTGCTCAATAGTCTAAATCAAGTGTGTGACATTGAGACACCAGAGTCACTTAAGGATGCATTACAAGGATAGCATGCGAATGAGTGGAAAAAGTCGATGCAAGAGAAATATGACGCTCTTCAAGCAAATGACACGTGGTCATTGTGCAAACTACCTTCAGGCCAAAAGGCAATTGGCTCAAAATGGATTTATAGAGTCAAACGAAATAAGGATGGCGAGATCGAGAAGTTTAAGTCACGCTTAGTTGCTCAAGGATGTGGGCAAGAATTTGGCATCAACTATAGTGACACATTTTCGCCAGTAATAAGATACGAAACTATACGAATGCTGTTTGCTATCGCTGCAGAAAAACAGTTGCATATGCATCAGATCGATATTTTGAACGCATATCTAAATGGAAAGCTGGATGAGGTTGTTTACATGAAGCAGCCGCCGAACTTTATTGACAAGAGGAGTCCGAACGATGTTCTTAGGCTGAACAAAGCACTGTATGGACTGTAGCAATCCGGGCGCGTCTGGAACAACACGCTCGATGAGATGTTAAGAAGCATGGGCTTCAAAAGATGCAAGAACGAGGCATGTTTGTACGTCAAACAGGATGAGCAGAAGTACAGTTACATCGCTGTATACGTTGATGACTTGATCATTGTGTGTCCGACTGCAAATGACATAGCTGTGGTTAAGAAGAAGATCGCATCGAGGTTCAAGATGCATGATGGAGGTCCCATAAGCTATTTCTTAGGCATGGAAATAGATCGAGAAGGTGAACAGGGCACTATTACGCTGTGCCAGAAATCGCACATTCAAGTGTTGCTGGACACGTATGGCATGAGCAATTGCCGTTCAGTTGGTACACCTCTCGACGCCGGATTTTAAGCGGATTGCAAAAACGATGATTGTGTCAAGGTAAACGTAACACAATATCAGTCACTAATTGGTTCGCTTATGTATTTAGCAGTGCTGACCAGACCTGACATTTTGCATGCTGTGAGCAAACTGTCACAACATAATATGGATCCACTTAGCGAACACGAAGCAGCTGCCAAACACATCCTGAGGTATGTTGCAGGTACGATCAATCAGAGTATCGTATATTGCAAGTGTGACGAACCAGCAAAGGGATACGTCGACGCGGATTGGGCAAACGGGCAGTACAGAAAATCCTACTCTGGATACGCATTTTTCTTGGCTACTATCTGTGGCTGCTAAAGAAGCTGTTTATCTACGAAGGATATAAGCAGAGATTGGGTGGTCAATCAACATGAAACCGATGACCATCTTTGGTGACAAAACCAGCGCGCAGCACATTGCGCAGAACCCAGTACATCATAAACGCACGAAGCATATAGACATTAAATATCAAATATTAAATTTGTCAGAGAAAAGATAGAATGTAATGAAATTGAAGTCAAGTATGTATCCACAAATAATAACGTTGCAGATATACTTACGATATGTTTAAGCAATCAAAAGCATAACCGATTTGTAAACCTTTTGGGTATGAAGGAATCATTCGTTGGTATATAAAATTATAATTAGCTTAAGAAGAAGTATTGAAACTATTGTAAGCTGTCTTATAATCTGGCAACACTATTATAATAATATCGTATTATATATCGATAAGATCATTTTATGTAAATGCATTGTACTCGATATAAGTTTCAGTTCTCATTAAATGCAGCGATCGAACGCACGCTTACTTATTATTTGCTGCGCCGATTTAATTCTTGGAAACAACCTTAACAGAATATATAGCCAATTTCGCTTTCAAATTGCAAGAAGGCTGGGGGCTTAAAGCTTAGGCTTGGCACCAAAATTTTTGATTCAGTGTTTTGGAGGCCGCCAGAAGATATCTTGTGGATTTTTTAATTTTCGGCTTCGTATTGATCTATTTCCCAGCCCCCTAGTAGGCGTAGAAACCCAATTTTGAAACTTTATCTGTCCCGCGCATAGAAACTGATATTTGCACGAACCCAATATACTTTTTACCTTCAGTATCGAGTATGAAAAACTGTTGTTTGGCAGCCATTAATCATATGTGTTCATACTTTTTTGCACAAAAGAACACCAAATATATTGAAAAATACTGAACATCGGCAGCAAATATCGATTAAATATTGTGCTCTTCCCACCTTTACTTTCTTGTAACATGAAACACCTTTTTGTATACATAGGCTGGGGTGTTTCAACGTTTCAAGAGAGTTTTCTATGTGGTTGTTGTTGCTTGACGTTTGAAACTTGAAACTTTGAAACGACTGTTGAATAGGCCTTATGTATAGTTGCAAATACTTAAGCTTTCAATATTTTCTTTACAATTGCAAATATCTAACTTTTCAACATTGGAGATAAAGAATATGAAATGGTGATAGTATATAGTAGAAGGGGGCGCGGGCCTGGTTTCTGAGGCCCGGGCCCGCACGAACACGAAGTCTTCTACAAAAGGCCCGGCCCGGCCCGGCACGATTTATTTACACAGAGGCCCGGCCCGAAACTAGAAATATATTTATTTTTGTTTAAGAACAAAATTTTTTCCAATTTGAAATTTTTATCTAGTCCGTTTTTCATCCAATAACATTGCCCGATGTTGAAAACAGCCATTCGCTAGTTGCCGAACTTGCTCAATTTTGAGGCCCGGGCCTGTGCAAGCCCACGGGTCACAGAAAAAGCACGGCCCGCGCCCACCTCTAGTATATAGTATATATTCTTAAATGCAAAAGGTTAGAGTTTTCAACCCATTATTCTCAATTCTTATTTATTTATTTATTTATTGTCAGCTAAGAGCAGCTGATTAAAATTAAAGCAAAATTAATTTAAATTAAAATGAAAAAAATAGTTAAAATAACTAATTAATTAATATAGAATTATATAAAAATCTGAAAATAAAGTTTGATAAAAAAATAATTAAAAAGTTAACGTTAAGGCTTTCAATAACAAATTTAGTAGTCCAACATTTGTTGCGTGGATTAGGAAAAACCCAGAAAAATCCCAATCAGACCAGCGTTAGATTAGTAATTAGTGGTTACGATTAGATAAAGCAAAGTACTGGAATTTGAGGCCTCAAGGGAGAAAAGAGAATAAAGTTTGTTATAGTCAGAACATATAACACGAAATGGTTCATGAATTGAATAGTTGCTCGAGCAAAGATCAAGGCTAAGGGGTACAAATTTACGTGAAGCTCTAATTGGGACATTTAATTTAATTCGACTCAAAAGAACTGATGAGTCGATTTCACCATTAAGTAGGTTAGTAATAAATAACACTCCACTCTACGGTTTAACAGGGAGGGAAGATTAATCAAAAGGAGTCTACTTGAATACGGGGGTAAGTCTACTCCCGGAACCCAGTTAAAACATCTAAGGGCAAATAGAAGAAATTTCTTCTGCAAAGATTCAATTCTATCCTGGTGAGTCGAGTATTGTGGGGACTACACACAAGATCCATACTCCAGGATGGGACGTACTAGGGATGTATAAAGCGTTTTAGTGGTGTAGGGATCGTTAAACACTTTCGACCACAGCTTGATGAAGCCAATGACATTAGTGGCCTTATTGACCATGGACGAAATATAAGAGTCAAACTTTAATTTAGGATCAAGAATAATGCCTTAATCTTTGATTTTAAACGGTCAAGTGGTGAAGCATCAAGCAAGTAGTGAGCAATATGAGGGGTACTTCTACAAAAAGACATGACTTCAAATTTAGAACAATTTAAATTGAGTAAATTAAAACGACACCAGGCCGACGATGCACCCAAATCCGACTGTAGCAAGTTACAAAGAGAAGCATCATTGTAGGTTAAACATAGTTTTACATCATCAGCAAACATATATACATAAGAGTTAGTAATAACAGCTGGGAGATCGTTAATAAACAAATTAAATAGCAAAAGACCAAGGTGACTACCCTGGGGAACACCAGAGGTAACATAAATAGGTTTAGAAACAAACGATTTAAAAACAACTTTTTGTGTACGACCACACAAGTACTCCGAAAGCCACAATAAGAGTTTTGATGGAAATCCAATAATATTAAATTTTTGAAGCAACAGAGAATGACTAACAGAATCAAACGCCTTACTAAAATCGGTGTACACAACGTCAGATTCCCTTTTTTTTTCTGAAATCTTTTGATAACAAGCGGAGTGAATTCAAGAAGGTTAGTGGTAAGGTTGATAGGGTGATATAATTGAACTACATATGTAAGTGTTGCAATTGGGAACATATAATTTTTTCGAAGACTTTAGGGATGGCAGACAACTTGGATATGCCTCTATAACTTTTAACGTTAGACTTAGAAGAAATTTTATGGAGTGGAATAATAAAGGATTCCTTCCATATATCAGGAAACACAGATGAGTCAACTGACAAGTTAAACAATTTCTGAAAGGTTTTACAAAGTGAATCCGCACAGTATCTAAGTATACAACCTGGCACTCGGAGCCAGGAAAGTAGCCGGGCTTGATAGAGTTTAGGTCACTTAGAAGCGTACACTCAGTTATAGCTGGGACATTTATGCAATTTGACGTTTGATTTTGATAGGAATTTCTACAACTATATAAACTCGTTGAGTATACTAATTGAAAATACTCAGCAAATAGATCGGCCAATGCCTGATCAGGACTTGCTTTCGTATTATCAAGGTAAACTGACGAAGGCAAGCATGAAGATTTAGGTTTTGAGTTAAAAAATGTATAAAACTGTTTAGGATCACGTGAAAAGTATAATTAACAACGATTAACCCTCATCGGTACCCTGTATGCGCACGCATACAATTTCTTTCTTTAAACTGGAATAAAATAAAAACGGCTTAGCGGAATGACCTTGTATTTTGTAAAGTAGAATTATTTTATTTTAAATCTACCAAGCACTTGAAATGTATTAAGATATACAGGGGTGCCACAGAAAACGCTTCCGCCCGAATTTCACGCCGTTTTTATTTCACGGTGCCACAGACCAAAACGCTCACTAGTTTTGAGCGGAAACAAAACGTCGCAAAAACCCTAAAATCTGATGCTGCCACCTAGTCCGAAGCAAATTCAATGCAGTCAATGCAGTAATGCCACATTTCTCAAGCATAAATTCGGAGTAATGTGTTTAATAAAAATATTGTGGAACCACTCCTGTTTTCTTTTAATAAAGCATTAAAAAATAGCTCTTTGAAGTAAACACAAACTTGACTTCAAAATTGTTTTACTTGTTGTGCAATTTGTGAAAACATTTGTGGTCAGCTGTAATTGTGCCAGGTGGCAACGCCTTAAAAGCGGCATCATCTGGAAAATGGCAGAGCCAAAACAAACAAAGAAAGAAGAAGAAAACGCTCTGAGAACCCTTCGCTGCATGGTTTCTTTCCTAATTTTCTGCCGCTGAAGCTCTTCTATGGCCAATAATCTCGCTAACGGCATATTCAATTAAAAACAACTTCTGTTTAAAACAATTTGGGGATGATTTATGAACAGCTGATTGCTATCAGGCGGAAATTGTTGCCAGACAGTTGGCAGATAGCTTCTAGAGTTGCCGAATATCTTTTAATTGTTTTCCCGCCAAAATTTAAATGTTTTCTTGTGTGTTTATTTGCTAAAAACAATCAACTTCTGTACAAAAACATTAAAAAATGTTAATAAAATATGAAACCAGTTGAAAGCCCTTTATTCTGATATGTTTAGACTACAAAAGGTGCTAAACAAACACTTTGCTATTTTAATCTGGCGTGGTGTCAACCCTTAGCAGCCAAGTCCGATAAGGTTTGTGCACACACTAAGTAAATGAAATCACTCGGAGTTCTGTGGCACCGTGAAAATTTTAAGACGATTTTGCTTCTGGCGGAATCAAATTTCACTGACGTTTTCTGTGGCACCCCTGATAATAAACATGAATAATCAAAAAAAAATTAATTGTTGTTAATTTTTTTAACATTTTTTACAATAAAAACTATATGTGTATGCGCGCACATACAATGGGATCGATTAGATGTACATATTTCTCGAGGTACCGATGAGGGTTAAGATAATTATTATGGCAAGATGTGATAACTGAAAGAAAATTAGATTTTGCTATTAAATACGAAGATAAATCTAAAGTTGTTCCCGATTTTTTAAATTTTTTATAAAATTTTGTCTTCGCGTTTTTCATTTTCGATAGTTCCCTCGGAAACCAAGGTGGTTTATTATCACTTGAAAAACAAGTGAGGGATATCCCTATTACTACAAGAATAAAGGTGAAACCAATTAGTATGTTGAAGAAAATAATTAAATTGAGTAAAGTTAGTTTTACGAAAACAACGGGTTTTTTAAGAACTTATTGATAGTGGATAAGAGTTAAGAATTTCAAAGGATAATTCTTAGGCTGGATGGTAGGTATCTTCCGGAACAATACTAGAATCCGTATCGGACACAAATATTAAATCCAACATTCTACCACTACAGTTAACTTGCGATAGGCCTAACTCCAGTAGGCCGTATGTATAATAATTGCCGCGAGGAGATTTGTCGTTTCAAAAAGTCATATCTCCCTCGCTCATATTAAAAGCAGAGCTGCGTGGCTCGACCGTCACAGTCGGCTGCTTCTCTGCATCTAAGCGCAACAGTGTTGCCAATTCCGCTTTTTTCCCGTCAGATCTGACTTTTTCAAAACGCGATTGCGGGAACAATTTTCAAATATTGTATGGGACAGCTTTTTTCTGTATGAGTCATGTGGTATCATTTGTGTGTAAATAGCTTTTTTTTTGCGTTATTTTATCACCTATCTAGCTTTTTTTTCAACAAAAGTTGGCAACACTGAACCGCATACAAATCAAGAAGAATGCAAAACAATAGACACTTGTACCAGTACTGTCATAATTTTTTGAGCAAAAAAGCTAGATAGGTAAATATAACGCTAAAAATAGCTGTTTAACTATAAATTTAGCCATCCTAATACTAGTTGACTTATACAGAAAGAAGCTGTATTTTGATAATCCTATGTAATATATAAAAGTTTGTCCCAAAATGGCGTTTTAAAAACGTCAGATATAGTGGGGAAAAATTTCAACACTGACATCGTTTTATGTTCGTAAGCCCATGATGGAATAAGTATAAGGTGGTATCGTCGGCAAAAAGCGTACCCTTTGCTATGCTAGCAAAAAGTGCGAGTGAACCGCACACTTCACAGTGAGTGTAAGCGAAACGGCTGTAGAGTATGTTGATTAACCCCAGACTGGTCCGTGAGGCTTAGAATAGCTCATTATAAAGAGAGCAGAGCTCGCAAAAAAAGGGCCTCACTTTCAGAACGTCCGAAAAAGAACGGATACATTGGGACAGAATGAAAAAAGGGAGCGAGAAATCAACCTCAATTCTGTTTTTGATCAATGAGTTGAATATTCAACCAACGACCGTTTTTTCGTTTTCGTTTTACTCGTGCCTTTCGTGGACCTTTTTGGTTGAGCACAAACGCAAAAAGGTCTTTTGCATATGTATGCGTGTTTCTGTGTCTTTTGCGTCGGTCTACTTAGCGTGTGTGTGTACGTGCGATTTTGTGCAGTCGGCCGTGGCAGAGGGTTATGCACACGCTGCCTCGTGTGCATAGGAACGTCGCGACGCGTCTGATACAAAAAGACTTTTTTTGCTTTCACTTTTAACATTTTACTTATTTGCAGATAATTATTTTATGATTTCACTCTTCTCAAATTTGCATTGTAAGACTGATTCTTGTGTTTGCTCGACGGAAACCCCGCAACGGAGCACACAAGAGAAGGGAAAAAAGGGTCATGTTCTGAACGAGACCGATTTAGGTAAATTTTTTTCGGTCTTTTAGGTAAGCGGACGGCAACAAAAAAAAGGGTTGACCGTCTTTTGCGAGCTCTGAAAAAGAGAGGTAAAGTTTTTTTTAAAAGATGTATTTTGAATAAATTTTAGTTAGCCACTAGTCTAGTCAGACAGTTTAATAAGTCCGCCAATTATTAATGAATGAAAGTACTGAAAGAAAATCATAAAACATAAGAACATCGAAAAATGTTTGCAGTAACACAATCTTTTGTGTCCGCTTAAGGGTTAGTTGCTTAGAAAAAAATCGTCCGCACGGAACCTCTCGCTTACTTATACTATTCCATCATGCGTTAGCCGACGAGTAGCAATTGTCTTAAGATTTCGACTTTACGACAACACTAATACAATGACAAATACCCCGATATGATCTTACCCAGCCAGCAATTGGATGATTTGCTGGCGATAATCGTTCGACGCGACTCTTCTGCGAGTCACCAGGAAGATGATTTACTGATTTTCTGTACTTATTTTTTTTTTTATTTGATACAAATCTTCCTATGCGACTCTTCTGCGAGTCGCCAGGAAGATGATTTGCTGATTTTTGCATGGTTCGTTTTGTTATTTCATAAAAATCAGTAAATCATCGTCTGACGCGTCTCTTCTGCGATTCGCCAGGAAGATGACTTGCTGATTTTTGCATGGACGGTTCCGTTATTTCCAAACAGATACCGAAAATCAGGCTAACGGAATATTTTATTTTATGTTTTATGGTTCAGTGCAGTTCAGAAAGTGCAAGCACAAAGGCTGACTTATTATATATTTAAACCAAAGCTCGTCAAAGGTTAAATAAAGTGTTAATCGTATCAAGTCGTTTGTTTGTTTTTGTTTGTGCAATAGTAAATAGTAAAGTATTTTCAATATAAATCCATTTAATCTGTTTTGTGTAGTTTTGTGCAGTGAAAAGAAATAATAATGTTGTCGTCCAAACAAATAAGGCAAAAAGCTAAATAAGAAGCGCGCAAAATTGTAGATCAAGTAAAAAATGCAAGCGGTGAAACAGAGAAAGTTCATAATATTGAAGAAGAGAAAATAGTGCAAAATATTGAAGAAGAAGTAGTGCAAAATATTGAAGAAGAGGAAATTGTGCAAAATATTGAAGAGGAAATTGTGCAAAATATTGATGAGGAAATTGTTAATACATTTTTTGAGGATAGCGAAGAAGAAGGTGAAAGTGTTAATGGAAATAGTCAAGCAACTTTGAGTGAAGGAATTTGTAAGTGGGCAATTCCCAGCAAGCATTTCTCATCGCGGAAGAGTCGCAGGCGATCCCCCTAGGCGATGAATTTTATCGCAGATGATCATCATTTTCTGATCGAAAAAGACGCAGCTGGGAATGAAAAATATACCCTACGGCGATATCTTCCAAACGGCTCGCTAGCGAGTCTTCTGCGCTATTCATTAGCGAATCGTTCAAACGGCTCGCTAGCGATCCGTTTGGAAGATATCGCCGTAGGGTATATTTTTCATTCCCAGCTGCGTCTTTTTCGATCAGAAAATGATGATCATCCGCGATAAAATTCATCGCCTAGGAGGTTCGCCTGCGACTCTTCCGCGATGAGAAATGCTTGCTGGGTACGCAGAAGTAAGATTCTTTATATGTATTGTGAAACAAGATTTTTACCCCCCGAGCCTATAGATGTTTACACATCAGAAAGTCAGAAGCCAGAGCTTTTTAAATCTTTTGTCTGCCCGCTTATTGAATTCCATATGCATGCTACGAAAAAGAAGCGCTGTGTAAATTAGCACAGTTCTATAAGGATTGCCGACCTTTGCTTTAGAAAGCGTTCGTATTATATTTTAATACGGTTTCTATTAACTAACATAAATCTTGCCATTATTTTTCGATTTATTCTATCTAAACAAACACGCATCTAAACAGAATGTGGTTTTAATGATTACAATTTATTGATGATCCACATCTAATGCTATGTTTTTTATAACCACAATCTTTTAGGGCGAAAAGCGACGAGACGCCGGAGCAACAAATGAGATTGTAGCATGTACCTCATGCGGTGGCAATAACAGCCCATGCACTCACTCGGCTAACAACGGCTGCGCAACGGAGGTGAGACAACAACCCAAATGAACTTAACATACTTGAAAGAGGATCATAACAAAATGTACTTTTTTAATTTTTCAGACCTGCTTCGTTCAGATGCGCAAAAAGGAGCCACCACATCCGATACGCGTTGCCAAGACTATCGATGTCATTGCTAGAATAACATTTCCAACAGCTTATGCTATATTTTTGATATTTTTCTTTGTGCACTATAAGGGGTTTTCTTAAAAGACATCTAAGACGACACACAATTCATACTTCAACAACCATGAACTATGAAAACATAAGCTTAGCTTAAGAAATATAAAAACAACTTTTAATCAAATATTTCTTCAGTAGCGCCTTGTGGCCGTGGCACGCTATTTAATTTGAAATAAATACGGACAGAGAATTGATGTACTCTTCCAAATTTGAAAATTAAGCTTAATAAGCTTGAAATTATCTTAAAAATCTCTTTTAAACGGAAACACAATAAATAAGTTTATTTCACAATTAATTTAAAGCTTATTCAATCAATAACATGAACAAGATTAAAAAAAAAAAATGTGATAAACAAGTCATAAATAAAAAAATTAATTTCTAGACATTCTAGTTGGAAGTGGTTAAATAAATGCTTTAAATATTATATTGTCTTAAATATTTAGCGAATATTAATCTATACTCAAATACATTAGTTAAATCAATTTTTAAGAACCTATGCTGAATGTTTGTTTTAAGACAAACACTATTTATAAAACTTACCTAAAAACTTAACAGGAAATGTTAAACATTAGCTTCAACTCTATTGGCTGACTGTACTTATCAGCTTTTGCAATAAAACCTATAATTAATTAACTGGCTTATGAGTCCATGTCTACAAATAATTGTACCGAAAATATTTGTAGAAAAAATTTTTACTTATAACTTTAACATTTTTCACTAATATACATGTACATATACATGTATGTACATATATAACACATAGAAAATAGCTGCGTAAACATTTTAGTATTGCAGTCACGCGTACAATTCAATATTAAATTTTATTCATTTAACTCAAATAGCTTCATACTGTCATATTCTAAGTATAACATAAAGAAAGCTGGCTTAGTTCAATAAAACTCAAAAAAGTATAAAAGAACAAGTGGAAACGTTGCAGTCGGACGCAATCTACTGCGATATACTCGATACCAGTATTAAAACCGGTAAAAAGAGGCCTGATTGCAAAGGGGTACGGATGCGGCAGGGGTGTAAGCTGCCTCTGATACAGATGGGGATGCCCACAGCTATCTTCCATCAAAATTTAGTGACACTAGCTTAAAGTTTGTAAAAGATGGAGGAAGGGGGGCTGGGGGCGTTATGGGTGGGCGTGGTATCCAAATTATTCCTGCAGATTTTATAGGATGTCAATTTCTATCTTCCCACCTAATTTGGTGACTCTAGCTCAAAGTTTGTAAAAGGTTGTGGAAGGGGGGCTGGGGCGGTATGGTGGGCCTGGCCATCAGTTATCTTCCTACCAAATTTGGTGACTCTAGCTCAAACACTATGAAAGATACACGCATTCCCGTTTTTAACGAAAAGTTGGGGCGGCTGGGGTGGGCAAGGGCAGTATGGGTGGGCGTGGCATCCAAAGTTTTGATGCAGATTTTTGGCGATCGTCATCACCTTGGTGCAAAATTTGGTGGCTCCAGCGCGAAAACTGAGGAAGATATAGGCGTTTCTGATTTAAAACTGCGGGGGGCTGGGGGCGGAATGGGATGACAGTAGCTATCATCCTACCAAATTTTGTAGCTCTAACTCTAAAGGTGTGCGGAATAGGTGGATTTATCGATTTTGAGTTATCGAATTTATCGATTTGCCAGCCCCCCAGTTATCGTAGAACCCCAATCTTAGAACTTGATCTGTCCCTTCCATAGATAAAGACATTTGCAAAGTTTCAAAGTTTTCAAAGTTTCTCTAGCTTGAAGGTTGTGGTAAAAAGTTGCGAACATACAGACAGACAGACAGACATAGCACAAACCCAATATACTATTTACCTTCGGTATCGAGTATAAAAATGGCTTCACCTAGGTCAACCTTTTATCTGTACAACAGTTTCGAATTCGGAGGTTTACAATTTTGAAGTCCTTATGTTTGAACTTCATATTTATGTGGATCCGTCGACGAATATCAAAAACGCAAAACTCATTATCTAGCTTATATTTAAAATAATTTGGCTTATTCGATTTATGAGTATGATGTAAGGTAGAATTTCAGCAGTATAGGAAACTTAAGAACTGAACTGTTTTGTTCACCTTCTTCACCTTCACCTTGACGAACACTGGTACACTGTCTTTTTGATGATCGATCGATAGTTTCTGTTTGTGTGTAATTTGGAGAAAAATTAATTTAACAGTTATGTGTGTAAATTAGAGAAAAATTAATTTAACAGTTATTCGGAGCGGATTACAAAGCAGCAAATAGTTGGGCAATCTCAAACAAAACGTATACGATATAATTTTTTTATTTTATTAATATTGCTTAACTCATTTCAAGCATCACTTAAATGCCTTCATCATTAATAAATGAATAAAAATAAATATTTAAATTTTAATGTAATTGTACTTGCACCAAATTGCATGAAATTTGAGCACTTCAACATAAAAATCTTTCGCAGCAGAAGAGAATAAAAAATTTTAAGAAACATATCATCGATTTATAAAATACAAGCTCTAACAAGTATTTTAAACAAATATTCTGTTAAGCACACGCAACATTTACAAATAAGATGAAAAAACTACAAAATGTCAAAAAAAAAAAAAAAAAAAAAAAACAATTAAGTACGTTTATTCACACTAACATTTTAATCGGATAAAAATAACTTTAAAAGCCTTGTGATAAACACAAGATTTAAAAATAATCAAGACTTTGCATAATAATTTTTTATTTATTAAATAAGTTGCGCAGGTTGATGAGGGCCACTGTTTAAATAATATTTTTAATAAATGCATACATTGAAACAAATTTTCAAAAATTTTGTTGAATTGGTGATATGGAGCACATACAAGTTGGCAACATAGCTTCACAGTTAACAATGATCGATAAAGAGTGTATGCTTTATGTGTATGGCTTTCTCACAAGCACTTGGCATAAGCATAAACAGCAAATATCAATAACGAGTCGAAGAGCTGTCCGTATGGTTTGAATAACTCACACAGTCAAGCCCGTCATAAACGTTTTAAAAATAATTATTTTCTTTAAGCCCGACTGCCAATAGTCAGTACCCTTGGCAGAGACCTGACCGATCAATGAGTCATTTTCCAGCCGCCCTCACATGAAAAGTATAGTCACTCTTCCAACAATCTATACAGAAACGGTGCATACTACAAACGAAGTGACCCATGTTCACGGCCATTAATATTCGATACTTTAGCGCTGTGTTTTTTGTGCTTGGCCCCTACGCATGTGACACACGATATTTTACAAATATTTCTTGGCTGTACGAAAATACGTAATGATTGTTAGGGATCCCTTGACTGGTAGGGCGTTAAGGTCGTCTCTCTGAATGTTTTATTTTCGAACATAGCACGGTGCCTCGTTGACGGTTCTCAAGATTTTCGACTGGCCTCTCCAGACAATGTCATTGAGATGAGTTTTCTTAGCTTCAACGTGTCGGCGCCAAGTAAAGGCAGAACAAAACGCAAAGAACGCAAAGATTCAACATATGCTACGACGCGTCGTGTATCCACCCAAACAATGCTTAAGCACGGTTTCGTTCAGTTTTTTGAAGTTATACTTCTAATACCGAAGTAAGGTAGTAACCCAAAAAAAAACGGCACACAAAAACGACATAAAAAGTGGACAGAAAGGTGCATAAAAGGGGAACAGCGGAGTTACGCTATACTACACATAAGAGAGAAAGAATGGCTATATTTGAGAGAAGAATTCACTGCAAGAAAGAGTGAGACAACTACATGTATATTATTTTCAGATGTACATAAGTGTTGTAAAACTTTGCAATGATTTTTTAGTGAAGTATCGATATTTTAGATCGATTACTGTGTGAAATGTACAGAGTTGCGCATTAATGCATTGAATAAACAGTGCATTTAATCAAAAGCAAAAGCAAATGATGAATTAAAAACAAATATTTAATGCAAATGAAATTTAGTCTGCATTAAAATAAAAATATATAAATTTATATCGATACCGTTGAACTTGTGAGTGCGATCCCTAACCAAGCGTAAGGCGGCACAACAATGCCAATTTTATACTCGATACCGAAGGTAAAGAGTATATTGGGCTTGTTCAATGTCCGTCATGGTGTCTGTCCCACAGTCTGTCCGTCCGTCCGTCTGTATGTTCGCAACTTTTTTCCACACCCTTCAAGCTAGAGATTTGAAACTTTGCAAATGTCTTTATCTATAGCCGGGACAGATCAAGTTCTAAGATTGAGATTATACGATAACTGGGGGGCTGGCAAATCGATAAATTCGATAACTCAAAATCGATAAATCCACCTATTTCGCACATCCTTACAGTTGGAGTTACCAAATGTGGTAGGAAGATAGCTACTGGCATCCCCGAAAAAATTGCATCAAATATTTTGGTGCCACGCCCACTCATTCCACCCCATGCCCCCCCGCATTTTGAAATCAGAAACGCCTACATCTTCCTCAGCTAGAGCCACCAAATTTTGCGACAAGATAGGTGATGACAATCCCCTAAAAACTGCATCAAAACTTTGGATGCCACCCCCCCATCCCTCCCATGTCCACCCCAGCCGCCCCAACTTTTCTTTAAAAACCGGAATGCGTGTTGGTTTCATTGTGTTTGCGCTAAAGTCTCCAAATTAGGTAGGAAGATAGCTGGTAATGATTCCCAAAGATCTGCATCAAAGTTTTGGAGCCAAGCCCCAAGAAGATAGCAATTGACATCAATCAAAGATCAGCATAAAAAATGTGGATGCCACGCCCACCCATACCACCCCACACCCCCCTCCCACCTTTTTTACAAACTTTGAGCTAGAGTCACCAAATTTGGTAGGAAGATAGCAATTGACATCAAACAAAGATCTGCATCAAAACTAAGGATGCCACGCCCACCCATACCGCCATTGCCCCCCTTCTTCCACCTTTAACAAACTTTGAGCTAGTGTCACTGAGGCAGCGTACACCCCTGCCGAATCCGTACCCCCTTGCAATCGGGCCTCTTTTTACCGGTTTTAATACTGGTATCGAGTACATCGCAGTCGGTTGCGTCCGACTGCAACGTTTCCACTTGTTTCCCTCTAGATCTGCTGTTTTTAAAACACGATTGTGGGACAAACTTTCATAGGATGATCAAAATATAGCTTCTTTCTGCGTGAGTCAACTGGTATAAGTATGGCTATATGTATAGGTAAACAGCTATTTTTAGCGTTATATTTTGCCTATCTAGCTTTTTTGCTCAAAAAATTATGAAAGCACTGTTACATGTGTCTATTGCTTTGCATTTTTCTTGTTTTGTTTGCGCATGGATGCAGAGAAGTAGCCGACTGAGACGGTCGAGCCACGCAGCTCTGCTGTTAATATGAGCGCGCGAGATATGACATTTTGAAACAACATATCTCCTCGCTGCATAAATACTATATACTATCACCAATTAGAAAACAAACAAAATCTAATATTCCGTATCCCTCATGTTGAAAGTTAAGATATTTTCAGTTGTAAAGAAAATATTGAAAGCATAAGTATTTGCAACTATACAAAATATTTAATTTCAAAATGTTTAAGGGGCCTACGCAGATGACAGTACAGCTCTCGTACAGTAAAAACATCATATAAAAAAATTGGTCTCGTACAGCGCCCGAACAGTACTACGAGACCCTGGTACGCAGTATGTTAGTTACTGGCCTTTAATAAGTGTTGTACAATGAAAATGTTGAATAACAGTGTGGCTGTTGTACGGCTAGTAATGAATGCTGAGCATATCTTCACGGCTCGTTAAATGTGGCAAAAAGTAAACAACATGTCGGGCAAGAGCCGGCTTATACATATTTCGGAAAATATTGACAAAATTGAACTCCAATAGCGCCATACTTATTGTTTTGGCAGTCAATGCTGCACAACAAGAAATTAATAAAAATATATAATTTAATTCATATGATACAATTTAAATAACATATGAATTTTTATTCTTCAACTCAAGCCGACCCGTACTGCCCGGGTAAAGATCTGTAAGGTGAATTTGCTTTGAGTCTTTTGAGTGGTTTCGGTTATGTTAATCATAATCTCTGGTAATTTCAGCTGTGCCCATCAAACATGGGTTTACTAAAATGCTACCATTTTTTTTTTTGCATTTGCAGCC
Source organism: Scaptomyza graminum (assembly GCA_018901835.1). Taxonomy (NCBI): domain Eukaryota; kingdom Metazoa; phylum Arthropoda; class Insecta; order Diptera; family Drosophilidae; genus Scaptomyza; species Scaptomyza graminum. Next base: position 114,566 of record JAEIFL010000157.1, on the reverse strand, counting down.
TGAAACACAAAAGTAGAGTACGTTGTTCGTTAATCATTATTTAAAATTCAGTTAAATTTAAAAAAACACTGCTGCATTTCCGATTTATTTAGAGAAAGTAGTCACAATATGTGCGTTGTTTAGAACTGGTCGTTACGGCTCGTACAATGTGTGCAGTACGGTACGGGAGCTGTACTGTCATCTGCGTAGGGGCCTTTACACATCATGTGATCGGACTCACATTGGGTTTTTTTAATATCAAAATAAATCTGTTAAAAAAGATTAAATTATTAACCCTAAGCACCTATATATATTTTTATAAATTTTTTTTATATATTTTGAGACTTAATTTGATATCAAACAAACTGAATTGCCTATACAAATATTTTAATCATGCAACAAAAAACAAATTACAATATAAGAAGTATAACTTCCAAAAAGTGTGTTCCACACACCTTTAATTTTTTTCATTTAATTTCTTTATTTTTTTATTTTTTTTTGTAACGAATGCTTATACGTATTAAGCACTGAAATGAAACCATGCTTAAATTCTTTGAGTTGTCACTGTTTTTTAATTTTATGCAAAATATTTAAGAAAAGATTACAGCCTGTGTTAGATCACAAGGGCGCATTTTTTAAATGGAATAAAAAAAGAACACATGGCAACAATGTATCAATGCTACTGTCATATGGTTTGTATACATTGTTTCTCTTGTTGTTGTCAAAAAGAAAGAAGAAGAAGAGACAAAGCACTTAAGCAACGTATGGCTATAGACGTTGATGCTTCATGCGTAAGAATACATTTTGTTTAGTCTTGCGACGATGCTTCAAGGCTAAAATCAACGTTTTGTTCTACCTTTACATAACAAAAAGAGTTAATATAAGAACAATTTGTAATTATTGTTTCATCTAAAAACTGCACAGCGCAATTTCAATCAATTAATTCACTTTTAACAGTCCTAACTTATTCAAATCCACCACAATGTCTGTATGCAATATGCAAATCAAACCCAACTGGTCACATGTGACGTCACGCAAAACGGCTGTTTATGCGCAATGCGTTATCGGTCTTTTTTGTATCATCTATATATATGTGGTTTTTAGTTTTTATTGTTTGATGACAATGTTTTTAATTTTATATAAAGTTCAAACTATAATTATTCATATTCTTAAATCTTCTTAAATTACACGTTCGATGCCGAGCTGACGAGAATAGCGACGACTTCTATAATTTCTCGCGGACGTCATCTCATGTTTTTAATCGATAGTAATATCGATTACCACTACGTGTATGTTGTGAAATATCGATTCCCACATAGATAAAAGAGTTTGTCCTGATTAACTTAAATTTTCACACAATATTCCATGCAGGTTGAAAGTAGGCACTAAGAAACGAACTTTATTTTAGACAACTCCTTCGAGTACCTCCCATACATTTTGGAGCACTTGTACCCATTCCAAAAACAAAATACATTACCCATTCCACTACTGATTGTCGCACAAGCTGAGGGTTTGATCGCAAGCGAGAATACAAAAACAAAACAAATGGGCAGTGATGCCTTCGCGTCGCACATGCAAAGTCATAAAAAAAGTTTCGTACACTTGCAAAAACGAAAAAGATTTCCGCTTCTTAATGAATAATTGCATTCACAATTAAGTGAACAATGCGCTAGAAAATAATTTTCATAATTTTATGTACATGTATCACTTCGCACAGTGCACATGGTTTTTTTTCTCAAATTTGTGTGCCTTTGACAATTGATTTACGACCCAAGTAGCGTTTGTTGTTGGTGTTAGTGTTGTTGTTGGGCCCGCACTGCTACTTTTTGTTGGTGTTGTTGATTTAAAAAAATCAACAACATCAAAACAAAACTTGGTGCGTCTAGACTCTAGAAAAATTTTGCAAACCAAAATACATATGTTGTGTGGGTGGATTTGCCTACTTGCTGCTTATATAACTATAATCTATATACAATTTAAAACAAGCAAAGGCCGTTCACATAATTTTGTATACAAATCTATGCATGGCTGCGTCGTATGAACCACGCTCTTCGTCCCAAACTCAAAGAGCCGCTTAAAACTTAACAGAGCGCGCGCGTTGCTCTTATGATAACGAGATAATTTGAAATCTCGCTCCGATCATGCTCCTCTGTTGTTGCTCATTTACTATTTCATTAACTCTCTATTTTATGTGCGCGCTCTGCATGTCAATCATAAAGTTCAATAACCCTACCTCCTCCGCACACACTAAATCAAAACTAAAGGCTAAAGTACGTGTGAGTTTAGGCTATGCAATTCACTTAACTGCAGCCTTTTAGATATGTTTTGCTTTGATTCAGTGCGTGCGAAGAAGGCAGCGATACTACGCTCTTTGTTTGACTTGCAGAGCGCGCGTATACATAAGAGAGTGAGCCAAAACCATGATACAATATACCGATAACGCATTGCGCATAAAAAGCTGTTTTGCGTGACGTCACATGTTTTTCATATTGCATATTGCTGTTGATGCTGATCAAGAATATCGGTCGGCGATGCTTTTTTTTGCCTGTTACATACTTTTGCACAAAACAATTATACCCTTTGTTACTCATTATTAAAGTAGCGATCTAATGCTGGGGTAGAGCTCAGCTCAGGCCAGGATGATTTTACAATAAAATTTATAAAATACCGAGACTCAGAGAGCATTTCGGCAACCCTGATACAAATCAAACCTACGCACCTCGAGAAAACGCTCGAGAGATGCCCAAAAGTAGACGACAGGACACCTACAAGACTCACCACAACGCGCAGAGAAACCCTCGGAACGCGCTGTATTGGGCCCCGTGGTGCCCCGGGCGATGCCGGATAACCGCAAAACGTGCAGAGAAACGCTCGGAACACGTGTTGCGGCCGTACGACACGCCTCTAGCCGTCTAGCGAAACAAATACCAACGGACGGGACTGTAGGACACCTACAAGACTCACCACAACGCGCAGAGAAACCCTCGGAACACGCTGTGTTGCGTCTCGTGGTGCCCCGGTCGATGCCGGATAACCGCAAAACGTGCAGAGGGACACTTGAAAAAACGCACTGATTTTATATTTAACAACTTCTTTAATCATATTCTTTCAATACTTTTATTTCATATTAAATACCTAATACCACACCGCAACAAAGACAATTGCCCGCCCAGTTAAATCCCCTCAGACCGAAGGTCAGCTTACCCCTGCTCCATCCTTATGCTTCGCTTACGGCTCGTTGCTGTTGGTCTCGCCTTTGTCGCACACGTTGCCGTTTGCCGCTGGCACTCACGTTGTCGCTGCTGCTGTTTTGTGTTCGACTTTCCGCACTTTATTCCGCACTTGCGTTTCTGAGTGCGGCCCCATCGTGACTCAATCGCAGGCGTTTTGCATTTTCAGCACTTGCTATCCTCTGCCGCTGAGGCCTCTGCTATGGCTTCGGCTGTAGCCGCTCTTGCTGCGACACTTCGCGGCTTTTGTGTTACTGTTGCTGCCTGCTGCTGAGGCCTCTGCTATGGCATCGGCTGTAGCCGCTCTTGCTGCGCCACTTCGCGGTTTTTGTGTTGCTGCTGAGGCCTCTGCCGTTGCCTCGGCTTTGCTGCTCTCGCTGCGACACTTCGCGGCTTTTGCTCTGCCGTCGCTGTCGGCTGTTGATGCCTCTGCTGTCGCTTTGATTATCGCTGCTCTCGCGGCGACACTTCGCGGCTTTCGTGCTGCTGTTGCGGTTTTGCTGCTGATGTTTCTGCTGTCGCTTCGTCTGTAACGGCTCTTGCGTCGACACTTCGCGGCTGCTGTTGTTGCTGATGTCTCTGCTGTTAGCAACCAGTGCTGCTCATCGCTGTCAGTGCTGAGCATTTCCTGTTCGTGAACCTGTACCCAGTTCCCTTGTCTTAAATGTAAATACTAGTGTTTGTCAGCTTACTTATTATTATTATTATTACCTTCTTGGTTGTAAAGAATAATACTCAGGGTGCCTTCGTGGCCTTAAATGCTACTTATTTACATAAAATACCTTCGTGGCTAATTAATAAAATAAAAATATAAACTAAATAGATAATAAAGAAATGTTGTGGAGGAGTTAGATAGCTCCTTCACAGGGTATAAATATAACGGTGAATGCAAAAGATTTTGGGGTGCTTTGCCTGCTGTGGCCCTGCCACAGTTTTATATGCAGCCGCTGCAGCCACAGCAGCAACAGTTTCAGCTATCTTCCTTCCAAAATTGGTGACACTAGCTCAAAGTTTGTTAAAGGTGGGGGAAGAGAGGCTGGGCGCGTTATGGGTGGGTATGGCATTCAAATTATTCCTGAATTAAAGCGCCACAGCCTAAACGAAATGAGCTAGAAGGATGAAATTTTCACACAATGCATGCAGGTAGAAAGTCGGCACTAAGAAAGGAATTTTATTTTGGACAACTCTTTCGAGTACCTCCCATACATTTTGGAGCACTTTGACCCATTCCAAACACAAAACACATTACCCATTCCACTACTGCCGCCTGATTGTCGCACAAGCTGAGGGTTTGATCGCGAGCGAGAATACAAAAACAAAACAAATGCGCAGTGACGCCTTCTATTTTCTATTGCAGATGGGGATGCCACCAGCTATCTTCCTACCTAATGTAGTGACTTTAGCTCAAAGTTTGTAAAAGGTTGTGGAAGGGGGGCTGGGGGCGGTATGGGTGGGCCTGGCTCCAAAATATATTTGGGGGTCGCTACCAGTTGTCTTCCTACCAAATTTGGAGACTCTAGCTCAAACACTATGAAAGATACACGCATTCCCGTTTTTAACGAAAAGTTGGGGCGGCTGGGGTGATCAAGGGCGGTATGGGTGGGCGTGGCAACCAAATGATGCAGTTTTTTGGGGATCGTCATCACCTATATTGGCGCTAATTTTGGTGGCTCTAGCTCAAAAACTGAGGAAGATATAGGCGTTTCTAATTAAAAATTACGGGGTGGCTGGGGGCGGAATGGGTGGGCGTGGCACCAACATTTTTCGGGGATGACATTAGCTACCTTCCTTAATTTTAATTTTAATATTTTTAATTTACTATGCCATAGATAAAGACAATTAGAAAGTTTCAAGTCTTTAGCTTGAATTGTGTGGAAAAACGTTGCGTTCATACAGACAGACAACATGACAGACATACTCCCAATATACTTGTTACCGCGCAAAACTGCAATGCAGCCCTGCATGGTAAAATGCTTGCGTTATTGGTTATCGTCAGCTGTAAGAGAGAGCTGAATATGTGTGACGTCACAACGTCACACCATTAGATTAAGAAACAAGAGCCAAGAAATGAGCGAGAAATAACAGTAAGTTGTAATAAGAAAGAAATAGCTGTAAATTGCAATGAAAGAACAAAGGCAGCACAGAAATGAATTGTGAAAATGAAACCAGGAAAGTAAGTTGAAAGGGGTCGATCGTGGTTGGTTGTGCAGGAAGCAAGCACTAGTTTTTTCGCCCCGCTTTATAAGACACGAGACGCTGTACATAACCAATAAGTAAACTTGGTAATAAATAAATATATTAAATTTACGCCAACGCGTTTCAAGTGTTTTAGTGCGTATCAAACGGCTTGCTGACCCAAGAGCTCGGCTATAGATGATTTACCGCAGGCACGCGGTAACATTCGAAAAAACTATTGGCTCGAATTAACATTCGAAAAACTATAAGTGAATTAAATTTCGAAAACTAAACGCGAGTTAAATTCGAGAAACTTGAAATCGGAAAAATTATAAACGTTTTGCGTCTAATCGTGAAAGTTGTACATTCGCGAACCTTCGACCTGCGCTTGAGCAAATTCGACCGCGAAAGTGAGGTTAAAGTCGGAACTGTATAACGCAACTCGTGGTGTTCAACATAACCTCGAGGCGACCAACCACGCGGTGCGCCGAACATGGCCAACGCGGACGATAGTATGCTGCCCGTATCTGGGCCTGAAGAGGACATGCATTCACAATTTGGTGCAGCGACGGTGGCTTATGGAGCAATGTCGCTGGGATCGCAGGTGAATGCAAACAGCAGTGTGGAAATGGATCGAGCAGGCGGTACGCACATGGGCTCGACCTTAGTGGAGACAATTGCCACAACCAACTCGTCCACAGCTGCTGAAGTCACATGGGCACAGCTGGGAGCGAGACCAGGCTGTAGCGCGTACCGGGAAGTTAACAGAGTTACGAGGGAGGCTACAGCTGGAACACAGCCGAGAGCGGCGTGGGAAGAGCAACACGTGACTCCAACACACAGCAGAGGGGCTTATCAGACAACAATGGCAGGCCCAGGCTTAACTCTGCATGACGGAATGTTGCATTCAACTGTGTATGGAGTCGGCGAGGAATGGGAACGATCAACAGTGATCGAAAGAACAGCGCAAGCCCCACAGGCAACCACACAAACTGGCGCTGAAGGGACAACGTCAAACAGAAACAGGTGTGGCTGCGCGTGTTCTTCAGGATTTCGGAATACGCAACAGGCAGAAAGGCCAAACGCAGTAGCAGCGACGCTGCAACCAAACGAGTATCAGACTCCACATGTAGCGAGAGGCTGCCTCGGCAGCTACATGCAGCCGCAAGTACCAATATATAATACGAACATGAATTCTACTCAGGATGTGTCTCTTACAGCATCTCAGTTAGCCACCAGACAGGTGATCAGTAGAGACCTACCGAGCTTCTCTGGTAGCCCTGAAGAGTGGCCGATGTTTATCGCTAACTACGACCAGTCGACTGTAAGATGTGGATTTACAGACCAGGAGAACCTGATCAGGCTACAGAAATGTTTACGGGGAGCTGCGCTTGCAGCTGTGCGCGGCAAGTTAATGGTGCCGGCGACAGTGCCACAAGCTATGGACACACTTCGTATGCTTTACGGTAGACCAGATGCAATCTATGAGAGCTTACACACAAAGCTTAAAATGGAGCCGCCAGTGAGAGGCAGCAATCTGGAGTCTTTGGTTCACCTGGCGTTAGCAGTACAAAATTACTGCGCAACAGTATGCGCCGTAGGACTTGCCGACTACCTCAGGGACCCAATGCTTCTGCGCAATTTGCTGGATAAATTGCCATGTGATTTGAGGCTGGACTGGGCACGGTACAGCTGTACCCTAGCGAAGGTAGATATAACGGCGTTCGACGAGTGGCTGTTTAAATTAGCATCGTGCGCGAGCACCGTTATGCCAATAACAACAGCAGCTGATCAGCGTGAGACCAAGACGCCCAGTAAGCACGCACGTTCCAGACTGCTGATTCACAACGACAATGATGTTGAGTCGACGACACTGGGAGGATGTCACAAATGCGGCAAGAAGCACAAACTGGAATCTTGCGACGAATTCAGGAACTTGAGTGTTCAAAACAAATGGAAGCTTGTCAAGGAGAACAAGCTTTGTTGGCTTTGCTTTGGTAAACATTTTTCAAAGCAATGTAAGGCCAGGGAGAGATGCAGAGTTGACGGGTGTACCAAGGTGCACCACCCACTGCTGCACGAGAGCGAACATGGAAACGTGAGTACAGTTACAGAAAACCGCACTAATAGCGCTGTTATTTTACATACAGGCCAGAGCGACAAGACGTTGTTCCGGTACGTGCCCGTTACACTATACGGGCCATCCAAGATGCTGCACACGTACGCGCTGATAGATGAAGGATCAGCGTGCACACTATTAGAAGCGAGAGTGGCCGAGGAGTTGCAGATCGATGGACCATCAGATGAGTTGTGCCTGAGGTGGACCGGTGACATTACACAGAAGGAACCTGCCTCGAAGAGAGTTTCGTTCGGCATATCTGCGAGCGACAAGGAGGCGCGTAAATACACGCTGAGTAATGTGCGTACCATACGCAGCTTAGACTTGCCGAGTCAGACGCTAGATGCTACCACTCTACAAGCTCATCGGCATCTACAAAGGGTGCCCATACAGACGTACAAGGAAAAACGAGCAACGATTATAATCGGGCTGGACAACGCTAGGCTGGGAGTGCCACTGGTGGTCAAGGAATCAGATAATGCTGATCTTATCGCTGCCAAGTCCAGATTAGGATGGTCACTCTACGGCCGAAACAAACGACAGGATTCATCAGGATTACGAGTGATGCACGTATGTGAATGCAACAACGACCGACTCTTAGACGATATAGTGAAAGCTAACTTTGCTCTGGACGCGATTGGCGTGAGCGCCCCCAAGAGCACGCTTCGGTCCGAGGAGGAGCAACGAGCGCTTGAAATACTGGAGAGTACTACAAAGTATCTGCCTGAAGAGAAACGGTGGGAAACAGGATTGCTATGGAAGCATGAAAGAATAACCATGCCCAATTCCTGGGGCATGGCAATGCACAGGCTGCTGAGTCTGGAGTCGCGTATGGAGCGCGACGCGAAGCTGCGAGAGTTCGTGAACGCTACAATAAAGCGCTACGAAAAGCAAGGATATGTGCGCCGACTCGAGCCACATGAGATGATCAATGGAGAACGGTCATGGTGCTTACCGATATTCGTGATCAGCAATCCGAATAAAGGTAAGCTGAGACTAGTTTGGGACGCTGTTGCTGTGTGTGGCGACATTAGAGAGATGTTCCATCAGGTTAAAGTACGGCAAGAGGATCAAGCAGCGCAGCAATTTCTATGGAGATATGGTGATCGCACCCGCGAGCCAGACAGGTATATCATGCAAGTAATGACCTTTGGTGCTTCTTGTTCTCCAGTAGCAGCAAACTTTGTGAAGAACAAGAATGCAGAACGTTTCGCCAAGGACTACCCCCAAGCAGCAGAAGCGATCGTGAGAAACACTTTCGTAGACGACTGGCTGCAAAGTGGCGAGACGGAGGAGGAAATTGCTGAGATGGCGCTGCAAGTCAGATCAATTCATGCTGAAGGCGGATTTGAAATGCGTAGCTGGCGATCTAACTCGCCAGAAGTAGCGCGCGCATTGGCAGGTGAAACAGCAGCTGAACAAGAAGCATGGAGAATCGATGCCAAGGAACAGCAGCACGAGCGAGTTCTAGGAATGTGGTGGACACCAGCAACGGACGAGTTTACGTTCGTTTTGAAGTTTGATGAATCCATATACGAAGAGAAGTTACCGACAACGAAGCGACAGGTGTTACGCATCGTGATGTCAGTGTTCGACCCACTAGGGCTCCTTGGGTTCTACATTATCCAAGCGAAAATGATACTCCAAGCCATATGGAGATCAGCTTTGGGCTGGGACGAGCCCATAAACGAAGATGAGAGATCAAAATGGCGTCACTGGCTTGAGCAACTGCAGCTAGTGGGCGACATAAAGATACAGCGTTGTTTAAACATAACAAGCATCACTAACGTTCAACTACATATATTTACAGACGCAAGCATCGATGCATACGCTGCCGTAGCATTCCTGCGAACTGAGAGGGATGGTGTCGCACTCTGCTCGCTAGTAGCTTCAAAGACGAGAGTGGCGCCCTTGAAACCAATTTCGATCCCACGCATGGAATTGATGGCAGCTATACTGGGCCTGCGCCTAGCTAGCTTTTTAGAAGCACAGATGTCTGTAAAGATACAGAAACGAACGTTCTGGACTGACTCCAAGAACGTACTCTACTGGATAAGATCTGATGCAAGGAAGTACCACCAATTCGTGGCCCTGCGAATTGGCGAAATATTAGAAGCGTCAGACATAGACGAATGGAGATGGGTGCCGTCGCACCTAAACGTAGCAGACGATGGTACCAAGTGGACAAAGGAGCTGCGATTCGACAGCAGCGCACGGTGGTTCGCTGGGCCGCCATTTCTAAGAGAAGACTCAGGCAACTGGCCCGCCACAGATCTAGACTACGGAGATGCTGGACTAGAGCGCGTACACCTGGTACACGTGGCTGCTGAGACGAGGCCTGGACTGGCAGCGATGCTGCCCGATGTGACCCGCTTCAGCAAGTGGGAGAGGTTCAGAAATGCGCTAAGATACGTAATGCGATTTCTGGGCAAAATATCCAAAAGGGAACTGGAGACCGAGTATGTACGCCTGGTACGCTCAAACAGCATCACTGACGTATACAACGTCATTTATAAAGCTGTACAGGCTGAGGCATATGCCGAGGAGATTGCTTGCCTGCAACGTGGAGGCTACGTAAAAAGATGTAGCTCGATCTTCAAGTGGTCCCCATACCTAGACAAGAATGGTGTACTGAGAGTGCGCGGAAGGATTGACGCTATCGAAGGCGTTATGGTGGAAACGAAACGACCAGTGATCTTGCCAGGCAGGCATGGTATCACGCTGCTGCTTGTGGAATTTTACCATCGCAAGTTTCATCATCATATGAGCGAGGTTGCGATCAACGAGATGAAACAACAGTACTGTATACAAGGACTGAGAGCCAGGATGCGCACGGTGATTAAATCGTGTCAAAGATGCTGCAACAAGAGAGCCACGCCTACAGCCCCGGAGATGGGCGATCTGCCGCCAGAAAGGTTGGCAGTGAGCATGACTCCTTTTTCGTACACCGGAGTTGACTACTTTGGCCCATTAGAAGTAACTGTGGGCAGAAGACGAGAGAAGCGATGGGGCGTGCTATTTACATGCCTGACAGTGCGGGCCGTGCACATTGAGCTGGCAAACTCGCTGTCGACGGATGCGTTTCTTTTAGTATTCGAAACGTTTGTAGCGAGACGAGGAGTACCCAGGAAGGTTGTGTCTGACAACGGCACGAACTTCAGAGGCGCTAGCAAGGTGCTAACACAAGAGATTGAACGAATATCAACAGATGAGCTGGAGCAAAAATACCCCGATATCGATTGGAAATTTATCCCGCCTGGTGCGCCACACATGGGTGGTGCATGGGAGCGGATGATCCGCTCAGTGAAGTCCGTGCTATCGGATATACTGGAGGAGACGTATGTTGCAGAGCCAGTGCTGAGAGCCGCTCTGGCTAGGATTGAGAGTACCCTGAACGCCAGGCCGCTAACGTACATCCCCATAGAGTCTGTAGATGCTGACGTGCTGACGCCGAACCACTTTCTGCGAGGCAAAACGTGCGCAACAGCGCCAAAAGATGACCAAGGCGAGCTGGGAGTGCTGCTGTCAAAATCCTACCGAGTCGCAAGCACTATTGCAGAGAGGTTTCGAAAACGCTGGATAAAGGAATACCTTCCATATCTGACGCTGAGAGCCAAATGGTTCGCCCAACCGAATGACCCCATTGAATGCGGCGACGTAGTGATCATCGTAGACGAGGCGAATCCGAAGATGCACTGGAGAAAGGGCGTAGTATTGGAGCTACACACTGCGAAGGATGGCCAAGCACGCAGCGCAGTAGTGCGCACTGCTGCAGGACTGTTTACCCGACCAATCGTCAAGCTGGCGAAGCTTAGGGTTCGAACGCAAGCACAAGAGGTGCAAACCCACGTTCGTGCGTAAGAGTTTGCAAGGGGGGGAATGTTACCGCGCAAAACTGCAATGCAGCCCTGCATGGTAAAATGCTTGCGTTATTGGTTATCGTCAGCTGTAAGAGAGAGCTGAATATGTGTGACGTCACAACGTCACACCATTAGAATAAGAAACAAGAGCCAAGAAATGAGCGAGAAATAACTGTAAGTTGTAATAAGATAGAAATAGCTGTAAATTGCAATGAAAGAACAAAGGCAGCACAGAAATGAATTGTGAAAATGAAACCAGGAAAGTAAGTTGAAAGGGGTCGATCGTGGTTGGTTGTGCAGGAAGCAAGCACTAGTTTTTTCGCCCCGCTTTATAAGACACGAGACGCTGTACATAACCAATAAGTAAACTTGGTAATAAATAAATATATTAAATTTACGCCAACGCGTTTCAAGTGTTTTAGTGCGTATCAAACGGCTTGCTGACCCAAGAGCTCGGCTATAGATGATTTACCGCAGGCACGCGGTAACAATACTCTTTACCTTCGGTATCGAGTATAATGACGCGCCTGATTCTCTACCTCAATGGTGGCGTGGAAAACAGAATGTTAAATACTTTGCTTTAATATTTCGTGAAATATTTTCTAATTTATTTATTTAATATCTTCTGTTGCTAAAATGTATATAAACTATCCGCGCAGCGAAGTAAGCGGGCACTTACAAGTCTATATGTATAAAAGAGTTTGTCCTGACAGATAAGAATTACTGAGCCACAGCCTAAACGAAAAGAGCTAGAAGGCTGAAATTTTCACACAATATTGCATGCAGGTAGAAAGTGGGCACTAAAATTCGAGTACAAAATACAAAAACAAAACAAATGCGCAGTGACGCCTTTGTGTCGCACAAGCAAAGTCATAAAGAAAGTTTTGTACACTTGCAAAAAAGAAACGGATTTCCGATTCTTAATGAATAAGTGCATACACAATTAAGTGAACAATGCGCTTGAAAATAATTTTCATAATTTTATGTACATGTATCACTTCGCACAGTGCACATTGTTTTTTTTTTTTTTCAAATTTGTGTGCCTTTGACAATTGATTTACGACCCAAGTAGCGTTTGTTGTTGGTGTTAGTGTTGTTCTTGGGCCCGCACTGCTACTTTTTGTTGGTGTTGTTGATTTAAAAAAATCAACAACATCAAAACAAAACTTGGTGCGTCTAGACTCTAGAAAAATTTTGCAAACCAAAATACATATGTTGTGTGGGTGGATTTGCCTACTTGCTGCTAATATAACTATAATCTATATACAATTTAAAACAAGCAAAGGCCGTTCACATAGTTTTGTATACAAATCTATGCATGGCTGCGTCGTATGAACCACGCTCTTCGTCCCAAACTCAAAGAGCCGCTTAAAACTTAACAGAGCGCGCGCGTTGCTCTTATGATAACGAGATAATTTGAAATCTCGCTCCGATCATGCTCCTCTGTTGTTGCTCATTTACGTTCACTCTCTATTTTATGTGCGCGCTCTGCATGTCAATCATAAAGTTCAATAACCCTACCTCCTCCGCACACACTAAATCAAAACTAAAGGCTAAAGTACGTGTGAGTTTAGGCTATGCAATTCACTTAACTGCAGCCTTTTAGATATGTTTTGCTTTGATTCAGTGCGTGCGAAGAAGGCAGCGATACTACGCTCTTTGTTTGACTTGCAGAGCGCGCGTATACATAAGAGAGTGAGCCAAAACCATGATACAATATACCGATAACGCATTGCGCATAAAAAGCTGTTTTGCGTGACGTCACATGTTTTTCATATTGCATATTGCTGTTGATGCTGATCAAGAATATCGGTCGGCGATGCTTTTTTTTGCCTGTTACATACTTTTGCACAAAACAATTATACCCTTTGTTACTCATTATTAAAGTAGCGATCTAAGGCTGGGGTAGAGCTCAGCTCAGGCCAGGATGATTTTACAATAAAATTTATAAAATACCGAGACTCAGAGAGCATTTCGGCAACCCTGATACAAATCAAACCTACGCACCTCGAGAAAACGCTCGAGAGATGCCCAAAAGTAGACGACAGGACACCTACAAGACTCACCACCACGCGACACTTGAAAAACGCACTGATTTTATATTTAACAACTTCTTTAATCATATTCTTTCAATACTTTTATTTCATATTAAATACCTAATACCACACCGCAACAAAGACAATTGCCCGCCCAGTTTAATCCCCTCAGACCGAAGGTCAGCTTACCCCTGCTCCATCCTTATGCTTCGCTTACGGCTCGTTGCTGTTGGTCTCGCCTTTGTCGCACACGTTGCCGTTTGCCGCTGGCACTCTCGTTGTCGCTGCTGCTGTTTTGTGTTCGACTTTCCGCACTTTATTCCGCACTTGTGTTTCTGAGTGCGGCCCCATCGTGACTCAATCGCAGGCGTTTTGCATTTTCAGCACTTGCTATCCTCTGCCGCTGAGGCCTCTGCTATGGCTTCGGCTGTAGCCGCTCTTGCTGCGACACTTCGCGGCTTTTGTGTTACTGTTGCTGTCTGCTGCTGAGGCCTCTGCTATGGCATCGGCTGTAGCCGCTCTTGCTGCGCCACTTCGCGGTTTTTGTGTTGCTGTCTGCTGCTGAGGCCTCTGCCGTTGCCTCGGCTTTGCTGCTCTCGCTGCGACACTTCGCGGCTTTTGCTCTGCCGTCGCTGTCGGCTGTTGATGCCTCTGCTGTCGCTTTGATTATCGCTGCTCTCGCGGCGACACTTCGCGGCTTTCGTGCTGCTGTTGCGGTTTTGCTGCTGATGTTTCTGCTGTCGCTTCGTCTGTAACGGCTCTTGCGTCGACACTTCGCGGCTGCTGTTGTTGCTGATGTCTCTGCTGTTAGCAACCAGTGCTGCTCATCGCAGTCAGTGCTGAGCATTTCCTGTTCGTGAACCTGTACCCAGTTCCCTTGTCTTAAATGTAAATACTAGTGTTTGTCAGCTTACTTATTATTATTATTATTACCTTCTTGGTTGTAAAGAATAATAATCAGGGTGCCTTCGTGGCCTTAAATGCTACTTATTTACATAAAATACCTTCGTGGCTAATTAATAAAATAAAAATATAAACTAAAAAGATAATAAAGAAATGTTGTGGAGGAGTTAGATAGCTCCTTCACAGGGTATAAATATAACGGTGAATGCAAAAGATTTTGGGGTGCTTTGCCTGCTGTGGCCCTGCCACAGTTTTATATGCAGCCGCTGCAGCCACAGCAGCAACAGTTTCAGCTATCTTCCTTCCAAAATTGGTGACACTAGCTCAAAGTTTGTTAAAGGTGGGGGAAGAGAGGCTGGGCGCGTTATGGGTGGGTATGGCATTCAAATTATTCCTAAATTAAAGCGCGCACAGCCTAAACGAAATGAGCTAGAAGGATGAAATTTTCACACAATATTGCATGCAGGTAGAAAGTGGGCACTAAGAAACGAATTTTATTTTGGACAACTCTTTCGAGTACCTCCCATCAAAGGCGTAGCCAGAATCCGAGAAAGGGGGGGGCCAAAAAAAAAATTTTTTTTAGAAAGCAAAAAAACGAAGTCTTGTAAGGTATTGGTAGTGTGGTTTTGTGTTTATTTACCTTTTTTTTTCAACGTTTTTTTTTTACATTAACAAAAGTAGAAAAAACAAAAATTATGCAAGCATCAATTTACGTTTATTTTTGGCGAACTCCTCCAAGACAAGCTCTTCCAGCTCCGCTTTTCTTTCTTTTACTAAACGCCTGTGCGCACTTAGCATGCATAGCCCTGAAATGAAAAGAATGCTTTAACTGGATTTTTACAGGAAAAATATTTTCATTACCATTAAGACGTGATTCCGTCATTGTAGTCCTTAGCCAAGTCTTCACTCTACGCAAAGTACTGAACGATCGTTCAACTGTCGCTGCAATCAGAGCTGCTTGATCTATGCTTTCTTTTCGATGCTAAATAAAAAGCAATAAATGTGACCAGTGCACTTGAAACTGTAGCGTGCTAATATAACTTACATTTAAAAAACCGTCGAATGTCCATATTTTGTTTTTTCCAAATATAATTGTACGCAATGTTATTGTTTAATTGTTATTGTTTATCGAAATTATCAGACGCAAGTTTCGATGTGAATGTCGATAACAAGCAATGAGCAAACTCTGCAATAAATTTTATTATTTTTGCTTATGAATAATGAATTTTCACAAAAAAAAATTTAATTTAATTTTTGTCAAGGGGGGTCAGCTGCCCCCCCCCTGCCCCCCCCTGGCTACGCCCTTGCCTCCCATACATTTTGCTGCACTTTTACCCATTCCAAAAACAAACCACATTACCCATTCCACTACTGCCGCCTGATTGTCGCACAAGCTGAGGGATTGATCGCGAGCGAGAATACAAAAACAAAACAAATGCGCAGTGACGCCTTTGTGTCGCACAAGCAAAGTCATAAAGAAAGTTTCGTACACTTGCAAAAAAAAAACGGATTTCCGATTCTTAATGAATAAGTGCATACACAATTAAGTGAACAATGCGCTTGAAAATAATTTTCATAATTTTATGTACATGTATCACTTCGCACAGTGCACATTGTTTTTTTTCTCAAATTTGTGTGCCTTTGACAATTGATTTACGACCCAAGTAGCGTTTGTTGTTGGTGTTAGTGTTGTTGTTGGGCCCGCACTGCTACTTTATGTTGGTGTCGTTGATTTAAAAAAATCAACAACATCAAAACAAAACTTGGTGCGTCTAGACTCTAGAAAAATTTTGCAAACCAAAATACATATGTTGTGTGGGTGGATTTGCCTACTTGCTGCTAATATAACTATAATCTATATACAATTTAACCCTTCGATGCGTGAACAGGTCCCTGGGGACCTTTTTTTATTTTTAAGTTTTTTACTATCAAAAAAAATTTTTTTTTTTTTAAATTGTTTATTATTGTCTAAAGAAGAAAACTGTAAATTTAGAATTTTTTTTTTTATTTTTTTTTTTTTTTTTACATATGCCATATAAAAGTCAATAAAATTTACATATAAAACACCTTATTTTCTATTGTTGTTGTTGCTGCTGTTGGCCCACCGAGGCCTGTTCGCAGGTATAACAGCGGTGGAGGACTGTAGAATGCTCTCCGCAAACAGCACTGTCGCAATTGAAGCAGTAGGCCCTTGTTTTCCGCTGACGTCCGTACTCAGAACGGTAAAGGCGGCATGACGGCCTGTTCGTCCTAGGCGCAAATGCTGGTGAATTTACTTCTACCGGTCTTGGTATTATCTGAAAAGATAAAAAAAACAAAAAACATAATAATTAGTAGTCTGATAGTGAAATTGGAGAAGTTTTTTCTTACCCTGACATCAAATGTCTCCATCGCATTACGTATCCTTTGATGCTTCGTTATTTGGCTATTCAGCGCCCGATTTTCAATGTTTGGCATTGCCAACTGCCTGGTGAGGAGCTGAAGAAACGCCCGTCGTCGATCACTTCGTTGGGCAGGCTGCATTTCATTGTATATTGTGAATGCAGCAAGTGCAGCAACGTCTATCATGTTATAGAACATTGCCAATGGCCAGCGTTGTGTAGAGCGTTTGCAGGAGTAAGTGCCCAGCATTTGATCCATAACATCTACGCCAGATTTATTGGCATTGTAATCCAGAATGCTATAGGGTTTTCGCTTTGCACTGGCCTCGTCGACAGCGCAAGTATAGTGTTCAGTAGACATAAGAAGAACAGCTTTATTTCGTTTTGGCACATATGAAGATAGTGCTATATCGCCATCGTTGAAGCCGAACAATGTGGTGAGGACAGGACGCTGGCGATTTTTCTGGAACTCCTGCGGTACGAACCTCTTATTTGCGCGAACTGTTCCAACGTAGCTCGTTTTCCTCCTCATCAAAATACGTGCCAAATCCAACGTTGTGAAGAAGTTGTCTGCATAAACTGTGCGGCCAGTATCCATATATCTCGCCATAAGCGTCAGTACAACATTTTGGCCCTGATTTACTTCACGATCCTGGTTTGGCAATTTACCAGAATAGATCATACCTTTGACGGGATAGTACGATTTGGAGTCACACAACCACCATACCTTTATACCATACTTAGCAGGCTTAGACGGAATGTATTGTGTGAAGCGGGTACGGCCTCTGTAGGGGAATAACTGCTCATCAACTGTCACTGACTCATGCGGAGTGAAAGTTGCTGCTAGGTTTGACTGCAACATTTCCCAAATGTCGTCAATTGCCGCTGTTTTGCTGGTGATTAGTCGCTGCTGTCGTGTATTTGCATTGTCGAATCTTATGAACTTCTTGATGCACATAAAACGATTGTATGACAAAGCAGCTTTGTATATTGGGTTACGTGTTGGGCCCCATAACTCTCTAGCAGGTTCGGTATTCGACTTGTTGAGTCCAGCATGTAGAATAATTGCTAAAAATGCATCAAACTCTCTCAGTGTAATGGTATTCCACTCCTTCATCTTCGTTGGATTTGCCAAATTCCATGCAGCTGTGACTTCCCTGGCTTTCCTATTCGTTTCGCGTATTATTATGTACGCTATGTCTTCACTGATGATGGAGCGGAATATAGTGAAGGGATCATGTACCGCCCCGTTTGGCCCTGGTCTCCTTCTTGTGAAGTCAACCACATTATGAGCACGAATGCGAGAAGAAGGGGGTGCTGTTTTACACCATTGTGTGCCATCTTTACCATAATAGAAATTGTCATTGGTTTGCTGTGCATTATTTTCTTCGTCGTCAACATCGCTGTCATCGCTTTCTTCATTTACTTCGATATATTGTTCAGTTTCTGCGTCTGAATCATCACCATGAAAACCTGGTTCATATATGTAGTCGTCATCATTTTCAGCTGTATCGCCAAAAGCATCATAATCTTCGTCACCGCTCAGCTCTCCTTGCATAAAATTAGCAAATCTGTCGTCAGCTGCACGCCTTTCATCTGCACTCATTTGCTGGTATCTGCTACTACGGCGTACAACCATTTCAGCAACTTCAATATCTTGGTCTGCCATTTCAATTTTATTATACTTTTATACTTTTATTTTCACTTTGTAAACACACTTTACTGCTCACTGTCTGAACTTAGAATGATTTGGCTGACGAAATTAGAACCTCTTATATACTCTTTCATACGTCCTGGCCTTCAGGTTACATTTGCTGTGCACATCTGCTCTTAGAACCTCTTATATACTCTTTCACACGTCTACCTGGCCTTTAGGTTACCTTTTTGTGCACATCTGCTCTTAGAACCTCTAACACACTCTTTCATACGTCTACCTGGCCTTTAGGTTACCTTTTTGTGCACATCTGCTCTTTGTACATAAAAAGTGAAGTATAGGTAGCAATTCTAAGAACTAGTTTATTGTGTTTGCCAGATTATTATGCTTTCAAGGACACAATAACAATAATCCAAAAATTACCAAAAAGTCACAGAACACGAAGAACAAATGAATTTATAAGTGTTTTCTTGCATTTTCAGTACAAGGTCCTCAGGGACCTGTTCACGCATCCGAGGGGTAAACGCGTTTAGAAGCCTATAAAACCTTAACCATTGCTCCGCTCAGAACGCGGAATACCTTAAAAGACGCAGAACAAAATTCTCTTGGAATGGTAACTTTGGGGGGTGTTGTCTTGGCCGAAATAGGAGTAAATTGCGTTTGAAAACGCAATAGGTCCCTAGGGACCTGTTCACGCATCGAAGGGTTAAAACAAGCAAAGGCCGTTCACATAATTTTGTATACAAATCTATGCATGGCTGCGTCGTATGAACCACGCTCTTCGTCCCAAACTCAAAGAGCCGCTTAAAACTTAACAGAGCGCGCGCGTTGCTCTTATGATAACGAGATAATTTGAAATCTCGCTCCGATCATGCTCCTCTGTTGTTGCTCATTTACGTTCACTCTCTATTTTATGTGCGCGCTCTGCATGTCAATCATAAAGTTCAATAACCCTACCTCCTCCGCACACACTAAATCAAAACTAAAGGCTAAAGTACGTGTGAGTTTAGGCTATGCAATTCACTTAACTGCAGCCTTTTAGATATGTTTTGCTTTGATTCAGTGCGTGCGAAGAAGGCAGCGATACTACGCTCTTTGTTTGACTTGCAGAGCGCGCGTATACATAAGAGAGTGAGCCAAAACCATGATACAATATACCGATAACGCATTGCGCATAAAATGCTGTTTTGCGTGACGTCACATGTTTTTCATATTGCATATTGCTGTTGATGCTGATCAAGAATATCGGTCGGCGATGCTTTTTTTTGCCTGTTACATACTTTTGCACAAAACAATTATACCCTTTGTTACTCATTATTAAAGTAGCGATCTAAGGCTGGGGTAGAGCTCAGCTCAGGCCAGGATGATTTTACAATAAAATTTATAAAATACCGAGACTCAGAGAGCATTTCGGCAACCCTGATACAAATCAAACCTACGCACCTCGAGAAAACGCTCGAGAGATGCCCAAAAGTAGACGACAGGACACCTACAAGACTCACCACAACGCGCAGAGAAACCCTCGGAACGCGCTGTATTGGGCCCCGTGGTGCCCCGGGCGATGCCGGATAACCGCAAAACGTGCAGAGAAACGCTCGGAACACGTGTTGCGGCCACTTCGCGGTTTTTGTGTTGCTGTCTGCTGCTGAGGCCTCTGCCGTTGCCTCGGCTTTGCTGCTCTCGCTGCGACACTTCGCGGCTTTTGCTCTGCCGTCGCTGTCGGCTGTTGATGCCTCTGCTGTCGCTTTGATTATCGCTGCTCTCGCGGTGACACTTCGCGGCTTTCGTGCTGCTGTTGCGGTTTTGCTGCTGATGTTTCTGCTGTCGCTTCGTCTGTAACGGCTCTTGCTGATGTCTCTGCTGTTAGCAACCAGTGCTGCTCATCGCAGTCAGTGCTGAGCATTTCCTGTTCGTGAACCTGTACCCAGTTCCCTTGTCTTAAATGTAAATACTAGTGTTTGTCAGCTTACTTATTATTATTATTATTACCTTCTTGGTTGTAAAGAATAATACTCAGGGTGCCTTCGTGGCCTTAAATGCTACTTATTTACATAAAATACCTTCGTGGCTAATTAATAAAATAAAAATATAAACTAAAAAGATAATAAAGAAATGTTGTGGAGGAGTTAGATAGCTCCTTCACAGGGTATAAATATAACGGTGAATGCAAAAGATTTTGGGGTGCTTTGCCTGCTGTGGCCCTGCCACAGTTTTATATGCAGCCGCTGCAGCCACAGCAGCAACAGTTTCAGCTATCTTCCTTCCAAAATTGGTGACACTAGCTCAAAGTTTGTTAAAGGTGGGGGAAGAGAGGCTGGGCGCGTTATGGGTGGGTATGGCATTCAAATTATTCCTGAATTAAAGCGCCACAGCCTAAACGAAATGAGCTAGAAGGATGAAATTTTCACACAATGCATGCAGGTAGAAAGTCGGCACTAAGAAAGGAATTTTATTTTGGACAACTCTTTCGAGTACCTCCCATACATTTTGGAGCACTTTGACCCATTCCAAACACAAAACACATTACCCATTCCACTACTGCCGCCTGATTGTCGCACAAGCTGAGGGTTTGATCGCGAGCGAGAATACAAAAACAAAACAAATGCGCAGTGACGCCTTTTATTTTCTATTGCAGATGGGGATGCCACCAGCTATCTTCCTACCTAATGTAGTGACTCTAGCTCAAAGTTTGTAAAAGGTTGTGGAAGGGGGGCTGGGGGCGGTATGGGTGGGCCTGGCTCCAAAATATATTTGGGGGTCGCTACCAGTTGTCTTCCTACCAAATTTGGAGACTCTAGCTCAAACACTATGAAAGATACACGCATTCCCGTTTTTAACGAAAAGTTGGGGCGGCTGGGGTGATCAAGGGCGGTATGGGTGGGCGTGGCAACCAAATGATGCAGTTTTTTGGGGATCGTCATCACCTATATTGGCGCTAATTTTGGTGGCTCTAGCTCAAAAACTGAGGAAGATATAGGCGTTTCTAATTAAAAATTAAGGGGTGGCGGGGGGCGGAATGGGTGGGCGTGGCACCAACATTTTTCGGGGATGACATTAGCTACGTTCCTTAATTTTAATTTTAATATTTTTAATTTACTATGCCATAGATAAAGACAATTAGAAAGTTTCAAGTCTTTAGCTTGAATTGTGTGGAAAAACGTTGCGTTCATACAGACAGACAACATGACAGACATACTCCCAATATACTCTTTACCTTCGGTATCGAGTATAATGACGTGCCTGATTCTCTACCTCAATGGTGGCGTGGAAAACAGAATGTTAAATACTTTGCTTTAATATTTTGTGAAATATTTTCTAATTTATTTATTTAATATCTTCTGTTGCTAAAATTTATATAAACTATCCGCGCAGCGAAGTAAGCGGGCACTTACAAGTCTATATATATAAAAGAGTTTGTCCAGAAGGATAAGAATTACTGAGCCACAGCCTAAACGAAAAGAGCTAGAAGGCTGAAATTTTCACACAATATTGCATGCAGGTAGAAAGTGGGCACTAAAATTCGAGTACAAAATACAAAAACAAAACAAATGCGCAGTGACGCCTTTGTGTCGCACAAGCAAAGTCATAAAGAAAGTTTCGTACACTTGCAGAAAAGAAACGGATTTCCGATTCTTAATGAATAAGTGCATACACAATTAAGTGAACAATGCGCTTGAAAATAATTTTCATAATTTTATGTACATGTATCACTTCGCACAGTGCACATTGTTTTTTTTTTTTTTCAAATTTGTGTGCCTTTGACAATTGATTTACGACCCAAGTAGCGTTTGTTGTTGGTGTTAGTGTTGTTCTTGGGCCCGCACTGCTACTTTTTGTTGGTGTCGTTGATTTAAAAAAATCAACAACATCAAAACAAAACTTGGTGCGTCTAGACTCTAGAAAAATTTTGCAAACCAAAATACATATGTTGTGTGGGTGGATTTGCCTACTTGCTGCTAATATAACTATAATCTATATACAATTTAAAACAAGCAAAGGCCGTTCACATAATTTTGTATACAAATCTATGCATGGCTGCGTCGTATGAACCACGCTCTTCGTCCCAAACTCAAAGAGCCGCTTAAAACTTAACAGAGCGCGCGCGTTTCTCTTATGATAACGAGATAATTTGAAATCTCGCTCCGATCATGCTCCTCTGTTGTTGCTCATTTACGTTCACTCTCTATTTTATGTGCGCGCTCTGCATGTCAATCATAAAGATCAATAACCCTACCTCCTCCGCACACACTAAATCAAAACTAAAGGCTAAAGTACGTGTGAGTTAAGGCTATGCAATTCACTTAACTGCAGCCTCTTAGATATGTTTTGCTTTGATTCAGTGCGTGCGAAGAAGGCAGCGATACTACGCTCTTTGTTTGACTTGCAGAGCGCGCGTATACATAAGAGAGTGAGCCGAAATCATGACACAAAAAATACCGATAACGCATTGCACATAAAAAGCTGATTTGCGTGACGTCACATGTGACCGGTTGGGTATGATTTTCATATTGCATACAGACATTGTAGTGGATTTGAATAAGCCACGACTGTTAAAAGTGAATTAATCGATTGAAAATGCGATGTGCAGCTTTAATATGAAACAACAATATAAATTTTAAGAACAATTTGTTTGTATTGTTTCATCTAAAAACTGCTTAGCGCATTTTCAATCAATTAATTCACCTTTAACAGTCGTAAAGGCCCAGTTACGCGAACTTATTATGAATTGAACTGAATTGAATTGAATTATTGAACTTGAAGCTGGACTAAAAGCGATTACGCAAAACTTCAACTGAATGAACAGCTGCTTGTATTTTTTTGACATTCTCACAATTAAGCGCCAGTTTCTGCCGACGTTTTTGACATTCACACAATTTCTTTCCAAAAAAATAATAATTTAATTAAAAATGTGTGATATGTTGGCATTATATGTATTTAATAAATATATATATATATATGGGTATAATAAGTATGAAAATGCCGTAAATCCGAACGCACCAAGCGATTCAGTCGATGCTCGTCTGTTTTTAAATCAGCTGTTCAACTGGAACTTGAACTTGTCGTGAACTGAATTTCAAATTCTGTTTTCTACAGGTTCACAATTCAATTCAATTCAATTCAATTCAGATCAAGTTGAGGCTAACCAGCTAGCAGTGTTTTCCGTTCAGTTGAATGGATCAGCTGTTTTCACAATTCAAGTTAAATTCTAGATAAGTTCGGGTAACTGGGCCTTAAGACGTATTCTACGTCAAACAAATTTTAGATCTTCTTTTTATTGTTTATAAATACATTGATATAATGTACTAGATCTATAAACAAAACTTAATGAGTGTTCGAATCACTAGCGATGTGTTAACACCGTTTTGTTTGTTACGCGGTACACCAAAGCCTCGATTTGCGTCGTCCCGATCTGCGTCGTCTTCGAAGTTGCGTCGTTTATAAATTTTCGGATTTTCAGAGATGCGTCGTTAAAGTTTCAATTTGCGTCGTTGTGGTATTGCAAAAATGGTGTACACACTTCTCATTGTACTGTGTATACAAAAAAAAAGAGGGGAATGGAAAACTAAAATAGGTACACAATGCGTGTTGTGTACTTATTTTTGCTTTTTTTTTTTCGTCGTTGTTGTTGGCGGGTGATGATCAGCTGGCCTGGCCTGGCACTTTTCGTGTGTGTACGATAATCCTATGTAATATATAAAAGTTTGTCCGAAAATGGCGTTTTAAAAACTTCAGATATAGCGGGGAAAAATTTCAACACTGACATCGTTTTATGTTCGTAAGCCCATGATGGAATAAGTATAAGGTGGTTTCGTCGGCAAAAAGCGAGCCCTTTGCTATGCTAGCAAAAAGTGCTTGTGAACCGCACACTTTACAGTGAGTGTAAGCGAAACGGCTGTAGAGTATGTTGATTAACCCCAGACTGGTCCGTGAGGCTTAGAATAGCCCATTATAAAGAGAGCAGAGCTCGCAAAAAAAGGGCCTCACTTTCAGAACGTCCGAAAAAGAACGGATACATTGGGACAGAATGAAAAAAGGGAGCGAGAAATCACCCTCAATTCTGTTTTTGATCAATGAGTTGAATATTCAACCAACGACCGTTTTTTCGTTTTCGTTTTACTCGTGCCTTCCGCGGACCTTTTTGGTTGAGCACAAACGCAAAAAGGTCTTTTGCATATGTTTGCGTGTTTCTGTGTCTTTTGCGTCGGTCTACTTAGCGTGTGTGTGTACGTGCGATTTTGTGCAGTCGGCCGTGGCAGAGGGTTATGCACACGCTGCCTCGTGTGCATAGGAACGTCGCGACGCGTCTGATACAAAAAGACTTTTTTTGCTTTCACTTTTAACATTTTACTTATTTGCAGATAATTATTTTATGACACACGACCATTTCACTCTTCTCAAATTTGCATTGCAAGACTGATTCTTGTGTTTGCTCGACGGAAACCCCGCAACGGAGCACACAAGAGAAGGGAAAAAAGGGCCTGCTTCTGAACGAGACCGATTGGGGTAAATTTTTTTCGGTCTTTTAGGCAAGCGGAAGGAAACAATAAAAAGGGTTGACCGTCTTTTGCGAGCTCTGGTGTAAACACAGCATAACATATGATTTTGTGTGTGCACTCGAACGTTAGAATTGGCATTTACTACGCAGTAAATTATTCATTTGCCGTTTGGATTTTTTTTTTTTAATTTTAACCATTTTTAATTTATATTTTATGAATTTTATGTTTTAACTAATAATGAATACAATTTTAAAAATATTAAAATAAGACTGAAAAAGGCGTTGTTTTTAATAAAATATCAATTTTTTTCATAAAATTTACAACCAGGAACCAATTAACGAAAACTAGTACTTGCGGTCCCAATTAACAACGCAAATCGTGGCTTTGGTGTATAAGTATAAATATAAAAAATAATATTATCACTTTTATAACTTTATATAATAGTTGTCAATCCAATAACCCTGCACCTGCACAAGAAAATAATATTGTAGATGTTGAGGCAGTTCACAAAAATCAAGATCAGTTGCAAAACCATTCAATTTTTTGTTTTGTTTTGCTTTTGACTGCCACCAACAGATGAACAAAGCGCGCACATTCATACGCATAAAATATGTATATGAATGCATTATGTTCTGCTTCTTCGTGAATGCACAGACACACACGCACTTACAGACAAACATAGCGGACTTCTTTAATAAGAGAATGATGAGTGTTGGATACCCTAACTAGTTTATTTGCTATATAAATTAATTAATTTATTAATATTCTTTAACCATTTTTAGTTATTTCTCAATTGTTTGCTAAGCGCCAACTTATACTTATCAAAATATGCAACTATTGCAATAATATTATTGAGCTACATACATATCCACAATAGCATTTATGTTACATTAGGGTATCCAACATTCATCATTCGTAAGTTCTTTCTCTTCCCGCCAGTATTGGCAACTAGTTTAGAACTAGTCTAGAACTAGTTGCAAAGTGGAAAGGACTGGTTCTCGCTCGATTGCTTTTCAATGCTAACAACTGTTTAATTTTACATGGGGATGTCCTAGGACGGCAACTAGTTCTCCTCAGCATTACCTTGAACTAGTTCTGAACTAGTTCTATTGGGACAAAACTAGAACTAGTTGCCAAGTGACTACTTTGGGACAAAACTAGAACTAGTTGCCAACTGACTACTTTGGGTCAAAACTAGAACTAGTTGCCAACTGACTACTGTTTAGGTGTTTATATATATATATAGACTTAAGTCAGCAGTTATCAAGTTATCATAGGTCAGGAATAGTATTACGCCAACCCGGCAGTTGCCAATTAGAAATTCTGCATTGGCAAGCAATTGCTGCGTCAGTAACCCAGTAACTCAATATAACCAAATTTATACATATGATAAGTAAGCTATTTTTAGCTATAAATACCATTAAATTTGACAATAAATATCAGTACTTGTTATACCATCAACAAACCGTATTCACTCATTCATAAAGGAATTCCCTCACCACACAGTCCAACTAGTTACAAGTGCTAGTTGCGACGCTAAACAAGCAGTCAGTTTATGTACTGAATGCTCAATCCTAAACCTACAAATACATTT
The DNA here is from genome assembly GCA_018901835.1 of Scaptomyza graminum. NCBI lineage: Eukaryota > Metazoa > Arthropoda > Insecta > Diptera > Drosophilidae > Scaptomyza > Scaptomyza graminum. The sequence continues at coordinate 88,138 of JAEIFL010000157.1, read as the reverse complement.
TGGTGACCCCGACGAAGGACTCCACACAAGGATTCTTCAAACACAAACAGAAAATAAACTCTATTATTCCTTGACCACATCACGGTTGCGATTCGAAGCGTAAGCCAGCTCACCAAGGAGCGAATAAAACACTTCCAACGGGTCAGGAATAGACAAGAGTGACAATACAAACAGTTCTGAGATCAGAGAGAACAAAAATTGATTATATACAAACTCATTAAACGTCACACAAAGACAAAATGAGCATTGAAAAATCGATAAACTTGGAAGAGGTCCTAGACGTGCAACAAGAAATAAGCGAGGAGATCGCACGGCTTGTAAGGAACACAAAAAAGGAACCAAGCCAAGGCCAATATCCTAGAGGAAAAGTGGACTATGTTCAAGACCAACAATGTCTTGATAAAAAACTCTAAGTTAGAGGAGTCTCACGCGTACCACAAGTTTTTTGAAGAAGTTCAAGCGTTGGTCATAGAAACCAGAACTTACTTAAAAGAACATGCTGATTTTGCAGAACAATCAAGCAGCAATAGGACGGAACAAAAAACCGCCAATTCTACAGAAAATGTTGATGCCAAAGCGAACAATAATGCCAAGCTAAATGCATTATGCCGTCGGCAAAAGGCGATGATTGCCTCATTGAATCGCGCCATTCAACACAAGCCCCGTAACGCAGAAATTATAAACTCGTTATGGGCAAAGCTTTAAGAGTCCCACTTCCAAATGTACGAGGAGTGCGAGGACCCGGAAGAAGCAGGCTATGACGCCACTGAGTATTTAATGGCTGAAGCTGAGGTTAGGAACGTACTGACAGACATGTCAAAAAGTACGGTGTCCGATGACATTAAGTTGCCACCTATCTCCATTCCCAAATTTGATGGAGATATAATAAAGTGGTCTCAGTTCTTCGATATGTTTTCATGTATGATACATGAATCGAGAATGCCAACCATACGCAAGATGTGGTATCTCAAGACCAGCGTAATCGGAGAGGCGGAAAGACTGATCCGCCACATCGATCTCAAGAAGGAGAATTACCTCTACGCATGGGAGATCTTAGTTGATGCGTTCAATAATCCGAGAGATGTTGCATCTCGGATATTAGACCGTCTTCTGCATCAACACACCTGCAGCGACGATGTGAAGTCTCTAAAGGAGCTGCACATCACAACAGTTGAGTCATTAGCTTCGTTGAAGGGACTCGGGATTGACATCGCAACATGGGATCCCATAATCATTGCCATCCTGAGGTGTAAGTTGGATGGCACCAACAAAACCCTATATGAACAATCATTGGGTAATACAAAAGAAATCCAGCCATTGGACACCATGCTCCAAATCCTCGAACAGCGAGTTCGCGTCATGGCTACAGGAAAAAAGGCATCTTCGACTTATAAGAAGGAGCCTAAAAATACAACTTGTGCCTCGTCTTCAAATTCACCCAAAGCATGTCTTTATTGTAAAAAGACAGGTCATTATTTGTCCAAATGTGACGATTTTCGAGCTAAAACCGTCAGCGAGCGTCTTAATTGGGTGCAACGGCAAAAGTTATTCGTCAACTGTTTTAAAAATGACCATAAGACGAATGCTTGCCCTAGCAAATTCAGTTGCTTTAAATGCAACAAAAAACACCACACTTTGCTACATTTGGAGAACGGTATCGCTTTAGCAGCAGAGCCACACACACAAGTTGTGGCATCCGCTAACAACCAAAATTACAACTTACTTGCAACAGCCAAGGTAGTTGTACAAGCGAATAATGGACAGCAGGCAACATTCAAGGCACTCCTGGACTCTGGATCACAGATCAACGTCATCTCTGAAAGGCTAGTGACAATGCTGGCATTAAAACGTCATGACACAACTCTCCGGATTGAAGGCATCGGAGGAAACACACGGATCAGCAAAGCTCGTGTAAATGTGACAATTAAATCGCTACACAGCAATTTTACAATGCGAATGGAAGCATTTGTATTACCGAATATAATATCGGATCAATCTGTCCAATCGATCAACAAGTCGAATTGGAGCATGCCGAATAATCTGCCACTTGCTGACCCGTACTTCAACAAACCAGGTAAAATTGATTTGTTGATTGGAGCAGAGCATTATTACTCAATACTGCTCCCTCAACAACACAGAATATCCCATTCTGGTCCAGTTATGCAAAAGACTGAATTCGGTTGGATTATTGCTGGAAAAGTTAAGGCAGCAAATGAGTCATCAGTCATTTGTGCGGCAGCAACTAATGAGGAAACTAATGAACTATTAGAACGATTTTGGACGCTGGATAACATGGAAACAGCAGAGAGACATCGAACACCGGTTGAGGCCCATTGCATAAAGCATTTTTTGGAGAATTTGCAGTTGGCAGTGGACGGCCGACTCATTGTAAAGCTTCCATTTTCTGAATTCAGCCTTGAGAGATTCCATGGAGATTGCGACCAAACGATTTTTATCTTTTGAGCGCAGAGCTTCTGCAGATACGTGGAAACAGTATGCAGCGTTCATGTCGGAATATGAGGATCTGGGACACATGAAAGAAGTGCCACCACAACAGATTCCCAGAGGTCATTACTTCATCCCTCATCATTGTGTGTTAAAACCTGATAGCACCACTACAAAGCTACAAGTAGTTTTTGATGCATCCTAAAAGACGTCTTCAGGAAAGTCACTTAACGACATATTGCAAGTATTACCCACTGTGCAAAGTGGCCTAATGTCAATCTTGTTAAGATTTAGAACGCATAAATATGTGTTCACTGCAGACATTGAAAAGATGTACCGTCAGATTTGGATCAATCCAGAGAACCAATTCCACCAGATGATTGTTTGGAGAAACAACCCCAAGGAGCAGCTAAGGTACTATAGACTCAAAACAGTTACCTACGGCACGGCCTCAGCTCCATTTTTAGCAACAAAGTGTCTGAACCATTTGGGTGCAACACATATGGACAAATCACCAGTAGGAGCCACTGCATTAGTAAATGACTTCTATGTAGACGATTGCCTCACAGGAGCAGACTCAGTCCAACAAGCTGTCCAAATTCGAGAAGAGTTGTCAAAGATCCTGCGTCCCTATGGATTTAACTTACGAAAATGGTGCTCGAACAACGAACAACTATTGCAAGGGATATCCAAGGACGACATTGCAAGCGAAGTAAACTTCGAGAACACAGTGGACAATTACAGGATTAAGACATTGGGACTTATATGGATGCCAAAGGGAGACCAACTGTGTGGCCGCCTCAGAGCAGCGCAGCTACGAAAATAACTAAACGTGTCGTTTGCTCTGAGCTGGCACAAATCTTCGACCCCCTAGGCTTGTTCGCTCCCGTCGTTGTGAAAGCCAAAATTTTCATGCAACGACTCTGGGAAGACAAACTCGAGTGGGATGACGAATTACCCACACCCCTTCAGAACGACTGGAAGGACTATCGAGAGGACTTGAAGAGCCTAAATTCGATGCAAATTCCTCGACATATGTACGACGGAAAGGTTCCAATCAAAAAAGAACTGCATACATTTGTGGACACTTCGGAACGCGCATACGGCGCAGCAGTATACATTCGCGCAACGTACAAGAATAAACAAATTTCTGTGCGTTTGCTATGCTCAAAATCTCGAGTAGCCCCAACGGCAAAGCAATCACTCCCGCGATTTGAACTTTGTGCTGGGTGCTTGGGTGCTGAGCTCGCGGACACGATTCGACGGGACCTGAACTTGAACTTCAACACAGTACCAGGATACTTTTGGTCGGATTCTACGGTTGTCCTGTAATGGATCAATGCAGCTGCCTCTACATTCCATACATTTGTGGCCAACCGAATAGCAAAGATCCAAGCATTGACGAGCCAAAATCATTGGCGCCATGTGTCATCCGCTAACAACGCGGCAGATGTTCTGTCAAGAGGAATATCTGCACGAAGATTACCTGAGCATAATTTATGGCTATACGGACCACTGTTCCTGCATGGGTCTCCAGACAAATGGGCAACCATACCCAACATCATTCCAAGCAACCTGGAAAAGAAAACAAAACATATAAGCCTGGCAATATTCCCATCTACAATAGGTGAAGAATTGTACACTTGCAGACACAGTCATTTGTTCCACAAGTTGCAACGCATTGTGGCTTACTTGTTGCGCTTCTGCTACAAAAAATACAGATCAGCAACTTCCACGCTTTGCATCAAGGAATTGGATTACGCTCGCAACTTAATTTTGCGGACAATACAACAAGTTGAATTCACTGCTGATCTCAAAATGTTGCGACGATACAATACAGTGGACAAAAAGAGTCCTATTTCATCGATGTCGCCAATACAAGGTACAGACGGCCTTATGCGAGTTGGAGGTCGATTGGAGCAAGCCCCACTCCCATACAATGCCAAACATCAGATTTTGTTGCCGTACAATGACCCAATTGTAAAGATGCTATTGCGCGAGTTGCATGAAGATAACATGCACTGCGGCGCTCAAGCCTTACGAGCAACGCCAAGGCAACAATATTGGATCCTGAAAGACAAAACTATGTCAAGAAATATCATTCACAATTGCGTAAAATGCAACAAGGCAAAACCAAAGTTAATGAACCAAATTATGGGCAACTTGCCTGCCGATCGAGTAACACCGACACGCCCGTTCCTCACTACAGGTGTAGACTATTGCGGACCAATCTGGATTCATCATAAACTTCGCGGAAAGCGACCAGACAAAGCATACATTGCCGTCTTCTGTTGTTTCTCTAACAAGGCGGTACACCTTGAGTTGGTGAGTGATCTAACAACAGACGCCTTTTTAGGAGCCTTACGGCGCTTCTTAAGCCGTCGAGGCAAGTGTCAAACAATTCATTGTGACAACGCCACTAACTTCGTTGGAGCAAACAACCAACTGAAGGAACTACAAGGATCAATCTTTGGCGAAAAGGGCCAAGCAGAGATCATCAATCAGTGCAACAAAAAACAAGTTGCCTTCAAATTTATTCCGCCACGAGCGCCATCGTTTGGAGGGCTATGGGAGGCTGCGGTCAAGTCTGCAAAACGACTTTTGGTCACCACAACCCATACCGCATCCCTGACATTTGAAGAATTAAACACTGTGATCATCGAAATTGAAGCAATCCTCAATTCTCGCCCAATCACACCTATGGCAAATGATCCAACGGATACAACCGCCCTCACTCCAGCACACTTTTTAATTGGGGAAACGTTGACTGCTCCTCCCGAACGAAAAATCCTTGTTAAAACGTTGGGAGTTAGTATCCAGACTAAAGCAAGGATTCTGGAAGCAATGGTCGCAAGAATACTTGCAAGAACTGCAACCCAGGCACAAGTGGAAGTGCGCTAAATCCAACATTAAGGAAGGTATGCTTGTGATCGTCAAGGAAGACAACGTGCCTGTGATGAGTTGGCCAATGGGACGCATTGTAAAAACATACCCAGGACAAGACAATTACGTCAAAGTAGTTGACGTCAAAACTGCATCAGGCCCCTACAAGCGCCCTATAAACAGACTTGCGCCCCTATTTCCAGAAGACATGGCCAAAAAAAGAACTGTCAACGACGCAGAGAACACAGATAAACATGATGCGCCACCCGTACAGCGGAGACGACTGATGTCGCCAACTATCACTTCATCCATGCTAATTCTACTTCTTATGTTACCCTTGGTGCTGACACAGTCAGTGTCTGTGAAAAGATTCGACACAAAGCCTGGAATATTTTATGAGAAAATTGGAACAACAAAGAGAGCTATATCTGACTGGACCATAATTATATATTATGAATTGGAACCATACTGGCGAGATATGAAAACATTTGATTTGGGAATAAACGAATTCAAATACATATGTCCTGAATTAAACAATTTGCACACTTGTGATTCAATATCACAGCACTTTCGGCACTTGTTCGACGAGTTGCAAATGGCAAATGCACTCTTGCAACACACACGAAGACGCCGATCCCCATTTGATGCAGTTGGCAATATTGCAAACAGTCTATTTGGAGTTTTAGACTCGGATTACGCCAAACAAATGACGAAGGTCATAGAGGAGGTAAAAGGCAACGAGGCATTTTTACTGCACCTACTGAGAAATCAAACATCGGTACTTGACTCAACTATCAACGTTGTCAAGACCAGGTCTACATGGGACAAGCGGCTAAAACTACTTGAGCAACAAGTAGCAATCATTAGCCAAAGCAGAGGAAGGTACACAGGCGCACATCTCACGGAAACGTACCTGGCGCTGACAACTCAACTAACACTTCTGGCAGCCACGCTGCAGCGCATGCAATCAGAAATAGTGGACGTTCTGACAGGAATTCGCCACCATACAATCAGCCCAACATTGATTTCCCCTAATCAGCTAAAGGATCAATTGGATCAGATACGGGATCATTTGCCACCAGATCAAACGCTCCCCGTGACAACATCCAACGTAATTCAACTATACAGAATAATGCGATCAGAAGGAACAGCCACCGACACTCATGTAATATTCAGAGTAATATTACCACTAGTGTCAACATCAATACTAGAGCTGTTTAACATTGTGCCAATTCCGGTGTGGGACTCAACAAGTTGGAGATTGTTTGAGCTCAAAACACCTATAATAGCAGTTAACTACCACAGGGATCAGTTCATGGGACTGACACACGATGATCTACGACGATGCCTCACACTACCAAACGAAGAATACGTGTGTTTTGACCATCAAGCAGTGTTCAACGTAAACAAAAGATGTGAGTTCCAGCTCTTTAACAACAAAACAAAAACAGTATGTCAAACAACTCACAGAACCACCAAGATGGTTTGGGAAAAGACACACCAACCGAACAGGTGGATCTTCGCAACACATGCTGCAATGAAACTACAAGCCGTATGCAACGGAACACCATTCACAATACAGCTACAAGACACCGGACTACTCTCATTATCATCTGGTTGTACCGCACGCAATTTGGAGATTAGCATCAGTACGTTCGGCACCATCATAAGTCAAATAAGGCCAAGTTACGCACACTTTGGCGACATAATCAAGCCAAACATCACCCATGTACCTGCGACAAATATCAACATCTCAGAGTACAAGGTTCAAGAAGACAAGGATCTGGACGACATACAGCAGAAGTTGGCAACTCTAAACAGTCAAGAGCTGCCTAACCAATCTAGTTCAGTCCTACATAATCATATCGCATCATATGCCGCCTTAGCTATATCCATCATATTGCTATGTGCCTATGCAATGCGAAAGAAACGCCTATGGACTGTGCAACCAACGGTTCCCAGGAATGAAGTCATCAATACACCTGGCCCAGCAGCATCACCAATACGATTCGTACTAGACCAAGACGATGGTTGAACACCTGTTCAACGGCCGGGAGAATGTTTAGGTGTACATATATATATAGACCTAAGTCAGCAGTTATCAAGTTATCAAAGGTCAGGAATAGTATTACACACACACACTGACTACACATTACGGGTTACTCGTGCAGCGGTCAGCCAACCCGGCAGTTGCCAATTAGAAATTCTGCATTGGCAAGCAATTGCTGCGTCAGTAACCCAGTAACTCAATATAACCAAATTTATACATATGATAAGTAAGCTATTTTTAGCTATAAATACCATTAAATTTGACAATAAAGATCAGTACTTGTTATACCATCAACAAACTCATTCATAAAGAAATTCCCTCACCACACAGTCCAACTAGTTACAAGTGCTAGTTGCGACGCTAAACAAGCAGTCAGTTTATGTACTGAATGCTCAAATACAACTACTTTGTGTCAAAATTTGAATTAGTTGCAAATTGACTACTTAAAAAAAAAAAAAGTATTGCAAATAATTTTAATTTGACACAAAATTATAAGTTGTGCGCTATTTTTTTTGGCTGAAAATAAATAAGACTATTGGTAAAAAAAAAAAAATCTTTTTCATTTCAACAACTTTTTTTTTCTAACGATTACTTATTTTAAACATCAGCTCTTCTTCTGGAGGTTTGTCCCCTTCTGATATTGAAGCTGAAAGATATAAATTTAAGGCGGGTTAACAATGTTAGCTTGAGATTGAAACATGTTTTGTTCCTGTGTGACACACATATTTTTCACATAAGTTCGTCTCACGCACTTTCAATCTCTAACTGGTTTCTCTTGTATCACATATTGCATTGAGAAAAGCTATTCGTTAATTTAGTTTTAAAAGTGGTCAATAAATGGTTTTTTTTCGAAATTAGTAATATATGTTTGAAATCACTAAAAGCTATTCGATAATTTTGGTTTAAAAGTTGTCAATAGATGGCTTTTTTTCGAAATTAGTAATATGTTGCTTGAAAGCTCCTAAGTTTTTACCTCTATTTTACTCAATACAGGGGTAAATGATAATAGAATTAACTATTTAATATTTATTTAGTACATATTTATGAATAAGTATATAACAATAAAATCATTGTTGTATAAAAAAACAAATCGATAATTTTTGTGCCCTTGCACATTTGTTAGCCGAGCTCGAAACATATCGCATTGATCGAATTGTGCGCAAAAGCTCCCGCGCCCAACACCGTCAAGTTCTTCTCTGCGGCTGCGCCTCTTCTACTACAGCAGCAGCAGGAAGAACTGCCTGCGTTATTATGGAATTATAAGCTAATAAAATGGCTTTGTTTTTATCCATTTTTAATTATTTTAATTCAGTTTTTCTAAATTTTGCACACAACGTAAAACAAACATCAGCTCTTCAATGCTCATAGACAGCTGTAATACAATTTCGAAAAATTCACATGTCTTAGCTGAGTTCGAATCAGCTGATTGTATTTTTCACTGGTTGTTGACGCTGACGTTGTAAACTACCAACGTGAATTCCAAATTTTTAAAAGTTTCAGTCTAAGCCAAGCTGACATTGTAAACCCGGCATTATTGTTTTTTATAAAATAAGTATACATTCAATGGGTCTATAAACTATTACCTAATAGCACATTGTAAAAATTGCTTTATTAATGACTTTTTTCCGTGGGTTCCAGAAATGTTGTATACTTGTATAACATTGTCCTCCAGCACACGTTGCAGCCCCATTTTCAACCCAAGCGGCTGTATTATGGATCTTACAGCCTTGATCTAAAATATATAGGAAAACGCAATAAGAATGTATAAGTAACCGCAATGAGAATTAAAAGATATTATTATTTTTACTTACATAGAAATCTCTTGTTTAAGGTGCTTCTGGGGCTCCAGAGGAAATGAAGTGCGGTTGTTTTGTTTGTTTTAGATTGTTTTTATATTTATTTGCTTAGACTTAATTGTTTTTAGATTTTTAATCAAAATTTTAAAATGCACAGCACAGCGTGTTCACAATTGCACTAAAACTGGCAAAAATTAGACAAGCATAAAACGCATAACACAGAAAACAAAATTAAAACCGGTAAATATTAAAGAAGACAAAGAGATAGCTCTTTTCCCCTCTCTCTTTTTCTCTCTCCATTCGCTAAGGCATAGCAAAGCAATTGCTCTCTCAAATGGTATCATCAAATAGAGCACTGAACGCATAAAGATTGTGAAAACGTTTTACAACTGACTACCCGTCGCATTACTTTAGAACTAGTTGCAAAATAGTTAGTTGAGAACTAGTTGCAAAATAGCTAGTTGAGAACTAGTTGCAAAATAACTAGTTGAGAACTAGTGGAGTTTTGGAACTGACTACAAAGCGAACTTGCGGGATTATTATAGAAGTCCACTATGTTAGTCTGTAAGTGTTTGTGTGTGTGAGTATTCACACAAGAAGCAAAACAGAATTGCACTGGACGAAAGATGAATGTTGGATACCCTAACTAGCTTATTTGCTATATTAATAAATGAATTAATTAATATTTTTAAACTATTTTAGTTATTTCTCAATTGTTTGCTTAGCGCCAACTTATACTTATCAAAATAAACAACTATTGCAAATATATTATTGAACTACATATCCACAATTGCACTTATATTTTATTAGGGTATTCAACATTCATCATTCTTGTTGCTAACCAGCAGAGCTGCGTCCCAGCGTCAATTAGGACTCCCAGTACGGTGCACTAAACCTCCTAGGGAGGCTCCGAAAAGTGTCCCGAAGGAGCATATTTGCGGGAGAAAAGTGCATATTAAAGTACATGAAAAAACTGTCCTTAAATTAGCGATTTCGGAGTCCCAAAATGCACCCTCATATAACCTGCAAAGACTCCGTGCGGACTCCTCTTTTCGCCTATGTTTTTTTGGAAAGGGACTCTTAAAATCATCCGAAGATATCCTAGACGGAGTGTTTTGGGATCGGTTTTGGACTCCGATAATAGGAAATGAAAAGTTTTTGAATCAAAATTTCTTAGTCGCTAGGTTGCACAATGTGTTTCCCTAGAAAGCTACTTCTTTTCCTTGCTAAGGCTGCACATTCTGCTATAATGTGCAAGGAGGATTCTCCTTCCATTTGGCAGAATCTGCAAATCTCGCTACTGACTATGCCTAGCTTTGCTAGGTGACCTCCTAGTCTATAATGTCCTGTCAAAAGACCGGTGAGTATCCTGAGTCTATTTTTACCCATTGCTATTACTTGCCTAAACCGTTTAAGGTAATAGCTGTCTAAGAGAAGCTTTGCTTGTCTGAGTCCTGGTGTTCTTGCCCAGCTCATTCTTCGCAGAAATCTCTTTTCGTTTCTAAGCTTTTGCCGTATTGTGCTTCTTCCAACCCCACAGTACGGCTCAGGTCCTATTAGGGGTGTCGCTGCCCCCAGTCTTGCTTGCTTATCTGCCTCTTCGTTCCCCGCTATGTCGACATGTCCCGGGACCCATCTTAGGGCAAGCCTATTTTGTGATCCCAGTGTCTAGCTTGGTTCGTACCTCACGAACTACCTTTGACCTGATTTCGGTCTTGCTAAGTGCTTTTATTGCCGCTTGGCTATCGGATAAGATGGCTATGTCTCTATTCCGATAGTTACGCTTTAAATTAAAGTCCACACACCTCCCTATTGCACGCACCTCAGCTTGGAATATGCTGGTGTGCATACCTAGGGGCTCATGGTAGGTTAGCCGAGGGCCTACCACACCAAGACCGGAGCCTTGTTGTGTCAGGGACCCATCGGTGTACCATTTTATGGTATGTGGCTTCATGTTGTGGACCTCTTCTAGAGATGTCCACTCCTTTTTGTTACAGAGGTGAACTTGAAACTTTTGCACGAACATATGTTCGGCTCTCATTTCGTCCCTTGGCTGTGCCAGTAGGGGAAGTTCACCCGATAGCATATCTTCCTCTACTCGACTAAGAACGTGTCCTCTCCCAACTCCCTCAACGGACATTCTTAAAAGGGTTGCCTTCTGTTGTAGCCTAATTGTGTGATGGAGTAGTGTTATCTCCAATAGAACCTCAAGCGCTGATGTGGGGCAAGTCCTCATCGCGCCCGTGATTCCTACACAGGCTATTCTCAGTAGCTTTTGAAGCTGCTTCTGCACAGTGACTTGCTGTGCCTTATCTCCCCATGCAATCACTCCGTACGTGAGCATGGGCCTTACTTCCATAAGGTATAGCCATCTTATTATCTTTGGCGATGTTCCCCACGACTTCCCGGCTATGCTACGACACGTGTACAGCGCTCTGCAGCAATTCGCAATCGTATTTTGAACATGGGTGCCAAAGTTTAATTTACTGTCAAAAGTGACCCCAAGGTATTTAACTTCCTTGCTTGTTTCTATTCGACTCCCTGCGAGCCTAATCTTCCTCATCCTTTGTAGCTTGCATCTTCTGGTGAATGGAACGATGACTGTTTTTGCAGGGTTTAGGTTGAGGCCAACCTCCCTACACCAATCATGCGTGATCCTTAGTCCCAGTTGAACAGTATCACAAAGAGTTTCTTCATACTTGCCTCGAGCTATCATCACAATGTCATCTGCATAGCCCTGACATTGGATAATAGATCGTCTACTAGTATACTCCATAAAAGAGGTGATAAGACCCCCCCTTGTGGACAGCCCCTTGTGGTTGTTACTGTTACGGTACTATCTTGTATAGATGCCGTAGCCTGTCTGGACCCTAGTAAAGATGAGATCCATCTACTAGTTGTATTGTCCAGCCCTCTTCTATTCAAGGTAGCCTTGACAGCATCATGTGATGTGTTGTCGAAAGCCCCTTCAATGTCTAAAAATGAACAGACTGCTACTTCCTTGTTTACTACTGCCGCCCGCAGAGTGCGGTGCAGCTCATACAGGGCAGTGTCTGTTGACCTGCCTGTTCTGTATGCATGCTGCGTTGCTTGCAGTGGACTCTGTGTAAGCAGAGTACTCCTAATATTGTAGTCCACCAACTTTTCCAACGTTTTCAGCAAAAACGATGTTAAGCTGATGGGTCTGAAGGACTTTGGGTTGGTGGTATCTGTCTTCCCTGCTTTGGGGATGAAGACCACCCTAGCTCTACTCCAGGCGCTTGGTATATGACCAAGTGCTAGGCTACTGATCAGGGCTAAATTAGCCTCCGGCGCCCGCTTTGCTAAAGCCCTATGCAGCCGGGCACCTTCTCTCGTACTTACTATGCACTATGGGTAATTTGACCAGTTTTTTTAAAACGAAAACTGAACTTTGAATGGACTAGCAAAGTGAGTCCCACCTAGTCCCACCTTAAAATAAAAACAGTGTTTTAGAGTGTTTCATTACCTTTAAAATGAGTGTAGTCTTAATTTCCACTTTTAACCACAACCAGAGATATTCCGATTTACAGATCATAACCTTAAATTTGATAATGCGACGTTGTTAGCAAAATGGACTGCAGTGAGTGGAAAAGGGCAAAAATAATAATCTCTATATATAAAAGAGTTCGTCCGCGTTAGAATGGCTCAGCCACAGCCTAAACGAAAAGAGCTAGAAGGCTGAAATTTTCACACAATTTTTTATGCAGGTATTCTGTTTGTCCTAAGAAAGGAATTTTATTTTGGACAACTCCTTCGAGTACCTCCCATTCATATTGGAGCACTTTTACCCACTCCAAAAACAAAACAAATTACCCATTCCACTACTGCCGCCTGTTTGTCGCACAAGCTGAGAGTTTGATCGCGAGCGAGAATACAAAAACAAAACAAATGCGCAGTGACGCCTTCGCGTCACACAAGCAAAGTCATAAAAAAAAAGTTCATACACTCGCAAAAAAGAAACGGATTTTCGCTTCTTAATGAATAAGTGCATACACAATTAAGTAAACAATGCGCTTGAAAATAATTTTCATAATTTTATGTACATGTATCACTTCGCACAGTGCACATTGTTTTTTTTTTTTCAAATTTGTGTGCCTTTGACAATTGATTTACGACCCAAGTGGCGTTTGTTGTTGTTGTAAGTGTTGTTGTTGGGCCCGCACTGCAACTTTTGTTGGTGTCATTGATTGAAAAAAACAACAACAACAAAACATAACTTGGTCCGTGTAGAAAAGTTTTGCACACCAAAATACATATGTATGTTCTGGGGGTGGATTTGCCTACTTGCTGCTAATATAACTTAGACTAAACGTAACACACTTACATTAATAATAAGTATACAATTGCGAACAAGTAAAATAGGTTCGTACACTTGCAAAAAAGTAACGGATTTCCGCTTCTTAATGAATAAGTGCATTCACAATTAAGTGAACAATGCGCTTGAAAATAATTTTCATAATTTTATGTACACGTATCACTTCGCACAGAGCACATTGTTTTTTTTTTTTCAAATTTGTGTGCCTTTGACAATTGATTTACGTTTAGCGTTTGTTGTTGGTGTTAGTGTTGTTGTTGGGCCCGCACTGCTACTTTTTGTTGGTGTCGTTGATTTAAAAAAATCAACAACATCAAAACAAAACTTGGTGCGTCTAGACTCTAGAAAAATTTTGCAAACCAAAATACATATGTTGTGTGGGTGGATTTGCCTACTTGCTGCTAATATAACTATAATCTATATACAATTTAAAACAAGCAAAGGCCGTTCACATAATTTTGTATACAAATCTATGCATGGCTGCGTCGTATGAACCACGCTCTTCGTCCCAAACTCAAAGAGCCGCTTAAAACTTAAAAGAGCGCGCGCGTTGCTCTTATGATAACGAGATAATTTGAAATCTCGCTCCGATCATGCTCCTCTGTTGTTGCTCATTTACGTTCACTCTCTATTTTATGTGCGCGCTCTGCATGTCAATCATAAAGTTCAATAACCCTACCTCCTCCGCACACACTAAATCCAAACTAAAGGCTAAAGTACGTGTGAGTTTAGGCTATGCAATTCACTTAACTGCAGCCTTTTAGATATGTTTTGCTTTGATTCAGTGCGTGCGAAGAAGGCAGCGATACTACGCTCTTTGTTTGACTTGCAGAGCGCGCGTATACATAAGAGAGTGAGCCGAAATCATGACACAAAAAATACCGATAACGCATTGCGCATAAAAAGCTGTTTTGCGTGACGTCACATGTTTTTCATATTGCATATTGCTGTTGATGCTGATCAAGAATATCGGTCGGCGATGCTTTTTTTTGCCTGTTACATACTTTTGCACAAAACAATTATACCCTTTTTTAACCCATTTCAGGGTATAAATATAACTGTGAATGCAAAAGATTTGTTGTTGCTGTTTTTGTCGATCGCTTCAGGCTTATTATAAGCCGTTGTATGCACACACGAATTTGAAACAACAAAGGAGGACTAAGAGGAATGCGATTGGCTCAAGAGCATAAAAATGTGATTTTGTTCTGTAGATGAGATCAACTCACATAAATAACAGTAACTCTTTCAATCTCAGGGTATTGCTTCATTTCATTTCTAAAAGTGATACAAGAATGAACTACAAAATTATTGGGGTGCTTTGCCTGCTGTGGCCCTGCCACAGTTTTATATGCAGCCACAGCAGCAACAGTTTCAGCAATCTTCCTTCCAAATTTGTTGACACTAGCACAAAGTTTGTTAAAGGTGGGGGAAGGGGGGCTGGGCCCGTTATGGGTGGGTATGGCATTCAAATTATTCCTGAATTGAAGAGCCACAGCCTAAGCGAAATGAGCTAGATGGATGAAATTTTTACACAATATTCCATGCAGGTAGTAAGTGAGTACCTCTCATACATTTTGGAGCACTTTGACCCATTCCAAACACAAAACACATTACCCATTCCACTACTGGCGCCTGATTGTCGCACAAGCTGACGGTTTGATCGCGAGCGAGAATACAAAAACAAATGCGCAGTCGCACAAGCAAAGTCATAAAAAAAAGGATTGCAAAGGGGTACGGATGCGGCAGGGGTGTAAGTTGCCGCAAATATTTTCTGATGCAGATGGGGATGCCACCAGCTATCTTCCTACCTAATTTGGTGACTCTAGCTCAAAGTTTGTAAAGGGTTGGGGAAGGGGGGTTGGGGCTGTATGGGTAGTCCTGGCTCCAAAATATATTTGGGGATCGCTACCAGTTATCTTCCTACCAAATTTGGAGAC
The DNA here is from genome assembly GCA_018901835.1 of Scaptomyza graminum. NCBI lineage: Eukaryota > Metazoa > Arthropoda > Insecta > Diptera > Drosophilidae > Scaptomyza > Scaptomyza graminum. The sequence goes on along the minus strand of JAEIFL010000157.1, from coordinate 72,691 downwards.
AATAGCTCAAACACTATGAAAGATACACGTATTCCCGTTTTTAACGGAAAGTTGGGGCGGCTGGGGTGGACAAGGGCGGTATGGGTGACATGGCATCCAAATTTTTGATGCAGATCTTTGTGGAATGTCAATTGCTAACTTCCTACCAATTTTGTTGATCCTAGCTCAAAGTTGTAAAAAGAGTGGGAAGGGGGGCGGGGGAGTTTTGGGTGGGCGTGGCATCCAAATTTTTGACGCAGATCTTAGTTTGATGTCAATTGCTATCTTCCTACCAAATTTGGTGGCCAGCTCAAATTTATAAAAAGTTGGTACTAGCTCCCCTGTGAGCAGTAAGGGGGGCTTGGCTCCAAAACAGATCATGCAGATTTTTCGAGATCGTTACCAGCTATCTTCCTACCAAATTTGGAGACTCTAGCTCAAACACTATGAAAGATACACGCATTTCCGTTTTTAACGAAAAGTTGGGGCGGTTGGGGTGAACAAGGGCGGTATGGGTGGGCATGGCATCCAAAGTTTTGATGCAGTTTTCTGGGGATCGTCACCACCCATCTTGGCGCAAATTTGGTGGCTTTAGCTCAAAAACTGAAGAAGTTATAAGCGTTTCTGATTTAAAATTGCAGGGGGGCTGGGGGCGGAATGGGTGGGCGTGGTTCCAAAATTTTGGATTTGCCAGTAGCTATCTTACTACCAAATTTGGTAACTCTTACTGTAAGGGTGTGCGGAATAGGTGGATTTATCGATTTTAGTTATCGAATTTATCAATTTGCCAGCCCCCAGTTATCGTAGAACCCCAATCTTAGAACTTGATCTGTCCCGGCCATAGATAAGGACATTTGAAAAGTTTCAAGTCTCTAGCTTGAAGGGTGTGAAAAAAACTTGCGAACATACCGACGGACGGACAGACATCATGACGGACATTGCACAAACCCAATATACTCTTTACCTTCGGTATCGAGTATAAAAAAGGACAGAAAACAGGACAAAAATTGTTCTGTGCAATTTTAAGCTTTTAGCATCAAAATGAAACTTGCACAATTCCGTGAGGTGATAATAAATATAAACATACTAGTAAGTGGCCCGCTTACTTCGCTGCGCGGATAGTTTATATAAATTTTAGCAACAGAATATATAAAATAAATAAATCAGAAAATATTTCACAAAATATTAAAGCAAAGTAAATAACATTCTCTTTTCCACGCCACCATTGAGGTAGAGAATCAGGCGCGTCATTATACTCGATATCGAAGGTATAGAGTATATTGGGAGTATGTCCGTCATGTTGTCTGTCCGTCTGTCTGTATGAACGCAACGTTTTTCCACTTAATTCAAGCTAAAGGCTTGAAACTCTTCAATTCTCTTTATCTATGGCATAGTAAATTAAAGTGTCAAGATTGGGGCTTTACAAAAACTGGGGGGCTGGCAAATTGATAAATTAGATAACTCAAAATCCACCTATTCGGCACACCCTTACAGTTAGAGCTACCAAATTTGGTAGGAAGATAGCTACTGGCATCCCCGAAAAATTGTGGAGCCACGCCCACCCATTCCGCTCCCAGCCCCCCGCGGTTTTAAATCAAAAACGCCTATAACTTCCTCAGTTTTTAAGCTCGATCCACCAAATTTTGCGCCAAGATAAGTGATGACGATCCCCAAAAAACTGCATCAAAACTTTCGATGCCACGCCTACCCATACCGCCCAAGCTAACCCCAGCCGCCCCAACTTTTCGTTAAAAACGGGAATGCGTGTATCTTTCAGAGTTGTTGAGCTAGAGTCTCTGAATTTGGTAGAAAGATAGCTAGTAATGAACCCCAATGATCTGCATTAAAGTTTTGGAGTCACGCCCACCCTTTCCGCCCCCAGCCCTACCGCAGTTTCAAATCAGAAATGACTTTATCTTCCTCAGTTTTTGAGCTACAGCCACAAAATTTTGCGCCAACAAAGGTGATGACGATCCCCAAAAAACTGCATGAAAACTTTGGATGCCGCGTCCATAACTGGTAGCGACAGCCAAAGATATTTTGTAGCCAGGCCCACCCATAACGCCCACAGCACCCTTCCCCAACCTTTTACAATTTTTGAGCTAGAGTCACCAAATTTGGTAGGAAGATAGCAATTGACATCCAAGAAGATCTGCAGGAATAATTTGGATGCCATACCCACCCATAACTCGCCCAGCCCCCCTTCCCCCACCTAAACTTTGAGCTAGTGTCACCAAATTTGGAAGGAAGATAGCTGAAACTGTTGCTGCTGTGGCTGCAGCGGCTGCATATAAAACTGTGGCAGGGAAAGCATATAAAACTGTAGCAGGCAAAGCACCCCAATAATTTTGTATGTTCATTCTTGTATCACTTTTAGAAATAAAATGAAGCAATGCGCAAATGGCACACTAAAGTAAAAATTGTAAAATTCCCTTAGAGTGAAAGAGTTACTGTTATTTATGTGAATTGATCTCATCTACAGAACAATATCACATTTTCATGCTCTTAAGCCAATCGCATTCCTCTTAGTCCTCCTTTGTTGTTTCAAATTCGTGTGTGCATACAACGGCTTATAATAAGCCTGAAGCGATCGACAAAAACAGCAACAACAAATCTTTTGCATTCACAGTTATATTTATACCCTGAAATGGGTAAAAAAGAGTATAATTGTTTTGTGCATAAGTATGTAACAGGCAAAAAGAAGCATCTCCGACCCCATAAAAGGTAGATATATTCTTGATCAGCATCAACAGCCATATGCAATATGAAAATCATACCCAACCTGTCACATGTGACGTCACGCAAAACAGCTATTTATGCGCAATGCGTTATCGGTATTTTTTGTATCATGGTTTCGGATCACTCTCTTATGTATACGCGCGCTCTGCAAGTCAAAAAAAGAGCGTAGTATCGCTGCCTTCTTCGCACGCACTGAATCAAAGCAAAACATATCTAAGAGGCTGCAGTTAAGTGAATTGCATAGCCTAAACTCACACGTACTTTAGCCTTTAGCTTTGACTTAGTGTGTGCGGAGGAAGTAGGGTTATTGAACTTTATGATTGACATGCAAAGCGCGCACATAAAATATAGAGTGAACGTAAATGAGCAACAACAGAGGAGCATGATCGGAGCGAGATTTGAAATTATCTAATTATCATAAGAGCAACGCGCGCACTCTGTTAAATTTTAAGCGGCTCTTTGAGTTTGGGACGAACAACGTACATAGATTTGTGTAAAAACTAATGTGAACGGCCTTTGCTTGTTCGAAATTGTATATTATTAATGTAAGTTATACGTTTTGTCTAAGTTATATTAGCAGCAAGTAGGCAAATCCACCCCCCACAACATATGTATTTTGGTGTGCAAAATTTTTCTACACGGACCAAGTTATGTTTTGTTGTTGTTGTTTTTTTTTTTTTAATCAACGACACCAACAAAAAGTAGCAGTGCGGGCCCAAGAACAACACTAACAACAACAACAAACGCTACTTGGGTCGTAAATGAATTGTCAAAGGCACACAAATTTGAGAAAAAAAACAATGTGCACTGTGCGAAACGATTCATTTACATAAAATATTGAAAATTATTTTCAAGCGCATTGTTCACTTACATGTGAATGCACTTATTCATTAAGAAGCGGAAATCCGTTTCTTTTTTGCAAGTGTACGAACCAATTTTACTTGTTTGAAATTGTATATTATTAATGTAAGTGTGTTACGTTTAGTCTAAGTTATATTAGCAGCAAGTATGCAAATCCACCCCCACATTATTTTCTGGTGTGCCAAATTTTTCTGGACGCACCAAGTTTTGCTTAGTTGTTGTTTTTTTATTTCAATGACACAAACAACAGTGATGCCGATTTGGCCTTTTTCCGGACAGATCTGACATGTTTTTAAGTCCCTTGTCCGGAAAAAATATCAAACATCCCCTATCCGGAAATCTGGCCTTTTTTCAGATTTTATTTGATTCATTTATTTCAATATTTTTTTCAAAGTTTTCTTTAAAAACATTGTGGCATCCAATCTATTAAAAATAGCGATCTTTTTACATACTTTGTATGTATTTTCGATATCATTTGTAATCTAATGTACAACAAAAGTGAAAAATTAACTTAAATAATGCCGAAAGATTCGTACAAACAAAAATTTCGTGATTGCTGGCTACAGCAGCCAGATTTTAAAGTTTGGATAAGCCGCGATGAAGCGGACACCAATAAGGAATACTGCAGATACTGCATATGCTTCTTTTTTATTTTCTGGGAATTTTTTGGTTTTTTTTTTTTTTTTTTGGGATTTTTTGGCTTTTTTTTTTTATTGGCTTTTTTTTATTTTTTGGCTTTTTTTTTTTTTTTTGTCTTATTTTTATTTTGTGGCTTTTTTTCATTGTTTGGTTTTTCTTATTTTTTTGGCTTTTTCTTTTTTTTTTTTTTGGCTTTTTTTTTTTTTTTTTTTGTCTTATTTTTATTTTGTGGCTTTTTTTCTATTTTTTGGTTTCTTATTTTTTTTGGCTTTTTTGGCTTTTTTTTTTTTTTGGCTTTTTTTTATATTTTCTGGGATTTTTTGGTTTACTGAACAATTTGCACGATGTTTTATCGAGTTTGCAAATTTCTTATTCACACACATGCTGGACGCTGGGACTGTTCCAATTGCCGCCGCATCTTCCGGGTGGACGACGCTAATAGCTACTCGCGTCGTAAATCAATTGTCAAAGGCACACAAATTTGAAAAAAAAAAAACAATGTGCACTGTGCGAAAAGATTCATGTACATAAAATATTGAAAATTATTTTCAAGCGCATTGTTCACTTATATGTGAATGCACTTGTTCATTAAGAAGCGGAAATCCGTTTATTTTTTGCAAGTGTACGAACCTATTTTACTTGTTCGAAATTGTATATTATTAATTAAGTGTGTTACGTTTAGTCTAAGTTATATTAGCAGCAAGTAGGCAAATCCACCCCCACAACATACATATGTATTTTGGTGTGCAAAATTTTTCTACACGGACCAAGTTATGTTTTGTTGTTGTTGTTGTTTTTTTAAATCAATGACACCAACAAAAGTAGCAGTGCGGGCCCAACAACAACACTTACAACAACAACAAACGCTACTTGGGTCGTAAATCAATTGTCAAAGGCACACAAATTTGAAAAAAAAAAAACAATGTGCACTGTGCGAAAAGATTCATGTACATAAAATATTGAAAATTATTTTCAAGCGCATTGTTCACTTATATGTGAATGCACTTATTCATTAAGAAGCGGAAATCCGTTTCTTTTTTGCGAGTGTATGAACCTTTTTTTTATGACTTTGCTTGTGCGACGCGAAGGCGTCACTGCGCATTTGTTTTGTTTTTGTATTCTCGCTCGCGATCAAACTCTCAGCTTGTGCGACAAACAGGCGGCAGTAGTGGAATGTAATTTGTTTTGTTTTTGGAGTGGGTAAAAGTGCTCCAAAATGTATGGGAGGTACTCGAAGGAGTTGTCCAAAATAAAATTCCTTTCTTAGGTCAAACAGAATACCTGCATAAAAAATTGTGTGAAAATTTCAGCCTTCTAGCTCTTTTCGTTAAGGCCGATATGCTATCCATTTTAACGCGGACGAACTCTTTTATATATAGAGATGTAGCTAATACAGCTTCCTGGTGACAAGATTTGGGACAATCCGCCGGCTTAAAACAAATTATGCTTTTTTGTGCGAGACACAAAGCGTTTTGCATATGTTTTTTTGTCGCCATATACGCGCGAATATGATCTATTTTGCTATTAAGACTGCATATGCAGTATCTGCAGTATGCCTTATTGGTGTGCGCGGCTTATCCAATCTTTAAAATCTGGCTGCTGTAGCCAGCAATCACCAAATTTTTGTTTGTACGAATCTTTCGGCATTATTTAAGTTTATTTTTCACTTTTGTTGTAGTATTAGACTACAAATGATATCGAAAATACATACAAAGTATGTAAAAAAGGATGCCACACAGTTTTAAAAAGATCGCTGTTTTTAATAGATCGGAGGCCACAATGTTTTTAAAGAAAACTTTGAAAAAAAGATTGAAATAAATGAATCAAAAAAATCTGAAAAAGCCCAGATTTCCGGATAGGGGATGTTTGATATTTTATTCGGACAAAGCACTTAAAAACAGGACAGATCTGTCCGGAAAAAGGCCAAATCGGCATCACTGTTGTTGGGCCCGCTCTGCTACTTTTTGTTGGTGTCATTGATTTAAAAAAACAACAAAGCAAAACTTGGTGTGGCCCCACAATTTTTCGGGGATGCCAAAATTTCCCACCAAATTTGGTAACTCTAACTGTAGGGGTGTGCGGAATAGGTGGAATTGTAGATTTTGAGTTATCGAATTTATCAATTTGCCAGCCCCCCAGTTATTGAAAAGCCCCAATCTTGACACTTTAATTTACTATGCCATAGATAAAGAGAATTGGAAAGTTTCAAGTCTTTAGCTTGAATTGTGTGGAAAAACGTTGCGTTCATACAGACAGACGGACAGACAACATGACGGACATACTCCTAATATACTCTTTACCTTCGGTACCGAGTATAATGACGCGCCTCAATGGTGGCGTGGAAAAGAGAATGTTAAATACTTTGCTTTAATATTTTGTGAAATATTTTATAATTTATTTATTTTATAACTTCTATTGCTAAAATTTATATAAACTATCCGCGCAGCGAAGTAAGCGGGCCACTTACTAGTAATAATAATAAGTTTAATTTTCTTTTTCGTAGACATTCAATATTAAGATTAATAAAACTAAGATGTTGATAAATATAAAAACGAAAAAAAAATAAATTTCATCAATTTTTTACTAAGCGGTTCTATGGGAGCTATATGATGTAGTGGGCCGATGTTTATAACTTTTACCCAAAATGTAAGAAACATAAACATACTAATTTTCAGAAAGTTTAAGCCAATTATCTTCAAAAACAAAAATGTTTTCATACGAGAAATCACATTTTTACTAATTGTTAATATGGGAGCTATACGATATAGTTGACCCATGTCGCTTTTTTTTGCAACGATGTTAGTATGATAATAACTATAAAAACCGCCAAGTTTGGTCGTGATAGGTTGACAAACACAGAAAATACAGAACCTATCTTTTGTAAAAGGGGCGGTGACACGCCCATTTTGAACAAATATTTTCCTTTGGTTATTAAAAACTCAAAGCAAAAAACCAAATCAAAACATCTTGCTTCGTTCTTGAGTTATTAATTAATGCCACAAAAACTGGTCAAATTACCCATAGTGCTATGCTTTCGCAGAAGTCTCTTTAGTTCTTACGCTTGGCCTTCCTAATCTCCTTGCTGTAGGAGGTGAGGCTTTCGTGGTATGTTTCCCATGACCCGTCCCTCTTGGCTTTATTGAAGAGGTGACGAGTGGTGAGCCGCAGTCTCTCAAGACTGACATTCCACTATGGGGCATCTTTTTCTTTGCGCGTGTTCCCTAGTGGGCAGCTTTCTTTGTAAGCATTTTCCAGAGTTTTCAGTGGCTAGGTTTAGTTCTAGGGTAGACCTAAATTTTTCCCAGTTTGTTTTCCTGGGGTTACGAGTTGGTACACTACTATCCGTATTAAGCTGAAGTTTAAATAGGATGATCCTGTGATCAGACATGGATTCTTCTGAAGAGACATGCCATTCTCTGAAATAAGGCCTAAGGGACCGACTAATCAGAGTAACGTCTAATACCTCTTCCCTAACTCTAGTTATGAATGTCGGTGACGATCCGACATTACCAATTTCTAAATTATATTTGAATATAAAGTTGGTAAGGCACTCACCCCTTGTGTTGATGTCAGTGCTACCCCATATGGTATGGTGTGCATTGGCATCGCAGCCGATTATCACCGGCAGCTTCTCTCTCCTGCAGTGGTCCATCAGCTTTTCTATTTCCGGTGGCGGGCAGTCCACCTCACCGGCAAAATAGGCAGATACTATCACCATAGGGGGGGCGTTCCCTCTTGCCCTTAAGGGCAATCGATACACAGTCCTTAGGAATTCTGAAAGAATAGTAAAATTAATACATTTTCTTACCATTATGCATGCTCTAGGTATAGGATCTCTTTGATCCCAGATTACCTTCGACTCAGCGGTGTACAGGCCTTTTATGCCATTGTTGACCCATGGCTCCTGTACCAGGGCTAGCCCAAGATGTTGGGTGATAAACATCCTGGCCAAGACAGCAGAGGCTGCCTTAGCACGGTGGAGATTTATCTGGGCTAGCCCAGTGACGGTGACGTTGGGCGTCACTATCACTTGTCCGCCGCTCCAGCTCCTGGTGATGCGGGTGGAAAGTTGTCCACATCACCGCTGCTCGTCATTATGACGTCAGCTTCTTCGCATACTGCCATATGCAGCTCCTCAGCCAACTCCTGCGAGGACATCGGTACCACCTCATCCATCTCATCCTGCTCTGCTGGACCGAGGGTCATGTCGGCCAGTTCCTCATCATCAGCCACATCCTCTGATGAGTCGGCAACTGCCGGAAGAGCCATCGGAACAGTGGCGGTGGGCGGTGCGGGTGCCGAGCCTGCGACTTCCGGGGCTGTGGGGGGGGCTGCGGGGGTAGTCCTCGCGCCAACATTCTTTTTCTTCAGTCCGCTAACGGAGATGGTCCCGTAGCGGAATGAAATCTGGTGGTCTCTCGCCACTATCGCGTCCTTGGATGCCTCATCGATGCCGATCACCATCAGCGCACCTCCGCCTTCCGTTCTTCTCGACAACACCTTCCACGAATTGGGCTCGATCTTGTTCTGGTTCCTCAGCAGAGCCAACAAGGATTCGGTTGACCGATCCGCACTTCTTGGGCAGAAGATATTAATGTTGTGGGGTGATGGGATGTCATCACCTAACTTGCAATGCAGTGGAGCACCTTTCCACGATTGCAGCCTCGACGCCACGGTCCTCAGCCACTCAACTGAGTGTTCGTCAGAGCATTCAATCACCAGGTAGCCAACCCGGTGTCCCATCCTGTGAGGATAACCTCATCCAGGATGGCCTCCTCCAATGCGGACAAGTCCCCATGGCTGAGCACCACCTGCGGGTATTCCACAGGTACCACGGCCACCTTGACTTTTTTCGCAATCGCTGCGTACGATATGCGAGCCTCGGGGGACATCGGGGAGGAAGACCTCACTGCTGCTGCTATGGCGGCAGCCGACGTGCGTGGTAGCTCCTCCGGACACACCCTTTTGGGAGGTGCAGTGGGTGGCGTCAGCGTGCTGTTGAGGCGTTTGGGGGCTGGTCACTGTGCCTGGCTTGCCGAGTCTCTTCCTGCCATCGCCATGCGCAGTGCCTCAGCTGGGGGTAGTCCCTGCTGAAGGTACCTAAGGTACCATTTGGTCTTTGAGCCGTTGAGTTTTTTCCGGTTCGGGTCATCCAAACCGCCCGGCTCTCCCAATTTTGGCAACTGCATCCTTGGTTGCTGGCTCTGCGCGCCATGTCGCCGAACTGAATTGAGGCTCGGTCGCATCGGCTGGGATGGTCCAGCTCTGCTTCCTCTACCTGCAGCAGGGGCGACATGGCGACGAGGGGCTTCCCCCGTCGGTTGAGCACGCACTGTAGCATTTGCCGATTGCGGCCTTCTTGGTTGCGCTTGAGGGCGCCGTGGGGGTAGTCCCACGTCGGGCCGCTCCCCGTCAAGGAGGCGGTCCTCGTACTGTTTTGCGACACTGGCAGCAGGGGTATCCCGCTGTACTATATTTTTGTTAAACTTCTTCATGATATCCCATGAGTTGCGGAGAAATATAAGGTCCACCCGGGCAGAGATCCGCCATACCCGGGTAAGGCTAATTAGAACAGGTGGTCGCCATCTGCCTGAGCTCACTGTAAGCGACTGGACTAGTTTTTAATCCGGGCCCCCAGCCAAGTTGACTCTCGGCACGGTTCGAGTGACACCTTAGTTCAGCCCGGAGTGAGATGTGGGGGGTAAGGATGAGGTAGGTATGTGTGGGGGAGTTGGGAGTGTGTGAGGCTATGCTTTAAAGACGGCGACACAAGCGTCTTGTGTGAACGGTACCGTACCCGCTGTTTGTCCGGGACTGCTTATTTGCAAAGATTCTCGCTAATTCGCAGCTAACCTCATAAAGAGGCCGTTCGCTACACGCAACCCGCGACCCGCCTGGTGGCCTCAGCTTAGCCCCCTCCGAACCATCCCACAGGTTCTTTAGACCAGGATTAGAAACCTTAAATTAACTAAAATAATTTAGATATCGAAAACCCGCGCCTATACATGTTAACACACACAAACACTCACAAACAAACATAACGAACTTCTTTATTAAGTATGCAATTATTGCATATATATAATATCCACAGTAGCACTTATATAATATTAGGGTACATAACATTCTTCATTCGTCAGTTCATTTTCTTATAACAGAAGTCCGCTATGTTTGTCCGTTAGTGTGTGTGTGTTTTGTGTCAGTGCATTCACGAAGAAGCAAAACAGAATTGCCTTGGACGAATGATGTTGCTGCATACCCTAACTAGCTTATTTGCTATATTTATCAATTAATCAATTAATATTATTGAACTATTTTTAGTAATTTCTCAATTGTTTGCTAAGCGCCAACTTATGCTTATTAAGTATGCAATTATTGCATATATATAATATCCACAGTAGCACTTATATAATATTAGGGTACATAACATTCTTCATTCGTCAGTTCATTTTCTTATTACAGAAGTCCGCTATGTTTGTCTGTAAGTGTGTGTGTGTGTTGTGTCTGTGCATTCACGAAGAAGCAAAACAGAATTGCCTTGGACGAATGATGTTGCTGCATACCCTAACTAGCTTATTTGCTATATTTATCAATTAATCAATTAATATTATTAAACTATTTTAGTAATTTCTCAATTGTTTGCTAAGCGCCTACTTATACTAATAAAAGTATGCATTTATAGCAAATATATTATTGAAGTACACGTCCACAATAACACTTATAATTTATTAGGGTATTCAACAGTCATCATTCTCTTTGCTTAACAGCTGCATGTAGGGATGAAACGATAAGTACTGAAAAGTATTACTCAAATCAGTACTTGTACTTGGATCGACGAAAGTATCGCAAGTACTCAGTATTGTCAAAGTATCGAGTACCACTGATACTGCATACCCCAAAAACTCATTTCCAAGAAAAATTTTTGTACAATTAATTTCTTTTTAAATCAATGTTTTTTAGTTTTTTTATCAATCAATTACTTAATAAATTCTAATTACTTAATAAATTTAATGATCAAAAATTATGATGTGCAAACAATTTAATTATTGTCCCGGCCCAAGAAAACTTATAATTCTCGTTTGGTCAAATTTCCCAAAAAAAGCAGTCTTTCCACGTTTTTGCCAGCGAGTCTTGTTCTTGTTTCAGGTAAACGATAAATCCTGAAAACAATCGTTCGCAGGGAATCAGTATGAGGCGACAATCGACAAATATATTCGAGCTTGTTTGTTTACTCAGTATTGTCAAAGTATCGAGTACCTACTCGATACTAAATACAACCAAAAAACCTCGTTTCCAAGAAAAAAAAGTTTTTTGTACGGTTAATTTCTTTTTAAATCAATGTTTTTTTGTTTTTTTATCAATCAATTACTTAATAAATTTAATTACTTAATAAATTTAATGATCAAAAATTATGATGTGCAAACAATTTAATTATTGTCCCGGGGGCCTCAAGAAAAAATTCTCGTTTGGTCAAATTTCCCAAAAAAAGCAGTTTTTCCACGTTTTTGCCAGCGAGTCTTGTTCTTGTTTCAGAAATTGTAAATCCTGCTTTCGAAAACAATCGTTCGCAGGGAACAGATGAGGCGACAATCGACAAATATATTCGAGCTTGTTTGTCTAATTGTGGAAATGTGTTTTGCATATCTTCCCATTCTTCCAGCGGGTTGCTTCTTAAACTGCATATTGGGGAAGACAAATATAGCGAAACTTCGTCGTTCGATGAAAGATGCGTTTTACGTTTTTTGTTTCCAATAACTAAATCTTTATGGTGTTTCCAGGAATCAAACTTCTTTGGAGGACTTACTTCAATTAAAATTAAAATTAACCCTCATCGGTACCTCGAGAAATACATCTAATCGATCCCATTGTATGTGCGCGCATACACATATAGTTTTTATTGTAAAAAATGTTAAAAAAAATTAACAAAAATTTATGTTTTTTGATTATTCATGTTTATTATATCTTAATACATTTCAAGTGCTTGGTAGATTTAAAATAAAATAATTCTACTTTACAAAATACAAGGTCATTCCGCTAAGCCGTTTTTATTTTATTCCAGTTTAAAGAAAAAAATTGTATGCGTGCGCATACAGGGTACCGATGAGGGTTAAATAAACATCGAGTTTATAGCAGCGTTGCTAAAAAGCAACAAAACAAGTAAGCAAATTACAGCAAACATAGTAAAAAGTACCTATGGTTGTTGTAGTTTGCTTACTTTTTTGTTGCGTTTTGGCAACGCTGTATATAAGCAAAACACCAATACATATATTCTAATGTACAGTAATACCCCGTTTAACGCGGGGATGCGTTCCATCAAAGTAGAGCGTAAAGCGAAACAGCGCTAAACGAAACAGCGTTAAGCGGGGTCTTACTGTACAATACAACTTATAATTTCTATAACTATATTTAGTCTTACCTTTATTTGATGTAATTTTTATTTGATATGCTTCTTTTTATTTGATTTTAATACCGCAATTTAATTATGTTCACAAAACAGCACTTCATTTGGTGGACGCCACTAACAGAGTTACCTATGCAATATCGAAAACGCTACAAAATATAATTCATCGATACAAGTACTTTTTTCCGATACCTACTTGGTATACTTGGTAAAAGTATCGATTACAGAAATACTTGGTTTGGGGACAAAAGTATCGAGTTTATACTTGTATTTACTTGTATCGTTTCATCCCTAGCTGCATGGCTCGACCGTCCCGGGCTGGGGCGCTCTGCCGCTGCACAAAGCACTAATACCATCATACTTATTTTGAGCAGAGAAAAAATTTTTACAACAAACACATACATTTGCTATACGCTGCGACAAGTTTTTTGAAAGCGTCGACGCTGATCATGTGTGATATATCGCGGTGTGAGGTTTGCATGTATTGAAACGAAATATTTGCGCTACCCGCGCCTATAGATGTTAACACATCAAAAAGAACACATGGCAACAATGTACCACTGGTTTGTTTACATTGTTTCTCTTGTTGTTGTCAAAAAGAAAGAAGAAGAAGAGACGTTGATGCTTAATACTTAAGCATGCTTTCGTTCAGTCTTGCTGCAAAGCACCGTTTGGTTCTGCCTTAAAGGCCCAGTTAAGGCCCAGTTACCCGAAATTATCTTGAATTTAACTTGAATTGTGATGTAGTATAAATATAATTAACCTTAAGCAAATAAACATAAGCCCACGGTGCCAAAGCTTTAAGCTTTCAAGCATAAACATCAACACGTGTTAAATACAGTTAGGAGCTTCAATCTTTCAAGCTCACGCTAAGTTAAGCTTGCACGGACAACCAAACTAATGCCGGGTTTACAATGTCATCTTGGCTTGGATTAAAACTTTTAAAAATTTGAAATTCACGTTGGTAGTTTACAATGTCAGCGTCAACAGCCTGTGAAAAATACAATCAGCTGATTCGAACTCTACTAGGACATGTGAATTTTTCGATATTGTATTACAGCTGTATATGAGCATTGAACAGCTGAAGTTTGTTTTACGTTGTGTGCAAAATTTAGAAAAACTGAATTAAAATAATTAAAAATGGATAAAAACAAAGCCGTTTTATTAGCTTATAATTCCATAATAACGCAGGCAGTTCTTCCTGCTGCTGCTGTAGTAGAAGAGGCGCAGCCGCAGAGAAGAACTTGACGGTGTTGGGCGCGGGAGCTTTTGCGCACAATTCGATCAATGCGATATGTTTCGAGCTCGGCTAACAAATGTGCAAGGGCACAAAAATTATCGATTTGTTTTTTTACACAATAATGATTTCATTGTTATATACTTATTCATAAATATGTACTAAATAAATATTAAATAGTTAATTCTATTATGTATTGAGTAAAATAGAGGTAAAAACTTAGGAGCTTTCAAGCAACATATTACTAATTTCGAAAAAAAAGCCATCTATTGTCAACTTTTAAACCAAAATTATCGAATAGCTTTTAGTGAAAAAAGCCATCTATTGACCACTTTTAAAACTAAATTAACGAATAGCTTTTCTCAATGCAATCTGTGATACAAGTGAAACCAGTTAGAGATTGAAAATGCGTGAGACGAACTTATGTGAAAAAAAAAATTAATGAGTGTTCGAACTCACTAACGATGTGTTAACAATTGCAAAACCATTCAAATTTACTTTTTGTTTTGCTTTTGACCGCCACAAGCAGAACAACAAAGCGCGCACATGCATACGCATAAATACGCATAAATACGCACAGACACACACAAACGCTCACAAACAAACATAACGAACTTCTTTAATAAGTGAATGATGGTGTGGGATACCCTACCTAGTTCATTTGCTATATTAATTGATTAATTAATTAATATTATTAAACTATTTTTAGTAATTTCTCAATTGTTTGCTAAGCGCCAACTTATGCTTATTAAGTATGCAATTATTGCATATATATAATATCCACAGTAGCACTTATATAATATTAGGGTACATAACATTCTTCATTCGTCAGTTCATTTTCTTATTACAGAAGTCCGCTATGTTTGTCTGTAAGTGTGTGTGTGTGTTGTGCCTGTGCATTCACGAAGAAGCAAAACAGAATTGCCTTGGACGAATGATGTTGCTGCATACCCTAACCAGCTTATTTGCTATATTTATGAATTAATCAATTAATATTATTAAACTATTTTAGTAATTTCTCAATTGTTTGCTAAGCGCCAACTTATACTAATAAAAGTATGCATTTATAGCAAATATATTATTGAAGTACACGTCCACAATAACACTTATAATTTATTAGGGTATTCAACAGTCATCATTCTCTTTCCTTAACAGCTGCATGGCTCGACCGTCCCGGGCTGGGGCGCTCTGCCGCTGCACAAAGCACTAATACCATCATACTTATTTTGAGCAGAGAAAAAATTTTTACAACAAACACATACATTTGCTATACTAACGCTGCGAAAAGTTTTTTGAAAGCGTCGACGCTGATCATGTGTGATATAACGCGGTGTGAGGTTTGCATGTATTGAAACGAAATATTTGCGCTACCCGCGCCTATAGATGTTAACACATCTAAACTAATTTTAGTAATTTCTCAATTGTTTGCTAAGCGCCAATTTATGCTTATTAAGTATGCAATTATTGCATATATGTTATATCCACAGTAGCACTTATATAATATTAGGGTTGTGAAGTAGGCCAATGGCAGGCCTCCCTCACATTAGTATAGAATATTAATATATAATATACTAGTAAGTTACTTCGCTGCGCGGATAGTTTATATAAATTTTAGCAACAGAAGATATTAAATAAATAAATTAGAAAATATTTCACAAAATATTAAAGCAAAGTATTTAACATTCTCTTTTCCACGCCACCATTGAGGCGCGTCATTATACTCGATACCGAACGTAAAGAGTATATTAGGAGTATGTCCGTCATGTTGTCTGTCCGTCTGTCTGTATGAACGCAACCTTTTTCCACTTAATTCAAGCTAAAGACTTGAAACTTTCCAATTCTCTTTATCTATGGCATAGTAAATTAAAGTGTCAAGATTGGGGCTTTACAATAATTGGGGTGCTGGCAAATTGATAAATTCGATAATTTATAATTTAAGCTCGATCCACCAAATTTTGCGCCAAGATAAGTGATGACGATCCCCAAAATACTGCATCAAAACTTTGGATGCCACGCCCACCCATACCGCCCTAGCTAACCCCAGCCGCCCCAACTTTTTGTTAAAAACGGGAATGAGTGTATCTTTCAGAGTTGTTGAGCTAGAGTCTCTGAATTAAGTAGAAAGATAGCTAGTAATGAGCCCCAATGATCTGCATTAAAGTTTTGGAGTCACGCCCACCCTTTCCGCCCCCAGCCCTACCGCAGTTTCAAATCAGAAATGACTTTATCTTCCTCAGTTTTTGAGCTACAGCCACAAAATTTTGCGCCAAGATAGGTGATGACGATCCCCAAAAAAAAAACTGCATCAAAACTTTGGATGCCGCGCCCATAACTGGTAGCGACACCCAAAGATATTTTGTAGCCAGGCCCACCCATAACGCCTACAGCACCCTTCCCCAACCTTTTACAAACTTTGAGCTAGAGTCACCAAATTTGGTAGGAAGATAGCAATTGACATCCCAAGAAGATCTGCAGGAATAATTTGGATGCCATACCCACCCATAACTCGCCCAGCCCCCCTTCCCCCACCTTTAACAAACTTTGAGCTAGTGTCACCAAATTTGACAGGAAGATAGCTGAAACTGTTGCTGCTGTGGCTGCAGCGGCTGCATATAAAACTGTGGCAGGGCCACAGCAGGCAAAGCACCCCAATAATTTTGTCCGTTCATTCTTGTATCACTTTTAGAAATGAAATGAAGCAATGCGCAAAGGGCACACTAAAGTAAAAATTGTAAAATTCCCTTAGAGTGAAAGAGTTACTGTTATTTATGTGAATTGATCTCATCTACAGAACAATATAACATTATCATGCTCTTAAGCCAATCGCATTTCTCTTAGTCCTCCTTTGTTGTTTCAAATTCGATCGACAAAAACAGCAACAACGAATCTTTTGCATTCACAGTTATATTTAAACCCTGAAATGGGTAAAAAAGAGTATAATTGTTTTGTGCAAAAATATGTAACAGGCAAAAAAAAGCACCTCCGACCCCAAATAAAGTATATATATTCTTGATCAGCATCAACAGCCATATGCAATATGAAAATCATACCCAACCGGTCACAGGTGACGTCACGCAAAACAGCTTTTTTTGCGCAATGCGTTATCGGTATTTTTTGTATCATGATTTCGGCTCACTCTCTGATGTATGCGCGCGCTCTGCAAGTCAAACAAAGAGCGTAGTATCGCTGCCTTTTTTGCACGCACTGAATCAAAGCAAAACATATCTAAGAGGCTGCAGTTAAGTGAATTGCATAGCCTTAACTCACACGTACTTTAGCCTTTAGCTTTGACTTAGTGTGTGCGGAGGAGGTAGGGTTATTGAACTTTATGATTGAAATGCAAAGCGCGCACTTAAAATAGAGAGTGAACAAAGGAGCATGATCGGAGCGAGATATCAAATTATCTAATTATCATAAGAGCGACGCGCGCGCTCTGTTTAGTTTTAAGCGGCTCTTTGAGTTTGGGACGAAGAGCGTGGTTCACACCAGACATCTGCATGAATGCATTCAAAACGGCAAATGAATCATTCACTCTGAAACGCTTTGCACGTTTTTTCGCCACACTGCATAGTGAATGCCAAATTTATTGTCACACAGCATAGTGAATGCCAATTTTTATGCATTCATTGAAATCCTATTCCAACACACGATACACACAAAATCGTATGCTATGACATGTGTACACGTTCTGTACAACACTTAGGGCATTGCACGCATATCGTCACACTTTTCACAAATATACAAAAAAACACTTTTCGTGCGCTGCAGCGAAAAAACGAAGTGTGTATTTTATTCACTGTCGCTTGCTACTGAGGTCTAATGTAAAACAAATATATTAGAATAAAATTGCAAAAATTAAAAACAATTTTGTTCGTTTAATATATAATTATTTAATAAAATAGAAAAATATTTTAAATTAATTAAACAAAAATAATTTTTCAAATTACATGAGTTGTGATTAAAAATAATAAAAAAAAACAGTTTAAAAGATGACTATTAAGTTTGTTCTACATAAAAAAGACTGGTTGTTTTAGCATTCATATTGATGTACTTATTTTATTTAATAAATTTTTATTATTATAACTTAATATCTAAATTTCTAACAAGCTAAAATCAATATTATCAATATTGGAATGCAAAAACATGATTTTATTTACCATGTCTTCTTGTTGGACAATTTTACATCGTTTTTCCGTTATTAAATTTTTTGCCACGGAAAATGCCCTTTCCGATGCCGCGCTGCTTGCCGGAGCTGATAAAATTTTGCAGCTCGTGTGTTTTACTTCACTCATTCCGTTTGTCTGTACACTTCGTTTCATTTCGTCCACTTCATTTCAGTCCATGTAAACCACGTTTCAAATGCTTTACATGAATTCTGGTGTAGAGCAAAAACCAGTACAACACACGCATAGTGTTCCTATTTTAGTGTTCCATTCCCCTGTAACTTTTGAATACAAAGTACAAAAGGAGAATGGGTCCACCAATTTTGCTATACGGTATGAGTGTACTCTACTATGACACTTCATATGAATGCATTCATGCAGAAGTCTAGTACATACATATGTACATGCATAACATTTTTCCACGAAATTGTGGCTGAGCTTCGGGCTTCATGCCGGGCACAGCCTGTATGCAAAATGCATGTAATTTGTATTTGCGTGCTCGCATGGAACCGGTGGACAAAAATGGAACCGGTTCGGTTCACGGTTCCAATATATTGCTTGGGTTCGGTTCAGGGTTCGGTTCCACATAGCAAGGAACCCGCAGAGAACCGGTTCCACAGGGTTCGGTTTCGGACCGGTTTGCAGCTCTGCTTAAAACATTGGTGACCCCGACGTGATTCGTTTATTATTTTGTTTTGTCTGCATAACAGCAAGTCGGTTTTTGTGCATCTTTAAACAAATAATACGTCACGGCAAAAAATTTGGCACCTGCATACAGACGCAAACTTGAGTAAAACGAGTAACCGGCACAAGACAAGTGAACATTTTGCCTATTGCCCTTTGGTGACGATCTTTTGTATATAAGAAACTGTACGCAGGTTAATAACCTTTTATACGGACTTGGTTAACAGTGTCGGTGCGCAGTTTTCGTACATGTTCACCACATTTAAAAAAAACATAAACATACTAAATAATATAAAATAAATAGTGAAAGGTGTGAAACTATTGCATTTATATTTGCTGACGGTGTGCTTCAGTTTATATCATACATCCTTTGCAAATTTGTTAATTTTAAACCTCCGCAATGTCGACTGAGCCTTCTAAAGATTCTGCCTCTGCGCATAAAACGCAACTTTACAAGCGAAGGGCAGAATCGTTTTTGGTGCAATTGCAGCGTCTCAAAGATTCATCAACGCCCGATCTTTTGGAGGCACTCTCGAACATAGAACTTATTGTGCGTTTAGAGCTGCTGAAGAAACTTAAGCTTAATTTCAACTCAGCTCACGACCAGCTAGAAGAGCTTGATTTCGCCGAAATTGGGAGTGAGTTGCGCGAAAGCTTTGACGTCATGCTTGTAGACGTAATTACCCGTGTCCGATCTCGCCTCTGCCCTTCGCAAGGGCAACTAGCAGCATCGTCAATCACGCAAGGCAATTTGGATGCAACTCAGGAGCCAAACTTCAATGCGTCTGTCAATCGTCCTCTTCGAGCTCGTCTGCCAGAGCTCAAGACTTTGCAGTTTTCTGGAGGCTACACTGAGTTCGCCAATTTCATCTCCCTGTTTGAATCGGTCATAGACAAGGATGTGGATTTAACAAACATTGAGCATTTTCAACACTTACTCTCTTGTCTGTCGGGCTCAGCGCTTGATGCCATATCATCTCTGGAACTCTCTGAGGCCAACTATCAAATTGCTCTCAGCATTCTGCATAAACGCTTTAATAATAAACGCCTTGTTTTTCAGTCCCACATTAAGGGTATTCTTGGACTCAAGAAGGTAGAGACGGCGTCGGCTGGCAAACTTCGTGAGCTTTCGGACCAGATTACTGGTCACATGCGTGCCTTGGAAACGCTTGGCAGTTCAGAGGAGATTGCTGGATGTATGATCATCAATCTATTGCTCGCCAAAGTGGACGTCGCAACGCAGACCAGCTGGGAAGAAAGCATCGCCTTAAATAAAATTCCCTCATCGGAGGAGTGTTTTACTTTTCTGGAAAAGCGCTGTCAAAGAATGGAGACCATGCCCGGTGATAAAAGGCAATCCAACTACTAGTGCATGCAAAAAGGCGTTTGTAGCGACACAAACCAACAACGCATGCTGTTGTTGTGGCACCCCAGGGCATGCCATATATGCGTGCAACAAATTTGGAAATTTGTCTCCATCGTTACGTTTCAAGGAGGCAAAGAAACTTGGACTATGCATAAACTCTCTAAAAAAGGGACATCAAGCACAGTCATGCTCAAGTCGAAATTGTTTGACTTGCAATGCTCGGCATCATACGCTGTTGCATTTTGAGGCGACCCCGGAAACGTCATCGCAGTCGTTGACTACTGCTTTCTCGCTTCACGTGTTGACCTCGCTTGCTGCCTCTGGAAATGGTGCTCTGTTAGCCACAGCAATTGTGCTAATTAGAGATCGCTCTGGCTCCTTAATTCCGGCACGTGCGTTGCTATACTCGGGTTCGCAGCTTCACCTGATCACTTCTCGCTTGGCCCAGCAGCTGCGTTTGAAGAGAAGTCGCTCTTCAACAGTTATCTCTGGTCTAGGTGATGCTAGCGTACCCACTTCAGGATCTACCGTCGACATTGGACTGCAGGCTCAGCATTCTGATTATTTTACATCAATCAATGCATTTATTGTTCTTACCATTACAGACTGTCAACCCAGCAAGTCGATCGACATCTCAACGTGGAGCATTCCTTCAAACATTCATATGGCAGACCCAGCGTTCCACAAGCGACAGCACGTCGATCTACTCACTGGAGCAAGCATGTTTTACGATCTTCTCTGCGTCGGCCAAATTAAACTTCTGCCAGGTTTGCCTCTATTGCAAAAAACTCGTTACTGGAGGATGCAAAACAAACGGTATCGGCGCTCTATTGGCTGTTTGCGAGCCATTTGATGATCGCACTTTGGACGATAGGCTTGAGCATATTGTCAGGCGATTTTGGGAAGTCGAAGGCCGTGGTGAAAGCAACACACCAGCTACCAAGGAGGAAGTGGAATTTGAAGAACATTTTACAAAAACTGTTTCTCGCTTGCCGTCTGGTGAATACTCAGTTATGCTGCCATTCAAACCAAACTCTGGAAACTTAGGCGATTCGTATAGACAAGCCTACCAGCGGTTTTTAAGCTTGGAGCGTAAACTGGAACGGAATCCTAATACAAAACAACAATACTCGGCATTTGTTAAGGAGTACCTCGAATTGAAACATATGTCGCTCGTCCAACCGGAATTCGCAGGTTCCTGTCGCTATTTTCTGCCACACCATTGCGTATTGAAGGAAAATAGCACAACAACCAAACTACGTGTCGTTTTCAATGGTTCCGCAGCAACTTCTTCAACGATGTTCTCATGGCTGGACCTGTCATACTGCCAAACTTTTCAAATTGCTGATTCAATTTCGCACGTATGTTGTCGCTCTCACTGGAGACATCTGCAAGATGTATATATGCGTTCGAGTGAGCTGCCCTGACACATATTTCCAGTGCATTTTATGGCGGAACTCTCCAAGGAAAAACATCAAAGTGTACAAGCTTGACACTGTCACATATGGAACGAAGACTGCATCATTCTTATCAGTTCGGACGATGCACCAATCAGCCCATGATGATGGACATTTGTTTCCCCTTGGTGCCTCAGCTGTCTTACATGATTTCTACGTCGATGACTTGATAACTGGTGGAAATTCTGTGGATGAGGCTATTGAGAAGATGCAACAGACAACGAAGCTCCTTGCCCGAGGCAACTTTCAGCTTCGAAAGTTTTGCTCGAGCCATTCGGCAGTTTTGGAAGGAGTTCCTGAGTCCGAACGAGAAACTTGTCTCAAATTTGATGATGACAGCAACATCATTAAAGCACTCGGCCTATTGTGGGATCCTGGATCTGATCAGCTTCTGCTTTCTTCGGCTCCAGCGCAGCATGTTGCAAAGCCTTGCAAACGCTCTATTTTATCGGCGATAGCACACTTCTACGACCCTCTTGGCCTTATAGGACCGGCTATTGTGAAGGCAAAGGTGTTTTTGCAGCATTTGTGGAAGGCGAAGCTTGATTGGGACGAGAGCTTGCCACTGGACCTCAGCACAGCTTGGATGGAGATATACAATGGCTTCAACAATTTTCCACGTCTATCGTTTCCTCGTTGCGTTATCGCCCAGCACTGTTCTATAGAAGTACACGGATTCTGTGATGCCAGCATCGACGCATTTGGAGCTTGCATTTATGTCGTATCAAAGGGTCAGCAACCTTCGAGCTACCTTCTTTGTTCGAAGTCTCGTGTCGCGCCTCTGAAGACACTTACCGTACCGAAGTTGGAAGTATCTGGAGCCAGGCTGCTTGCTCAGTTAATGTTTAAAATAGCCCAATCCGGACTTATCAATGGCTCTTTCTACTGCTGATCAGACTCTTCCATAGCTCTGCGAGGATTCACAATGAGCCTGCCCGATTTAATGTATTCGTCGCAAATCGAGTAGCTGCTATTCAGGAGTTGACGGCCAACATGCAATGGCGTCACGTTCCCACAAATGTCAACCCGGCAGACATACTTTCTCGTGGGTTGCTTCGGAGTCAACTTGCTCAACTGGATCTATGGTTATATGGTCCTCAATTCGTGACCTTGGATGAGGATTCCTGGCCTCTTGTACATGCTGTCGTTGAGCCAAGCCTGGAAGTTCGAAAGAAGGTCTTTGTCGTCAGCACACCATCATCGGATATCGTCTCTGATTGCAAGTTTGTAAATTCCTTCTCCAGATTGCAACGTGTATTCGCTTACGTATACAAATTCGTCAAAAGAATACGACATCATGGTCTTTACGTGAGTGACATGGCACTCAATTGCTTATTAGGCTTATTCAATGTCGAAGCCTAAGCCAAAACCTTAAGGAACTGAAGGAAAAGGGAGTAGTGCAAGGTTCCAGTTCGATTGCATCCTTATGCCCGTTCATCGATGAATTTGGACTTGTTCGTGTGGGCGGTCGTCTAAAAAACTAAAATTTGCCGTTCGAGTCTCGCCATCCAATCATCTTACCCAAAGGACATCCAGTTACTGTCTCCGTTATTACACATTTTCATGAACGCGACTTGCATGCTGGGCCTCGTGCACTTCTGGCTTCCATCCGGCTTCAGTATTGGCCAATTGGTGGTTTGAAGACAGTAGCCAAAGTCATCAACAAATGCGTTCGATGCTTTCGGGCAAGGCCCCGGCTTTTAACGCATATCATGGCTGATCTTCCCAAAGAACGGTGTACAGGATCTCGAGTTACCGGTGTGGACTACTGTGGACCTTTCTTCTACAAATCGGGAGTTCGTAGTAGACTTCCGATAAAGGCATACATCAGCGTCTTTATTTGTTTCAAGACCAAGGCCGTACACCTGGAGCTTGCCAAGGATTTGTCAACACCAACCTTTATCGGCGCGTTAAAGCGGTTTATATCTCTTCGTGGGAGGCCAAGTCAAATTTTGTCAGATAACGCTACAAATTTCGTTGGAGCCAAAAATGAGCTGCTGGATTTGAAAAAGCTTCTCCTAAGCGACCCTCATCAGGATGCTGTGCAAAGATTTTGCTTATCCGACAACATCGACTGGCGTTTCATTCCTCCTCGCTCTCCTCACTTTGGTGGACTTTGGGAAGCCGCAGTCAAGAGTGCAAAGCATCACCTGCATCGCTCTCTTGGTCGAAACACGCTCCATCTTGATGAACTACAAACTCGTTTATCAAATCTCCGCAATCATTAATTCTAGACCCTTAGTTCCCATTACAGAGAATCCTGAGGACCTAGACGTGTTGACTCCAAATCATTTTTTGCTTGGTGGGCCACCAACAAACATAATCGAGCCAGACTTGTCCAGCATCAACTTCAATCGTTTGAATGGCTGGCAGCAGGTGGCACGTTTGCAACAGATCTTCTGGGATCGTTGGCAAAAAGAATACCTGACGTTGCTTCAGGAACGGACGAAGTGGAGAGCTCGCGTCGAACCACTATGTGTCGGCGACTTAGTCCTCATCAAGGATGAGAATCTTCCACCCATACGCTGGCCACTTGCTCGAGTCCTTCAGCTTCTCCCTGGACGTGACAGTTTTCCAAGAGTTGCAGAGCTAAAAACCGCTACTGGACAGCTTCGAAGGGCAACAGCGAAGCTATGTTTGCTGCCCTTAAATGACTCTGTTGAACGCGTTCATTCAACGGGGGGAGGATGTTCGCAGCAGCAACAGCAACAGCCGCGTGATCAACAATAACATTTGTACATATTAATTGCCTTGTGCGGCATACCCTATACTTATCTCATTATAGAGTATCTAACGTTATTCTGTTATGTTCACTCTACACCTTTATGATGTTTACTTTACACCTTAATTCGTTAAGCATCGGCCCGCTTTGTATGTCGCCGCTTGCATATCATTCTACTAGTTGTTTAAACACATTCGGTGTGAGCAGGTCAAAGATTAGAGACAATTGCAAATAAAGCATCGGTCTAATTTGTAATTCTGTCTATTGGTTTTCATTTCGGAAAATAAAGCGCTAAAAAATATTAGTGCTCAAAACACACTTGTTAAATTTGTTAGAGGTTTGGCATTATATGAATAGTCCAGTATAAATTTTCTGTAATAAAAAGTCATGACTAAAAATCTCTTCAACTCCTTAAAATTGCTAGGAGGTTCAATTTTTTTAATGGCCTCTACTTTTTTTTCATTTGCCATAATCCCCTCCCCTTTGACAATATAACCCAAGAATTCTACCTGTGTGGACAGGAAATGGGTCTTCTCCGAGTTAACTTGAAGGTTTCCTTTTTGAAGACTCTCGAAGACCAGCCGAAGCTTAGTCCAATGACTATCATAATCCTTGCTGAAAGCAATTATGTCGTCAATGTATACGTAACAGATTTTCCCGATATGATCCCTTAGCACATCGTCAATCATGCGCTGAAAGATTAATGGAGCGTTTTTTAATCCGAACGGAAGACGCAAGAACTCGTATTTTCCGTTCAAAGTAGAAAATGCGGTCTTGGGGATGTCGTGTTCTCTCATACGAATTTGGTGAAACCCCGCTGTCAAATCGAGGGTGGTGAAATATTTGGCGTCGCCAAGGCTTGCCAGGGTAGAATTAATATCAGGAATTCGGTAAGTGACGGATATAGTGACAGCGTTTAACCGCTTGAAATCAATGACTAATCTGTACTGTTTTTCACCATTTGGTTTGGGTTTTTTTTGGCACTATCCATAGCGGAGAATTATAAGGGCTTCTAGAAGGTCGGATTATACCTTCGCGAAGGAGTTTTGCTACTTGTGCCTCTACTACCTTTCTCATATTGGCAGGGTAAGGATAACTTTTCGTATATATGGGGTCATTGGTTCTAGTGCGAATATCTGCCCTAACATCAGTGTCTACTGCTTCACCCGTACAACCGACGGCTATTTTGGGGCTAATGAAGTTTTTATTTGCGCCGGTATCTACTAAGAATTGCAACTTAGCCCCTTCTTTAGTTTCATACTCTAAGTATGGTACACTAGAGTCATAAAATTTGTCTCTCCTTCAAACTCTTGTAGAGTATCTTCTAAGGTATCCTCTTGCACTGAGCCTTCTTGTTCGCTACTTATATTTTCATGAGACACGTTCTCATAGCAGTTTTCGTGGTTTTGAACCTAAGTGGTCTTATTTGAGACGGGAGTCTGAGAAGGCAAGGCCGTTGACCTGTCGTACAACCTTTGCACTTTTCGGAATGGGTTCAAAATAGAAGAAGCGCTTGAGCTTCGCTTGACCCCAGCATCGCCTTGATGTGCATTATATCTGGGTTGGAAGGATTGCCCTGACCTGTTGAATTCCATTTTTATGGCAGGTCGAGGCCCTGTGTAAAGATGCCCACAATCTTTAATATAAAAATATCGATATATTGTATGTAATATCGCTTAATATATCACAGTCGATCTATCGTTTGAAATATTATTTCTAATAGAGCGGTTTGGAGTATCAGTCGTCCTCTTTTAACTGAAGTGGTATCGTGCGCCAAAATGTGTTTTTTATTTATGGCGTAAACATTAAAAGGCACCACAGCAATACGTGGTCAGGTTCATCCAATATATAACGGTCTTCTAAGACACTTGTCGGTTTTGAGACTTATATTTTAAATTTCCATGCTCAAATTGAGCCCTGTGTGTGTCCGATGCAACTCAATTACACCCAATGTCTTCACCTCAATGCACTATATGTCAAATGGCAGCTTTTTTTGTGCAAAAGTATAAGAATGAAAGTACACTTTTAAATTTTTTGTTGTTGTTTTTGAATTGGAATAACTTTCAAAAAAAAGTCACGCGAATTTTGTTTATGCTGTGCGTCAAAGTCAACCAATGCAATTTGTTATACAAATGTGCTTGCAAGTTCAGTAGTGTTCGGTAGACTTTAAGCTCGTGTTTCTCGAATTGTGTTAACAATAATTGATTTGTGTGAAATGGAAAATAAAGGTTCAAGTAAGTAAAAATAATTTTAATTAATAGGCTGTTTATATATGTCGCTATACTTTCAAATAACTAATTACTCTACATAACCTTAAAATGGTACAATTTATCTCTAAATTTGACTTTTTGTAAGCTCTATAAAATATTGATATATTTAGGTTACCTCGGCTTAAAAAAAGTAGATTTGTTTGAAATATGGCGAAAAGAATGCCCAAAAAAAGAAAAATTTGATGCCGTTTGGAATCACGTTGTTGGCGAAATTAAAGACCGTACAATTTCGAATGAAGTTGTAAAACAAAATAAAGAAACATTACCTTTGTTTTTTGCGTAAAATTAGCTCAAAAGTCGAACAAATTTCACAGAAGGTTAGACACCTTCAAGAAAGAAAATCATGCGTGGCTAAATTCAGAATTGATGATTGTGATAAATGGAATTTCAAAAAAAAAAAAACTCCAATTGTTGGTCGTCTACGTCTGCAATTCAACACAAAGTCAGAATTTGGAAAACGAATAGAAGCCGCAGACCTTTTAACTGAGAAAGCTGATACTAATCTTCTCGTTCGTGCAGCAGCAACATCAGCTCGAAAACAAGGTGATTCCGATTTAGCTGCAGTTCTTAAAAAGAGTATGAAAAGCCCAACAAGGCCAGCAAAAATGCGTAAAATGTGTACACAAGATTCCGAAAAGCCAATTCCACTTACTGCGAATGAGGTTTTAGCTTTTCTTCTTGATTCCGATTTAGCTGCAGTTCTTAAAGAGAGTATGAAAAGCCCAACAAGGCCAGCAAAAATGCGTAAAATGTCTACACAAGATTCCGAAAAGCCAATTCCACTTTCAGCGGATGAGGCTTCAGCTTTTCTTCTTGATTCCGATTTAGCTGCAGTTCTTAAAGAGAGTATGAAAAGCCCAACAAGGCCAGCAAAAATGCGTAAAATGTGTACACAAGATTCCGAAAAGCCAATTCCACTTTCTGCGGTTAAGGCTTTAGCTTTTTTTCTTGAAAATAATTTTACGAAAGAGCAGTACAATGCAATGCGACATGAAAACAAATTAAGAAACTCCGATATATATCCGCACTATAGCAATATTATTGCCTGAAAATTTAAATGTCGACCTCAGGGTATCGAAGCAAATGAGACCCTTTCCATAGTTTCGTTGCAATCTTTTTTACAGCACACGGCAGAAAGAATCGTTGAGATGCAAAAAAACGTTTTTTAAGCTGTAATGGAAGAGAAAAAGACACGATATATTAAGCTTCGAATTAATATTAAGCTATGGATTTGATAGCAGCACTGGTCAAGCTCGATTTAAGCAAAAATTTAATGAGCCCAGTTCGTCAAATAGCTCCGATACTTCCCTCTTAGCTACTACAGTTATTCGTTAAAGATTACTACTTTTTTCGGGAACGCCAATTTGGGACAACCGTAAACCACAATCTCTAAGATTTTGTCGGCCAATTAAGCTGCAGTACACAAAGGAGACAAAAGAAATTGTTTTAAATGAAGATTTTGATTTAAAAAGCGAAATCAAAGCTTTGAAAAACGTACGAATATCAATTGGTGATGGAAAATCTGTTGAAGTGTCATTCAAATTATATTTAACATTAATTGATGGAAAAGTTGTAAACATTATAACTGATACGAAATCTAACCAGGCTTGTCCCATTTGTGCTGCTATACCTAAGGATTTTGTGAATACTTTTGAATATAAAAAAAGATGGGTGTCTGTAAAGTTTGTTTACGGACGATAGTCTTACGTGACAACGTCATAAGCGAACATTTCTGTGTGCCAACCGTACGCACTCGCTGTTAGATCGCAACTGCAACTCAATTTAAAATAATATTTTTGGAAATATTTTGAGAAATGCAAAAATAAATCGTTTGCTAAATATCGTCTGTGTGGAAATGAGTATAAGACGTGTGGAAACACGACAAACTTATCAGACCATTTGCGACAGATCCATCCACTACAGACTGAATGATTGATTTTTATTATCTTTTTTTTATTATTTTCTTTATTAGTACTCTATTTTTGTTTTTGATTAGTTTTAAGGTGCTAAAGTGAAGAGATTATTTTTGTTATTTTAATTATAAAAAGTAAATGGGACATAATCTAACATAAAGCAGTCGGTTTCAATTAAAGCATGATTTTTTTAATGTTTGAAATAAAAACATCGAAAAAACATCCATGTTTCAAAACATTGTTGAGGAAAGAATCGATGTACTCACAATCGATGTTTTTGCAGCTCTACAGGCCTCTAAAGGCCTGTTGTCACATAGAAAAGAAGATGAAAACGAAACTGATATTCGGTTTCGGTCGGTGGGTGATTTTGCGTGGGTTGCCACATACAACCGAAACCGAACGGAATAACGGAAAACGGAATAACTTATTTTATCGCTTATTTTCATCCGCGTCGCGTTATTACTTTAAATTTTTCCTCATCCTCCACACTTAATTTTTCTTTAGACATTTTTGCAATTATCAATTGTGATTACGCATAAAAAACAAAAAATAAATACTCGATAGGCAGCAACCGAATAGAGGCAAAAGTACTTGTTTCGGTTTCGGTTGCAAATTTACTGAATTCGGTTTCGGTTACCGTTGTATGTGACAACAGGCCTTAACACGCACCATCGCCAAAAATTGGAATGACGGTTTCTGGTAGTGATGTAAAAAAATATCGATGCATCGAGCATCGACGGTTTTTGGGCGATGTTTTCCGATGTTTTCATTGATATCGATGTAATACGATGCATCGATGATTCTGCACAACATCGTCTGTTTAAATTTACAGTAATTTGTACAAGGTTGCTCTCCAATTGCTCTCGGAGGGGGAACCGGAGCTCTTAGGATGGTGACCACCAGCGTGGCACAGATCAACATGCATCACGCGAGGGCAGCTTCGGCTGTCATCAGCAGGTTGATCTCCAGGTCTGACCTGGGGCTGGTGCTCATCCAGGAGCCATGGGTCGTCAGAGGCAGAATCTGCGGACTAAACCATGTAAGTATGCAACTAGTTGCAGATATGAGGGAGATATCGCCAAGAGCGTGCATCTTGGTGCGGAAGAACACTAACTTTCTTTGTCTCAGCAGGGATCTTGTAGCAGTGCTAATCACTGGAGAGTTTGGTAGTATGGTGGTGGCGTCAGCCTACTTCCCGGGAGACACGTCGGAAGCCCCCCCAACAGAGGTCCAAGATCTGGTGGCACACTGCAGCAGCAATAGACTCCCCTTGCTGCTGAAATGCGATGCAAACGCGCATAGTGTGGCGTGTGGCAGCACGAACAACAATAGTAGAGGTGAGTGCTTACTTGATTATCTTGTAGCTAGTGACTTATCGGTGTTTAATGTGGGGGCTGAACCTACCTTTATCACCAAAATAAGAACCGAAGTGATTGATATCACTTTTGGGAACGGGGGGCCTCTGAGCTGGTACACAACTGGAGGGTCTCAACAGAACCGTCAATGTCGGATCACAGGATCATCCTTTTCGACATTAGCAGAAATTTCAGGTTCAGTAAGGTTATCAGAAATCCTCGGAGGACCGATTGGTCGCTCTACCAATCCTGCCTGGGATTAAATCTGAGCAGACTGAACCAATGTAAGAGGGTCTCGTCCCATGATGAGCTAGAGCAACTCTCAGTAGAGGTTGGTGAGACGATTTTGAATGCCTATCATTCAAGTTGTCCAGCCTAACCCATAGAGTCCAACAGGGATAACCCTTGGTGGAATAAAAAGTTAAGGATGCTTCGAGCAGAAGTTAGGAAGCTGTTTAATACAGCCAAAAGGAATAGTGACAGTTGGGACTTGTACACCAAGAAGCTAACAGAATATAAAAAGGAAATCCGGTACAGTAAGCGAGCTCACTTTCGGAGCTTTTGCTCTAACCTAGAGCAGGTCACACCAGCTGTAAGAGTCTTTAAGGCGGTTTCGAAAGGCAAAGTGCTGTCCGAAATCTGCTTAAAGAAGCCGAATGGTTCCTTCACGGAAAATGAGGTTGAGAAGGCAGAACTTCTCCTGCAAACTCACTTTCCACTTTGTAGAACTATCACCAACGCTGACAGCTGTTACGAAACGGTCCTCCACAGGAGACCGGACTGGAGCCTGGCTGCAGCCATAGTAACAGAGCAGAAGATCAGGTGGGCCATTGGAACGCTTAGTCCCTACAAGGCCCCAGGTACGGACGGTATCCTTCCCGTCCACCTTCAGAAAGGGTTGGAACACCTAATGGTGTTCCTCATTCGTATTTTCCGGGGAAGCCTAGCTATGGGCTACATACCTAGGACATGGAGGACGGCTAGGGTGATTTTTATCCCGAAGGTGGGGAAAAAAGACCCTTTTCACCCCAAATCCTTCAGGCCAATCAGCCTTACATCCTTCCTTCTAAAAACCCTCGAAAAGTTAGTTGACAATCACATTAGATCCTCGCACCTAGTGTCCAGTCCCTTGCATGATCATCAGCATGCCTATAGAGTAGGTAAGTCGACAGAATCGGCTCTCCTAAACTTAGTAAACAGCCTCCAATGCTCAGTGAAGGCCAAAGATGTTGCTCTTTGTGCCTTCATGGACATAGAGGGTGCTTTTTATAACACAGCACATGACGTTGTGGGTAGGGCGCTTCGGGGTAAAGGGGTTGAGTCAGGACTTACTTTCTGGCTAGAAAAACTCCTTGACAGTAGAATAGCGGAAGTAACTGTCAACAATTTGACGGTCAGGGCCCAAACCACCAGAGGTTGTCCACAGGGGGGTGTCCTATCACCTCTCCTCTGGAGTCTCGTGGTGGACGAGCTACTTGGTAGACTTACAGATAATGGATTTGAATGTCAAGGCTATGCCGATGACATTACCATTGTCTGTAAAGGTAAATTTGTGAACACGCTGTGTGATAGGATTACTCTGGGTCTTAGTCTTTGTATAGACTGGTGCAGGGACGTGGGGCTGAACATTAATCCAGCAAAAACCACAATTGTTGCGTTCACCAATCGTTACAAGCTAAAATCCATAAGACCCATATACATTGGGGGCACGGTAATCCCTATCTCCTCGGAGATTAACTATTTGGGGATAATCTTAGACAAGAGGCTACTTTGGAAACAGCATGTTGAGCATGCGGTACGCAAGGCAACACTGGCTCTTATGAGCTGCAGATCACTCGCAGGGAAAAATTGGGGGGTGTCCCCAAAAATCCTTCTTTGGATGTACACAGCAATGGTGAGGCCCATAGTAAGCTACGGCGCTGTGGTCTGGGCGGGACGTGTAGACCTTGATGTCACTAAACGGCAACTGGGCAAGCTCCAGAGACTTGCCTGCACGTGCATCTCGAGCGCAATGCGTACGTGCCCGTCCTCAGCATTGGACGTATTGCTAGGACTTCCGCCATTGCATGTTTACATCAAACACTGTTCGAACAGGTCAATTATGAGAGTGGCAGGAGCGAACGCAATCGCTTCTGTCCCTAGTGCAACTGGCACACTGTTGGCCTATCCGCAAGATACGCAGTTGGCCCTTTTTAGTTTCGAGAAGCTGTTCAAAACAGAGCTCAGTAATAAAGCAGAGTGGACTAGTCTGTCGAACACCTATAATGTGAAACCACATGCTATTAGATGGTATACGGACGGTTCACTTACAGATGAGGGTGCTGGAGCTGTTATCTGCGGACCCCGGCTCAAACACCATGAACCACTTGGTAAATTCGCCAGCATATTCCAAGCGGAAGTGCATGCGATTGAAAGATGTGCCTCCCTCAACATCGAGAGGGGTTACCCTCATAGAGACATAGCCATTTTTTCTGACAGCCAGGCGGCGATCAAAGCACTCAGTGCCTACAAGATCGTCTCCAAGCTGGTTTGGCAATGTATAGAAACACTCAATAGGTTGGGCTGCAACAACACAGTCACCATCTACTGGGTACCAGGACATGCGGGTATTCCCGGCAGTGAAGTTGCTGATATCATGGCCAGGAGGGGAGCTAGCACTCCTTTCCTCGGCCCCGAACCTTTCTGTGGGCTAGGACCAGGGATTATAAGTCAGAGCAATCGCATCGATCTGCGCAATGCTTGCGAGGACGCTTGGCGATCTTCACAGGGGGCAAGACAGAGTAAGCGACTGCTAGGTAGTTACAACAAGAAGAGAACTGAGGACTGTCTGAGGCTGAGCAAAGGATCTCTTCGGATAGTCACGGGCTTCTTGACTGGGCACTGCAGACTGCGCAAACATCTGCACAATCTTAAGTTAGGGGCGGACAGTCTTTGCAGAATGTGTCTGGAGGGGGATGAAACTCCAGAGCACCTGCTTGAGGAGTGTCCCGCCATAAGTCGACCGAGGCTTTCTCTTCTGGGGAGCCTCTTTCTGTCCACAGAGGAGATGAGGGCTCTCCGACCAAGCCACATCGTCGCGTTCCTGCGATCGATTGGGCTGTTCGAGGAGCTGTAACTCACAAACAGTAAGAGGGCACAATAGATCCTAGTGGTCGCAGTGCACGTACCTCATTCAATAATAATAAATATAAGGGTTCAGTTTATTATATAATTTTGGAGTATCAGTTTCGGCCGCTCAACTTAAACTGATTTCACTCGCTCCCAAGCAAGCTCGCG
Organism: Scaptomyza graminum; assembly: GCA_018901835.1. NCBI lineage: Eukaryota > Metazoa > Arthropoda > Insecta > Diptera > Drosophilidae > Scaptomyza > Scaptomyza graminum. The sequence continues at coordinate 39,632 of JAEIFL010000157.1, read as the reverse complement.
TCAGCTCTCGGTCGGCCGACATTTAGTCTCGTTTTGTGTCGATACATCGGCTTGCGACGTTGTAGCCGAGAAGTGACGTTTGTCGTTGCTGACTCTGTGGAATGTTGTTAATGGTTGTTGGCGATAGCAAGAGGTGCACTATGGGTAATTTGACCAGCTTTTGTGGCATTAATTAATAACTCAAGAACGAAGCAAGATGTTTTGATTTGGTAATTTGCTTTGAGTTTTTAATAACCAAAGGAAAATATTTGTAGAAAATGGGCGTGTCACCGCCCCTTTTACAAAAGATAGGTTATGTATTTTCTATGTTTGTCAACCTATCACGACCAAACTTGGCGGTTTTTATAGTTATTATAATACTATTTTTTTTTTATTTTTTTTGGTTGTTGGTTTTGGGCCCACTTGGATTTTTTTTTGTTCCTCTTTTTTTTTTGTTAAAAAAACTCCTAAAAACCCCCAATCGGAGGGGGGAAGGGGAGGTTTGGGTTGGGGGGGGGGCCCTCCTTTTTTTTGGGGGAAGGAAGGGGGTCCCCAAAGAAGAAAGCCTCAGTCGGGTAAAGGGGGGAAATTCCTAAATTATAATACTAACATCGTTGCAAAAAATGAGCGACATGGGTCAACTATATCGTATAGCTCCCATAGTAACAATTAGTAAAAATGTGATTTCTCGTATGAAAACATTTTTGTTTTGAAGATATTTGGCTTAAACTTTCTGAAAATTAGTATATTTATGTTTCTTACATTTTGGGTAAAAGTTATAAACATCGGCCCACTACATCATATAGCTCCCATAGAACCGCTTAGTAAAAAATTGATGAAATTTATTTTTTTTGTTTTTTATATTTATCAACATCTTAGTTTTATTTATCTTAATACTGAATGTCTACGAAAAAAAAAAATTAAACTTATTATTATTATTATTATTATTTTTGCCCTTTTCCACTCACTGCAGTCCATTTTGCAAACAACGTCGCGTTCTTAAATTTAAGGTGATGATCTGTAATTGAAATATATGAAAAGTGGAAATTAAGACTACACTCATTTTAAAGGTAATGAAACACTCTAAAACACTGTTTTTATTTTAAGGTGGGACTAGGTGGGACTCACTTTGCTAGTCCATTCAAAGTTCAGTTTTCGTTTTAAAATTTTTCATTTTACGCAACTTACAATAAAGACAAATACGGCGACAAGACAAGCACAATCTACATTCTAATTTCGCAAACACAAAGAACAAACCACCCACCATCGAAAGCCATTTGGGTTTTTTCAATTTTAAGGTGTAAATTTGTTTTTATTTATTATGTTCTTTGTTGCGTAATTTTTGTTAAGTTAGCTGCGCGCGCTCTTCTGTTAGAACAGCTCTGTTTAAAAGCTTGTAACTTAACAGTGGAGGCCTCTGTTAAAATTTGGGGTATGCAACATTGAAGCTCAATCATTTTACTATGTAAAGCCACCAACAAAATATTAATTTAACGACTTTCAAAAAATGGGTTTTGGCCACAAAAACTGGTCAAATTACCCATAGTGAGGTGGTCGAAGAGTATCGCTGGAACAGGGTGTTAACTCCTCCCCACTACAAGATTGCGTCCTGCAGATCATGAAACTTTGACTTTTGCAGACGTGGTCCGTGGCGAAAATCCCAAGGCAAGGTTTGATGCATCTGGGATGCCTCTCGTTGACGTCAGCTTTTATGTTACCCTCAGACATGGTCGAAGGTTTTCTGAGGTTTTGTAGGCTGAAGTTGTGGACGTACTCTAACAACAACTCGTGGCCGGTTGCAGTCGCGTTCGTTGGGGCAGCCGGTCAGCCATGGCGAACTGTTGCAGTTTCCCAAGGCAGCAAACGTCTCTCGGCCAGCTTATTAAATTCCGGTGATATTTGGTTCCACGTTCATTTTGTCGATGATCATGTTGCGTTGCTGTATTCATTGGTGTTCAGCATCGAAGAACCGTTTATTTTGATTTGTTGATCGACGTATTTAGCCAGAGACTCATGGGACCGTAAAATAGCGTTTCAGTCTGATGAGTCCGGTGATCTTGCTTTTCATTTCACGCCGACCCCAACCAGTCAACCTGGAAATCCCCTCGAATGCATCTTGAAGGTAATGGTCTGCTAATGCTGTGATCCGGGAACCGCCTACGATGTTGCTTCTTTCCATTCCATTATAGTGCCAGACGAAGCCTTGTTGTAGGGGAACAACAGTGTATTTTAAATGTACATGGTGACCGCCGTGTAAATCAGGAGCATGCTTATGAAATAGTGTACAGTGTGTTTTTTTTTTATATTAACTTGTTATAGAATGGTTGAAGCAAGGCAACTTTGCAAAAGAGCCGTGCATTAATAAAATGATAAAAATGTGGAACCTTATGGTAATATTTTAAGAATGTGTTATCTTATTTCATGTTCGATAATTTCTGTGTATTTGTTGTGTGATTAATTGAGGAATTTAAAAATGTGTAATGTTATCTTATGTTTAATATGTTGTTGTGTGTTTTTTTTGTATTTACTTATTTTCTAGGTATGATTTTAACACATTTTTTGTGGATACAATTTTAATATTATTTTTTGTATAATTTTGATACTTTTATTATCAGAGGTGTGCCAGCCATCAAAACCAACCGAATTCCAACCTAAAACCAACCTCGAGCTGGTTTTAGGTGTGCCAGAGCAGAGTTCGAGATGGTTTTAAAATCTCAACAAATATGGTCAGAGATTTGGTTAATTTAAGCAATATTAGATGTCTAATGTATAACAAGTGTTACTTTTTCGAAAGGTAATTTTAAGCTTAGCTGCATATTACAAATACATTTGAATTGAATACATATTTTAATTCATGATTTTTGATATTAATAAATCTGTAACAAATTTGCTGTTCCGTGTAAGCGTGCAAAACCGTCCCTAACAAGAGAGGTGCCAACTTGTTCGTTTAAGGGCTGTACGCAGCAGCCCCGTACAGCGCCAGTACAGTAATACATGAGTTGTACGGGCTGTAACGATAAGTGTTGAAAAATGCACATATTGTGGCGGTAGGTTGATTACTTCATTTAAATAAATCGGAAATGCAACTGTGTTTTGTCGTTTGTTTACATTTGGGCAAATAAATTAATTAAAGTAAAATGGATTGCGAACAACAAAATTTATTTGTAATAATGTGCACAACCAACACCATACTGTTGGCACTTATAAAAAAAAAAGGGACGCTTCTTATTAAAATATTATTAAAATGCAGCTTGCTGGTTAAGTCCCACAAGACTGGCCGACGCTGAATTTGTCCCCATCATTTTCAAAATTTCTGTAGCGCGACTTGCGTTCAGACATTTTGGGCTGTTTTACTCCCGTAAATAGCTTCTGAACGCTATTTACAGTCGTACAAATTTAACATAAGATTTTAACAGTTTCATTATCCAACACTACGTACGGCTCGTAGAGAGTAAATGCTGCGGACTTGAAAATGTTATTACTGTACGGGCGCTGTACGAGACCATTTTTTTTATATGAAGTTTTTACAGTACTGGCGCTGTACGGGCTGCTGCGTACAGGCCTTTAACAATAACTATTATTCGGAGTCTTTAATAGGTCAATTCTAAAGACACTTTTTTGTGACAAATAAACATAAAAAAATTGTACTCTCAGGTAACAAAATTCCATGGTTGAGCAGTGGACAGTTTGTTGTAAATTTAACAAAGTTATTGCAGCAAACTGTTTTTCATAAGTTGGCAGCTTTTGCGGTGTTTGTTAGGTGTTTGAATAAAAATAACATACGTGCTGTCACAAGTCGATAGTGGATACGATGCGCTTCTAGGTAGCCGGCGCTCAACCTTTTCTTTCGCCAACTCTTCTTTTCGAAGCATGTCAAGCAAAAGAAAACTTCCTAGAGGCATTTTTATTTAATTTTACTTTTACTTTTGCACTTTTGAAATGTAAACAAACAGATTTGCCATTCACGAAATACGTAGAACAGCTGTTCAAGCAAGCTATCACGGCAGGGCTGTCAAGCAACATGAGTTATTTGGCGGGCAAAATATGAAATATATATTTTGTATAAGAATTACAAGAGATAAGCCCTTACATATTTTTATTTAACCATTTATTAAATATAGCACTAATGCCTTGAAGCCAACCTTGAAAACAATGACAAAAAGGCAAATACATTTTATTCAATTTTTACTTTTGAAAGGTAGCAACTCTTTTTGGCCATTTTCGTTTTACGTATTTGCTCCGAAAAATTTAACCGAAAAATGAAATCTCCCTAACTTCTGGCACACCGACGGTTTTGTTTTAGAGATTTGAAAACCTGCTCGAGCCAAAATCTCTAGAGATTTCTGGCACACCCCCGAATAATAATATTTTTAATATAAATGGTTAATGCAGGTATGTGAAACGTCTTCCAAGATCAATTCCTCAAATCTGATTTATGAAAAATTTTCCCTGACCTAGTTTTAATCGTAACTCTTCTATCCTCCTATTTTATTTCCGGTTTGAATCTCTGCTTCTCTTTAGTCTTAATCTGTTTATTAGCAACAAATACCTTGTCGCACTGGTTATAAGGAATAGGCTCTGCTCTGTTTTTATTGCGCGTAAGATTAGTAATTGGAGTAACCCCTTTATATCTTCAAAGGTTTGTTGTTTAAAATTTGCTAAGCCTTGGTAGTTAATTCTGGATTTACGATTGAAAAAAACGTCGACAGGCTTAATTTTCGTCACAGAGTGGACAGAATTATTGTATCTGTCCACCGCTATTAGGACCAATTCACTGTCCTTGAAATTTGGATATTCGCTTTTTAAACATCTAAAAATTTCCAAAAATGTAGAATGGAATTTTTCAATCTGACCATTGACCTCGCTTTTTTGAGTTGGGGTATAATATAACTCAATTCCCAAGGCCTTAAGGTAGTTCAAAACCGTCGGACATAGAAGGCCTCTCTCATTATCGGATACCATTATTTTCGGGACTGTAAAATAATGGGGAGTCTCTAAGAGTGCTTCGCGGAAATAGACCGCTGATTTGAATTCCAACGGGAAAAGTTTGGCGAATTTGTTAAATTTGTATATGCAACTTAAGTAGAATTTCTTGCCCAATGTGAAAACGTCAATGTGAAGAATTTCGCATGGTAGATTAGGGATAGGGGTCGGTTGAAATGCTGGTTTATTTGGGTGTCTTTCGTACTTGGAGAGTTTACAACATTCGCAAGACGACACCTGGGCACGAATAATGCTTGTCATTTTCAGGAAATAAAACTATTCTCTGCGATGTTCTTTTTCAATTAATTCGCAAATTGCATCTTTATCGGCCAAATCTGTAACCAACCGTTGTGTAATTCGAATTCTAAAAAATTTGAAATTCTGAAAACAATTGGATTGGAAAAATTGTTAGTAAGAATCGGGGATCTTAACTCCATTAATAATCGAAGGCTGTAAAGAAGTAGTTAAGTTCGATAGCTCTCGCTGGTTTATGGGAATAAAGTGTCGCACAAACCCTGCGTGCGGGTGCTCGCATAAGTATTCTGAGCGACTCTGGGCGAATATTAATTGATTCCGAAACACGTTTATAGGGATTTCCATATGAGGAATCAATTGTGAAGCGTCTTGAAGCGCACTATGGATAGTGGCTCCGGAATCTGAGCCAGATTCGGAAGCGGTTGCTGTGTCGGAACCCAAGTAATTAACCTGCAACGTGATGCGTGAAAGAGCGTCAGCAACCACGTTGGATTTCCCTGGTTTATATAATAATTCGCAATTATATTCCTCTATTCGGGACTTCCATCGTTTTAGTTTGGCATTAAAATTCCTGTTACCTAGCGCGAACGTTAGAGGCTGATGATCCGTGTAAATTTTGATTGACGCCGCGCCGTACGAATAAGAACGAAGATTATCTAACGCCCACACAATTGCTAGCATTTCTTTCTCGATTGTGGCATAATTTTCTTCGGATTTATTCAAAGAACTGGAAATGTAAGCTATTGGCCGATCTTTTTTCTCGTCGACTTGCGAAAGAACTGCTCCGATTGCGTAATTTGACGCATCTGTTCTTAAATGGAAAGGTATACTAAAATTTGGGAAAGCTAACACCTCAGACGAGGAAAAGATGGTCTTTAAGTCGTTGAAAGCCTGTAATGCTTTATCATCTAATTCAATAGGAACTTTGGCAGACTGGGAAGATTTGATTTTAGCGTATTTACCACTTGTTAAATTTGTTAGAAGTTTGGCAACATTTGCATAGTCCAGTATAAATTTTCTGTAATAAAAAGTCATGACTAAAAATCTCTTCAACTCCTTAAAATTGCTAGGAGGTTCAATTTTTTTAATGGCCTCTACTTTTTTTTTCATTTGCCATAATCCTCTCCCCTGTGACAATATAACCCAAGAATTCTACCTGTGTGGACAGGAAATGGGTCTTCTCCGAGTTAACTTGAAGGTTTCCTTTTTGAAGACTCTCGAAGACCAGCCGAAGCTTAGTCCAATGACTATCATAATCCTTGCTGAAAGCAATTATGTCGTCAATGTATACGTAACAGATTTTCCCGATATGTTCCCTTAGCACATCGTCAATCATGCGCTGGAAGATTAATTTAGCGTTTTTTAATCCGAACGGAAGACGCAAGAACTCGTATTTTCCGTTCAAAGTATGTCGTGTTCTCTCATACGAATTTGGTGAAACCCCGCTGTCAAATCGAGGGTGGTAAAATATTTGGCGTCGCCAAGGCTTGCCAGGGTAGAATTAATATCAGGAATTCGGTAAGTGACGGATATAGTGACAGCGTTTAACCGCTTGAAATCAATGACTAATCTGTACTGTTTTTCACCATTTGGTTTGGGTTTTTTTTGGCACTATCCATAGCGGAGAATTATAAGGGCTTCTAGAAGGTCGGATTATACCTTCGCGAAGGAGTTTCGCTACTTGTACCTCTACTACCTTTCTCATATTGGCAGGGTAAGGATAACTTTTCGTATATATGGGGTCATTGGTTCTAGTGCGAATATCTGCCCTAACATCAGTGTCTACTGCTTCACCCGTACAACCGACGGCTATTTTGGGGCTAATGAAGTTTTTATTTGCGCCGGTATCTACTAAGAATTGCAACTTAGCCCCTTCTTTAGTTTCATACTCTAAGTATGGTACACTAGAGTCATAAAATTTGTCTCTCCTTCAAACTCTTGTAGAGTATCTTCTAAGGTATCCTCTTGCACTGAGCCTTCTTGTTCGCTACTTATATTTTCATGAGACACGTTCTCATAGCAGTTTTCGTGGTTTTGAACCTAAGTGGTCTTATTTGAGACGGGAGTCTGAGAAGGCAAGGCCGTTGACCTGTCGTACAACCTTTGCACTTTTCGGAATGGGTTCAAAATAGAAGAAGCGCTTGAGCTTCGCTTGACCCCAGCATCGCCTTGATGTGCATTATATCTGGGTTGGAAGGATTGCCCTGACCTGTTGAATTCCATTTTTATGGCAGGTCGAGGCCCTGTGTAAAGATGCCCACAATCTTTAATATAAAAATATCGATATATTGTATGTAATATCGCTTAATATATCACAGTCGATCTATCGTTTGAAATATTATTTCTAATAGAGCGGTTTGGAGTATCAGTCGTCCTCTTTTAACTGAAGTGGTATCGTGCGCCAAAATGTGTTTTTTATTTATGGCGTAAACATTAAAAGGCACCACAGCAATACGTGGTCAGGTTCATCCAATATATAACGGTCTTCTAAGACACTTGTCGGTTTTGAGACTTATATTTTAAATTTCCATGCTCAAATTGAGCCCTGTGTGTGTCCGATGCAACTCAATTACACCCAATGTCTTCACCTCAATGCACTATATATCAAATGGCAGCTTTTTTTGTGCAAAAGTATAAGAATGAAAGTACACTTTTATATTTTTTGTTGTTGTTTTTGAATTGGAATAACTTTCAAAAAAAAGTCACGCGAATTTTGTTTATGCTGTGCGTCAAAGTCAACCAATGCAATTTGTTATACAAATGTGCTTGCAAGTTCAGTAGTGTTCGGTAGACTTTAAGCTCGTGTTTCTCGAATTGTGTTAACAATAATTGATTTGTGTGAAATGGAAAATAAAGGTTCAAGTAAGTTAAAATAATTTTAATTAATAGGCTGTTTATATATGTCGCTATACTTTCAAATAACTAATTACTCTACATAACCTTAAAATGGTACAATTTATCTCTAAATTTGACTTTTTGTAAGCTCTATAAAATATTGATATATTTAGGTTACCTCGGTTTAAAAAAAAGTAGATTTGTTTGAAATATGGCGAAAAGAATGCCCAAAAAAAGAAAAATTTGATGCCGTTTGGAATCACGTTGTTGGCGAAATTAAAGACCGTACAATTTCGAATGAAGTTGTAAAACAAAATAAAGAAACATTACCTTTGTTTTTTGCGTAAAATTAGCTCAAAAGTCGAACAAATTTCACAGAAGGTTAGACACCTTCAAGAAAGAAAATCATGCGTGGCTAAATTCAGAATTGATGATTGTGATAAATGGAATTTCAAAAAAAAAAAACTCCAATTGTTGGTCGTCTACGTCTGCAATTCAACACAAAGTCAGAATTTGGAAAACGAATAGAAGCCGCAGACCTTTCAACTGAGAAAGCTGATACTAATCTTCTCGTTCGTGCAGCAGCAACATCAGCTCGAAAACAAGGTGATTCCGATTTAGCTGCAGTTCTTAAAGAGAGTATGAAAAGCCCAACAAGGCCAGCAAAAATGCATTAAATGTGTACACAAAATTCCGAAAAGCCAATTCCACTTACTGCGGATGAGGCTTTAGCTTTTATTCTTGAAAATAATTTTACGAAAGAGCAGTACAATGCAATACGACATAAAAAAAAAATAAAGAAACTCCGATATATATCCACACTATAGCAATATTATTGCCTGAAAATTTAAATGTCGACCTCAGGGTATCGAAGCAAATGAGACCTTTTCCAATCTGCAATCTATTTCACAGCATACGGCAGAAAGAATCGTTGAGATGCAAAAAAACGTTTTTTAAGCTGTAATGGAAGAAAAAAAGACACGATATATTAAGCTTCGAATTAATATTAAGCTATGGATTTGATAGCAGCACTGGTCAAGCTCGATTTAAGCAAAAATTTAATGAGCCCAGTTCGTTAAATAGCTCCGATGCTTTCCTCTTAGTTACTACAGTTATTCGTTAAAGATTACTACTTTTTTCGGGAACGCCAATTTGGGACAACCGTAAACCACAATCTCTAAGATTTTGTCGGCCAATTAAGCTGCAGTACACAAAGGAGACAAAAGAAATTGTTTTAAATGAAGATTTTGATTTAAAAAGCGAAATCAAAGCTTTGAAAAACGTACGAATATCAATTGGTGATGGAAAATCTGTTGAAGTGTCATTCAAATTATATTTAACACTAATTGATGGAAAAGTTGTAAACATTATAACTGATACGAAATCTAACCAGGCTTGTCCCATTTGTGCTGCTATACCTAAGGATTTTGTGAATACTTTTGAATATAAAAAAAGATGTGTGTCTGTAAAGTTTGTTTACGGACGATAGTCTTACGTGACAACGTCATAAGCGAACATTTCTGTGTGCCAACCGTACGCACTCGCTGTTAGATCGCAACTGCAACTCAGTTGCAAAACATGTATATGTACAAACACAAAGAAGAATGACAAAACATAACGGCTCTTACACAGTCCAGTTATATCCTATCTTTATTCCTCCTTGACATCTGCTATGCATTGTATTGTATGGAATGTGACTATTGCCTACACATTTATTTTCCAACTATTATTTTCGTAACCCAGCTCAAATGCTTTACAAATGGGATAATATTTTGATTTGGTTTGGCTTGCCTTGATGAAAATAAATGTGTTTGATCAAAAACAAGACAATCATCTATTTTAAATTTTTCAAATAAATTTTTATTTTAAATGTCAAAAGTGATTTGTGATTTGCGTGTGACATTTTAAATTGTAAAGTCTACTGAATTGTGATATAAACTGAAATTTTTAATGCCATTGAAGCTAATCTTGCTATCACAAGGTAAGTGATTTCTAGAGTTTTTAATTGCAGCTCTTTTTCGTGTAGCTCGATTTCTCGTAAGTCCCGCTTTTCCATGAGCTTCAGTTTTTTCTCCTCGACTTCCAATATTTTCTGGGAGTTTAGGGACGCATCTTCCATAGTGCGTGAAAAATCTAAGCGTTTTTAGAATTTAAATATAATACAAAATAATGAGACGCGGTTTTTTCTTGTAATTTCGCTTTAATGTGGTGACTTCAAATTCTTGACGACAATTAAAATAGCTTAGCCTAACAACAGTGTGCGAAAGCCACAAGCGGCCGCACTTGAGTGAATTCGCCGTCGGCAATTGCCGATCGGCTTGTAAGACGACTACAACTAAGAGCATACTTCAATTTCTCTTAACTAACTTACAACTAACAATGAAATCTAATAGGAGTGACAAATTCAGTTTAACTCTGCTTCAACATTCCGGCCCCGTTGACGAGCTCCGGTCTTCAACACTCCTCGATAGGCAGCGGTGCCAGTTTGTGCACCGGTCGTTTAATAACGCCTTCTGACTTCGGCCACCCGCACCTTGCCGTCCTCTCCCACGATTGCGCGTGTCACGCGCCCGGCGATCCACCGTTGCGGGGGGGGGGGGGGGTGTTGTCGTCGTGCACGAGAACGACCGCCCCTTCGACCAGATTGGCCTCGCCTTTGCTTTACTGGGCGCGCTGCTGCAGGCTGAGCAGGTAGTCCTTGGACCACTTGCGCCAGAAGTTCAGTTTGAGCACCCACAACTGTCGCCACCGCTTCAAGTATGCGGGTACGCGCTTGTTGTTGGGCTCCTCGGGCGTGGATCCGATGGGCAGCCCCAGCAAAGGCTGGCCGATGAGTAAGTGAACCGGAGTGATTGGTTCCCCGTCGTTGGGATCGCTGGTGTCTGCCACGAGTGGCCTGGAGTTGAGCAACGCTTCGACCTCCACCAGATGCGTGCACAACTCGTCCGGCGTCAGCTTGGCGTCGCCTGCCCCTCGAACCAGCCTGTGTTTGGCAGCTTTTACTGCTGCTTCCCACAGCCCGCCAAAGTGTGGTGCCCTCGGAGGGATAAACTTCCACTGAAAAGCTCGCTCCGCTGCGTACTCCTGCAGCTTTCCCTTGCTCCGGTGAAACGCTGCTTGCAACTCCATCAGCACGTTGCTCGCTCCGACAAAATTTGTCGCGTTGTCGCTGTACATCGTCTCCGGCAGCCCTCGTTTCCCAATGAACCTTTTAAAAACATTTAGGAAAGCATCAGTGGACAGATCTGAAACCAGTTCTAAATGGACTGCCTTTGAGGCGAAACAAACAAAAACGGCAACGTACATTTTAACTGGTGGTCTACCTCTAATCCTGTAGCTTACATAAAAAGGCCCACAGAAATCTACGCCAGATACCTTAAATGGACGACCTTCACGAAGGCGATCTGCTGGCAGATTTCCCATTATTTGCCCCAATAATTTTGGCTTATAGCGAAAACAGTGTACGCAGCTTCTAACAATTGCCGTACATGCACTGCGAGCATTGACCACCCAAACTTGCTGCCTTCGCAATCCAACAAGAACCTTTGCAACAGCGTGGTAGTGCCTAATGTGCAAATACCTGATAAAAAGGCTGACGAATTCAGCACGCTTTGGCAACAACAAAAGGAATTTAGCATCATATGAGATAGGGCCATGCAGCAAACGCCCTCCTACTCGAATTAATTCAAATTTAATACCATTTTCCTCAGCTTCGTGGATGAATGGATTTAACGATTGCGAATTGGGGCTAATACTGCCGATTTCCTTAACAATTTGAATTCACCGCTGTATGTTGTGCGTTGCACAACTGCAATCAGTTTCAAGAATCCAATTTTTCTTTCTGAAGCAGATACAACGAGGGAAACAAAATCGAAGCACATAAGCCACTATTCGGACCAGCTTAGAGAATTTCGATTGTCAGCCAATCAGTTGCAAAATGCAATTAGATTCAGCCTCAGATACCCCTAATGCACACACAACTGCACTTTTTTTATCCTCAAAAGTTTTAACTTCTGAAGCTATCTCGAACTGATGCAGTTGAGGCCATCGATCCTTTTCTGCCATTAAAAAACTTGGTCCATTGAACCACAAGGAACTCACAATCTCGTTAATATCGGTTCCCCTTGAAACCAAGTCTGCTGGATTAGAATCCGTTAGAAAGTGACGCCACACGACTCCAGTTGACAACTCTTGAGCTTCTGCAACTCGATTCGCGACAAATGTACCCAACGTACTCGAATCACACTCCAACCAATATAATGCGACCTGCGAATCTGACCAGAAATTCACGCTATCGTGAATTTGGTCAATGTGCTCGACACTTGCTGCCAAAGTTTGGCCAGCAAAAGTGCTGCACACAGCTCTAACCGGGGTATTGTTTTAACTGTGAAGGAGCTACTTAACTCCTCCACAACACTTTATCTTTTGTTTATCTTTTTAGTTCATTGTTTATGCGTTGTTATCTTTTAGTTCATATTTTTATTTAATTAGCCGTGAAGGTATTTTAGTTTAAGGCCACGAAGGCACCCTAAAACCACGAAGGCTACAATAATAATAAGTAAGCATGACAAAAACGAGTATTTAGCAGAGGCCCCAGCAGCCGACAGCGAAGGCAGAGCAAAAGCCGCGAAGTGTCGCAGCAAGAGCGGCTACAACCGAAGCCAGAGCAGAGGCCTCAGCGGCAGAGGATAGCCCGTGCGGAAAATGCAAAATGCCGGCGAGTTAGTCACGATCGGGCCGCGCTCAGAAACGCAAGTGCGAGAATAAAGTACGGAAGAAAACCGAAAATACAACATCAGCAGCTACAACGTGAGTGACAGCGGAAAGCGGCAAACGTGTGCGACAGACGCCAAAATTCAACAGCAGCGAGCCGTAGGCGAGGCATAGGGATGGAGCAGGAGTAAGCTGACCTTCGGTCTGCGGGGATTTAACTGTGCGGGCAATTGTCTTTGTTGCGGTGTGGTGTTAGGTTTTTAAATGTGAAATAAGAAAATATGATTAAAGAAGTTGTGAAATATAAAACAAGTGCGTTTTGCAAGTGTCCCCCCCCCGCTTCTCTGATAAAAGCCGTGCCGTATGGCCGCAACACGTGTTCCGAGCGTTTCTCTGCACGTTTTGCGGTTATCCGGCATAGCACGGGGCACCACGAGACCCAACACAGCGCGATCCGAGAGTTTCTCTGCGCGTTGTGGTGAGTCTTGTAGGTGTCCTACAGTCCCGTTCGTTGGTATTTGTTTCGCTAGGCGGCTAGAGGCGTGCCGTATGGCCGCAACACGTGTTCCGAGCGTTTCTCTGCACGTTTTGCGGCTATCCGGCATAGCACGGGGCACCACGAGACCCAACACAGCGCGTTCCGAGCGTTTCTCTGCGCGTTGTGGTGGGTCTTGTAGGTGTCCTACAGTCCCGTCCGTTGGTATTTGTTTTGCTAGGCGGCTAGAGGCGTGTCGTATGGCCGCAACACGTGTTCCGAGCGTTTCTCTGCACGTTTTGCGGCTATCCGGCATAGCACGGGGCACCACGAGACCCAACACAGCGCGTTCCGAGGGTTTCTCTGCGCGTTGTGGTGAGTCTTGTAGGTGTCCTGTCGTCTACTTTTGGGCATCTCTCGAGCGTTTCTCGAGGTGCGGAGGTTTTGATTTGTATGAGGGTTGCCGAAATGCTCTTAGAGTCTCGGTATATTATAAATTTTATTGTAAAATGATCCTGGCCTGAGCTGAGTTCTACCCCAGCCTTAGATCGCTACTTTACATAACATTAAGCGGAGCTACCCTAGATTTCGCCGAGAGCAAAGAAACGCCAACATCTTTGTTGTTAACTGTTCGCACGTATATGCAACAACCATAGGCTTGACTGGAGGCGTCAGCAAAACCGTGGATTTGAATATTTTGGTACAAACGGTAAACTTACTCCATGCAGTGTGTAAACTCATAGGAATTGCCTCATCCCAATCTATCTTTAGCCTCCATAACTTAAGTTTTGTTGGTTTTAAAGAGGCAAAACTATCCACGTCAAGATGATATTTAAACACATCCTCTTGAGGTGCCCAACGCATTCCAAGCGTCTTTACCGAGCTTTGCTCATCAATTTTGATACTAATTTCTCCACTGGCGTTCCTTTCACCAGATCGATTCTGGCAATTAGAAGCCCATTTGGCCAGTGGAAATCCTCCTTTGGACAACATGTCACTTACCTGGCTGCAAATGGTGTCCAATTCCTTAAAAGTATCTGCACCTGCCAGCATATCGTCGACAGAAAAGCAATTGCGAATCACATCCGCACCAATTGGATGAGATTGTGCGTATATATTTGCTAGTCCAAACAAACAACGCACAGCCAAAAAGGGTGCTGACGCTGTACCATATGTAACAGTATTCAACCTGTATGCCTGTATACTTTGCGAGCTGCTTTCTCGCCACAAGAAAAGTTGAAAGTCTCGGTCTTGCTCAGAAACATTTATCTGCCTATACATTTTTGAAATGTCGGCAGTTACGGCATATTTGTTCAACCGAAAGTTCACCAACATTGAATACAACTCCCTCTGTTGATGTTTTGCTAGAAGCATCAAAAACAACTCGAAGTTTGGTTGACGTACTTTCAGGTCGCAGAACGCATTGATGAGGAATGTAGTAATGCTGTTCTGGAGGAGCAGACAAATCCCAAATCCAAATATTCTTTCATGAAGTCATGATACATATTTCTAAGGGTGTTATCCCTTGACAGTTTGCGCTCAAGTTGCAAAAAACGCCTTTCAGCAGTTTGAAAGGACAGGCCAAGAGCCTTGGGATCGGTCTTAAAGGGAAGATTGACTTAAAATCGACCGGAAGATAACCGTTGCACGGTTTTTTTAAAGTGCAACTCACAAGCCTGCTGTTCAGCTGTTTGGCGAACAGCCCTCGACTCGATTGGACATTGGTCCAATTCCCAAAAACGATTTACTAATGAGTCGAGAGAACAAATAGAAACTTGAGCTACTGAACTATTGCTATACTGTTGCTGAGGCACTTGACCAGTAGATTTGCCCGCTACGATCCAGCCGAGCAATGTTTTTTGCATGATCGGCAGCTCGGAATGTAATTTTATTTGCCCAACGCACAATAATCCATAAAACAATTTCGCTCCCAATAACACATCTACCTTAGCTGGCTTGTAAAACTCGGGATCTGCCAACTTAATATTCTTTGGAATCTTCCAATTCAATATGGACAGAGCCTGTCCAGGCTGAGATGTGGATATCGTCTTTAGTACCCAGCACTCAGCGGAAAATGTATGGGCATTCAAACGAGATTAAAACGATGCACAAACCTTATTTTTGCTATCAGTGGTTGCACCACATATCATTGAGATAGCAAGGGAATTTAGCTCACGTTTAAGACGTAACCTCTGTGCCATGCTCTCAGACATCAAATTTATCTGAGAGCCACTGTCGAGCAACACTCGTGCTGGATGCAACTGTCCGAATCTATCTTTTATATTTACGACAGCAGTAGCAAGAACGACTTGATCCGCATTACGCATGTGACCAACATATGCCTCAGAAGTTAAAGCTTGAAGTGCAGCTGCCTCACCTTGTACTGGTGCAGTATACCTATGAAGCAAAGAATGATGAGTTTTGGAACAAACTCGACACTTCGACGCCTTGCAGTTTGCAACTATGTGTCCCACGGTCAAACAATTTAGACACATCTTTTGAGTTTTAACGAAAAAAGTTCGGCAAACTTTGTGAGCTACCCTCGCACACGTACTGCAACTATGTATGTAACAAAACGCTTGCTTACTGAACACACACACGCACTCTAAGCGAAATGTGAACAAACAAACGAAAACGGTCCAAGCGACCGAAAATAAGCAAGTCAAACGTTTTCTGCAGCCACTTTGTAGGCAACAGGTAGAATATGAGGGGTTGTGGGGGGTTAACATAAAGCAAAAGAGAGAAATTGGAGCGAGCGCACGCACAAAAACGAACAAACGATCAAGCCAAGCTTGAAACGAAAGCAAAGCGGGGATGAAAAGAATAAGCGGCAAAATTTGGCGCGAGCGAACGCACACACAAACCAATGTAATAAGCCAATGCCGCAAAACTTTTTACTTTATTTTTGTCCACGAAATTAAATGCACAAGGTGCCAGAAATTGAGCTGAATTATACGTGTATGAACGTAGTTTATTTTTTTCAAATTTTTAATATTTTGGTCGACTGCAGCGACACAACAAAATTCAACTTTTTATCTCAATTTTTGGCACAACATACCTGGCTTTCTAGCGAATCAAAAGAAAGTGATCTCCTTTGATCCTCCATGGAACTGGCGCAATTTGGCAGCGTCCAAGATGGCGAAGTTCAAAGGGCAAAAAGAAGCAAAATCCAACGAAGTTTTTGTGTTTTATTTAACACGAAAGCTTAAGCCATCACAGCGAAACAAACAAAAAAATTATTTAAAAACCGAAGTCCCTGCTCGGGCGCCAATGAAAAATCTAAGCGTTTTTGAAATTTAAATATAATACAAAATAATGAGACGCGGTTTTTTCTTGTAATTTCGCTTTAATGTGGTGACTTCAAATGCTTGACGACAATTAAAATAGCTTAGCCTAACAACAGTGTGCGAAAGCCACAAGCGGCCGCACTTGAGTGAATTCGCCGTCGGCAATTGCCGATCGGCTTGTAAGACGACTACAACTAAGAGCATACTTCAATTTCTCTTAACTAACTTACAACTAACAATGAAATCTAATAGGAGTGACAAATTCAATTTAACTCTGCCTCAACAGTGCGCTTGATGGATGTTAAGGTGTTTGAAATATCTGAAAGCACCTTGTGTTGCATGCCACTATGACTTTCCTGTAAATTAGACCCCTTTACACGGTGAAACATTTTCATGAAACATTTTTTTATTCTGTTTTAAAGTTTCTTCGCAAATCTGGTCGCATTTACACGATGAAATTGTTTCATGATTTTTCATTTTCATGAAATTTTTTTTTGTAAATGCAACTGCGATTTAAATTTATGGTCGATAAACATACATCTTTGCCATCGACTGTTTTATTTGTTTACATCTAATTGATTTGATAGAAGTAACAAGTAAATAATTTAATTTAATTTAATAATTTATAAGCCACAACAATTTATTTACTATTTGCGCTAATATTTGCCTGTGCGATATTTTGTATCGATAACTTTATGATTCACATCAAACACTGTGCAACTCTGTGTTTACATGCAATCGGAATAAGGCAAATGAGAAAATGTTTCGCTGTTTCACAAGTCGTGAAACTTTGCCTGAAACATTTACCCCTCTACACCCTTCGCTCTCGGCTCACAGTCTTGTCGTTTCAAGTCCGGGGTTATACCTGCGTTAAAACAAAGAAAAACAGCTTGAATCGTGTCGGTAAAAGTGCCGGACCTCT
The DNA here is from genome assembly GCA_018901835.1 of Scaptomyza graminum. Classification (NCBI taxonomy): domain Eukaryota; kingdom Metazoa; phylum Arthropoda; class Insecta; order Diptera; family Drosophilidae; genus Scaptomyza; species Scaptomyza graminum. The sequence continues at coordinate 22,183 of JAEIFL010000157.1, read as the reverse complement.
TACCTGTGCACCAGATCGCTACCGTCAAGCGCGTTCCTTGGCATCCCCTTTCGTTGTCCAGCGAAGCCTCTTCCAGCGGCAGATTTCCCGCGCGCATTTCTAGCCAGTTTGGTAGTGTGCGTTCGCTAAATACACACAGTGCAACACTTTCTTTTTCGTGGTGTGCTGTTTGTGTTCCAGACTGACCATACTGCCAGCTGATCGCTTGGCATTCCAGGGCTGGTTGCGCCCCCTTACAGTGCCAAACGAGCAATTAGCGCTCACCGGGTTCCACTGGTTGGTAACAGGTGGCGCTTTTGGCTTATTGGAGGTGTCTTCGCTACGAGGGTTCGGGTACAGGGAATACGAAATATCGCTGCATACACAAAAGGGTCTGCGCAAAGTGTAGCATAGCACATAGGCGCATATCTTTTTTCTGTGGTCATTCAAGAAGTAGTCTCCGAGCAGAGAATAGCTAAAAGCCACGGAGCCGGCTATTACCAACCCACTCCGTTGCGGCGGTGCAAAGGGGCTCTGGTGACCGATAAGGGGCGGTATAACCCCCATCGGTTACATACCTTAGGGAAACCTTTGGTCAACGAGGGACTGCTTGGAGATTCTTAGTGAAAGGCTATAGATCCCCAGGATGTCTGACGACAACTCGACATTCGCCCGCAGGCCGCGGCTGCAGCGATCCCCACCGCCGTCGAACAGGTCTCCGCCGAAGATTGACATTCTAGTTGCTACGCCACAAGTAGGTCAAGAAACGAATTCTCTCGTTGTTTTGAGCCCATCTGTAAGGCTGGACCCCGGAGATACGTTCTTCTCACCCACGGCGTCGCCACTGCCCGCTGCTGTCCTACAACCACGGGACATCCAAGAGGAAGGGAAAGCGCCTAAATCAGCCCAAGAAGAGCTTGCAGAGCTGGGAGAGCACCTGATACAAATTTGCCGACTTTTTGGCGGACCCCAGAAAAGGCACGTTAACCAGCAGGACAAGGAAAGGTTTACAGAGATGCTACGACTCCATGAGTCGATAACGGGAAAGCTCCCGTTGGCAAATGCGGGAAAAACTGCCTCCTCAAAGTAGCAAGTACCCAAACGGAAGCCTGGAAAAACGTCGAAGCTCATCAGCATGGACCTAGCGCTATGCCAAAAAAAAAAGGGACGAATCTGCTGGCATTGGAAAGTCGTCGCCTAAAAGGCCGAAAAGGCTACCTGGCAGCCAAAGTTTAGCAACGGCGGGTATGGCAACACAGCAGGCTATGCAGGAGCTGCCAGTTGACACCGTACCAGAAACACAGTGGCAAACCGTCAGGACACAGAGGAAAAAGGCACAGAAACCGAAACGTGTGCGCCCTGACGCAATCATCGTGGAGAAGGGCAGCCTATCATACAGCGAGATACTGCACAAGGTTACCAGGAGTAGTGATGATAAGCTACAGTGCGTAGGAAACAGCGTGAGTAGGGTGCGCAAAACACAAAACGGTGACCTCCTACTTGAGCTCAAAAGCGCAGGCTGTGAAAATGCGCAGCAGCTTACCAAAAGCATTGGGCAAGTGCTGGGTGAGTCAGCGGCGATACGGGTGGTATCTCAAGAGAGTCACCTGGAAATAAGAGATCTGGATGAGCTTACCAGCGAACAGGACGTTTTATCGGCAGTTGCGGCCCAGGCAGACATAAATGTAGGCCTGTGCAAACGACAAATAAAGAACAGCAAGAGAGACTACTTTCTCCAGTTAATAGACTCGGCAGAACACGATCCTTGGGGCAAAGCCTACAAGCTCACGGCCAAACGGCTTGCAGCGGATAGGTCTGACGCGCCAACAGACGCCTCATCGCTAAAGGCTGGTGCTCATTCCCAAACCAGGAAAGCCACTGGAAGAGCCATCGTCCTACAGACCAATCTGTCTGCTGAATACGATAGGCAAGGCCTTCGAAAAGCTCATTTGCTCAAGGCTGGAGGACTTTCACCCCGACAATACGGTTTCCGGAAGGCTAAATCTACTGTGGATGCCATCAAGGATGTGGTTAGCATCGCCTCTGACGCTATTGAGGGCAAGCGATGGAAAGGAGGAAACAAGAAATATTGCCTTGTCGTCACCCTTGACATCAAGAATGCCTTCAACTCAGCGGACTGGAGCTGCATTATGAGTGCAATTGCCGGCTTTGGAGCGCCTCGCTACCTCCTAGCGATGGTAGAGAGCTATTTCCGCAATAGGGTGCTCGAGTATAGCACAGACGAAGGCGTCCAGCTGCATCTCACAACGGCAGGAGTCCCGCAGGGCTCTGTCATGGGTCCACTCCTATGGAATGTGATGTATGACGGGATCCTCAGGCTCAGTTTTGATGGCGACGTCAGAGCCATTGGCTTCGCAGACGACGTTACACTCGTCGCAGTGGCCAAGGAACTTGGCGAGGTGGAAGCAGCATGCAACTCTGCAATACAGCGTGTTGCGGCGTGGCTTAGCGCAGCAAACCTACAGCGCGCCCCGAGCAAAACCGAGGCTCTGCTGATCAGTAGTCGGAAAGTTGTCGAGACGGCCAGCATTAAAGTGGGGGAGACCACTATACGATCGAAACGTGCCATACGCTACCTTGATGTTATGCTCGATACGAGGCTTTGCTTCCGTGAACACCTGGAGGAGATATCCAGAAAGGCAGCCACGACAGGAAGAGCTCTCGCACGAATGATGTTGAACACGAGAGGCCCAAAGCACAAGCGCCGATTGCTTTTGAACAGCGTCTTAAGGTCCACAATACTGTACGCAGCCCCGATTTGGGCCGGTGCAATGAAGATCCGAAGCTACAGACGGAGCATCGAGTCCACATACCGTCTTAGTGCGATCCGCGCCTGCAGCGCATTCAGAACGGTCTCAGACGACGCAGCATTAGTCATCTCCGGAGCGATTCCTATCGATGAAATGGCACGTGAGGCATTGGAGCTCCACAATGCATTCAACGGCAATGACGATGAGACAAGGCCCAGGCGATCACAACCCAGGAGGGAAGCCAGGGAAAGGAGCATTGATCGATGGCAAGACCGATGGCGCAATTCGGCAAAAGGTAGATGGACGTTCCGGCTCATACCTGAGCTAACAGTATGGCTGGGGCGCAAACACGGAGAGGTAAATTTTCACCTTACGCAGCTGCTTAGTGGCTACCTTCAGGAGCTACCTCTACAGGCTTGGGCATGAGCCTAGCCCAGTGTGCACATGGTGTGGGGGTAGCTCAGAGGAGAATGCCGAGCACGTCTTTTTCGAGTGCCCTCGCTTTAACGAGGAAAGAACCCGACTGAATAGGGTCATCGGACAGCGCATCGCGGTGGAAAATATTATCAATCTCATGGTTGGTAATATACAGCGATGGGAGGCCACCAGCAACTTTGCAGCGGTCGTTATGTGTGAGCTCAGGCGGATAGAGAGAGACGAAGGCGTCCAGCTGCATCTCACAACGGCAGGAGTCCCGCAGGGCTCTGTCATGGGTCCACTCCTATGGAATGTGATGTATGACGGGATCCTCAGGCTCAGTTTTGATGGCGACGTCAGAGCCATTGGCTTCGCAGACGACGTTACACTCGTCGCAGTGGCCAAGGAACTTGGCGAGGTGGAAGCAGCATGCAACTCTGCAATACAGCGTGTTGCGGCGTGGCTTAGCGCAGCAAACCTACAGCGCGCCCCGAGCAAAACCGAGGCTCTGCTGATCAGTAGTCGGAAAGTTGTCGAGACGGCCAGCATTAAAGTGGGGGAGACCACTATACGATCGAAACGTGCCATACGCTACCTTGATGTTATGCTCGATACGAGGCTTTGCTTCCGTGAACACCTGGAGGAGATATCCAGAAAGGCAGCCACGACAGGAAGAGCTCTCGCACGAATGATGTTGAACACGAGAGGCCCAAAGCACAAGCGCCGATTGCTTTTGAACAGCGTCTTAAGGTCCACAATACTGTACGCAGCCCCGATTTGGGCCGGTGCAATGAAGATCCGAAGCTACAGACGGAGCATCGAGTCCACATACCGTCTTAGTGCGATCCGCGCCTGCAGCGCATTCAGAACGGTCTCAGACGACGCAGCATTAGTCATCTCCGGAGCGATTCCTATCGATGAAATGGCACGTGAGGCATTGGAGCTCCACAATGCATTCAACGGCAATGACGATGAGACAAGGCCCAGGCGATCACAACCCAGGAGGGAAGCCAGGGAAAGGAGCATTGATCGATGGCAAGACCGATGGCGCAATTCGGCAAAAGGTAGATGGACGTTCCGGCTCATACCTGAGCTAACAGTATGGCTGGGGCGCAAACACGGAGAGGTAAATTTTCACCTTACGCAGCTGCTTAGTGGCTACCTTCAGGAGCTACCTCTACAGGCTTGGGCATGAGCCTAGCCCAGTGTGCACATGGTGTGGGGGTAGCTCAGAGGAGAATGCCGAGCACGTCTTTTTCGAGTGCCCTCGCTTTAACGAGGAAAGAACCCGACTGAATAGGGTCATCGGACAGCGCATCGCGGTGGAAAATATTATCAATCTCATGGTTGGTAATATACAGCGATGGGAGGCCACCAGCAACTTTGCAGCGGTCGTTATGTGTGAGCTCAGGCGGATAGAGAGAGATAGGAACGCAGGATGATGAAACGTCCAGCTCGGGCGAAGCAATGCCTCACGGTAGTCCCACCCGAGCAGTGAAAACATAATGCTAGGTTTACTATATTAGCTAAATAACATATTAGTCATAGCCTTAAGCCTAGTTCTATTTCCTAGTTTTATGTTGTATCTAATAAAAAACAACAGCCCTTTGCCAACAAACGAATGTTTCAGTGAAATGTTTCACCGTGTAAAAGGGGTCTTATGCTTGCTTGTTGGTTTTTTATTTGATAAAGGAGTGGTTGAGTTTTCTGCGTTTCGCGATGTTGGTGGTTGTTCTTCGTCACCCGCCGATTCAACTTCAGTACAATTATCTGGTACCATTTCTAGCGGTTCATCCAACACATCGGAATCGTCAGCAATTGCAATTCCATGAGCATTTCCCTCGGGATTAATTTGTTTTTCAAACTGTAGCAAGTTCGCCTCGGATTCCTCCAAAGAACTTAGCGCAACTTGCTTGTTTAGCCCACCACCGGTCGCCCTACATTCTGCCTTATTATTTAGCATTTTTTTTCACCTTAAAATTTAAATCTCTCCAAACCTAAAATTTAAGAAAATTGTTAAAATCGCGAAAAATCTAATGCGATACAATGCGATAATATACCTTCTGCCAGCCATCGCCATTTCTTATCGGCGGTCCAAAAGCGTTTAATAAACTGCCGATGTTCTTCCAATACTCGTTGAAATTACATGGAACAGTTCCTCTTCGGAATCCCTTTGCAAGAGATGGATTTTTTTCCAACTCTTCCACAAGCTTTTCAAATTGTTTTGAATTGGTTATTTTCATTTTAACTCAATTATATTTTATTTAACAAAACCAATTAATTTCTTAAGGCCTGTTGTCACATACAACGGAAACCGAAACCGAAACCGAAACTGATTTTCGGTTTCGGTCGGTGGCTGATTTTGCGTGGGTTGCCACCAGTGATGCCAATATTTTTTTGAAAAAAAAGGACAAAATGTCCATAAAATACGGAAAAACAGGCTGAAAATCTAAAAAAAAAATGACAGAAAACAGAAAAAAAAAATGTTGTGTGCATTTTTGAGCTTTTAGCATCAAAATGAAGCTTGCACAATTCAGTAAGGTGATAATAAACATAAACATAGCTAGTACAGCTTCCTGGTGACAAGATTGGGGACAATCGGCCGGCTTAAAACAAATGATGCTTTTTTGTGCGAGGCACGATCTATTTTGCTATTAATACCCCGATTCCATTAGGCTGCATCTTTCATTAACAGCGAGTCGAAGATGTAGGCGATTCCATTATAAATCCAATTGCATAGTTGCATCTTGATTTAACAGGGTCTGTTAAGTGACAGCTGACTGCTGTATGTATTGTAATTTAGACATGATTTTGCAAGTAATTATTCATTTTAATTTGCAGAAAATTTAACTTACCTTTACAATATTACAAATCTGTTTGAATTTTGTTTGTATGTGTGTTTTTATTGCACTGGATGACAAGCTGTTTTACTCAAATTGGCACTGTTTTACTCAAATTGGCACTGTTTAAACTCAAATTGGCACTGTTTAAACCAAGTATCGACTACAAATTTCATAGTATCGACTATGTTAAAGTTCTGTTAAGTGCTCTGTAATGTTAACTTCTTGCATTCCCACTTGGTCGGTTTCGAACCAACTGGGAATGCAGCCAACCAACGGGGAATATTTGAATAAGATTCCCATTGTGCATATGTGAATCTAATACAAAAAGATGCAACATCTTCAAATTCCAATTACAAAGTTGCATCTTGCTGTAGTGGAATCGGAGTATAATACCCCAATTCCATTAGGCTGCATCTTTCATTAACAGCGAGTCGAAGATGTAGGCGATTCCATTATAAATCCAATTGCATAGTTGCATCTTGATTTAACAGGGTCTGTTAAGTGACAGTTGACTGATGTTTGTATTGGTATTTAATTGGAAAAAATGAGCTCGAACATAAACAACATAAGTGAAGCCAAAAAAGCAAAAATTATTGCTTTAATTTGTGCGCATAATTCAGACATGGTTTTGCAAATTACTCGGGTTGTGCAGACATGTTTGGAGCTGACAAGCAGCTTTAGCATTGAGTTGGCGAAGTCATTTTAAACAATGCAATTAATTAAACGCGTTTCGCCCATAAAGTGGAAATTCGTGAGTAATAGATTTAATAAATAAGTATAAACAAAATTTAAATAAGTAAAACATAATGCAGGAACGACATGGTATGTTTTGGGAGCACGATGTTCCAGCGAACTCTGACGCCTTTTTCAAAGAAAGCTTCCGTATGGAGAGACCCAACTTTGAGGTTTTGGTGAAGCGTCTTGCCGGAATTTCGAAGCAAGACACTTCGTTTCGGAAGGCGATTCCTCTGGATAAGCGCATAGCCATCGCCCTTTACGCACTTGGCTCATCAGCAGAGTACCGCGTCGTGAGCAGGCTTTTTGGAGTATCCCCTTCAATGGTGGGAAAGAATACTTCATGAGTTTTGCAGTGAAGTATATAATCAAATGAAAGCGGAGTTCTTGCCGCGTGACTTCATTACACAAGCAAAGGTGGAAGAGTGCGTGAAAGGGTTTGAAAAGCTTGGATTTCCGCAGTGTTTTGGGGCAATTGGTGAGTTTTGTTTTTTTATAACCAAGCACAGCAATAATAACAACATTTATTTTGTAGATGGAAGCCATATAGAAATTCATCCCACTGCAAGTGAGGCTGTCGACTATCATAACTATAAAGGATGGTACTCGACCATATTATTTGCTTTGGTTGACTACCGTTACAGATTTCTCTATGTCAGTGTAGGATGCCCAGGTCGTTGCCATGATTCGCAGGTGTATGAGTCCAGTGAGTTGAAAAGAATGGTAGACAGAACTCCACTTTTTACAGACAATGCAAAACCCATTGCTGGAGTCAACGTGCCGGTCGTACTTCTGGGAGACTCTGCATTTAAATTTTCGACCACACTAATGAAGCCGTATCCGTTTAAAGTGTCAGCAGATGATGGCCAAAAGACTTTTAATTATGCCTTGTCCAAATCCAGAAGAGTGGTAGAAAATGCTTTTGGACAGCTTAAGGCACGCTTTCGCAGAATCGGAAAGGGTCTTGACAATCGATGCGACAAAGTCCCCAATATTGTAATGGAATGCTGCATACTGCACAACTTTTTGAACGAAAAAAATAGTTCAATAACGGATAGCTGGCTTGAAACTGAGAATACACGCGAGCAGCCAGAGCACAGCACAATATGCCATGACTATTATCCCCCAGCCGAAACAATCCGACGTGCGATATTAACATCACTCCAAAATAATACACAATAAAAAAAATATTATAATATTGGCAAACAAAAAACGACTTATTTATTTAAAATAGTTTATAATTTTTTCAACACCTCCTCTTGAAATTTAGCAGTTGACTCAGCAAGCTTTTCTATGGCTTTCGTCAGCCCTGCAATAGCATTAGCTTGCGATTCCGCAATTCCCATTAACACCGCGTTACGCTCTTCATTTATAGCCGTCTCGGCCGACTTTGAGGTTTTGCGCCTTTTGTTGGGTGTGGGCCCGCTTGATCCACGCGAGCACGACGTATCATCACCTAACGATTGGGTCGAGCCGAATGACAAAGAACTACGCAAGTCGGAAATACTACTGTTCGATTCTTCTTCTTCAAATATAATAGAATCTAGTGGTTCACTTGTCGCTCCATCGTCTTGCGTGCTCTCAAAGGCTATTGGGTTAATGGTTTTAATACACCCCAGGAACCTCTTAAGCTTTTTAAAATGATTCCACTTTGAAGGAGCGCCACCAGACGGTCCAATTATTTTCATCTCCTGCCTGTATTAAAAAATGAATAAGTTTTGTATACATTTACGCTATGTGTACTATTTACTTACCGAAACTTTCGTGACATGTTGTCTATTTTTGTTTTAACCTCCTTCCCTGTCAGCCCAGTGAATCCGTGCAATTTTAATTCTTCAGCCATTCGAGCGTATATATGCGAGTTGCGCTGTTGGGATCGGAGTGCATCCATACTGTTTTCCCATAGTTCAATAAGCACTGTTTCGTATTGCTCTTCCCACTTTACAAACACTCTCTTGCTTATCGTTTGGTTTTCTGCCATCTATTAATCATTAAATAAGTAATTATTCAATTTAATTTGCAGAAAATTGAACTTACCTTTACAATATTCCAAATCCGTTTGAATTATTTTTTTGTCAGTTTTTATTGCACTTTTTGACAAGCTGTTGTACTCAAATTGGCACTGGCTTAAACAAATTTTACCTTCGCACAATTCTATTCTTATGCCTATGAAGTGTCGTAATTCTTTTAAATCGGTCATTCTAAACTTTTCCATTAAATACCTTTTAAATTCATTCATTCTATTCATGTCAGCTGTTGCTATTACTACATCATCCACATATAATAATACATATATGTTTTCTTTGATATCACCTCTATCAAGTATATATATACATCGATCTACCGGAGAGTTTACAAAGTTACATTCTTTTAATGCTTGTTCAAAAACTTCAAACCAGCATCTAGCTGCTTGTTTCAGACCGTAAATTGCCTTATTCAATTTACCTACATTTTTAGTACTACATGGTACACCTTGAGGAAGTTGCATATATATTTCTTCATTCAATGTGCCATTTAAGAAAGCTGTTTTTACATCCATTTGATGGATTTTCAAGTTATGTTGAACTGCTATTGACAATATGAATCTAAAACTCGAAATTCTTGCAACAGGAGCAAATGTTTCTTCATAGTCAACTTGGTATTTTTGCGTGAATCCTCGAGCAACCAGTCTTGCTTTATACTTTATTGGATTTCCCAATTCATTATACTTAACAGAAAATACCCATTTGCTATCAACAATGTTTTTGTTTTCTGGCTTCTTTGTAATTGTCCAGGTATTATTTATTTCATGAGCACTTAGCTCTGTCTTTATAGCTTCCTCCCAAAGTAATCTATCATTTCTATTTTTAATTTCATCAAATGTATTTGGCACATCATTAAAAATAGTGTGAGCATTTAAGATATATTTATTCAATATATCATTGTCTTCATTATAGGATATCTGTGGCTTAGTCTTTAATCGCTCACTTCTTCTACTTATAACATCCTTATCCCCACTTTCGTTGTCAATTATAGCTGGATTTATATCAGTTTCAAGTTCACTTTGCTGTTTAGTTTCTTTACATTCCGTACTCTCATTCGGGAAGTTTAATTCCTTACTTTCATTCAGGAGATAATTTTTCTTTCTTTTCTTACTTTCGTTCGGAAAATTTACATGATCATATTCCATACTTTCTTTCAGGAATTCTGTTTCATTGCTTTCCTTACTTTCATTCGGGAATTCTGATTGCTTTCTTTCCTTACTGTCATTCGGGAAATCAGTTTCATATTTAACAGCTCTTGAATTGACCATATTGGTTTCATCGACAACGACATCCCTTGCAACAATAAATTTTCCATTTAAGGCATCCCATAATTTATAACCATTTGGTTCATAGCCAACAAGAATACTCTTGAATGATTTTTCATCAAATTTTCCCTTTTTATTTTTATTGTGCACATATACAGTTGAACCAAAAACTTTCAGATGTTTTAAAATGGGCTTTCTTTCGTGCCACATTTCGTAAGGAGTCGTTGCATTATTTCCAAGTGCTCTGCTTGGTGTTCTGTTGATCAAATATGTTGCAGTCAACACAGCCTCACCCCAGAAGCTTTTGTCTAACTTTGCCCCATTAACCATAGCACGAGCTTTTTCGGTAATGGTTCTGATCATTCGTTCAGAAACACCATTTAATTGAGGTGTGTGAGGCACTGTCAAATGGTAAGTAATCCCTTTATTAACGCAAAACTCACGCATCTCATTGGACAGGTATTCTCTTCCATTATCAATATACAAATTAACAATCTTTAAGTTGAAATGTGCTTCACTCTTAGCTACAAAATCTTTGAACATATTAAAAACATCTGACTTGTATTTCATTAAATAAGTTACACAATAATGTGTGAATTGATCTATAAAGATGACATAGTAATTTTTGTCATTTATTGTAGCTGGTGTGATAGGGCCACAAACATCTGAATGTACCACAAACAGAGGCCTTTTAATATGACTTTTATCTTTAAATTGTTTAAATGGCAACCTACTTTGCTTTCCATTTAGACAAGGCTCACATATTTTATCTGACAACTCTAAATTTATAAGAAGATTGTTGTCGCTGAATAGATTATTTCTTTTTATTTCTAACAATTTACCACTGCTAATGTGACCAAGCCTCTCATGCCATAACTGAAAACTATTTTTATTCTTCGCATTTACAGTATAAGCATAAAACTTTACAATTGGTATATTATTAGACATACCTGAGTTTTTGACAACAATCATCCCATTTTTCGAGATCGTCACGCCATTTTTGTCAAACTCGATTAACATTCCTGCCTCCTGCAGTCGCTTGACTGACATCAAGTTTGCTGCAGCCATCTTGCAGTAAAGAACATCCTCCAGTGTGATGTGGTGCTCGTTGTGCAGCCGCACAATACCACGCTTAGTGGCGTAGATAAATTCGCCTTGCTTAGCCACAGCGATCTTTAGCGGTTGCTCCAACTCCACACTGTCTGCATATAATGACTCATCATTTATAAGATGGTCAGTCGCACCAGAATCAAGGATAAATCCATGTTTATCCGTCATTGATAAATTTGATTTAAGCATAAACGCGAAACCGTGCTGCGATGTTGCGACTTGAGCTTGTTTACTTTCTTTATTTTTTTCATTTATTATTCTTTTATAATGATAACAATCCTTTTTGATATGTCCCTCTTTATTACAGTGATGACACCTAACACTATTAAATCTCGGTTTGCCCTTAAATGGTTTTTTTGGTTTTGTTATTTTATTTTTGAAAAAACTATTTTTCTGGTTGTTGTTATTGTTCTGAACAAATGCCTTCATAACTTTTCTGCTAGTATCATTACTGTCACTTTTGATTTTTATTTCATGATCTAGTAGCCTGTTTTTAACAAAAGCTAATGTCAAGCTGTCTTCGGATAAAGTCTCAATTGCCGTGATCACACCATTGTAGGATGAGGGCAATGTGAGCAGCAAATGCGAGACTTTATCCATCTCGTCCATTTTTGCACCCGAAGCTAACAATTCACTCACTAATTCGTCGAAAATGTTAAAATGACTCAATAGTGTCGTTTCACTCAATAGTTTGAGCGAGAGTAAACGTTTGCGCACCGCCAACTGCGAAGCCAAACTCTTCCGCTCATATATCGCGTCTAAATTCTTCAGGATTTGACGAGCCGTATTGTCGCTTGTGGCGAAATTCAGAAACGAGTCGCTCAAATATTCTATAAGCGTGCTTTTAGCACACCGCTCTGCTCTTTTCCATGTATCATCCACTTTATCGGGCATCAATTCATCAACAACCTTTAAAACGTCTAACTCGGCAAAAAGAGCCCTAATTCTAAATTTCCATACGGAATACTTCTCGCCATCAAAAGGCTTTATGTTCCGCTTTGCCTTTTCCATTCTAACACATACGCACGCAGCAATTTGAGGTTATATATAAAATGTAGATACACTCGCTTCTATTTAATTTTACTAATTTCAATTATTCACTTTATTGTACTTGGCATGGACTGGGCCCATAACCTGTTGTAAAACTGAAAAAAGTACTAGCGAATAAAGAACTCTTTGTTGTTTTAGTTATTATATTTATATGTTTTATTAAACTCTTTTCTGTCGCAACACCAATACCACATGCACAGTTAAACGTATATAAAGAAAAAGTGTGACCATTCCATGTATAGATAGTAATACTAAATAAGTGTTGAGTAATGTTAATTTATTTTTTGGGTATATGTTTATTCTATTAGTTTACTTTTATTTATTAGGAATTATAAATTAGTTTGTTTTTTCAGTTTTTTGTTCCTATTTTTTAATTCTTTTTTATTGGTTTTTATTAATTAATTGTTTTTTGTTTGTTTTAAGTTAAATTAAAGTTAAATAGGCAAATCGTACCCAATAAACTACATAAATATTTGGGTTTGGGAAAATTTTTCTAAAAGGACCAAGTTATGTTTTGTTGTTGTTTTTTTTTTTTAAAATAAAGAAAAAAAAAAAAAATAGCAGTGCGGGCCCAAGAACAACACTAACAACAACAAAAAACACTTAAGTCGTAAATCAATTGGGTTCAAAGGCACACAAATTTGAAAAAAAAACAATGTGCACTGTGCGAAAAGATTCATGTACATAATTGAAATTATTTTCAAGCGCATTGTTCACTTATATGTGAATGCACTTATTCATTAAGAAGCGGAAATCTTTTTTTTTTGCGAGTGTATGAACCTTTTTTTTTATGACTTGTGCGGACGCGAAGGCGTCACTGCGCATTTGTTTTGTTTTTGTATTCTCGCTCGCGATCAAACTCTCAGCTTGTGCGACAAACAGGCGGCAGTAGTGGAATGGGTAATTTGTTTTGCCTATTTGGAGTGGGTACCAAACAGAATACCTGCATAAAAAATTGTGTGAAAATTTCAGCCCTCTAGCTCTTTTCGCTAAGGCCGATATGCTATCCATTTTAACGCGGACGAACTTTTTATATATAGAGATAAAAAATTACAGAATTCCTCAAAGTCAACAGATCTATAGAGATAAAAATTACAGAATTTTCAAAGTCAACAGACTGGAAAAAGTCAAGCAAGTCGAAAAAGTTAATTAAAGATAATATTATAGAACCTTCTGTATCTGAATACAACAGCCCCCTGCTCTAGTACCCAAAAATCATTACCCTAATTCGAATGATAAAAGATGGCGATTGGTAATGATTACCGCTGAAACCAATAAGAAACTTTTAGCTGACAAGTTTCCACTTCCAAGAATAGACGATATTCTTGATCAATTAGGCCGAGCAAAATTGCTTTCGTGTTTACATTTGATGTCAGATTCCATCAAATAGAACTTGAAGAAAATTCAAGAAATATAACGTAATTTTCAACGAGAAGGCCCATACGGCTCACATTCACCATACCCTATGGTTTAAAAATAAAGCAAATATGAATTTTTTCCAAAGAATGATGACAATTGCATTTTCTGGTCTTGAATCCAGTCACAGGCATTCCCTTTACGGATGACCTAATTGTCATCGGTTGTTCTGAACAACATATGATCAATAATCTTAAAAACGTTTTCGATTTATGCAGAAAGAACAATCTAAAAACGTGCACCCAGACAAGTGGCACATTTTTCATGCATGAAGTGACCTTCCTAGGGTCAGGTAAATGTACCGATAAAGGTATTCTCCGAGATGACAAAAGGTAAGATGTCATTGAAAATACCCGTCCTTACGGACGCAAACGGTGATAGACGATTCGCCGCATTTTGCAATTATTATAGACGTTTTATTAAAAATTTCGCTGAATATTCACGCCCAATAACAAATTTAACTAAAAAGGACATAAAAACTTGACTGGACACCAGAATGTCAACAAGCCTTTGAATACCTAAAAGAAAAATTAATGAGTCCAACATTATTACAACATCCAGATTTTAGCAAAGAATTTTGCATAATCACAGAGGCGAACAAAGTAGCTTGTGGAGCAGTTCTTAACTCAAAACTACAATAATATCTCAACTCCCACTGCATACGCATCTATTGCTTGCCTCACTCAAGGTGAAAGTAACAAAAATACAACAGGGCAAAGAATTGGCAGCCATACAATGAAGCAATTACTCATTTCAGACCATATATATGGTAGACACTTCACTGTCAAAACGGATCATAGACCCCTACTTATTAAAGATTATCAATGGCAAACCCAAGCTCTAAATTAACTAGAATGCGACTCCACTTAGAAGAATACGAATTTACGACTTAGAAGAATACTTACGGTGGGAATATCTTAAGGGAAAAGATAATTATGTAGCCGATGCGTTATCAATCATAAGAGCTCAAAGAAATAACAAATCAAATTTTAAAAGTCACTACTAGACAAGACACAAGACAGAAAATTTCCTGCGCAGGAGATGAAAAAAGTATTGAAAAAGAGAAAAATAAATCTCAAAATAAAGCTTCTAAGCCCAATGTATATGAAGTCATAACAAATGACGATGTACATAAAGTAGTGACCTTGCAAACGAAAGATATGCTATGTTGCTTTAAGCATGGCAAAGAAATCATTGCAAGAATAGATGTTAGCGATCTGTATGCAAATGGAGTTATTGATTTAGGTCAACTTTTCCAACGACTTGAAAATAGAGCCGGTGTACATGATATACGCGAACTAAAAATGGCACCGAATGACATAATCTTTGAACATGTTTCAATAGAATTATTCAAAAAAATGGGCAATAATATATTAAAAGTACTAAGAGTAGCGCTACTCAAGCCGGTGACCAAAATATCAGATGATAAAGAAAAAGAAGCAATACTGTCTAAATTCCATGATAATTCAATACAAGGAGGTCATACAGGCATATCAAAAACTTTAGCTAAAGTACAAAGACACTACACATGGAAAAATATGCGTCAATATATAGCAAATTATATACGTAGATGTCAAAAATGCCAAATGTCTAAAACGACAAGACACACTAAGACTCCTTTAACATTAACTGAAACCCCAATATATGCTTTCGACAGGGTAATTGTTGACACCATTGGTCCATTACCAAGATCGGAACAAGGTAACGAATATGCAGTAACGCTCATTTGCGATTTAACAAAATATCTCGTTGCCATTCCGATCCCAAATAAAAATGCTAATACTGTCGCTAAAGCTATATTCGAATCTTTTATATTACAGTTCGGTCCAATGAAGACGTTCATTACGGACATGGGAACTGAATATAAAAATTCAATCATTGATGAACTGTGCAAATATTTAAAAATAAAGAATATAACTTCTACAGCACACCACCACCAGACAGTTGGAACAGTAGAAAGAAGTCATAGAACTTTTTAACGAATATGTTCGCTCATACAGTTCAGTTGACAAAACCGACTGGGATGTGTGGCTAAAATATTTCGTGTACTGTTTCAACACGACTCCATCTATGGCACATAACTATTGTCCATATGAACTAGTTTATAGTAAACAAAATAATTTACCCAAATATTTTAATACAATAGACAATATAGAACCACTATATAACATAGAATCTTATGCTAAAGAAAGTAAATTTAGATTAGAACAAGCATATAAGCGAGCTAGAATAATGCTAGAAAAACATAAGGCTAAAAATAAGGAATATTACGACAAGAAAGTAATAGATTTTGAATTAAAAATAGGAGATATGGTTTTATTAAAAAACGATACAGGTCATAAGTTAGAATTTGAATACTTAGGACCTTACACTGTAGAACAAATAGAACTGAATGACAACATTTTAATTAAAAATAATAAAAACAAAACGCAAAAAGTTCATAAGGATAGATTAAAGAAATACATCATTTAAAGAAAAAAATATAAACAAAATATATATATTTTCTTATATACTTACAATATATTTTTATATTATATTTTTACAACAATACTACAATTTAAATTTTCACTACTATAAATATAAAAAAAAAAAAAAAAAAAAAAATATAATTAAATGAAGTCCAAAACAAAAATAAATATAAAATAACTTCATAAATATTTCTAGTATGGCCATACATAAGTATTTTACTTTCTCTTTATAATACAATACAAAAAAAAAAAAAAAAAAAAAAAAAAAAAAAAAAATAATGATATCGATTAATTATAAAATAACTACATATATTACGTTATTTTTCAAAAGGAGGGAGATGTAGTATGCACATATATTGAGAGTACACTGTACTCATTACATTTCCATAATATTGAACAGCAACACTTTGTTGCTGCATAAACATAAACCAAAACAACAACACTTTGTTGTTATATAAACATCCAGCACATTTCAAGTGCATGGTAATATGATCGCGCGAGAATGCAGCGGGCACAATCAAAGCCGCGTCAGCATTCTCACGCTTAGACCACTAGCAATATATATGTACACTACTCTCACGCTCCTTCAATACATAATGTACTTATATATATCGCCGACGCTGACTTCTCTGCCGAAGCAGCGTCAGGCCCTTGTTAAACCAACTTAGCGTTTAAGAAGATCATTCAATAAAGTGCTTTATGAAAAGTAAGTCCCTGCGTGTCGTTCCATTAATTACAAAGTTGAAACTATGGAAAACTTTATTACTTCTGCGAAAATTTGATCCATTGGTTTTTGTTTTGATTTAAAAACCCGGAAAATTTTTTATTTAAGTTAAGTCAAAAAAAACTGCACTACTGCAAGTCACTTCTTACGGGTTCCAGGGTATCTTTTAACCATCCTACATGTTTTCAGATTCGCTCATTCTCGTGTTGTGGTGATTGAACGCAGTTGGTCATAAACAAAGAGGCAACTTAAACTTGAACGCGCTCGCGCATCGCTCTTCATGTTCGACGCTGGATGACAAAGTATGCGCGCGCTCTGCAAGTCAAACAAAGAGCGTAGTATCGGTGCCTTCTTCGCACGCACTGAATCAAAGCAAAACATATCTAAGAGGCTGCAGTTAAGTGAATTGCATAGCCCTAAACTCACACGTACTTTAGCCTTGAGCTTTGATTTAGTGAGTGCGGAGGAGGTAGGGCTATAAAACTTTATGATTGACATTCAAAGCGCGACATAAAATATAGAGTGAACGTAAATGAGCAACAACAGAGGAGCATGATCGGAGCGAGATTTGAAATTATCTAATTATCATAAGAGCAACGCGCGCGCTCTGTTAAATTTTAAGCGGCTCTTTGAGTTTGGGACGAACAGCGTACATAGATTTGTGTAAAAACTAATGTGAACAGCCTTTGCTTGTTCGAAATTGTATATTATTAATGTAGTTATACGTTTTGTCTAAGTTATATTAGCAGCAAGTAGGCAAATCCACCCCACAACATATGTATTTCGGTGTGCAAAATTTTTCTACACGGACCAAGTTATGTTTTGTTGTTGTTGTTTTTTTTTTTAATCAACGACACCAACAAAAAGTAGCAGTGCGGGCCCAAGAACAACACTAACAACAACAACAAACGCTACTTGGGTCGTAAATGAATTGTCAAAGGCACACAAATTTGAAAAAAAAACAATGTGCACTGTGCGAAAAGATTCATGTACATAAAATATTGAAAATTATTTTCAAGCGCATTGTTCACTTATATGTGAATGCACTTATTCATTAAGAAGCGGAAATCCGTTTCTTTTTGCGAGTGTATGAGCCTTTTTTTTATGACTTTGCTTGTGCGACGCGAAGGCGTCACTGCGCATTTGTTTTGTTTTGTATTCTCGCTCGCGATCAAACTCTCAGCTTGTGCGACAAACAGGCGGCAGTAGTGGAATGGGTAATTTGTTTTGTTTTGGAGTGGGTAAAGTGCTCCAAAATGTATGGGAGGTACTCGAAGGAGTTGTCCAAAATAAAATTCCTTTCTTAGGACAAACAGAATACCTGCATAAAAAATTGTGTGAAAATTTCAGCCTTCTAGCTCTTTCGTTAAGGCCGATATCCTTTCCAATTAAGACGAACTATTTTTTATATAAAAAAAAAAAAAAAGAAAAAAATTCAAAAAAAATAAACAGAAAAAAATAAAGAAAGAAGAAAAAAAATTAAAAAAAAATATTATAGAACCTTCTGTATCTGAATACAACAGCCCCCTGCTCTTAGTACCTAAAAATCATTACCTAATTCGAATGATAAAAGATGGCGATTGGTAATTGATTACCGCCAAATCAATAAGAAACTTTTAGCTGACAAGTTTCCACTTCCAAGAATAGACGATATTCTTGATCAATTAGGCCGAGCAAAATTTTTCTCGTGTTTACATTTGATGTCAGGATTCCATCAAATAGAACTTGAAGAAAATTCAAGAAATATAACGTCATTTTCAACGAGCAATGGCTCATATCGCTTCACGCGATTACCCTATGGTTTAAAAATAGCACCTAATTCTTTTCAAAGAATGATGACAATTGCATTTTCTGGTCTTGAACCATCACAGGCATTCCTTTACATGGATGACCTAATTGTCATCGGTTGTTCCGAACAACATATGATCAATAACCTTAAAAACGTTTTCGATTTATGTAGAAAGAACAATCTAAAACTGCACCCAGACAAGTGCACATTTTTCATGCATGAAGTGACCTTCCTAGGTCATAAATGTACCGATAAAGGTATTCTCCCAGATGACAAAAAGTATGATGTCATTGAAAAATACCCCGTCCCTACGGACGCAAACGGTGCTAGACGATTCGTTGCATTTGCAATTATTATAGACGTTTTATTAAAATTTCGCTGAATATTCACGCCCAATAACAAATTTAACTAAAAAGGACGTCAAATTTGACTGGACACCAGAATGTCAACAAGCCTTTGAATACCTAAAAGAAAAATTAATGAGTCCAACATTATTACAATATCCAGATTTTAGCAAAGAATTTTGCATAATCACAGATGCGAGCAAAGTAGCTTGTGGAGCAGTTTTAACTCAAAACTACAATAATATTCAACTCCCAGTTGCATACGCATCTCGTACGTTCACTCAAGGTGAAAGTAACAAAAATACAACAGAGCAAGAATTAGCAGCTATACACTGGGCAATTACTCATTTCAGACCATATATATATGGTAGACACTTCACTGTCAAAACGGATCATAGACCCCTTACTTATTTATTTTCAATGGTAAACCCAAGCTCTAAATTAACTAGAATGCGACTCGACTTAGAAGAATACGAATTTACGGTGGAATATCTTAAGGGAAAAGATAATTATGTAGCCGATGCGTTATCAAATCAAAGAGCTCAAAGAAATAACAAATCAAATTTTAAAAGTCACTACTAGACAAGACACAAGACAGAAAATTTCCTGCGCAGGAGATGAAAAAAGTATTGAAAAAGAGAAAAATAAATCTCAAAATAAAGCTTCTAAGCCCAATGTATATGAAGTCATAACAAATGACGATGTACATAAAGTAGTGACCTTGCAAACGAAAGATATGCTATGTTGCTTTAAGCATGGCAAAGAAATCATTGCAAGAATAGATGTTAGCGATCTGTATGCAAATGGAGTTATTGATTAAGGTCAACTTTTCCAACGACTTGAAAATAGAGCCGGTGTACATGATATACGCGAACTAAAAATGGCACCGAATGACATAATCTTTGAACATGTTTCAATAGAATTATTCAAAAAAATGGGCAATAATATATTAAAAGTATTAAGAGTAGCGCTACTCAAGCCGGTGACCAAAATATCAGATGATAGGAAAAGAAGCAATACTGTCTAAATTCCATGATAATTCAATACAAGGAGGTCATACAGGCATATCAAAAAACTTTAGCTAAAGTACAAAGACACTACACATGGAAAAATATGCGTCAATATATAGCAAATTATATACGTAGATGTCAAAAATGCCAAATGTCTAAAACGACAAGACACACTAACACTCCTTTAACATTAACTGAAACCCCAATATATGCTTTCGACAGGGTAATTGTTGACACCATTGGTCCATTACCAAGATCGGAATAAGGTAACGAATATGCAGTAACACTCATTTGCGATTTGACAAAATATCTCGTTGCCATTCCGATCCCAAATAAAAATGCTAATACTGTCGCTAAAGCTATATTCGAATCTTTATATTACAGTTCGGTCCAATGAAGACGTTCATTACGGACATGGGAACTGAATATAAAAATTCAATCATTGATGAACTGTGCAAATATTTAAAAATAAAGAATATAACTTCTACAGCACACCACCACCAGACAGTTGGAACAGTAGAAAGAAGTCATAGAACTTTTAACGAATATGTTCGCTCATACATTTCAGTTGACAAAACCGACTGGGATGTGTGGCTAAAATATTTTGTGTACTGTTTCAACACGACTCCATCTATGGCACATAATTACTGTCCATATGAACTTGTTTATAGCAAACAAACAAATTTGCCAAAATATTTAAATACTATAAACAATATAGAACCACTATATAACATAGAATCTTATGCTAAAGAAAGTAAATTTAGATTAGAACAAGCATATAAGCGAGCTAGAATAATGCTAGAAAAACATAAGGCTAAAAATAAGGAATATTACGACAAGAAAGTAATAGATTTTGAATTAAAAATAGGAGATATGGTTTTATTAAAAAACGATACAGGTCATAAGTTAGACTTTGAATACTTAGGACCTTACACTGTAGAACAAATAGAACTGAATGACAACATTTTAATTAAAAATAATAAAAACAAAACGCAAAAAGTTCATAAGGATAGATTAAAAGAAATACATCATTTAAAGAAAAAAATATAAACAATATATATATATTTTCTTATATACTTACAATATATTTTCATACTATATTTTTACAACAATACTACAATTTAAATTTTCACTAAGTACTATAAATATAAAAAAAAAAAAAAAATATAATTAAATGAAGTTCAAAACAAAAATAAATATAAAATAACTTCATAAATATTTCTAGTATGGCCATACATAAGTATTTTACTTTCTCTTAATAATACAATACAGAGAAGAAAAAATAAAAAAAAAAAAAAAAAAAAAAAAACATAAAAAAACATAATGATACCGATTAATTATAAAATAACTACATATATTACGTTATTTTTCAAAAGGAGGGAGATGTAGTATGCACATATATTGAGAGTACACTGTACTCATTACATTTCCATAATATTGAACAGCAACACTTTGTTGCTGCATAAACATAAACCAAAACAACAACACTTTGTTGTTATATAAACATCCAGCACATTTCAAGTGCATGGTAATATGATCGCACGAGAATGCAGCGGGCACAATCAAAGCCGCGTCAGCATTCTCACGCTTAGACCACTAGCAATATATATGTACACTACTCCACGCTCCTTCAATATATAATGTACTTATATATATCGCCGACGCTGACTTCTCTGCCGAAGCAGCGTCAGGCCCTTGTTAAACCAACTTAGCGATTAAGAATATCATTCAATAAAGTGACTTAAACAAACCAAGTTCAGCAGCGTGTCGTCTCCTACTTTACACTATGTATTTTGTCTGCATGGATCCAATCGCACGGGTGGCAAATGATAAGATTCGCCGCACGGCGTGACGCCTCTATATTATTATCAGGGGTGTGCCAGCCATCAAAACCAACCGAATTCCAACCTAAAACCAACCTCGAGCTGGTTTTAGGTGTGCCAGAGCAGAGTTCGAGATGGTTTTAAAATCTCAACAAATATGATCAGAGATTTGGTTAATTTAAGCAATATTAGATGTCTAATGTATAACAAGTGTTACTTTTTCGAAAGGTAATTTTAAGCTTAGCTGCATATTACAAATACATTTGAATTTTATAAATATTTTAATTCGGGGTTTTCGATATTAATAAATCTGTAAAAAATCTCTAAGACTATTTGCCGTTCCGTGTAAGCGTGCAAAACCGTCCCTAACAAGAGAGGTGCCAACTTGTTCGTTTAACAATAACTATTATTCTGA